>CM057337.1:918665983-919265983 GCA_030015575.1 Agapanthus africanus
AATAGAGAGCCTTTGGATTAAAAATCCAACGGTGAATAAAATTCACCGGTTGATCTAAAAGATTAATTTAATTGATTATGAAATCAATCATGATTTCTCAATAAGAGATTTTCTCAACAAATTGATTTTTTTTCTTTCTCCTATAAATAAGAACAAAGAGATGAGAAGAAAAAGGAGGGACTTGATATAAAAAGATAGAGAGAGAAGTCCCCATAAGCCTCTGCAAACAAAAAGATAGAAGCTGCAAGTGAGAATTCAATTCTCTTTCAAAGAAAATCTACTTGTTCTTTCAAACCTTACGTGAAGAAAAAGTAGAGATAAAAATGTATCTCTTTTGCCTAGCATAAAAAAATAAATGTTCAACCCTTCATAAAAAGAACTTAGTTCTTCCTCCGATCTGAGATTTGCATAGCAAATCTCGCCACAAGTTGAGAATTTAATTCTCATCGGAGAGATTTTGTTCTTTAAACTCAAAATCTAGGGAAAAACTAGATTAAAAGAAAAGAAGAGAAGAAAACTTATGGTTCTAGGATTTTAATTCCCCTATAAATAAGGTTTAACCCTAGATAAAGAAATTTTTTCTTACAAAAAAAATATCAGAACTTAGTTCTCTAATGAAACCGATCTCGGATCTCCAAAACAGAGATCATTAATTGTCAACATGCCCTTAACAGGAGTTAAAACTTCTTCAGAAAAGATCAATAAAGAAAAAGAGCCAGCACCTCACATGCTTCCCACGTGAGCACCCAAAACAAAGAACTCAGCGCCTCACGTGCTTCCCATGTAGGTGCCCGAAATAGAAGGCCAGCGCCATACGTGAAATACAAGTGAGCGCTAAGTAAAAGTGCAGAAGCACTATAAAATCAGTCAAAATGACTAAGTGCTTAGCACTGATTGGGCAGCACCCAGCTCCCACCACATCACGTGAAACGCACGTGAGTGCCTAATAAAATAATCGAGGCAGCGCCTCACGTACTCCTCACGTGAGCGCCATACAAAGTTCTTAGCGCTATATATTCATTCAAAATGACTAAAGTGATTAGCACTGGTTAGGCAGCGCCCATGACTGAGTGCTTCACATTATACATATGTGAGCGCCAGAACCCTAAAATAGTGCTTATCACTTCTGCATAAAAGACAAAAGGTTGAACAAACAGAACCCAAATAAGTGCTTAGCACTTTTGAATAAAAAAAGAAGAAAAGACTGAGCAGACCAAGCCCAAATTGGTTAAAAGTCTCTCTGAAGTTTTTTGCAGCTGAGCCCAAATGCTCTGTTGTTGGATTTCAACTAAAATTTGATAATTCTTAAATGTTGCTAAGTAGATTTTACTCTCAAATAGGACTAATGTATTCTTAGTTAAAATAAATTGAGGCCAAATGCTCATATATTTAAGTTGATCTTAATCTCAAACTAGATTAATGGGCCTTAAATAAAACAAAATATTTTTGAACTAAAAGAATATATAACCAAAATTCAAAACCCAAATTCATAAGTATACGGATTTGGACTGATCCACGCTCTACGGACGACAACATAAATTAGTCTCCGTATCCAATCCACGGGCAACCAAAATAAACAAAACAAACACAGGACACGAAGTGAACTACTGGAAAAGGAGAAAGTGGTTATCGCAACGCGATAATGTAATTAACTGTAGGGGCTTGTTCATACCATAATTTTGCATTATTATATTCCTCATTCTTAGTCATTTTACAATAAACAAGTGCTTTTGATCTATGTTTGCTACATAGTTGCAGGTTACAGGTTCTCGGAAAAAAAAACAGTGAAATTGATGAAAAGACGATACAAAAGTGAGACTACGACCATCAAATGGAAGAATCTTGATCAAGCCTATAGTTTGGAGAATAAACGAAGGTCAACAAACAAGTTCACAAGTACAAAGGCAGTGCAAGGTTCAAGACTTCGACACGAAGCAAAAGGTAAAGTCCACGACATTATTTACTGTGAAAATCTGGAAGAAAACTAAAAGACAATCTGAGAAACCAAGTTAAGAAACAAGTACCCAAATGCAACCAGAAGAAGCCCAAGAAAACTCAGCCAACAAGACCCCTATATGGCTGCGGTGTAGGGTTGCTAGGCACGCGCACAAGGGTCTACGAGGCATCAAGCATGCCCGATTAAAAATTTAGCCATGCCGAACAACCCGAATACGGAACTTTAAACTAGAGATTAGGTGAAAACAAGCATGTTAACAACTTTAACACTAAGTGAGAGGGATTACAACCTTTGTAGATCCGGTCCTTCACTTCATATGCTCCGTGTTGTGGTCCCTTCGCTGCGATCATCGGGATCCGGACTCTCGAGAGGTTCCACGAAGAGAAAGACGCAACCTTTGCTTCCGATCTTCGATACTAAGATGATCTACCTTGAAGATTCTTTAACACAAGCTAACACTCATGAAATGATGTGAACACCCTCATCTAAATGGCAAGGGAAGATGAGGATGATGAAGTAGGATTTTTGCTCTCTTTATTTATCTTTTTCTCATATTTATCCATCACAAAAATCAAAGCAAGAAACCATTTCAAGCAAAGAAGAAGAAGGAAGAAGATGAAGAACAATAATAATAATCCTTTTATGATGAATAGGAAAAGGAGATAATGATCAATTATGCAACCATGGTTCACTTAACCATTGTAGAGATTTGACTAAGGTTAAAGGTTTGGTTAGGTTAAGGAAATATCTAGCATAATATCTTAACAAAGACAAAGAAAGAAGCTTCTAGAAACTTCTAGAAAACCTTAACCCTAATCAAACCCTAACCATGTTTAATCTCTACTAAACAAGTTGCATTAGTTATCATATCATTTTACAATATTATATATCACATATATAATATTTATCGTAACAAAATAAAATAATACATTTAGCATATATCGCATATATATCAATGTATTACCCGAGTGAGAAAAACAATCTTTTAGTGAGCAAATATTAGTTAATGCAATTTAATATATCATATATATTATTATACATTAAATTATCGAATCAACACTTGATCCGACAATCCGGCTATATCGCATATAACCGGCTAATATTTATCCGTACCGATTCATCGAATCAACACTTGATCCGATGACCCGGCTGATATCAAATATCGCGAGAATAGAATACGGTATCACATATCGCATTATCCTCGGTCCCGCACATATCACATATGTGCCCCTACTCCGTTTTGCCTGAGTCAAGAAACCTCTGTATAGGACTCTAAAGAATCGTCAATACGCCGGCAGTAGGTGATGATCATATCAAACACCCACAAGCTGCAAGCGGTCAGCTAAACGTAACAGCTACCCAGGTATTGAGCGCTCAGAAGATCAACAAGCAAGCCTGTACATTCTCCTGCGAATCCAAACAGTAACACTCCCGTACAGTCCGGTCTCGTCGTCTGATATGTTGCATATCTCGCCTAGGGGTGGTAAACGTCAGACCCCAGTAGCTCGATAAGTCGTGTCGATATGAGGTCTATAACAGTTCGAGAAACTACTGATAACACTTACCAGTAAATCTCAGCAACCCTGGCCAGGGATTTCCGGTTATAGCCAATCGAACACAGCACAACATCAACTCCCTATACCGGGAGAGACGAATCCCCTCCTATCGCTCATTGCCTCCATGTGATTCGGGACTGTACCCAAAAGCCACCTTTTTGCACGCCCTCTTGGACGTGGTATGATGGAAATCAAAGCACAGTGGGAATCACACAAGACTCTATGACGATCTCGGGTCAACAGACTACTCTGTACCAGTGTCACCGGAGAACTGCCATCTGACGTATGGTATAATACCATCTGGGAGTTCTCGGCGAGTCCGTCCAGTGTACCCAGTCTCCACTGAGCACCCGTACACCATCCTTGATGTCAAACACCGATGGATATGGGATCATCCATCGCCCATCATATGGGTCAAGATGCGTATACGCTAGTCTACTCTGGTGCATCGATGCCCTGTCTCGATACACCCTCGACTAGGAACAGTTATAGGATGTACTCGTCGACTACCGTGGCCCTACTAGTATGATCTCATCATAGTCCCAGTAGTCGAGTACATATCCTAAGGGCTTTATCAACATGTAATATAGAGACAATCAGAGTACATGTTAAGATAAAGTACAACCAGATAGCATACTATCATGTCGAGCAAGAAAGTCCTCCCTATATATGTCCTAGCATCCACTACAATATACATCATATGTACAGTAATGGCCTCTAGGGCATACATATAACTAACAATCTCCCACTTGCACTAGGGCCATCTGTTGTGGTATCGCATACCCAACAATTAACTGTGGTTGAAGTATCTCATACTCAACCATCCCGTAAAAGTCTCTTCTGGGAAAAAGGCCTTTGTGAGTGGATCCGCGCTGTCGTCCTCTGTGTCTACTCTCCTAACCTCGATCTCCCTGGAGATCAACCATCTCCATGATCAGGTGATACTGCCTAAGAATTATATCTGGATTTCTGATGGGACGGTAGTTCCTGATTAAAGCCACAACTCCATTGTCACACAATGGTAGGAACGAAGTTCATCTTATGAACTTATATATATATCCAGACTGCCTCTTTGGTAGGATCTTTGGTAACGATGTATCTTGCCTTTAATCGTCTAGTATGTCACGGTATCTAGCTTGGAACTCTTCCAACATACCGTCCCTTTACTGAGGGTAAAGACAATGCCCGCGACTGACATTCAGTCGTCCTTATCACCCTGGAACCTTTCCAGTGATTCTCCCTAGGATCGATTGATACCATCTCACTACAACTAGTGAGTATCCTAACATCCAATTAGATCTATCCCATAGATCCAAAACCCAGGATTTAGGAGGTATCACTTTGATCCTATATGGAGAATCCTTGTGATAAGCGGAGATTAACCGTGCGTAGCATAGGAAACTCCTTCCCTATCAAGAGTATGCCATCCATGTATTCTATGAGGATCACCACCATACTCTCTACTACCTTTTCGTATATACAAGGTTCATCTACCATTTTGATGAAGTCAAACTCTTTGACTACCACATCAAAACAGATGTTCCAACTCCGCGATGCCTGTTTTATCATATAAAACATCTTGCACACGTTTTCGCTGCTCCCACTGTCTACGAAGCCCTCTGGCTGTGTACTTATAGACGCTCTTTTCTAAAACATCATTTAGAAAAACAGTCATTGACACCCAACCACCAGATATCGTAGTCATGGTATGTAGCCGTGGCAAGTAGGATCTGGATGGACTTAAGCATAGCTTTGAAAGTCTCAACCTTTCCATGTACACCTAGTAATCTTCTCAAGATATACTTGCTCCTGATGGGGATTTAACCCTTCAGATAGAGCAACCAAAGTCCATACTTTGTTGATGTATAAGGATTCCATCTCAGATCGATAAGCATCCAGTCATTCTTACAGAGTCTTACTCCTGATGGCCAGCTCGAAACGAGTTGGGTCATCATCTCATGATGCAATCCTCGCTCCCACTGTCATAGAGAAACAGAAGTATCTTTCAGGTGGGTGAGGAACCCTACTAGATCGGCGGAGAGGCTAAGGTTCGTTGGAATCTACTGAATCCTTTGGTTCTATCAAATCATCAGCTGCAGTCTGTATAGCTGGAACATTTCCAGTTCTACATAACAGACCTTGCCTCGAGCTTGTCCGGATTTTGCTTTTAGACATAGGCCGGAAAACCCCAAATCTTAACCAACTTAAGTTATGGGCTCTTCCCTTTCCATATCATATATGAAGTGGTAGGTAACTGATTTGATTCGAACCCTATTCAATAGGTATGCAACTTCTCAAGTGCATAACACCCAATAGGAAAAAGGTAACTCGGTAGTACTCATCATAGAGCACACCATATCATATAGGGTGTGATTGCTCCGCCCCGATATACCATCGTGCTATGGTGTATCCGGAGGAGTAATGCCGAGAGAGAATCTCATTCTCCTTTAGAATAGTCCAGGAATTCCGTGCTCAAGTATTCTCCTCCTTGATCTCATCAAAGGACATAATACTTATACCCGTATTTTGGTTCTCTACTTCTAACTTATATTCTGTGAATATCTCAAAAGCTTCGGACTTGTGTTTCAGCAGGAGCATATGTCTGAATCTTGAGAGATTATCAGAGAATGTAAAGAAGTACAAAGAACCGATCTTGGCATATGTAGACAGGGGACTTTCATACATCAGCATGTATCAATCCCAAAAGTTCACTAACTCTTTCTCTGTTTCCAACAAACAGAGCTGTGGTCATCTTATCTTTGTGACATGACTGGCAAGTTTCACAAGATGTAAATTCAAACTAATTTAAATATGCATCTAAATGTAACTTTAGCCAGTCGGGTCGCATTGATATGACCTAGTCTACAATGCCTCAAGAAGGATTTGTTCATATCTGAACTCTTCCTCTTGTGTGTGTTCTGTATACTAAGAACTGTAGTTTGATTTAGAACGTCAATGCTTTTAGATAACATGCCTGAATCGATCAACTCTTGATATAGGAAAATGTTCATAACATTATCCAACAATACAAAATTATATCCTTTCTTTACTAATAAAGAGACTGATATGATTTTGTATATTAGGTTCGGTATCTAATAACATTTGTTCAGAATCAATGTATTCTGGTAATACACGGTGACAGTGACCAACAGACTTGGCTGCAACACTTGCACCGTTTTCTGTCTCATGAAACTTATCACCCGTTCTCAGTTCTCTACTTATCTGTAGCCCATGTAACAGATTACATATGCGGGATCCTGATCCGGTATCACATACCCAGGACGTACAGGATACTGAGAAACAGTTCTGTGTAATGAACACACCCGAAAAAGATGCATCAGCATGCACTTTCTTCGTTTGGGCGGTACGGGAAATCTGGTATTCCCCAATTTCCTGCTCTGTCTTATAACAATTATAAGTTGGAGCGGGACCAACGTTCCCCAGCTCAGTATAACAAGCGGGTTCGGTCAATATATCCGTTTTATTCTCTTGATTAAGGCGTGATATGGTCTCTACCTGGAGAGAGAGAAGAAAACACTCAGCGTATGCTCTTGCAAGATTAGATTGGTTATCTAATATATCTAATCAGGATGTCTCCCACTGTTTTAGTCAAATCTTCCTTCAAACCCTAAAAGGAAAGACTAGCCGGGATTAATTACACACTACAAGTTCGCCAATTTTTCAGCCAGGCCAGTGTCGGTACTTTGAGGGAGGTCCCCCGTGCTATCGCACGAACCTAATTAATATAAACCTCGTTTTCCCAGAGGCGTAACCCCGTTAACACCTTTCTAGACACCTACTTGATCAGCTAATTGTAATGTGTAAAACTCTCCCAGGAGTAACTTTTACTCGCAGCGGGTATCGGGATCCAACTATCTCATAGTAGGTATGCAATCTCATTGCAAATTTCAACACTTGAAATTCCCAATAATATTTTGCCCCTAGCATCTTATGACCTTGGCTAAGGTCAACAAATCATAAGTGCTAGCCAAGTTCAACCCGTCATTTCCCGATTGAATTAAACCCACCCGCACGACCCTTGGCTAAGGTCAACAAAGTCGCACGACTACCCTAACTCAATCGCATCATATGTTTATACAGATAAGCACTAATCAGCTACCGTACACTACGCCTTGGCTAAGGTCAACAAACGCAGCACGAATACTAACCAGTACTTATCTGAAATGACGGAGGGCTACGACGGGTTTTTCAGAAAACCCTTTGCGTAATGAACTTGATATCGTTGTAGAATCGAGTGATTTTAAATGGAGTGTTTTTGAGGTTTTTCTAGTTTTGCTAAAGGGGTCACTCCCGGTGAAGGGATCGTCGGCCCTTTCCTCATCGAATAAGGTGCAGGATATATCATATATACCGCTGTGCAAAGCAAGAACTATAGAAGCAATCAAAAGACAAACCGAGTTTGTAGCATCTGCCAGTTATTGCTAAAGGAGTCACTCCCGGTGAAGGGATCTCGGTCCTTTCCTTATCGAATAAGGTGCTGGATGTTCTACAAGGAACACCGCTATGCAAAGCAAGAACTGTAGCTACCAGTTTTTATTAAACAAGTTTCTACAACATCTTAGGTTTCTTTTATTTCATTAATCTCATTAATGAAGTCCCATTTTAATATGCTTCACAAGCATCTCTTTTGAAACGAAATCTGCAATATAACATATATCTCATATATATAAAATATAAACATTCGTCTCAGGCAGTAATATGATCTCATCACAGAACATTTCAGCGGAAGAACATATATGAAATATTGGATATACTAGGACGTCCGTGTTTTCAATACGAGCCTGTATAAAACACGGATTCCACGGTCGCGATGAATAGCCAAACCCACATCCCTAGACCCCTACGAGAGCGGCAAGTAACACTGCCAATTCTAGGGTTAGGAGACCCGGTCTCGACTCCTCGAGATGGTCTCCCACTGGACCCTAGAACCCGGTTACTTGTGCTCCCCTCCTTGGGTCTACCTAATGCGGAAAAGTAAATAATATACAACGGTGACAGCTTCCGCTACCTGGAAGTGCCCCAATAAAAGAATATTACATACAAATGAATTTTACATGAATGAAAAAGAAAAACTCTCATCTCACATAAAACCCCCGGCTATTCAAAAAGCGACGATCCAATATAACATATCACAGCAACACATAATATCTCATATCATCAACGTAAACAAGTATGCGTATCCCGATTGTCGTTGATGTATAGCAACGAAGCCGGCGATACACCAAAGTGTAAAACTACAACAGTTGGAATCCACAACTTCCTTAGACATCGCATGCCTAACTAAATGAATTCCTTAGACATCGCATGCCTAACAATTATAAACCCCGCATTTTAGTCTCATTATCGAAAACTCTTTTCAATATCAAGTCGGGCAATTCAACAAGATTCCCGACGTCCTGATCGAATGCTCGTCGCAAACTTTAGTAGACGGCTGCACCCCCGATACCGTCGACGAAGTGCACCAAGGCGGAACACCGCTACCGGGAGCACCCGAACGGATGCTTTCGGCGACGGGGTTCTCCTACAGTCACTTGGTCGGGGCTATGGAGTGAGGCTGTCTATTAAGTTTACCCGGCGAGTATCCGCGTACGCTACGTGATTGCGACGGACTTTTGATCACATCAAAATTCCGTGGCAACCGATCATTTGAGACTAAACTGCTATGTTTATAATATTCAAATCAGTTATCTCATAACTACCTGTGGATTCCAAATATTGTATCACATTCCAGATAAATAGACAAAGTTAAACTTTCCGATCGAATCATCAAACACCCAAGATTTCCCCAATATATCTCAACACTTAAAATTAGTTTAAAAACATCCATCACATGCCTCAGTACCAATGGTCCAGCCGTAGAAGGGTCAAGCCAACGCCTCACATATGGCACGCCGTACTGCCCCAAACCCTAAGGTTCAAAAGGCAGTTCAAGACGGTCACATAATCGAGTTAAGGTTTGTTGTCTTCTAGAGGGTCCACTGCGTTACTTGCACGACTTAGAACGTTCTTAAACACGAGAAAAAAATTCAACTTTTGAAAAAAATTTCCGACAGGGAAAAAAGTGAGTTATTGATATCCGTTCGAACTTTTTAACAGTTTCTAAAAGTTATCCGGACAAAACACATAGACAAAATCTGATACTCCGATCGAAACATCGAATCCCCAAAACAACCCAGAAAACTCAACTGTAGAATAAACATTAAAAATTCCCAGAGAACTCAGCACTGAATAAAAGAAGTTACTGTGCAAAAATGGGTTGGTGACGTCATCATTGCGCCGCGGAACCGCCGCATAAGGCATGCTTATGCCGCGGTTCCGCCGCGCTTTGCACTGTTCATTGAAAACTTTTTGCATCGTAATTCTTAGAATTCCCTGCTGAATTTTTTAAGCATTTTTAATATTGAAAAATCCACAATTTTCAAAAAAGGACAGAGAGCAATTTGGATTCGGGGTTTCGGGTTTGATCGGACTTCAAACTCCGTCTAGACTTCGCCTAAAGCTCTAGCTTGGCTCTGATACCACTGTAGGGTTGCTAGGCACGCGTACAAGGGTCTACGAGGCATCAAGCATGCCCGATTAAAAATTTAGCCATGCCGAACAACCCGAATACGGAACTTTAAACTAGAGATTAGGTGTAAACAAGCATGTTAACAACTTTAACACTAAGTGAGAGGGATTACAACCTTTGTAGATCCGGTCCTTCACTTCATATGCTCCGTGTTGTGGTCCCTTCGCTGCGATCATCGGGATCCGGACTCTCGAGAGGTTCCACGAAGAGAAAGACGCAACCTTTGCTTCCGATCTTCGATACTAAGATGATCTACCTTGAAGATTCTTTAACACAAGCTAACACTCATGAAATGATGTGAACACCCTCATCTAAATGGCAAGGGAAGATGAGGATGATGAAGTAGGATTTTTGCTCTCTTTATTTATCTTTTTCTCATATTTATCCATCACAAAAATCAAAGCAAGAAACCATTTCAAGCAAAGAAGAAGAAGGAAGAAGATGAAGAACAATAATAATAATCCTTTTGTGATGAATAGGAAAAGGAGATAATGATCAATTATGCAACCATGGTTCACTTAACCATTGTAGAGATTTGACTAAGGTTAAAGGTTTGGTTAGGTTAAGGAAATATCTAGCATAATATCTTAACAAAGACAAAGAAAGAAAGCTTCTAGAAACTTCTAGAAAACCTTAACCCTAATCAAACCCTAACCATGTTTAATCTCTACTAAACAAGTTGCATTAGTTATCATATCATTTTACAATATTATATATCACATATATAATATTTATCGTAACAAAATAAAATAATACATTTAGCATATATCGCATATATATCAATGTATTACCCGAGTGAGAAAAAGAATCTTTTAGTGAGCAAATATTAGTTAATGCAATTTAATATATCATATATATTATTATACATTAAATTATCGAATCAACACTTGATCCGACAATCCGGCTATATCGCATATAACCGGCTAATATTTATCCGTACCGATTCATCGAATCAACACTTGATCCGATGACCCGGCTGATATCAAATATCGCGAGAATAGAATACGGTATCACATATCGCATTATCCTCGGTCCCGCACATATCACATATGTTCCCCTACTCCGTTTTGCCTGAGTCAAGAAACCTCTGTGTAGGACTCTAAAGAATCGTCAATACGCCGGCAGTAGGTGATGATCATATCAAACACCCACAAGCTGCAAGCGGTCAGCTAAACGTAACAGCTACCCAGGTATTGAGCGCTCAGAAGATCAACAAGCAAGCCTGTACATTCTCCTGCGAATCCAAACAGTAACACTCCTGTACAGTCCGGTCTCGTCGTCTGATATGTTGCATATCTCGCCTAGGGGTGGTAAACGTCAGACCCCAGTAGCTCGATAAGTCGTGTCGATATGAGGTCTATAACAGTTTGAGAAACTACTGATAACACTTACCAGTAAATCTCAACAACCCTGGCCAGGGATTTCTGGTTATAGCCAATCGAACACAGCACAACATCAACTCCCTATACCGGGAGAGACGAATCCCCTCCTATCCCTCATTGCCTCCATGTGATTCGGGACTGTACCCAAAAGCCACCATTTTGCACGCCCTCTTGGACGTGGTATGATGGAAATCAAAGCACAGTGGGATTCACACAAGACTCTATGACGATCTCGGGTCAACAGACTACTCTGTACCAGTGTCACCGGAGAACTGCCATCTGACGTATGGTATAATACCATCTGGGAGTTCTCGGCGAGTCCGTCCAGTGTACCCAGTCTCCACTGAGCACCCGTACACCATCCTTGATGTCAAACACCGATGGATATGGGATCATCCATCGCCCATCATATGGGTTAAGATGCGTATACGCTAGTCTACTCTGGTGCATCGATGCCCTGTCTCGATACACCCTCGACTAGGAACAGTTATAGGATGTACTCGTCGACTACCGTGGCCCCACTATTATGATCTCATCATAGTCCCAGTAGTCGAGTACATATCCTAAGGGCTTTATCAACATGTAATATAGAGGCAATCAGAGTACATGTTAAGATAAAGTACAACCATATAGCATACTATCATGTCGAGCAAGAAAGTCCTCCCTATATATGTCCTAGCATCCACTACAATATACATCATATGTACAGTAATGGCCTCTAGGGCATACATATAACTAACATGCGGATCCGCGGCCAAACATGGGTTTTGGCCGCGGTTCCGCGGCCATGAGGAGCCCGTGCCGGCGAAAATTTTGTGATGGTGTGCGGTGCGTTGACTAGTCTTCTTAGGGTATATTTGTAAATGCGGATGTGAATCGATTGTAACCCTAGGGTTTCTATGCTCTATAAATAAAAACCCTAAACCTCTTTTTGAGGTATGCCTCTTCTTGTGCCTCAATGTATTTATCAAAATTCAGAATTTAATTTTTGTAATATTGAAGAGTGCATCAAATAAAGTAAGTTTTTTTCTTTATCTTGCCCTAGTTAAATTTTATTTCCTGCCCTAGTATAGATTTTCTTTATCTGCCATAGTTATAATTTTAATTAATTGCCCTAGTTTAGATAATTAGGTTATTGAATTAAAATCATTAAAATGTTTCTTTTTATCAATTCCCTAATAAGTGAGTAGTTCCTTACTTATTAGGTTAGGAATAGGGAAGGTTTGAGAGATGAAAATCTCTCACCCCTTTTTTTGCCCATCACATAATTTTATAGGACTCCATACATACATACACACACCGCTCCCTACGGCACCCTATCCCACGAGGTAGCGGTGATACCGTAGTTTAAAAGACCGGTTGTGCATGTTTTCCATGGAGGTTAGGGTAAGAATTAAGAAAGGAAGGACAAGAACCTAGAGGAAGAAACATCGTTTCTTCCCGATGATACTAATCCACTTTATTAATTATTACCATAACACCTCATAGATCTTAATTAGGGCATAGAAAGCGGTGAGGAATATTGATTTTCCAAACTTAACCTAAACCTAACCCTAGCAAGATTTTAATCCTAGAATAGATCAAATTAGTTTTTAGATTTAATCAATCCAACACCGTTTGGAATTAACTCGTTAGACCAAATTGAGAATACACAAAATCCTTGTAGACCGACCCGTACTCACCGGCTAGCAACCAAGCGACGCCGTTCTTGATTGCGGTTAAAAATTCTTTGATTCATCTTTTAAAAGTGCACAAGCATTAACATTACAATCAAATGGCGCCGTTGCCGGGGATGGTGTGTTATTTTCTTTTTGTAATTTCGGGTTAATATAAAATTGAAAAATCATAAAAACTGAAAAAAATATATATAAAAAAATTTATCATCTTGTTATTTTGTGAAGGGTATTTTCGTTTGAATTGTGCAGGATCAAAAAACAAATTCAGATCTGGAAAAATCCAGAAAGCAAAACAGAAAACTGAAGATCTGAACAACAGAGAATTACAACAATAGAGAAGCAGAAGAAATTTGGGGACCTGACCCTACTTTTGGTCCGCGTTTCCGCCGCCGGAACCCCCTTGCCGCCGTGGATCCGCCGCGGGTTGCTGACGTCAGCAACCCGAAATCCCACTGTAAGTCTCCTCTCCTTATCTGCAACCCCAATATCTCCTCTATAAAATTTTCCTGCAGGATTCTTTGCGCCAAAAATTTCTCCCCCTTCCAATAATTGATCTTGTGCAGGATTCTTTGCGCCGCGCTAAAAAATTGTTTGCAAGTGTTTGATTGTGTTTACTGCTTTGCATACTTTAAATTGACTTTAAGGGGCTTGAACACCAATCCAGATTGGGTTGGGATTTCATTACCCTTCCCAGGACCCCAAAAATCACATAAGGCACATTGTATTGACCATCAATTAATTAAAAAAGATTAGACTCAGCCCTAAGGAGTTCGCGCTCAATAGGATAAAGGAATAGTTGTAGGCATCGACCGTTGATTCTAACCTGACTTTGTGGTGCCTAGGCTAGACAGGTAGTGAAAGATAACTTTAAAAGGCCCGTTTCACGGTGATTCGTAAGCGGATCCCTCCTTTCAGTACTTGTGCTTACCTGGCCACAATTGGCGGTGAAGAGGCGGTTTGAGGTCCTACTTCTTACCCTTTGGAACAGTTAGAAGCTGTTTAACTGACCTAGGTGACCCTAGTAGGCCTGATTGTGCATTTGTGGTTGATTGAACGTATGTATAAGCCTTTTATCGAAAAAAAAATTTTTGCAAAAAGCTCCACATAAAAAAAAACACAAAAAGAAAAAATGGAAAATTTTTTTACAAAAAAACTTGCAACTTGTCGCTAAGAAATCCGTGCACCCTACATTCTATTTCTTCTCCTTTCTTACACATGGGTACCCACCTCCCAAAACTCTTACCGAACTTTGGTACCCTCCTCCAAACATTGCTTCATACGCGAATTGTTTTGGTCGAATTACGGACGACCCCTCCATGCCCAAAATTTCTTTGAAAGATCGAATAGAAGAGTCTAGGAGAAATAGTTCGACTCCATAATCCACTTTGTATCAACCATTTTAACCTTCACCACCTTCTTATGTTGATACTACTTTTTCGAGTCCTGTTGTAACTCCGAAACCCTTGTCTATTGCTGAACATATAGAACAATCTCGTAACCGATCTTTCACTCCTTTCAACACTTCTAGTTCTTGAGATCCACAAGTCCATTCATCTTTTTATCCAAATGTTGATCCTACTCCTGTCCAACCATTCAATTCATACCAGCCCTACCCAACTTTCACACTTTCCCTAGACATTGCTTCTACACAGCCATTTGGGAGTTTCCAAAATTCAAACAATTTTGAATCTTTTACTGAAACCCCTTCACAACCCATGTCTAGTCTGGAACAGTCGTTGGAAGCTTACATTGCAGCAACAAACCGACAGATGAGGAATTTGGATGCATCCATTGCCGCCCTTATGCAACCTAGTGACCCGGTAGCTAGTTTCCAACTAGATCTAAATTTTCCAGTATATGATGAGGCGGTTGGACAGATTGCGAATTTGAGTGGAGAGAGTGAGCTGTTCACCCTTCCAAATCAAACCTACCTATCACCAATTGAATCCCACAACTCCGGTTTTGATTATCTATCAAGTGTCCCAAATGATTCACCAGTTGAAAATAAAACGTTTAATGAGTTGTGTGACTTTGTAGTGCTTGATTTGCCAGATTGTAAAGGATCCCTTTCAAGTGAAACCATCACCAATCCTTTTGACCTCTACACCTCCAATCTAGAACCTGAATTGATAAATATCCATGCTTTTGATGAGGTGTCCGAAAAAATTGATTTTCACTTGATTGAGGATATTGACGCAGGGAATAATTTGGATGATGAACCCGCAGATTTGACTGAATTTTTCTCTCCAATTCATCATCCCGAATCATTAAATGTTTCTCCCGAACTTTATATGCGTCTTGATTTTGATGATAATTGCATGGATGAGATAACTTTTGAGGAGATTTATGAGGATAGTATTGAGGAGAGTATTGAGAATAGTATTGAGGATGAACCAGTTTTATTTGATGTGTCGGATTTTCCAATTCATCCTCCTGAATTTTTAACTATTATACTTCCTAAATCACCCCCCTTCCTTTCCATCGTTCCGACCACGCAAAAGATCACGCAGGAGGACTGTGAGCTTGAAAAATTTCTGTTCGATCACAGTAGTTTGGATGCCATTAGTGCGTTCCTCTTTGAATCTGATACAGTTCTCACAGCTGATAACGATTACGAGTGTTTCACTTTTTTGGACGATTTTTAAGACTCACCGCCCGAGTTTGAATCCTTTAAATTTTCAGATGAGTTAGTTGAACCATCAGACTTGGTTGCTTACAGTCATTTCGAACCATTGATGGAATCCTTTGAGTTCGAGACAGTTTACTTAGGTGAGAATAAGACTATCCCTAAATCACTCCCCTTCGTCCTTTCCATCGTTTCAACCGCGCAAGAATCCGTCACGCTTCTATTTTCAATGGATGGTTTACCAAGTTCAATGTACCCATGTTTTCTTGCGAATCTTGAGGGATTTGACCCTATTTCTCGACGGGTTGATAAATTAGAACAATCGCTTTTAACACATCGGTCATCACAATTTGTGCTAATTTATTCACTCGATTTACACCCTCAATTTCGTACTACACTTCTTTCTCTCTTCCGCCATTCTTCTCCTAATATACCAAGACCATATTCCACCTTTCTTCCCATACGGTCTCGTGTGCTTCTCAACTCCTTTCTCTACACTCCATTCTTTCACCAACCCTACCATTATCACGATAGAATTTTTGAATGGTTGGTGCTAACCTTTGGTCTGTGTAAGGCCTTGTATAGTTTGATTTTTCTCCTCCCTAACTCTGAACTTTAACGCTTAAAACAGTGGAAACACTGTCTCACATAAGTTTGGGGGGGCTTTTTGTATATATATTTTGTTTTTTTTATTTTGTTTTCTGTTAACAAAAAAAATATTAAAAAATTAAACAGGGGAATACCGGCCATTTTGACCCTCTTGATGTAGCCTGACAGTGAGGACACTGTCAAGATTAAGTTTGGGTGTGTGCTTGGTAAGCTTTCTTCCTTCGCATTCATATGTACATTTTTGCATTTGCATACTTATTTTAAAACCCATAAAAATTGAAAAAATTTAAATATTATAAAATTGAAACATTCAATTTTGGCCATAATTGATTTGAGTTTAACAAAAAGGCTAACTAGTTAGGAATAACTAGATCTTAGATTTCGTAAATTAAAAACCCTAAAAATAACCTTTCTTAAAATTTAATTGTAGAAAATATGTGTCTTTATAGTTTATTTAGAAATAGGCAAATTTCGAGTTGACTTCTTGGGCTAAGTTAAAACAAGGGAAAAGTATTGATATCTTTATTAAAGTATAAGTTTGAAAAATAATTCCCAAGCTTAAGTCTAAATTCTGAAAATATATACCCTACAAATTGCACAAACACGAACCTTGAAACTTGGAATAGTAGAAGAGACCTTGAAATGCTCTTGTCTAAAATCCTTAGTATGAAAGGGAAATAAAATAAAAATACAAGTGTGAATAAAGAGATAAGAAAAATGAACACTGGTTTTTGTAATTACTTAAAACTGCATTAATAGAAAAAATATTTAGCAAGGGTGCTTTATCAACTAGTGCCTTAGACCAACTGGTTTGGGAGTCACTGCTAAAGCCTTAGGTGTTACAAGACTAGGAATTACGCCTTAATATGCAAACACATTTTGTAATCGGTCGTTGGTACCTCAAGAAGTATTAACGGTCGCATGAAGAATGTGTGAGTAATTTCATCTAAAAATTCACCAATTGAAAAGTACTTTGGACGATGGACAAGAGTATAATAGGTTGAACTGAATTTCCAAGTATAGGGGTGATACATACACACACCTAGGGGTATGTGATTGGGGTTTGAATAAGAGATAGGAATGAAAAATAGGGCTTATATCTTTAATAGAGATGATAAAAATTCCTATGCTGAGATGGAACCCTAGAAGGAAAACTTAAAAGATGCTAAAAGCTAAGTAAATTTACAGAACATATACAATCTTAAGTTAAATGATAAGGAAGTGTGAAAAATACGGGTTGATAATTTCTGAGTTGAAGATAATAGAGTTTCTTGTTAGAAAACCTAATTGGAGAATAAAAGTCAATAGGCCGAATTGATAGGATTTTGTGGGTAGTATCCGCTGAAAACACTCAGGAGACAACACTCCTCCTACTAGGGACACCTAGAGGTTTAACGGCTTGTTGCACGAGCACAGTGCAATCGCGTTTCCCTGTGAAAGTGAGGCTAGGTCTTTTTCGAGAATAAAACTAGGTTTGCTCGAGGACGAGCAAAAGATAAGTTTGGGGGTATTTGTTCATACCATAATTTTGCATTATTATATTCCCCATTCTTAGTCATTTTACAAATAAACAGGTGCTTTTGATCCATGTCTGCTACATAGTTACAGGTTACAGGTTCTCGGAATAAAAACAGTGAAATTGATGAAAAGACGATACAAAAGTGAGACTACGACCATCAAATGGAAGAATCTTGATCAAGCCTACAGTTTGGAGAATAAACGAAGGACAATAAACAAGTTCACAAGTACAAAGCCAGTGCAAGGTTCAAGACTTCGACACGAAGCAAACGGTAAAGTCCACGACATTATTCACTGCAGAAATCTGGAAGAAAACTAGAAGACAATCTGAGAAACCAAGTTAAGAAACAAGTACCCAAATGCAACCAGAAGAAGCCCAAGAAAACTCAGCCAACAAGACCCCTATATGGCTGTGGATCCGCAGCCAAACATGGGTTTTGGCCGCGGTTCCGCGGCCATGAGGAGCCCGTGTCGGCGCAAATTTTGTGATGATGTGCGGTGCGTTGATTAGTCTTCTTAGGGTATATTTGTAAATGCGGATATGAATCGATTGTAACCCTAGGGTTTCTATGCTCTATAAATAGAAACCCTATACCTCTTTTTGAGGTATGCCTCTTCTTGTGCCTCATTGTATTTATCAAAATTCAGAATTCAATTCTTGTAATATTGAAGAGTGCATCAAATAAAATAAGTCTTTTTCTTTATCTTTCCCTAGTTAAATTTTCTTTCCTGCCCTAGTATAGATTTTCTTTATCTTCCCTAGTTATAATTTTAATTATTTACCTTAGTTTAGATAATTAGGTTATTGAATTAAAATCATAAAAATGTTTCTTTTTATCAATTCCCTAATAAGTGAGTAGTTCCTCACTTGTTAGGGTTAGGAATATAGAAGGTTTGAGAGATGAAAATCTCTCACCCTTTTTTTTGCCCATCACATATTTTTATAGGACTCCATGCATACATACACACACCGCTCCCTATGGCACCCTATCCCACGAGATAGCGGTGATACCGTAGTTTAAAAGACCGGTTGTGCATATTTTCCATGGAGGTTAGGGTAAGAATTAAGAAGGGAAGGACAAGAACCTAGAGGAAGAAACATCGTTTCTTCCCGATGATACTAATCCACTTTATTAATTATTACCATAACACCTCATAGATCTTAATTAGGGCATAGAAAGCGGTGAGGAATATTGATTTTCCAAACTTAACCTAAACCTAACCCTGGCAAGATTTTAATCCTAGAATAGATCAAGTTAGTTTTTAGATTTAATCAATCCAACACCATTTGGAATTAACTCGTTAGACCAAATTGAGAATACACAAAATCCCTGTGGACCGACCCGTACGCACCGGCTAGCTACCAAGCGACGCCGTTCTTGATTGCGGTTAAAAAAATTTTGATTCATCTTTTAAAAGCGCATACGCGAAATAAACACCAATCAGGGATTGCACCTGCAAGGAAGAGCGTCCCCACAATCAAAAACCCCTCACAAATGAGAGAGAATCTGATGAAGTCTTCTTCAACGGTCGCATCTATCCAAACCTCTGATATACGGTGCCATAAATTAACTTGGTATTTTCAAAGAGGTGGATGGATATGTCCAAATAGTATCTGCTCCTAAATTCAGGAGAGATGTCCTCCATGTCGCAGTCCGGTCTTCGGGGGTAAACAACCATGATTTTGTTCGTGAAAACACGACATACAAAGTATGGAGTGGAAAGAGAAAAAGTTCCACCAGGCATGCCAGAATATGTTCACCATCGGAAACCGGACTGATGCATGGGGAGCGCTTCTAGCCTAAATCTGGTGGCAAATGCATGGGTACATATCCATCCACCTCTCCAAAGATACCAAGTTGATTTATAATACCGTATATCGGAGGTTTTGACAGATGCGACCGATGTATATGACTTCAGATTCCCCCTCATGGATAAGAGGTTTATTGATTGTGGGGACGCTTTTTCCTACAGGCGCAAGCCCCTGCAGTTAATTACTTTATCGTAAAGCGATAACAACTTCCTGCATTCTAGGTCTATTCCTTCATGTGTCGTATTTTAGTTTATTTTGGGTTGCTCTTGGATTGTATACGGATACTAATTTATGTCATCGTCCGTAAGGCACGGATTAGTCAAAATCCGTACATATTTAGATTTGGTGTTTGGGACTACGTTGGTATCTTGGTTTTCCAACAGGAGTTGAATTTAGGACCCATTTCTCACATTTGTGAGGTCTGTCAGCTCATGGGGTACTTGAATTTCATCTAAGGGTCATTAGTCTTATTTAAGACTATGGTCAACTTAAAGGGTTTGAGCATATGGGCTCTGTCTAAGGATCGTTAGTCTTGTTTGAGACTAAAATCAAATTAGAGGATTTATGAGCATATAAGCTCGATTGATCTTAAGATCGGAGAAGTTTAAGCTTCAAAACTTAGCAAATTTGGGCTAAGAATTGGATCTGGCACATGATACATGGCGCATGATGTAAGTATATGCTCGTTTTCATGCCGCTAACTAGCGGCCAAGGCAGAATAAAAAAAAATTTCTAAACAAAGAGCATGAATTTCTACGACCTAGAATCGAATCCAAATACTAAACTAGTGAATTAGAAGGAGTTAACTACTCGGATAGTGATATCTGCCTTTGTAGTCGTGTCCTTCATCTTCTTTTTATTTCTTACACTCCTAGGAACTCCGAGAACATGTTTGGGGTCGATCTTTCCTGTCGAAAATGATTCATCCAAAAGAACCCTAACCTAGGCTTTAGCTTCACTCTAAAGTGAGAAGTGAAGCAACTAGTGATCAAGACTTTCTAGGAATTAGTCACTAAGATATAGTTATGGCTAATATCTAATGTTTTTGTCTCTTTTTCCTTTTCCTTTCTCACTTACTAAAACTCAAGAGAAGAGGAAGAAGAAGATGATGGTGACAATCAAGTCAGCATGGTAAAAATGATGAAACATTATCCTCATCTCTTTTCTTTTTCTCTTTTCTTATTATTGTGAGAGTGGGTGGACTTGTAACTCGCCATGGTGAGTCACAAGCCCATACTCTTCTCACATAAACTAGAAGAGATGAGAACAATAGAGAGAGCCACCTCATTTGTATACATATACATATGTATAAGTGTGTACACACACACAAATACATTAACACAAGTATATGTTACAAATACATATACCTGTATTCGTATCAAAATAAATAAACCTGTATTCGTATAAAATATGAATACCCGTATTTATATTAAGATAAAAATACCCGTATTTATGTCAAGTCACAAATACATGTATTTATACAAATACCTGTATTCGTATAAATACCGTATTCTGTCAAAATAAAAATACCGGAGAGAAAAATACCAAAAAGATATATATATATATATATATATATATAATACTAACTTACATTTCATCCAAATGTAATAATCTGGTTATCTTTCAAACCGGCTCGTATTAACAAAATGTCCGATTAAAAGTACGTGTAAAAAAACACGTATTAATCGAACCTAAGTACGTATCAAAATACGTGCACTACATCGTTTCGCCTAAGCTGAGAAACCCTCTGTGTGGGACTCTAAAGACTTGAAAATACGCAGGCAGTAGGTTTAACCACAAGTATGTCAGCAGCACTAGCTGTACGTAACGGCTGCCCAAGTATTGAATAAAAGGAAGGTCAACAAGAAAACTCGTTCGAATCCTTACCGAGTCTGAAAGTGACAATCTCTGTATAGTCCGGTCTCTTCATCAGAGAGTATTGCATATCGGGTCTAGCAGGTGGAAAACGCCATACCCCTAATAACCCGATAAGTCATATCAATGTGGCTCAAAACCATCTCGAGAAACTACTGATCTCACAATCAGTAAATCTCAACTTCCTTGGCCAAGGTCTTATGGTGATGAACAATCGAACACTACGCGACATTGACTCCCTATACCGGGAGAGACGAATCCCTTCTATCACTCACTACCCCCAAGTGCTTCGGGACTGTACCCAACTAAAACCTGTTTGCATGACTCTTTAAAGCCATGGTAGAGTAGTAATCTAAGTACAGTGGAAACAAACTCGAGACGAATGATGATGTATGGTCTAAAGACTAACATGTATCCATGTCACCAGAGAACTACTATCTGACGAAAGGTATATTACCATCTAGAAGTTCTCGGCGAATCCATCCAGTGTAACTCATAACCTAATTAGCACTTGTATACTATCTTTGGTGCCAAATACTAATGGCTGTGGGACATGCCACCTTCTCTCACAGGAATAAGAAACGTATACACTAGTCTACTCTGGAGTGTCAATGCCCTATCTCGAAACTTGGAAATTTAAGGATGTGCTTATTGACTGCCTAGACCCCACAAGTATGATCACCATCACAACTCTAGTAGTCAAGTAAAGATCCCATGGGCTTTACCAACATGTATACGAGATACGTAAAATAAATAGAACATATACACATGTTGAGGTAAAGACAAACCAGATAGCATACTATCATATTGAGCAAGACTGTCCTGTACATATATATCCTAAGCATCCATATGTAATATACAATCCTATACTATACAATAAAGGCCTCTAGAGCATATACATCCAACAATCTCCCACTTTCACTATAGCCATATATTGACGTATCGAAAACCAATCATCTCCAATAGCCGCTCGAGCAGAGTCTGAGGATGTGCCTTTGTGAGTGGGTCCGTCATGTTGCCTTTTGTGTATACTCTCCTAACCTCGATCTCCCGGGGATCATTGATCTTCCTGATCAGGTGATACCATCTTAAGACGTGTCTGGATTTCTGATGGGACCGTGGTTCCTTCGCTAACGCTATAGCCCCATTGTTATCACAATACAAAGGTATTGGATCAATAATAGACGGAACCACCTCAAGTTCATGAATGAACTTTCTCATCTAGACAGTCTCTTTTGCGGCATCACTGGCAACAATGTATTCGGCCTCCATCGTCGAGCCAGCTACGGTGTCCTGTTTGAAAGTCTTCCAACAGACCGCCCATCCATTAAGGGTAAACACATAACCCAAGAAATACTTGTCATCCTTGTCGCTTTGGAAACTTAAATCGGTAAAGGAATCCATCTAGAGGTCTCCATTACCATACACTAAGAACATATCTTTTGTCCTTCTTAAGTACTTCAGAATGTTTTTCACAGCTTTCCAATACTTCTCCCCTGAGTTTGACTGATACCGGCTTATTACGCTAAGTGCATAAGCTACATCTGGTCTGGTACATAATATCATATACATTATAGATCCTACCACCGAAGCGTAGGGTGTAATGCTCATGTGAGGCATCTCTTCATCCGTCTTAGGAGACTTCTCTTTGGAGAGGGCGATTCCATGACAAGCCGGTAAATTTCCGTGCTTGAAATCTTCCATACTATACCTCTTTAGTATGGTGTCAATGTATCTGAAAGTGCCAATATTCTCTTAGATCTACCATGATAAATCTTGATCTCCAGAATGTAAGAAGCATCACCCAAGTCCTTCATGGAGAAATTCTGAGACAAGAACAACTTGACTAGCTGTTGCATAGGAATATCATTTCCTATTAGGAGAATATCATCCACGTACAATACGAGGAATACCACAGTTCTCCCTATAATCTTCTTGTAAATAGAAGGCTCATCTATATTTTTGATGAATTCAAATTCATTGACTGTTTCATCAAAATATATGTTCCAGCTCCGAGATGCCTGCTTTAATCCATAAATGGATTTAAGTAACTTGCACACCTTTCCGCTGCTCCCACTGTCAATGAAGCCCTCTGGCTGATTGATTAGTCGAAAATATTGTATTTTAACACGGCAATTTCCCTATCATTTGCACTCATTTAGAAGTGTACGGTATTCATATTTCACATATTAGCAAAACAGTCGCAGAATATCAGATTACATGTATTAGACCTTAAAACCGGCATTTCTAGGGAAATTGACTGCATTTCATTGCATGACATCATTTCTATATATCGCAACCCGTGTTTCGAAGTCTGTGCAGGAAAATCAGAAGCTGGCTCAAATGGACACCGCTAAAACATTACGCCAACTCAATGATTTCAGTTCTGGTAGTAATCCAAAAGGCAAAATACAATTCAACATATCAGATGAAGCCCCAAATATCATCACAAGACCACACCAGAAGAACCAAGCCCCAAAGAGCCAACATGGCCACGGAACCGCGGCCGGAGCCGGCTTGCGCCGCGGTTCCGCGGCCGTCTTGCCACGTAACCTCCTCAAATTCAGTGCATTATTTCTCTCTAAGGGTCAACACTACATTAAAACATGACAAATTCCAGAAGACTCCAGGGACTTCTGCCAGATCAGCAAACTAAGGTTTTCTAAGCTTAATTAATCCTAGCTTAAAGCCTAAGCTAAACTCCTAACAAACTCTTTCTAGAAGCTCCTCAACAAACTTTTGGAGGGAATTGTAAATTCAAACGTAGACCTAGGATTTGGGAAGTCTATAAATAGAAGCCTAAACCTAGGGTAAAGGGTATCCCCAATCTAGTATCAAACTAGAGCGATTCTATCTCTTACCTCATCTTCTTCCACAAGTCTAGTGACAAGGCTTGTGTGAAACCCTAACCCTAATTCCAATCTAAAGCCAAGATCCCGAGTACCCCACCAAGCAAGAAGCCTTGCAACCTTTTATGAGCCGAGCCGATCTTCAACAGAGCAAGTGGTCCAAGCCGATCCGCGACTCACGGAGCCGAGCGAAGCCAATTCGACAATTTAGTTCTTCCTCTTGTAGTTCTTGAGCGACTGTAATCAAATTGTTGATATAAATAAAAGGTGAAATTCTTTTATCTTGTTTTCTTTAAATTCTTGCATCATGATTCAATCTAAATTTCTAGCTGTAATTCTTGTTGTGATGTTTGAGTAATACTCCGCTCGTCGAGAAGTCGAGACGATCAATAGAATGATGATGTAATATATCTTAAATCGATTCTTGAGTCCTACGAGTTTTGTAAACCCTAGCAAGTTCAAGAATCGATGACCTAGTTTCGTTGCGATGCTTTCTTGATTGTTATCGCTCGAAATTAGGGATCTACGATCATTTCTTGAAATTGCTAGAGGCTAGAATGCGAATGATATCGACGAAAGAACAAGGGTTAAATGATGAAACCCTAGTTTCATGAGAAAGCCCTAACTCTCGTCGATCATCATCGATCTAGTATCAATCCTTCGAAGGACAAGAACACGAAATCTTGAGATTACATCACGTCTATAGATCCGATCGATTCCTACGAGCCTCATTTAGATTCTTGACATTTGATTGGAAATATCATCGAAACCCGATTCTCGATTGTTTATCATTTTCTTGATTCTTGAATAGAATAGTGACACTTGAAACAATTGATAAATCTTGAATCATGCTTTTTTTTCTTTTCGATTAACTTTTCAATTCAAACAAATTAAATATAAAAACGAATCGCACAATCCCTGTGGACGATCCGCACTCGCTTACGATCTACAACCGACACCGTAATTGATTGCGGTCAAATATAATTCTTTGATTGTGATTCTATTCATTTTCTTAAAACACACAAAGAAACGATCAATCAAATGGCGCCGTTGCCGGGGATCGAACCCGGGTCACCCGCGTGACAGGCGGGAATACTCACCACTATAATCAAATGGCACCGTTGCCGGGGATTACGCGCTAATTCGTTTCATATTATAGTTTGAATTGAAAGATTTATTCCATTGTGATTTTTGAGATCAAAATTCGTGCAAGCCCTAAACAATTTGTTGTGTTTCATTGCAAGGAGATCTGGAGCTTGCTGGGAATTTGGAAAAAAATTTCGAAAATTCCAGAGAGCTGGGGTTATCAACAGGAAGCTGCTGAAAAATTTTGGTGCAGTGTTCCCATTTTCTGACCGCGGAAGCGCGGCATTAGAGGGCAATTGCGGCGGAACCGCGGCCCTTTGGAGGGTTCTCTGTACAATTTTTCTTCAGGTGACTTCTTACCTTCTCCTCTCTCCTCTTTTAGCTCCAACTAATAATTTTCTGCAGGATTCTTTGCAAATAATCGCAGCTCGCAAATTGCAAAATAAAATTTGTGCATGTTTTTGATTTTCATGGTTGTTTGCATAATTAATACGGACATTAAGGGGTAAAGACCAAATCCAGATTAGGTGGGGAGTTCATTACCCTTCCTAAGCCCCAAAAATCACAAACTTGCATCCGCATTGACCCACATTAACTAAAAAATATCTAGAGATGACTTTAAGGACCGTCGCGCTCAATTAGGACAAGAGAAGGCCGTGGGTAATTCATTGCTTATCCGCGTTTTCTTGTGGTGTCTAAGGCGAGTGTGTCTAAGGCTAGTGGTTTTTAATTAGGCCCACTACTTACGTAGTGGAGTACCTTCCCACTTACCTGGCACTTATCCGGCCACAGGGGGACAAAGAGGCAGTGGAGGATTCTATCTTGCGACTTGTCTTTTGGCCGTTAGGAGCGGTCTAGAGCCGGACCTAGGTGACCACTAGATTCTAGGGTTTGTGTGTTGCATTTGTTGTGTCGCATCATTTTTTTTTCAAAAATCCGTCCCTTTTTCAAAGCAAACACCACATTCATTCATACCCCTAATTATAAGTCAACGCTGCCACTTGTACTAACCCTTTTTAGTGCAAGATAGGCTAGACACGGGATTCTAGTACCCGTTTAGTCCGCGTATCCTTTATCGACTCCGAAGTCGATATTTCTCCATTTACCTTTCCTTTACCCACTACCACAGCCACACCGATGGATCCGAATCCATCAAACTTCTTTAACCCTAATCTGCCGCCGTCCGTTGGTGCGCAGAATCCACCCCACATCTCTCTCCAGGAGAGGTGTTACCCTATTCGAGGTCCTCTTTCGACCTGCTTATCCATTCCACCAGCCAACGGGGATAACTTTGAGATTAAACCCCAATACATCAACCTTTTACCCAAATTCCACGGACTCGAGACTGAGGACGCTTACGTTTTCATCACCAAATTTGAAAACGTATGCGCGATGATGGGTACGTCATAACTTTCAGTGGATGCTATGCGTCTACGACTTCTTCCATTTACATTATGCTATATAGCCGAGAAGTGGCTATATAACACTACCGCACATTCTATAACGAATTGGGAAGAATTCGTCGCGGCATTCCTTAAGAAATTTTACCCAATGCAAAAGACAGCTCGAATCCGTAGCGAACTGAATCAATTTACCCAGCTCCCTACTGAACCATTCTCTAAATGCTTTGAACGTTTCAAGGATCTATTGGTTCAATGTCCTCATCACGGCATCCCGAGATGGGAATTGTGCCGAATCATTTATGAGGGCAGTAACCCTAACACTAAACAGAGCCTTGAAAACATGTGTCAAGGTACTTTTATGACTAAGGATGATGGGGAAGCTTGGCGATATTTAGAAGAGTTCGCTGAAAAGTCTTTACAGTGGGAAAGTCCATCATTTAGGAGTGGCAACAACCAATCAGATTTTCCATAGGAGTTAGAGCTGACATTTCAGCTATACACAAGAAACTCGAGACTATGGAAAACAAATTTTTAGCCGCCACCCTTAATCAAATGTCACTTTCCAAAACTGTATGTGGCTGCTGTTCTGATCCGTCTCACTTGACGGAAGAATGTCCGTTTCAAGGTCGTGAGCATACCAATGCCGCATTTCAAAAATGTAGAAATGATCCATTTTCTTCCACATATAATCAGGGTTGGAGGAATCACCCTAATTTTGCTTGGAACCAATCACAATCTCAAAACACGGTTCCAAACCAAAACAATTTCCAAAGGGTCCCTCCACCACAACAGCAACCACAACTTCAATTGAGTCAGCACCCCTTTCAAGCACATAACTTTCAAAATCCGGTCAACACACCTGCACTGTCTAGTCCTTTACAGTTGACCGGAACTGATGAATCCTCTTCTTTTGCACAATACATGAATTTGGTCTTGACAAATATCATGCAAGTTTCGGCTAAAATGAAGTCTTCTGTCGATAAAATTGAGAAAAACACTGTGTCCCAAAACGAGAGTACTAAATCGATGGAAGAAGAAATTGCACGATTAAAAGCCGAAATTAGTGCAAGAGAGAAAGGGAAACTTCCAGCTCAACCCTTACCCAATCCTGGCTATTCACATCATGTGAATGCAATCACCACGTTGAGATCTGGAAGAGTGCTTGACAATCATGTTGGGGAAGAAGTTGATGATATTGACAATCCTATCAACACCCTGGCTGAGACCATTCCTTACACACACACTTCTAGTTCTGACCCCAGTTCTTCTACCCCACCACCTTCTTCCGAGCCTATTCTTCGTTTCCCAAAAGGCTCGCCACTTCAGCCCACCTCTTTTACTCCTCCACGGGCGATCCCCACTTCTATTCTGGGATCGGTTCCACACACACTTCCTTCTCCTATGATGGACCCAGCACTTATTGCTAAAGCACCTTATCCTAATCGGTTAAGGGCTAACACACCAAGTCCACATATGGAGAAGATCACTGAGATGTTTAAACAGGTTAACATCAATATCCCTCTTCTAGATGCTATCCAACAAGTCCCCGCATATGCGAAAGTTCTTAAAGACTTGTGCACTAGAAAGAGGAAGAAACAAATGCCCAAGAAGATATTCATAGCAAAAACAGTAGACACGGCTTTCCCCCAGCAATTACCGAGGAAACGTAAGGATCCTGGCTATCCTACGATTTCCATCTCTATTAGGGAAAAACACATTAACCGTGCTCTACTAGACCTTGGGGCAAGTGTTAACCTTCTTCCTTTCTCAGTTTATGAGCAGTTAGGGATCGGAGAGTTGAAACCATCTCCTTGCAATCTCCAGATGGCTGACCGATCAATCACCAAACCGAAGGGTGAACTAGAGGATGTGTTAATAAAAATCGGGGAATTTATATTCCCTGTGGACTTTATTGTAATTGATACACAGCCTGTAGCGAACTCACGGAATCAAATTCCGGTGATTTTAGGTCGCCCTTTTTTGGCCACTTCCAACGCTATCATCAATTGTCGTAATGGTTCTATGACCTTATCCTTCGGGAAGAGGACAATTGAGATGAACATTTACAAATTGGGAAGTGTACCCTCCGAACCTACTGCTCAGGTCTGTTCTGTCGACTTAATGGATGTCGACAGCAGCGAATTTGATGATCCTCATGATACCGATCTAGACTCTTTTCATATGTTGTTATTTGACCTAACTATGTATCTTACATATACGGACTCTTCCACCGAAATGTCCGGGTCAACAACCAACACTGATCATGAACTGTTTTTAGAGTCTGAAGATCACCCCGCACTTTGTGATGACTTTATTCTTCGGGGTATTGATGAAACTTTTGAGGAGATCTTCGCTGATGAACTCGCAATTCTGAATAACACGGGTGTTGAGATGAATCAGGTTCTACTCACTGAAATTGAACCTCCACCCCTTCTTCCGAACTGTAAGAAGAATGCGAGTAATCCATCATACTCACTGCATCGTCTCTCCAAAATGAGACGCACACACATTCTTTTCCACCCCTTTCCCTTTCCACACTTCTTCTTTCACCAACCAGAGCACTGCATTGATAAATTTTTTGAATGGTTGGTGTTGACGTTCGGTCTTTGCAAAGCTTGGTATCGACCACTGATTTTTGACCCCCTCATATGATTTTCAAAGATTAACATTACATAACTCAAGTTTGGGGGGGTATGTTTTTTCTGGCTCTTAAAAAGATAATTTTTACAAAATGATGAGCCAAAAATAAGTTTGGGGGAAGTTCTTTACTTAAATATTTTGCCCCCACTAATAATTCCTCCCAAGCTTACAGGTTTTTTGAGATTTAGCAGATGGCAACAGTGAGGACACTGTTGAAAACAAGTTTGGGGGAGGTTTGTGCTTATTTTCGCATCATTTGCATCATACATTGCATAAGCACAAAACATATTTTTGAAAACCTATAAAAATTTAAAAATTTTCAAAAAAGATAAAAATATTTTGTACATAAATAAGATAATAAAAGATTAGATAGTGAAAAATTACATCCATGAGATTAGAAAAATTTAAGAAAACTAAGAAAATTAGAAGTTTTCTTATACGAACTAGTAATAAGTAGTTATGAGCCGTTGTCCTAAGGGTTAGTAAGATGAAAGATGTCACTAATCTGAGGATAAAAATAAGTCTGAAAAATAGTTTCTATTCTGGAAGCCAAACATTTTGAACGTTGATACCCTGCTATTCGCACTTACACACGTCTTAAAGCCTGGGATAGTAGAGGATACCTTGAAATGCTCTTGTCTTAAAGCCAAAAGTATGAAGGAAATAAAAAGAAAAAATGAAGAAAATATAAAATGGTGAGAAAAATGGACACTGGTTTTGTTATCACCAAGGGCAATAAAAAAATTTATAGCGAGGGTGCCTCTTCACCTAGTGCCCTAAGGCCAACTGGTCTGGGAGTCACTGTTATGCCTGAGGTGGTGCAAGACGAGGAAAATACACCAAGTAAGCAAGCACAGGAGTAATCGGTCGGTTAGTACCTCAAGAAGTATTAACGGTTGCATAAAAGTGTGTGAGCAATTTCATCTAAATATTCATTAATTAAAAAGTACTGAGGCTGATGGGCAAGAGTATGATAGCTTGAATTGAATTCTCCGGATGTAGGGATGTCCTTTACACACACGCAGGGTGATATGATCGATGTTTTAGAAGAAAGATAGGAATGAAGAATAAGACGATGTTTTATTGAGGGAGGACGTGATTTCTAATATCTTTTCATGACCATTAAGATAGGGCTCATGACAACCGAAAAGCTAGCTTAGTTGGAAACCCTAATTTTCAAGGCTTTTCTTCTACGATTCTTTTCTTTAAATGTAATATTCATGATCTTCCTTTTATTATTGGATTTTGTGGGTGCAATCTGCTGAAAACCCTCAGGAGACAACACTCCTCCTACTAGGGACACCTAGAGGTTTAAAGGCTTGTTGCTCATGCTCAGTGCAATCGTGTTGCCTACGAAAGTGTGCTAGATAGTTTTTCTCTTTCTTTATTTTCTCTTTCTCTTTTTAATAAAAAGTTCGCTCGAGACGATCGAAATTAAGTTTGGGGGAATTTGATTAGTCGAAAATATTGTATTTTTAACATGGCAATTTCCCTATCATTTGCACTCATTTAGAAGTGTACGGTATTCATATTTCACATATTAGCAAAACAGTCGCAGAATATCAGATTACATGTATTAGACCTTAAAACCGGCATTTCTAGGGAAATTGACTGCATTTCATTGCATGACAGCATTTCTATATATCGCAACCCGTGTTTCGAAGTCTGTGCAGGAAAATCAGAAGCTGGCTCAAATGGACACCGCTAAAACATTACGCCAACTCAATGATTTCAGTTCTGGTAGTAATCCAAAAGGCAAAATACAATTCAACATATCAGATGAAGCCCCAAATATCATCACAAGACCACACCAGAAGAACCAAGCTCCAAGGAGCCAACATGGCCGCGGAACCACGGCCGGAGCCGGCTTGAGCCGCGGTTCCGCGGCCGTCTTGCCATGTAACCTCCTCAAATTCAGTGCATTATTTCTCTCTAAGGCTCAACACTACATCAAGACATAACAAATTCCAGAAGACTCCAGAGACTTCTGCCAGATCAGCAAACTAGGGTTTTCTAAGCTTAATTAATCCTAGCTTAAAGCCTAAGCTAAACTCCAAACAAACTCTTTCTAGAAGCTCCTCAACAAACTTTTGGAGGGAATTGTAAATTCAAACCTAGACCTAGGGTTTGGGAAGTCTATAAATAGAAGCCTAAACCTAGGGTAAAGGGTATCCCCAATCTAGTATCAAACTAGAGCCATTATATCTCTTACCTCATCTTCTTCCACAAGTCTAGTGACAAGGCTTGTGTGAAACGCTAACCCTAATTCCAATCTAAAGCCAAGATCCTGAGTACCCCATCAAGCAAGAAGCCTTGCAACCTTTTATGAGCCGAGCCGATCTTCAACAGAGCAAGTGGTCCAAGCCGATCCGCGACTCACGGAGCCGAGCGAAGCTAATTCGACAATTTAGTTCTTCCTCTTGTAGTTCTTGAGCGAATGTAATCAAATTGTTGATATAAATAAAAGGTGAAATTCTTTTATCTTGTTTTCTTTAAATTCTTGCATCATGATTCAATCTAAATTTCTAGCTGTAATTCTTGTTGTGATGTTTGAGTAATACTCCGCTCGTCGAGGAGTCGAGACGATCAATAGAATGATGATGTAATATATCTTAAATCGATTCTTGAGTCCTACGAGTTTTGTAAACCCTAGCAAGTTCAAGAATCGATGACCTAGTTTCGTTGCGATGCTTTCTTGATTGTTATCGCTCGAAATTAGGGATCTACGATCGTTTCTTGAAATTGCTAGAGGCTAGAATGCGAATGATATCGACGAAAGAACAAGGGTTAAATGATGAAACCCTAGTTTCATGAGAAAGCCCTAACTCTCGTCGATCATCATCGATCTAGTATCAATCCTTCGAAGGACAAGAACACGAAATCTTGAGATTACATCACGTCTATAGATCCGATCGATTCCTACGAGCCTCATTTAGATTCTTGACATTTGATTGGAAATATCATCGAAACCCGATTCTCGATTGTTTATCATTTTCTTGATTCTTGAATAGAATAGTGACACTTGAAACAATTGATAAATCTTGAATCATGCTTTCTTTTCTTTTCGATTAACTTTTCAATTCAAACAAATTAAATATAAAAACGAATCGCACAATCCCTGTGGACGATCCGCACTCGCTTACGATCTACAACCGACACCATAATTGATTGTGGTCAAATATAATTCTTTGATTGTGATTCTATTCATTTTCTTAAAACACACAAAGAAACGATCAATCACTGATCCATATAGACACACTCTTCTAAAGCGCTGTTTAGAAAAGCAGTATTTACGTCCATCTGCTAGATCGCATAGTCATGGAAGGCAGCAATAGTAAGAAGGATCCAAATGGATTTCAACATAGACACTATAGAAGAGGTTTCATCATAATCCATATATGGTCTTTAACGAGAACCTTTTACAACAAGTCTAGCCTTATAGGTTTCCACCTGTCCATCTACACCAATCTTCTTCTTAAAGATCCATTTGCAGCCGACTGGTTTTTACCCCCAGTGGTGCAATGTCCAAAATCCAAACTTTGTTGGTATACATGGACTCCGTTTCAAATCGTATAGCATCCAGTCATTTCACAGAGTCTCTTCTAGAAATGGCCTGCTCAAAACTAGTAGGATCATCTTCTTCCAAGATGAAATCTTCTCGATCCCTGTCTATGAGAAAACTGTAGTATTTCTTGGGCGGATAAGAAATCCTACGAGATCTGCATAGTGGCTGAGGTTCGTCCGGAGCTATTAAATCATGTCGCCCCACCAAATCCTCAGTTACAGTTTGTGATTCTTGAATTTCTTCAAGTTATGCCGTGCTCTCACTAATTTCTTTTGCAAGAAATTCCCTTTCCAAAAAGGTAGCATGACGAGCAACAAAAACCATCTGTTCCTCGGTGTGGTAGAACAAAAATCCAGCCGAATACTTTGGATATCCCATAAATTTACATAGAACTGATTGTGCATGAAGTTTGTCTGGACTTCGTGTTTTAAATCTAGACAACCCCATTTCTTAATACGTTTAAGATACGGTCTCTTCCCATTCCACATTTCAAAAGGTGTTTTAAGAACGGTTTTAAATGGAACATCATTCAATAGGTATGCTGCTGTTTGAAGCGCATGTCCCCAGAATGAAAGAGGCAGATCAGCACTACTCATCATGGAGCGAACCATATCTAATAGGGTACGATTCCTCCTTTCCGATACACCATTGTGTCATGGTGTATATGAAGGAGTAAGCTGAGAGAGAATACCATTCTCTTTTAGATGGTCAAGGAATTCCGTGCTTAAGCACTCCCATCCTCTATCAGATCAGATGATCTTGATACTTTTGCCAGTCTGGTTCTCCGCTTCGTTTTTATATTCTTTGAATTTATCAAAAGTTTCAGATTTTTATTTCAAAAGATACACATAACCGAACCTAGAGAGATCGTCAGTGAATGTGATGAAGTATGAGAAGCCACCCCTTGCATGTATAGACATTAGACCACATATATCACCGTGTATGAGTCCTAAGAGCTCTGTTGCTCTTTCTTCGTATTCGGTGAACAGAGATTTGGTCATCTTACCTTTGAGACAAGATTGGCAAGTTTCATAGGATGTAAATTCGAAAAAATCCAAATATTCATCATTATGCAACTTAGCTAATCTTTTCTCATTGATATGACTGTTTACCGCCGAAGACTGGACTGAGACGTTGAGACGTCTAGCCTGAATTTGGGGGCAGATACTATTTGGACATATCCACCCACCACTTCGAAGATACAAAGTTGAATTAGGGCACCTTACATCGGAGATTTGGATAGATGCGACCGTTGTAGCAGACTTTATCAAATTCTCCCTCATTTATGAGGGGTTTTTGATTGTGGGGATGCTCTTCCCTGCAGGCGCAAGCCCCTACAGTTAATTACGTTATTGCATTACGATAACAACTTTCTCCCGCTCCATTAGTTCACTTCGTGTCATGTGTTATTTTCTTTATTTTGGTTGCCCATAGATTGTATACGGAGACTAATTTATGTCGTCGCCTGTAGGGCGCGAATTAGTCCAAATCCATACATATATTTTCATTATATGGGTCAAGCATTTACTTGATGGGGTCAACGTTGGTAGCATGGTTTGCAAACGGGAATGAACTTAGGACACATTTCTCACATTTGTGAGGTCCATCCGTTCATGGGAAACTTGGGTTTGATCTAAAGACCGTTAGTCTTATTTGAGACTAAGATCGACTTATGAAAAAATGAGCATATGAGCTCAACTGATTATTAGATCATATATGAATAGCCCATGGATAGTATACAGTAATCAGTATGGAGACAGTCCGCAGGGCAAAACATATTAGTTTAAACACGTCGCGGTCTAACATTCATCTTGTGCGCACGTGAAATTTATTATGTGGCGAAGTGAACGATGGTGACATGGAATGCGTCCAATTTGGGGTGTGATCCAATTTGATGTGTGCACATCAATATGGAAGTACATCAATGTGGGATTTATCATTCCCTGTCTTGATGAAATTTCATATCAAGTTAGGATGAGAAAGGAGTTGTTAGTTATCGAGACCCGCCAGCTCTCTGAAGACATTGAGGAATTATAATGATATATATTAGAGGTGTGAAAAGATGTACCCTTGAACCAAATCCCATGTTTGGGGGAAAAGGTCGCAGTGGACCTAAGAATCGTTAGTCAAATTTAAGACTAAGATTACCTTAGAAGATATGGGATGAATATAATTTTGGATATTATCGATGAGAGATCATTAGTCATGTTTTAGACTAAGATCAGTTTGGAAATCACGAGCATATGAGCTCACTTGATTTAAAATCAATGAGGTTTAACTTCAGGAAACTTAGCCAATTTAGGCTAAGATTAGGTTTTTATACTACCCAGCAGTGCTAAGCATTCAGATATATAACGCTCATATATGTTTCACGTGAGGCACTGATCTTTTAGCTTCTTTTGAGCGCTCACACGTATTTCACGTGAGGCATTGAGTTTTGGCGCTCACGTATGCTTCACGTGAGGCACTGCACTAGTGCTAAACACTAAACTTTTCTGTTTTCTAGTGCTCATGTGTGTTTCACGTGATGCGCTATATTTTTGGAGATTTAATCTCTGTTGATGTTTTTTAGAGAATTTAAAACTTTTTTAATGGTATTTTGACCATTAACGATACCAAAATCACTATTTTGAGGATCTTGGATCAGATTCTTTAATAACTAAATTCTTGATTTGAAGGAATTAAGTTCTTGATTTTGAGCGCTCACATGTGTTTTACGTGAGGGCTAGGTTCTTAGAGATTTGATATCTGTTCATGTTCTCGGAGAGGTTAAGCCTCTGTTAATGGTATTTTGACCATTAACGATCACTATTTTGAGGATCTGAGATCAGATTCTTTAAGAACTAAGTTCTTGATTTGAGGGAACTAATTTCCTGGAGTATTAAAGATTCCACCTTCTCCGTGTTCTTTCATCCATGATTTCCTTTTTAACATTGTTCTTCCCTGAATCTTTGACTCTCAAGAACAAGATCTTCCCGATGAGAATTAAATTGTCAACTTGTGAGAGACTTGTCTTGTGTATCTCAGATCCAGAGAAAGAACTAAGTTCTTTGGAAAGGGTTAAACCCTTATTTATATGATATGATAAGTAAAGAAGATATCTTGATCTCTGCTCTTATTTTCTTTACCTAGGGCTTTGAGGAGGAAGACCTTTCTTCTTTATTGAGAATTAAATTCTCTGTTGTTGTTTTTTGTGGACCCTTTTGAGAGTTTTCTGTATTTTTTTACAGAAGCTTATGGGGGGTCTCCTCCTTCTTTATATCGACTTTTTCCCCTTTGATTAATCTCTTTGCTCCTATTTATAGGAGAAGAGAAAAATCAATTTATTGAGAAAATCTCTCGTTGATTGATCATGATTGATTTTATAATCACTGTAACAACTCCATTTTTAGTGTACAAAAATTTTCTTAAAATTAATGTATACTTGGGGTATTTACTTTTGGCTGTGACTACTTTAAGTATTTAATTAACTCCTTAATTACAAGAAAGAGCTTGTAGCTCATTGGTAATACCTTGCACTGCTGAACCAAGCCACCAGCGTTCAAATCCCATACCCCATATTATTTTTAATATTGTTTTATTTTTATTTTTTTAGAATACCAACAGTCAACACGTGTTAACTCCCGAAAATCCCACTACCCTAGAAAAAGTAAATATACCAGTGAGATCGCCAGACGACTCCTCACCTCCCCACCTCTTGACTCGGCCGAGTCGGTCGGCCGACTCGGGCCGGCGCCGTCGGCCGGACTCGGCCGGTCGGCCGAGTCGTCAACTAAAAAGATCTGTCTTTTCCTCTCCCCTACCCCCTGCACACTTCATTTACTTAGATCGGTTCCAGAGAATTCAAAAAGTCCCATTTACTCTATTTTTAATGAATTTTAATATATTTTTTTATATTTTTTCGATTTAAACTCTTCATCTACCCTAACCCTAGCCTAACCCTATAAATACCACCCCTACACTCTACCGCCTTACCCCAAAACTCTGAGCCAAATCTCAAGAAATCTCTAGAAACCCTAGTATGCAATCGAAGTGAGCGAAAGGCGAAGCTCCAGCGGTTTTTCCGGCGACAACCGTAGGAACTACCGGCGACGAAACGACGCACCGTCGACTCCTCTCGTCTCCCCTTCCTCTCTTTTAAAGTCCTAAACCCGTAAGTCCTAATTTCTCTCCTTTACTCTTTTCTAAAAATATGAACTTCTAAAACCCGACGGAATCGAAACAAATCTGATTTCCGATTCGGTTTCTTCCTAAAACTTCATTTTTCTTTAATACAATTATGCTAAAACCAATTCATGTTGACTATTAAACACGAACTAATCATATTGAACAAGTTTTATATCAAAAGTAATTGCTATATTCATTTTACTGTATTTCTTTCATTAAAATACCATATAGTTTCATTTATACATTTAAACCATCAAAACCCTTGCAATACCTTTAAGTAGATCACGAGGTAACGACCTATCTCATCACACACTCATATGCAATATAGCACAATACCCTCGGGAACATAGAATACGGGAAAACGACACCTTTTTATTTAAATACCTTTTAATAATAAAACCATTTTCTAAACGATTTAGATTTATACAAATCTTTGCAAAGCACCGCTACAACCCATTTGGGGAACCCGTTCGGGATGGTGCAGATTTTCGCACATACTCGGGCTTAGTAGTGCGAGATGCAGACCTCCGTAAGGAGCATTCGGTCTCGAAAGATTTAAAATACGAAAATCTAAAGAAAATGAGATTTCTAAATATTATATATATTAAAAATTATTTTCATATAAATATATGTATATATATCCTTAAAATATCTATTTTTTAATAATATAAATTCCACCTTTTTCTAAAAATATCACAAGAATCATTTTACACTAAAATACCATGAATTCCCTACAAATCAATATTACAAATAAATACATTTATTTATGAAATTAGGATATTTTCACTTAAAATATCACAATATAAAATCTACATTCATTACAACTCTAAAGACGACAACTAAATACTTGGGGAGTATTTTGAAAAGTTTATAATAGTATTTTTATATAAAACCCCCTCAAGTTCTATAAATTATCCTAAGGACCTTAGAAACATAGGTTTAAGCGGGACCGATCTCTTGAGCCTCAGGGAGCCGGAGAAGTGGGTGCTTGCCTATTTAAGGTAGACAACTTAACAACGGTGTTATCAATACGGTAATTGTCTTTGAAAAAGACACAAATCCTGCCGTCCATGTACAGCGGTTACCGATAACCTCAAAATAATCAGGATTTCAAGTTACTTTTCTAATTGTCTGACTCAGAGTGAGTCTCATTATAATCTGACTTGAATATGATTCAAATAAAATCTACAATCTACAATCTATAATATTACAATTCAATATGAATCCATGAATCCATATATTCAATCTGTTCAAACTATTCAATCTATATTGACTGAACCGAACCATGGATATACTTCCATTTACATGATTCTCCAGTTACATCCATTTGCATGATTCTCCAGTTATATCCGTTTAATGATATCATGGTTTCGGTCAGTCATCCAATTATACAATCTATACAGTTATAATACAAGACAAACAATACAATCAAAACACTACGGGGTTTAAGGGGTAGATTGGTACGGAAGGTTTTAGAAGTGGCACGAGACATTAAGATTAAGACACCTAACATATATTCCGTTGATGTTGTACCGTTGCCTAACTGTTCCTTGTATATTCCGTCTGCCCTGGTCTCTAGCATATAGGGACCCCTCTCGTATACACTGGCATCCTTCTGTACCAAGCTACAAACAACAGCGTTAACACAATATTATAACAATATAATACAACTTTAAAAGATACCTTCTTACTCTATCTATTCTATTTCTCCCTTATCTTTGGGACTTACCGAGCGATCTGTTCACTGACGACATTCTCTTTCTTTCTTCTCTGAATGTTGTCAGGTGATCTGGACACGTCAGAGATCGAGCCCACTGCTGAAGACTTGGACCAATTCAGTGAAGACCCCGAGCTCTAGTTCATTGTACACTTTCCATTAGTACTTTTCATTTCTGTTATGCCATTGCTTAGGTATTGCATTTTTTTTACTTTCCATGTATTGTATAGAAAGAATGTGAATAAATAAAGTTGTTGTTTTGATTATATCTCGTCTCTTGTGCATTTACTTTTATATTGCTTTGATACGCTTAGCGTATTTACTTCACAGTAAATACGTAGCGGCCCAGTCGCGTCCTCTGCCCGTATACTGGGAAGCGGGGCGTGACACAATCAAATTGATTTTTTAGATCAACCGATGAATTTTATTCACCGTTGTATTTTTAATCCAAAGGCTCTCTATTTTACAGAGAAAATTTCATGCTTATTTTAATAAGATTTGGAGAATATTTTCCTAAGATAGAATTTTATTCTATCAGATGATCGATTAGTGATTTTATAATCATCGTTGGATTTTTTATCCACCGGCTCTCTTTTTAACAGAGAAAATCTTTCTAGTTTGAGAAATATCAAGGAAATATATAATTTAATTCTAACTTTTGATGACCAGTAGATTTTTAAACCATCGGCTCTCTGTTTAACAGAGAATATTTTTCTTATTTAGAAAGATCAGGGAGATATTTTCTCCCTCATAGAATTCAATTTTATTAGAAAGAACAATCACGTGCTTTGCACGTGAGCCATTGGCTTATAGCACCTCACGTAGATATCTCGTGAGGTGCTGCCAAGAAGCTAGCGCTAGCGCTCACGTGAATATCACGTGAGGCATTGCCAAGCAGCAGGCACCAGCGCTCACATGGATATCACGTGAGGCGCTGCGGAACCAACATAGGATTTAATCCTAGCCGAAGCGACACCTACATGCTTTGCATGTGGTAGTGCACGTGTTTAGCATGTGGGGCTTCCCTTTAGTTTTATCAGGGAACAACAAGCTCTGTGCCAAAAATTTTGACAGGAACAAATTCCCCCCACTTTTTTGCCCACGTAAGTATGTACGTGGATTAAGTAGTGCAAAGTTATGCATCACTATAGAATTGATGGCTTAAGAGACAAGTTTATGATCTTTATAACCTAAGGCTTTATCCATCTTCATGAGCCATAAGGGTCTCAAGAAGTTTTTTCTCCCTATGAGTCATGAGGATCTCAAAGGTGCATATTCTCCCTATAAATCATAAGGATTCCTAAGTGTTCATCACCTTCGTGAGTCGTAAGGATTTCACTAGGGTATTTTCTCCTTACGAGTCGCGATGACCCGTAAGTGGCTTCTTTACTTTATTGGTGAATGTGGCCCGTGGATAGTGTAACAACCCTAACTTTCCTATACAAATTTTTATACAATTTTTTTTTCAAAATTATTTAAAGGGGTATTTATTGCCTGAGCACAAGATAAGTAATTAATTAGCAATTTAATTATAAGAAGGAGCTTGTGGCTCATTGATAATACCTTGCACTGCTGAACCAAGCCACCAGAGTTCAAATCCCATACCCCACATCATTTTTAATATTGTTTTATTTTTGGTTTTTAGAATACCAAGAATTTACACATGCATATCTCATAAAAACCCCACTACCCAAAAAACTTAAATACACTAGTGAGTATATGGACTGTCAGGGGACCTATTGGGGGCCTGACTCGGCCGAGTCGGCCGGCGGACCGGCCGACTCGGGCCGGCGCCGCCGGCCGGACTCGGCAGGACCGCCGAGTCCCCAACACCAAAGTTGGGGCTCTTGGCATTCTCTATCCCCCTGCACACTTCATTTTCTCAGATCGGTTCCAGAGAATTCATAAAGCCTCATTTACTCCATTTTTTAATATATTTTAATATACTTTTACATTTTTTTCAATTAAACTCTTCATCTACTCTAACCCTAGCCTAACCCTATAAATACCATCCCTAAACACTACCGCTCACCCCAAAATTCTGAGCCAACTCTCAAGAAATTCCTAGAAACCTTAGTGTACTTTGGAAGAAGCGAAAGGCGAAGCGAAAGGCGATATTTCCGGTGACAACCCTAAGACTTCCGGCGACGAAACGACACACCGTCGACTCTTCTCGTCTCCCATTTCTCTCCTCTGTTAACTAAACCCGTAAGTACCCATCCCTCTTCTCTATTCTTTTTCTAAAAATACGGAATTACAAAATCCGATGGAATCGGAACAAATCCGATGTCCGATTCGGTTTCTTCCTAAAACCTCACTTTTCTTTAATACAATTATACTAGAACCAATTCATGTTGGCTATTAAACACTAACTAATCATATTGAACAAGTTCTATATCAAAAATAATTGCTATTTCCATTTTACCGTATTTTTTTCAATAAAATACGACATAGTTTCATTTCTACATTTAAACCATCAAAACTTTGCTATACCTTTAAATAGATCACGAGGTAGTGACCTACCTCCTCACACACTCATATGTAATATAGCACAATACCCTCAGGAACATAGAATACGGGAAAACGACATCTTGTCAAATAAATACCATACTTATAAAACCATTCTTCTTAATGATTAGTATTTTATACAAATCTTTGCAAAGTGCCGCTACAACCCATTTGGGGAACCCGTTCAGGATGGTGCGGATTATCGCACATCCTCGGGCTTAGTAGTGCGAGATGCAGACCTCCGCAAGGAGCATTCGGTCTCGAAAGATTTAAAATACGACATCTTAAGAAAAACGGGATTTCTAGAATATAATATATATATTAAATTAATTTTCATATAAATATATGTATATATAACATTAAAATATCTATTTTGTAATAATATAAATATTCCAACTCTTTTCAAAAATCACAAGAATCATTTTACACTAAAATACCATGAAATCCATACAGGTCAATATTATAAATAAATACCCTTTATTATGGAAATTAGGATATTTTCACTCGAAATATCACTACATAAAATCTATATTCATTACAACTTTAAATACGATTAAGAAATACTCGGGGTGTATTTTGAAAACTATACAAAAGTATGTTTACAAAAAAACCCCTCAAGTTCTGTAAATTACACTAAGGACGCTAGTAAACATAGGTTTAAGCGGGGCTAATCTCTTGAGCCTCAGGGAGCCGGAGAAGTAGGTGCTTGCCTATCTAAGGTAGACAACTTAATAACGGTGTTATCAACACGGTAATCGTCTTTGAAAAAGACACAAATCCTACCGCCCATGTGCAGCGGTTACCGATAACATCAAAACAATCAGGACTTCAATTTACTTTTCTAATTGTCTGACTCAGATGAGTCTCTTTATAATCTGACTTGAATATGATTCAAGTACAATCTACAATTTTCAATCTACAATATTACAATTCAACATGAATCCATGAATCCATTATTCCATATATTCAATCTATCAATCCATACAACTTGACTGAACCGAACCATGGACATACATTCCATTTATATAATTCTCCAGTTACATCCATTTACATGATTATACGGTTACATCCGTTTACTGATATCATGGTTTCGGCAAGTCGTCCAATTATACAATCTATATTACAAGACAATTCAAGTTTCCATACAATACAACAATACAATCAAGATAACACAGGGTTTAAGGGGTAGACTGGTACGGAAGGTGTTAAAAGTGGCACGAGACTGCAAGATTTAAGACACCTAACCATATCCAATTGCCATTGTTCTGGGCTTTCTAACGGAGCCTTGTACTCTATATTCCGTTTGCCCTGGTCTCTAGCATATAAAGACCCCTCTCGTATACACTGGCATCCTTCTGTACCAAGGTACAAACAACAGCGTTAACACAATATTATAACAATATACTACAACTAAAAGCTACCTTCTTATTCTGTCTATTCTACTTCTCCCTTATCTTTGGGACTTACCGAGCGATCTGTTCGCTGACGACATTCTTTTTCTTTTTTCTTTGAATGTCGTCAGGTGATCTGGAAACGTCAAAGATCGAGCCCACGAGTGAAGACTTGGACCAATTCAGTGAAGACCCCGAGCTCTAGTTCATTGTACACTTTCCAGTTCGGTACTTTTCATTTCTGCCATTGATTAGGCATTGCTTTTTTTCAGTTGTATTTACTTTCCATGTATTGTACAGAAAGAATGTGAATAAATAAAATTGTTGTTTTATTATATCTTGTATCTTATGGATTTACTTTTATATTGCTTAGATACGCTTAGCGTATTTACTTCACAGTAAATACGTCGCGGCCTCGTCACGTCCTCCCCATTTATACTGGGAAGTGGGGCGTGACAGGTTGTTGGTGGTCTATGCAGGTCAGAGCTGTATGAAACCCTATCATGCAGTTTTGTTCTGCATGAACAACCTAAGCAATATAACACAAGAACCGGCAACTAAAACATTCTTTACAATCATGTTCCTTGAATCTTACAATTTCATATTCCTTGAATCATATACTTTGAATCTGTCCTAACCCAAAATTCCCTCACCTCTTTTACAATCTTACCAAAACCTTCGCATTCTTTCATTCCTTCACATATTTTCATACACTATCAAGTACTTCTATCACCAAAGTTTTCTTGAATCCGTTACACTTTCCTTTTATAAATTTCGAGGACGAAATTTTTATAAGGAGGGTAGAATGTAACAACCCTAATTTTCCTATACAAATTTTTGTACAATTTTTTTTTCAGAATTGTTTAATGGGGTATTTATTGCCTGAGCACAAGATAAGTAATTAATTAGCAATTTAATTATAAGAAAGAGCTTGTGGCTCATTGGTAATACCTTGCACTGCTGAACCAAGCCACCAGAGTTCAAATCCCATACCCTACATTATTTTTAATATTGTTTTATTTTTAATTTTTAGAATACCAAGAGTTTACACGTGTATATCTCACAAAAACCTCACTACCCATAAAAACTTAAATACAAGTGAGTATATGGACCGTCAGGGGACCCATTGGGGGCCTAACTCGGCCGGAACGCCGAGTCCCCAACACCAAAGTTGGGTCTCTTGGCATTCTTTACCCCTCTGCACACTTCATTTTCGCAGATCGGTTCCAGAGAATTCATAAAGCCTCATTTACTTCATTTTTTAATACATTTTAATATATTTTTACATTTATTTCAATTAAACTCTTCATCTACCCTAACTCTAGCCTAACCCTATAAATACCACCCCTAAACACTACCCTATCACCCCAAAATTCTGAGCCAAGTCTCTAGAAATTCCTAGAAACTCTTGTGTACTTTGGAAGAAGCGAAAGGCGAAGCTCCGGCGAATTTTACGGCGACAACCTTAGGACTCCCGGCGACGAAACGACGCACCGTCGACTCCTCTCGTCTCCCCTTCCTCTTCTCTGTTAACTAAACCCGTAAGTTCCCATCCCTCTTCTCTATTATTTTTCTAATAATACGGAATTACAAAACCCGACGGAATCGGAACAAATCCGATGTCCGATTTAGTTTCTTCATAAAACCTCAATTTTCTTTAATACAATTATGCTAGAACCAATTCATGTTGACTATTAAACACTAACTGATCATATTGAACAAGTTCTATATCAAAAATAATTGTTATTTCCATTTTACCGTATTTTTTCATTAAAATACCACATAGTTTCATTTCTACATTTAAACCATTAAAACTTTGCTATACCTTTAAGTAGATCACGAGGTAATGACCTACCTCCTCACACACTCATATGCAATATAGCACAATACACTCGGGAATATAGAATACGGGAAAACGACATCTTGTCAAATAAATACCATTACTTATAAAACCATTTTTCTTAATGATTACTATTTTATACAAATCTTTGCAAAGAGCGGCTACAACCCATTTGGGGAACCCGTTCGGGATGGTGCGGATTATCGCACATCCTCGGGATTAGTAGTGCGAGATGCAGACCTCCGCAAGGAGCATTCGGTCTCGAAAGATTTAAAATACGACATCTTAGGAAAAACGAGATTTCTAGTATATAATATATATATTAAATTTATTTTCATATAAATATATGTATATATAACATTAAAATATTTATTTTGTAATAATATAAATATTCCAACTCTTTTAAAAAATCAAAAGAATCATTTTATACTAAAATTCCATGAAATCCATACAAGTCAATATTACAAATAAATACCCTTTATTATGAAATTATGATATTTTCACTAGAAATATCACAACATAAAATCTATATTCATTACAACTTTAAAGACGATTAATAAATACTTAGGGTGTATTTTGAAAACTATACAAAAGTATTTTTACATAAAAACCCCCTCAAGTTCTGTAAATTACACTAAGGACCCTAGTAAACATAGTTTTAAGCGGGACCAATCTCTTGAGCCTCAGGGAGCCGGAGAAGTGGGTTCTTGCCTATCTAAGGTAGACAACTTAACAACGGTGTTATCAACACGGTAATCGTCTTTGAAAAAGACACAAATCCTTCCGCCCATGTGCAGCGGTTACCGATAATATCAAAACAATCAGGACATCAATTTACTTTTCTAATTGTTTGACTCAGATGAGTCTCTTTATAATCTAACTTGAATATGATTCAAGTACAATCTACAATCTACAATATTACAATTCAACATGAATCCATGAATCCATTATTCCATATATTCAATCTGTCAATCTATACAACTTGACTGAACCGAACCATGGATATACATTCCATTTACATGATTCTCCAGTTACATCCATTTACATGATTATACAGTTACATCCGTTTACTGATATCATGGTTTCGGAAAGTCATCCAATTATACAATCTATACTACAAGACAATTCAAGTTGCAATACAATACAATAATACAATCAAGATAACACGGGGTTTAAGGGGTAGACTGGTATGGAAGGTGTTAAAAGTGGCACAAGACTGCAAGATTTAAGACACCTAACCGTATCCAATTGCCGTTGTTCCGGGCTTTCTAACGGAGCCTTGTACTCTATATTCCGTTTGCCCTGGTCTCTAGCATATAGAGACCCCTTTTGTATACATTGGCATCCTTCTGTACCAAGCTACAAATAACAGCGTTAACACAATATTATAACAATATACTACAACTTTAAAAGCTACCTTTTTATTCTGTCTATTCTACCTCTTCCTTATCTTTGGGACTTATCGAGCGATCTGTTTGCTGAGGACATTCTCTTTCTTTCTTCTTTGAATGTCGTCAGGTGATCTGGACACGTCAAAGATCGAGCCCACGAGTGAAGACTTGGACCAATTCAGTGAAGACCCCGAGCTCTAGTTCATTGTACACTTTCCATTTCAGTACTTTTCATTTCTGCCATTGTTTAGGCATTGCTTTATTTCAGTTGTATTTACTTTCCATGTATTGTACAGGAAGAATATGAATAAATAAAGTTGATTTTTATTATATCTTGTCTTTTGTGGATTTACTTTTATATTGCTTAGATACGCTTAGCGTATTTACTTCACAGTAAATACGTCGCGGCCTCGTCACGTCCTCCGCCCGTATACTGGGAAGCGGTGCATGACAGATAGTATACAAGAGTCGGTTTGGACCTCCTTATAGGGCAACAAAGGCTTAGGAAATAGGTTTTTATCTGTCGCCTAAGTCTTTTCATCTTTATGAGCCGTGAGGGTCTCATAAAGACGTTTCTCTCTACGATTTGAGAAGATCTTGTAAGTGTATTTTTTTTCTTAGGAGTCGTGAGGACTCCTAAGTGAGTTTTCACTTGAGAGTCGTAAGGATCTCACAAGAGTATTTTCCCTTTACGTGTCGAGAGAACTCGTAAGGGTTTTTCCTCCTTATCGGTATGCGGCTTTAGAGAATGTGGCCCGTGGATAGTATACAAAAGTCAATTTGGACCTTTTTATAGGACCATAGTGCTTAGAAAATAGGTTGATATCCCCGTCGTCTAAGGCTTTTTCACCTTTATGAGCCACTAGGGTCCTATAAAGATCTTTTTCCCTTCAAGTCGAGACGATTCGAGAGGATCTCGCAAGTGTATCCTAATGTAAAATGTAGATAACCCCCTTTTTTGATAGGGGTTCGTTAGGTTGGTGGTCTAGGTTTAAGTCCATCATACCATCGCGTTGGCCGATGTATCCTCGATATGCAGTCCCTTAGGTTGCTGCACGAGTAGTCCCGTGTCTATCGTGTCTCTGATCCCTTCTAAGGCTAAACAAGAAGTCTTCAAGTAATCTTCTTAGGTTGGAGTATCCATTTTATCGTTGGAAGATCAAGCGTTAGGTATTTTCCATGGCGTTTTTTGCTTTAGATTAGGCTTAATTTGAAGCCGCGATGAGTCATAACTGCACCCTTCTAGGGTAGGATGATCCCCAACGGTCTTTAGACTTTTTATGTATTGTCGTCAAGATCCGAAATTAGGAATATGTCGTCACTTCGTTTTTTTTCTTTGATGATGTTATACTGATTCTTTGCGAAAGTAAGGTAAACACCTATGCGATCCTTATGATGTATGTATCACAGTCGAGGTCTGGAGCTAGGAATATGCAATTGCTCTAATTTCATTTAATAGTTGTTTCCGCACCCTGCTGGAATGAGGAGGAACGTCGAGATGGTCTCTAGACTGTAGATATTGTCATCAAGATCTGGAGTTAGGATTTTGCCGTCACTCCACTTTTATTTGACCCTTGGGTTTTTGTTGACATCACGTCTGTATTCTGCTGGAGTAAGAAAGGCGTAAAAATATTCTTTGAGCTGTAGACGTGCCATCAAGACTCGGTTCTTCTTTTGACGAAACGTGGTAGGAAAATACGGTTCCCTTTCTTTCATTTGTGTCCATGGATCATATACAAGAGTCAATATGAACCTACTTGCAGGGTAGAATTTTTTTATTTTATTATATATATTTTTTTATTTCCACGATACTCTATCTTTTCCGCTTTTATGTCGCGGAAATCGTGATCGCCCAATCATTTCGGCTATTTTTCGTGGTCCTCAATCATTTCGGCTTTTTTTATTGCGAGTTTACGATTCGGAATCTGATGCCCATCTTGGCATCAGCATCGCTACGACTGGAATATTACCAGAAGCGACTCATCATTTACTTTTGTCTGTTTGAACAAAGGTGGCTTAGCAAATAGAGTTAGGATCCTTTCGACTAAAACTTTTTGACTTTATGAGCCGTAATGGTCTCATAAAGGTATTTCTTCCTATGAGTCATGAGGATCTTGTAGGTATATTTTCTACTTAGAAGTCGTGGGTATTCCTAAGTGTGTTTTCTCTTATAAGTCGTAAGGATCTTATAAGAGTATTTTCTCCTTGTAAGTCGAGATGACTTATAAGTGTCGTTCACCATATGAGGATATTTCTCGCCATTGATGAGACTTGGTGGGGGATATATTTATTTATGCCCAAGGATTGTATACAAGAGTCGATGCTGAACCACTTGTAGGGCAGAAAGCATCGGGTTTTGGTGGCTCAAGAACAGATTTGGATCCCTGTAAGCATCAGCTTTTGAATTCTATAAACCGTGAGGGTCTTATAGAAAGTATATTCTCCTTACGAGTCATGAGGATCTCGTAAGTGTATTTTCTTCTTAGGAATCGTATTGATTCCTAGGTGTGTTGTTCCTTTGTGAGTCGTAAGGATCTCACGCGGGTGTTTTCTCCTTACAAAGTCGTGAGGACTTTGCAAGTGCATTTTTATTTTATTTATTTTATTTATTCCTTTTAAATTTTTTTAAAATGAGTTCGTACCATTTCGGGTTTTCACTAGCTCGCCAGTAGTCCTGCTGTTTTTACTCACTGCGCCCTTTCGGGTTTTCATCCTTGCCCATTTCACTTATGAACATACTATTTTTTTTAAACGAGTTCGCGCCCTTTCGGATTTTCACGAGCTCGCTAGTAGCCCTACTATTTTTACTCACGGCGACCTTTCGGATTTTCATCCGTGACCATTTCGCTTGTGGATATACCTTTTTTTGGAACTCCTGAAAGTAGCTTCGCCGTGAACGACCCGTCTATTTTCCGGTGGAATTTGGGGGTGGCTTCATCGCTGGAAAAGATGTATAGCCGGTGAAACTTGAGTTGCAATCTTCATCGTTGGGACTGTAATTGCAATGTTGATTACAAGGAGCATATCGCCGTATTTGGGGCGACTCGTTAGTTTAGGAATATTTCGGTCCATTATCTTCATGTTTGGGACGATGCACTAGTTTATAGACGTTTTGGTCCATTATTCCCCTATTTGGGAAAAAATGCTAGTTTAGGGACATCTCGGTCCAACATCGTCGTGCTTGGTGCGACACGTTAGTTTAGGGACATTTCGGTCCATTATCGCCGTGTTTGGGGTGAAATTCTAGTTTAGGGACGTTTCAGTCCATTATCGTCGTGTTTGGGGCGAAATGCTAGTTTAGGGACGTTCCGGTCCACTCTTCATCATTCGGTCGGGTAGTTACATAACTCATCTCTTCCAACGCTTTCTTGTTTAGGCGCTATTACCTGTCCTTTATTTGTATGGACACTTCACACCTTAAACTATTTTCACCCTCTTAGACTGCTTCTTTTGTCGTCACAGCAATCGGGTTGTTTTGCAGAAAATACCGGGTATTTTACACGGCATTTCCCCCTGCTCATCAATGTCGTATTCTGACACTCACGGAACATCATCTTCATCTACGAAGGAACGAGTCACTCCTTCTCCTGGGTCTTCTTCTTCCTTGGAAGAATAAACTTGACTTGGGGGTTTTCCCTCCTCATCATCTGATTCAGAGCGGGACATGGATTCCACATCCTGTCAATGATTTTTTGGTTCAGGAAAGATATTCCATTTGCTTGCAGGACCCGCTTGTAGACCCTTTCCTTTCTGTTATTTAAAGAGAGGACCATCTCACGTAGAGATTCTTCTGCCAATGAGCAATATACCCTCTACATGTATCCTGGGGGAGCGAATATTTACGTCCCAATCCTTTCCTAAGGGTGGGACCCGCGCTATCGCTATTTTGGCGACAGATTGCTTCAAAGCAGCTCATTTTTTATTGAGAATTAGCGACAAACACCGTCTTGCCTCCGCTTTTCATATATCTTCATCGAAAAAGGATGTGTCTTGACGTATCTGATCCAACCGAGCCATTTTATCTATGAACTCTTGGAAGGTCGTCGGCTTGAATAGGGCCATGTATGGAAACACCTTTGAATTCGGGTCAAGGGTGGCTATGAACATTCCCACGACTGCAGCTTCATCAATGCGCTGCTCTCATTTTGACCGAAGATTTCGCCATCGGGTAACATATTGAACCCATGTCTCATTCGGTCGAACCCTTTCGTTGACCAATGCCGTCAGGATAGTGCGTGTATTTACACCAACGAATCTCTGAAAGAAGACCATCTCCATTTGTTTGAAGGTGTTCACAGAGTCATTTGGGAGTTCTGCATACCATTCGAAGGCAATGCCTGCCATATTGCTGACGAACTGTCGAAGGAGAAGTATATCATTTCCTCTAGTGTTGCCACACATGGACTTAAACCGCCTGATGTGCTGGCAAGGATTCCCGGTTACTTTGTATATGTGGAACATCAGAAGTATATATTCTGACGGGTACTGTAATTGATCATAACACGCCGGATATGGTCGACCGGTCTTGATTGACCTATTTGCGGCTTCATTGGTATAATGAGCTTTGATTTGATGAGTGATATGTGTCCAGCTTTGTTTTTGGGATCATTTCCTCCTCAGCAGTTGATGAGGCTCGTAGAGAATTTGAAATGTCGCCCTTGTCTTTAAGAGTGAGTACCGACGGTTCATCTGCCAATGGTTCCAAATGGACCATCATTCTACCCATATTCTAGATCCAAAGAGTCATCTGGTTCATTTTTGCGGACATTGTTGCCGCTTCTTCATCTCTCTTCTTGAGAGCACGTTTTAGGAAATCAATATCCGACTCCTGCCCTATTCTTTTTTCGGGTGTGTTGGAATTTTCCTTAGGCAATAGATTAGCGAGTGCTGTCGCCTGAGCAAACATCTCCTGCAGCTTTTCATATTGCTGTTGATCCTTCATCAAAGTCCGAGTATGCAGTCCGTGACTAATAGAAGCATGACCTTCGTCTTTGGAGCTCACCATGTGGACTGTGTGAACTACTATGCCCCCAGGCATAGGGCGTTTGGAGCTTTAACCCTCGGAATTTGCCTCGGGCACTTGGGCTTTATCAGACCTCTCTTTTTTATGAGAAGTTGCTTTAGGAGGAACCATTGTATCAGGAACCATCTTGGGATGAGTCCCCTTGTATTTGATAGGGGATTCGTCAGAATTTAGATGACGTTTACGGGAAGAGCCGCAGACGATGACTGAGTTCTTCACCTGCTTCTATACCATATACATAGATGATGAGAGATTCCTCAGAGAGTGAACTAGCTTCTGTTCTCCTTGGATCTCCATGGTCTCCGGAGACCTTTTGAGTGCTGCAGTGGGGGAATTTTGCCAGACCCTTCGCAGCAGTTCAAAGCTGTTCCCGGTAGGAACGGCAGCATTCACCTTTGGAGTTGAAGTGGGTGGAGTCAACACGAACGGAGAACTACCCCCAGCTTTTTTTGTATGACGCCGATATCGACGTCGACTATTTCTTATGGCCAGAATTTTATTAGCCTCAGAATTTTGCTGAGCCTGCCCCCTGTTTTCTTTGAGAGCTTGAATATTCTTCCCACTGTGTTGACCTTGGTCCTCAGTTGGTGCCTATCGTATGAAGACTGATGCTATTGGCAGAACTGGAGATTGAAGAGTCAGCCTGTGGAAGACAGACTTCATCTGGGCTCCCTCCTTCGGTGTTGAGGCACCGATGGTAGGAAGTGGGAGTATAGACCCAAAGAGAAGCCCCTTTATTTCTTGAAGAGCCGGATTGCAGAGATTTGAGGCTTCAAGTGGCTCATACTTGACTCCACAAGATATGACAGAGCCTGAGTTGCGGTGAGTGGAAGCAAACACCATTCTAGAAAGAGACGAAACGCCAACTTCAGTATCTCATCACTCAAGGAAAACTACAAACATATATACCACGATTATTTGATCGAAAAAACACGACAGACGAAAAGTGGAGTGGAAAGTGGAAAAGGTCCTACCGAGCGTGCTAGAATCTATTTACCGCCGAAAACTGGACTGAGACATTGAGATGTCTAGCCTGAATTTGGAGACAGATGCTATTTGGATATATCCACCCACCTCTCTAAAGATACCAAGTTGATTTATGGCACCGTATATCGGAGGTTTGAACAGATGCGACCGTTGTAGCAGACTTTATCAGATTCCCCCTCATTTATGAGGGGTTTTTGATTGTGGGGACACTCTTCCCTGCAGGCGCAAGCCCCTGCAGTTAACTACGTTATTGCGTTGCGATAACAACTTTCTCCTTCTCTATTAATTCACTTCGTGTCATGTGTTATTTTTTTTATTTTGGTTACCCGTGAATTGTATACGAAAACTAATTTATGTCGTCGCCCGTAGGGCACGGATTAGTACAAATCCGTACATATATTTTCATGATTTAGGTCAAGCATTTGCTTGACGGGATCCACGTTGGTAGCTTGATTTGCCAACGGGAATGAACTTAGGACGCATTTATCATATTTGTGAGGTCCATTCATTCACAGGAAACTTGAGTTTGATCTAAGAATCGTTAGTCTTATTTGAGACTATGATCGACTTATGAACAAATGAGCATATGGGCTCAACTGATCATTAGACCATATATGAATAGCCCATAGATAGTATACGATAGTCAGTATGGAGACAGTCCGCAGGGCAAAACATATTAGTTTAAAGGACGTCGCGGTTTAACATTCATCTCGCGCGCGTGTATTTGTTATGTGGCAAAGTGAACGATGGTGACATGGAATGCGCCCAATTTTGGGTGTGATCCAATTTGAGGTGTGCATATCAATGTGGAAGTGCATCAATGTGGGATGTATCATTCCTTGTCTTGATGAAATTTCATATCAAGTTAGGACGAGAAAGGAGTTGTTGGTTGTCGGGACCCGCCACCTCTCTAAAGACATTAAGGAATTATAATGACATATATCAAAGGTATGAAAAGATGTACCCTTGAACCAAATCCCATGTTTGAGGGAAAATGTCGTAGTGGACCTAAGAATCATTAATCAGATTTGAGACTAAGATTACCTTAGGAGATATAGGATAAATATCATTTTGGATATCATCAATGAGAGATCATTAGTCATATTTGAGACTAAGATCAGTTTGGAAATCACAAGCATATGGGCTCGCTAGATTTAAAATCAAAGAGGTTTAATATCAGGAAACTTAGCCAATTTAGGCTAAGATTGGGTTTTTATACTACCCAGCAGTGCTAAGCACTCAGATATATAACGCACACGTGTATTTCACGTGAGGCGCTGAAATAGTGCTAAACACTAGTCTTTCCTGGCGCTCACATGAGGCGCTGATCTTTTGGCTTCTTTTGAGCACTCACATGTATATCACGTGAGACATTGAGTTTTGGCTCTCACGTGTGCTTCACGTGAGACACTGCACTAGTGCTAAACACTAAACTTTTCTGCTTTCTAGCGCTCACATGCGTTTCACATGAGAGGTGTGTATGTCCCAAAAACTAGACAGGGTCGTTCAAGTAATCGAGTGTGTAGCAATAAACTTGAATAGCATAAAACAATAGGATGCACCAGAATCAAATAACGCTAATGCGGGAAAACCATGAACAAGTAGAATACCTTAAACAACTTCTCCTGAAGCTTTAGCTTCCTCAGCCGTCAGGGTAAATGCTCGAGCTTGATTGGGTCCCTGAGTCAGCTGCTTCTGTCCCTGAAACGGTTTCTGCGGTGGCTTCAGAACATCATGCTTCTTACGAAATTTCGACGGACAAGTACTGATAGTATGATCCGCCGAACCACAAACCAAACAGAGTCCCTTTTTCCTTCGACATTCCCTTTGCACGTGCCCAGGTAAATGGCAGTAGTCATAGATCACGGTCCTCCTCTAATCAACAACAGCATGCTTCTTCATCGGTGTTACACCACGACGGTCCACTGGAATACCTCTGCGTCCATGTGCTCGGTTCGGTGCAAATGCCGGCTTCCTTACTGTAACTGCTGGCTGCTGTGTACTCCCAGTCTTCATAGATAGGCTCCGCTGCTCTCGAGCCGCTGTAAGCACTTGGGAAAAATGGTCAAACCCAGGGAGACAATCTGGCTCTGGATGTCCACATCCAAACTGTGCATGAACCTCCTTGCCCTATCAGCATCGTTGGCAACCAGAGGTCCAGCGAATCTACTGAGCCGCGTCTACTCAGCTGCATGTAAATCGATAGGTGCGCCGTTTTGCTTCAAACTGACGAACTTTTCTTCCATTTCTTCCCGTGCAGTCCGCGGGAAGAACTTCTCCAAGAAACTCTTTGAAAAATCCGCCCACTTGATCGGCTTGGGCAAGCGGGTCTCTTCCACAAGCCACCACTCACTGGCGTAATCCACCAACTGGATGCGTACCACATCCACTCTCTTATCTTCTGGGATCTGTGCCGCAATGAGAAAATTCTCCATGTCAACCAGCCACTTCTCCGCTGGCAACGGCTCTTCCAGGCCAGTAAATACAGACGGACCCAGTCTCTTGAAGTCCGCTACGGTTCCCATACGATCCATTGGTCTGGACATAATATTGTTTACGGACTGCTGAACGGTCCGCAAACCCTCCTAAAAAGATTCAGCTTGCTGCTGGATCAGCTCGGTCTATCGCCTTTGGTTCTCCAACATCCCACGTATTACTCCAAGCATAGCGGCTTCGTCGACACGCCTTTGGTACGTTTTCAGATTCTTGTCTGCCATGTTCCTGAAATCAAAACACCAACAGGATTAGCATGATAACAGATTCAAAATGTAGGTTAAGGATATGAATCAAGGCTAGAACTCTAAGTTACTTAAATATAGTACCGCATTGTAACCATGCTGCGGTATCATAGCTACAATTACATAACTCCACCCAAGTCACCTAAGTTCTAGAGATAAACAAGGAACCAGGTTTCGAGTCGATATGCAAAGGATGTTTGCATATCGTAAAAGTAGAATCAGGAGGAGGTTAAGATTCAAGAATGGTAAGACGGTAAGGTGGCAGGACATATTTCCTAATCACGAGTATTCTGATTCGTGTATTGGGTCCAATACCCAACTACAAAAGAATCAAACCCGATTAACCTATAACCTATGTCTCTGATACCAAAAGAACCATGTCACGCCCCGCTTCCCAGAGTACGCTAAGGTAGGCACGTGACATAGCCAACCATCCTACCTGTGGATAGGAATTATCCTTCTACAGTCACATTACGGCTGTAGAGATATCAAGAACAATAATAAACTATCTAACACATGTCCATAAGCCAAAATAAAATGAGTCAAGAATAAAATAATGTGAAAGAAAAAGATCCGATACAAGAATAACTAGAATGTATGTCCCATAATGCGGGCTCACATCAGGAATGAAAATACTAAAAAAAATAAAAGAACTAACTACTAACGAGTCCTCACTGCTCAGCCTGCTGACTGAAGTACACCTGCTCGGACTGCAGCAAAGGTAAGGAATCTAGGCCATGCAAAACCCAGACGTCAGCGCGTCATAACATCAAGCAATAATATATAAACAGGGTAGTAAGACATACAAGTATGATAAAAAATGGTAAAGTAGGTGTAACAGCAATATAAATCAGGGCAGTGAAAGGTAGTGTGCAGTGAGTAATCTAAACTGGTTTATTGGGTTAACTACTCTCAAGTCTTTGAAGTTAATTTGATGAATCATCGATGTAACTCAATAGTATCCCGTGCGTGCCCGGGATCACGGTCTATAACTCTCGGGCTGAATCCGAGACGTGCCGCAAGGCAGTAAAAAGGGTAGTAGGTAATGACTAGTGATGTCAGCAACATCACCCCGGGGCTGGCCTAGCCCGTAAGACTGATCAGAAATGGTAGAGAACTGTCGAGTTACAAGTCAGGTTTCATGATTGATTTCCCCATACCCCCAAGTTATATGTGTTCAAGTCAGGTATTAAGTAATCTAGAGCTAATGCCAACACAGGATCAGGCAGGTACAGGTTTGTCTGGATAGACAACAGGAACTGTCCATAAGGACAACAGGTCAGGTTTGTTGGCATTAGACACAAGATCAGGTAACAGGTAAAGCCATGGTACATCAGATCAAGCCAGGTAGTATATAGGTATCATGTCATGTCGAGAGGTGCACGGTACCATGTCGTGTCAAGTAGTAAGTGTAACAAGTCATGTCAGGGTGCACAAGATGTCATGTGCGTGCTCATAATCAAACTAACATAAGCATGGGTATACAAAACAAGCATGGGTACTAATAGAACACTAAACTGGAACATTGTAATGTGAAATGCAATCAGGTACAGATTAAGGTATATAGATGCACAGTTATGATTAGGGTTAAAGTTTAAGTTCCAATACTAATTAAACTACACTTTATCAAATGTGGAATGTGGATATTATAATATAATATATTCAAGTGATCTATAGATGCAATAATATGTATACTAGACGAGATGGATGCAAACGGGTGTTTGAACATTATAAACTATCTAAAAGGGTGCTATGGGCCATGTAAATAATTATTATATGATTTAAATATGGATATGGGTACTAGGTATAGTAAATCAAAATGCAACATGGTATGTTCCGAGTTATGAATCTAAAATGATAAAATGGACATCGAATGTTAAAATGTAACATGAGACATTGGATTAAATCTATAGGTTTAACATGTAATCAAATAAATATAAAATATTATGAATAGCATGTAGCAAGTTTCACTTGCCTCGACGGATCGCGATACGGTATACGGAACGTCACACGTCGGCGAGAAAAGTCGCGATGCGCGCACGGTACACGGAATGAGTCCAAACAACGCACGAGGGGATCACACGGGTCAGAGATGCTTGCTGGGTCGTCGTGATCGTCGCCGGCACGGTCGGATTCGGCAACAAAAACAACAGTGGGCATATCAAGAAGAGATGCAAAAAGAAAGTCAAGAAGAGGAGAAGAAGAAGAAGATCTTACTGTGGTTGGGGGTTCTGGGATTTCAGGGGAGTCGGCAAGGGGCGACGACGACGAGGGTTGCCGGCGTGGGAGTTTCCCGGCGAGGCGGGGGATTGGCTGTTAGGGTTAGGTTAGGGTTCGGGTGTTGGGTGCAGGTTGGTGTAGGAGGCAGAAGTGCAGAGGAGAGGGAGAGGTGGAGATGATGATGATGATGATGATGACGGCGAGGTGAGGCGATCGTCGGCGATGAGGTGAGGGTGGCAATGATGGGTTCTGTAGGGTTTCTTGATGTGCAGGGTGAGCTCGGGGGAAGGAAGAATAGGAATGAGATGGTGGAGGAGGAAGAGGAGGCTCGGTGATGGAAGTTATGATGAGGAGGCAGGGAGTTTAAGGGTTAGGGTTTGAGGAGATGGGAGCTTATGATTGGTTAAAGAAGGAGGGATCTGGTTTTAAACAGAAGAAGAAGAAGATATAACGAAGGGAGGTGACGGGATCCCGAGGGGGGTGACGGGAATCGAAAAGCGAACAGTGTTCGCGAGAGGAGAGAGAGAGAGCGAGAGGAGAGAAAGAGAAGAGAGAGAGAGAGGGTTGCGGAGAAAGAGAGAGAAAAAGAAAGGGAAAGGGAGAGAAGCTGAGAGAGCTCGTGGGGCCCGGCAAGAGAAGGATTTTGATTGGTCGTGGGAAAAATAAAAGAGAGAGAGAAGAGAGATAGAAGAGAGAGAGATGGCTCGGTGGTGGGGCCCAGCACGATAAGATAAGCTGCGATTGGTTGGCATAAATTTTAAAAAGATTTTAATTGCTAAAATATTTTTGTTAGTTGGACAAGAAATCTTTAGGCTGTTAAGATATATTAAACGAATTTAAAAAAATTTAAAATAATTAGAATTTGGCGGGATACAAAAAATTTCAGAAATGCGCTCGGGTCGGGTCCAAAATTTTGGATTTGAAATAAGAAAATTTTATGTAACCTCTAAATTTTAAAATGAATGTTTCATTAACTAAAATGCATACCCCCAAGGACGGACGCACGTACGTGCGCGTAGCTATCCAAACACGTCCATTTCACTGAACGGGACGAGAACACGATACGCGGACGCTACCACGGGGTTAGGGTATCATGCAGGCTATGAAATGTAATTTTAATTTATTTTACGTGACTTAAATTGTTATATGCAAAAATACGCGATGCTAGGCGAAGATGTTAATATGCAGTTTATACTAGATGCACGTTTCAATGCCACAAACTAGGGTACTCTATAACTATGAATCAACAGGTTCAAACAAGCGGGTCGGGTCGAATGTAATGTAAAAGTAAACTACCCATCACATCAACATAAGATATATCAGTAAAATACCACAGATAAGAAATACTAAAACAAAAATTGGTATAACTAAACTCGGTTGTTACATTATACCCAACTACAAAAAGAATTTCGTCCTCGAAATTCCAAGAACAAGAAAGGATAGCAATCCATCAAACTACAAGAATAGATGCGGAAACTTCTGCCGGATTTCATCATCTCGCTCCCAAGTTGACTCTCCATGTGAGCGATTACCCCAAGAAACAAGTACAAGAGGGATAACTTTGTTCTTAAGAACCTTTTCTCTTCGATCCACGATCGACACCGGTCGCTCTTCAAAAGTCAAATCTTCTCGTATGGTTAGCTCCGAATGATCCAACACATGTGTTTCATCTCGAACGTATTTACGGAGTTGAGATACGTGAAACACGTCATGAACATTTGCCAAGGACTGCGGCAACGCCAATCGATACGCTAATTCGCCAACACGCTCCAAAATCTCAAAAGGTCCGACGAATCGAGAACTGAGCTTTCCTCGACTTCCGAAATGAATCACCCCTCTAGTCGGTGATATCTTCAAGAATACCAAATCACCCACGGCGAACTCTAGAGTTCTTCTCGACGTATTTGCCCAACTCTTCTGTCGGTCTTGTGCTGCTTTCATAGGATTCTGGATAGCGTTAACCTTCTCAACTGTCTGCACGACCAAATCTGGTCCCAACAATCTTCGTTCACCGACATCGTCCCAGCAACCAGGTGAATGGCACTTGCGACCATATAAAGCTTCGAATGGAGCCATCTGTATAGTCTCCTGGAAACTGTTATTGTAAGAAAACTCCACCAAATGTAGATGATCCTCCCATGAACCCTTGAAGTCCAACATGCAAGCTCTTAACATGTCTTCAAGAGTTTGGATCGTTCTCTCCGACTGGCCATCTGTCTGAGGATGATAAACTGTGCTAAACTTCAATCGAGTCCCCAAACTTTCCTGTAAGCTCCTCCAAAAGTTTGATAAGAAACGAGTGTTACGGTCGGACACGATGCTCACCGGTACTCCTTGCAATTTTACAATCTCCTGCATGTACCGTTCTGCCAAAGTTTCAGTTGATTGACCAACTCGAAAGGGTATGGAATGAGCTACCTTGGTCAAACGATCAACAATCACCCAAACTGCATTGTTGCCTTTTGGACTCCGCGGTAGAGCCGTCACGAAATCCATGGTTATATGTTCCTACTTCCACTGAGGAATCGGAAGTGGTTGCAATAAACCAGCAACTCTTTGATGTTCAGGCTTAACTTACTGACACACCAAGCACTTTGCCACAAAGCGGGCAATCTCCCGTTTCATGCCTTCCCACCAGAAATGCTGTCGTGTATCTCGGTACATCTTCGTGCCTCCTAGGTGTATGGAATATGCTGAACTGTGCGCCTCCTTCATAAGTTCTTCATGAATATCTCCCTTTGGCACACATAAGCGGCTACCATATCTCAACGAACCATCTTCATGGATCAATAAGTCTGTTCGAAGTCCAGCTTCAACCTGTTCTCGAAACTTCCGCAATCTTGGGTCCTGCGACTGCGCTGCTTTAATATTCTTGATCAACGACGAATGTACCTGCAGCTGCATCAACTGTCCCGAAGAATGCGGTAGCACAACCTCCAAATCAAATCTTCAAAAGTCTTCAATGAGTTCCTTCTCTGCAGTCAACATCAGAATTGCTGGCAACCGACTAAGCGCATCCGGTACAACATTAACTTTCCCCGGATGGTACTTAAGATCAAGATCATAGTCAGCCATCAGCTCCAACCATCTATGCTGCCTCATATTAAGCTCCTTCTGCGTGAACACATACTTCAAGCTTTTATGATCGGTGAAAATCTCGACCCTTTCGCCCAAAAGGTAGTGTCTCTAAATCTTCAAAGCGAAGATCACAGCCGCAAGCTCCAAGTCATGAGTTGGGTAATTCTTCTCATGGGTCTTCAACTATCTCGATGCGTACGCTATAACCTTCCCATGCTGCATCAAAACACATCCTAATCCTTTCCCAGATGCGTCGCTGTGAATCACCAATCCTCCGGAACTGTCTGGCACGGTCAGAATAGGAGCGGTTATCAATCTCTGCTTCAACGCCTCAAAAGCTAACGCACACTTATCCGTCCACACAAATGGTACCTCCTTGCGCGTAAGCTTGGTCAACGGCTCCACCAGACGAGCAAAGTTCCCCACGAACCTTCTGTAATACCCGGCGAGTCCAAAAAAGCTTCTTATCTCCGCAACATTCTTCAGAATCGGCCAATCTCGAACTGCTGCAATCTTTTCAGGATCAACCGCGATTCCATCGCCAGACATAACATGCCCCAAAAACTTTACTTCTTCCAGCCAAAACTCGCACTTGCTCATCTTTGCATATAATTTTTCTTGTCTCAGCGTCTGCAGTGCGATCTTCAAATGTTCTACATGCTCTTCAATACTCTTCGAGTAGACCAGAATATCAACAATGAACACCACAATAAACTGGTCCAAGAATGGTGAAAAAATTCGGTTCATCAAGTCCATGAATATCGCCGGTGCATTCGTTACTCCGAAGGGCATCACTAAGTACTCATAATGTCCATACCGAGTTCGGAACGCCGTTTTGCAAATATCTTCTGTTTTCACTCAGACCTGATGATATCCGGATCGCAAATCCAGCTTCGAGAATTCCCTCGCGCCACTAAGCTGCTCAAATAATTCGCCAATGCGAGGGATCGGGTACTTGTTCTTAATAGTCACCCGGTTTAATTCTCGATAATCAATGCACATTCTCTTTGTGCCATCCTTCTTCTTGACTAGAAGAACTGGAGCTCCCCAAGCCGAGTTACTGCTTCGAATCCAACCCTTCTCAAGTAATTCAGTAACTTGCTTCTTAATTTCTTCCAACTCCACTGGTGCCATTGGATAGTATGCTTTAGAAACTGGCGCTGCACCAGGAATAAGATCAATCGCGAATTCCACGTCTCGCTTCGGCGGTAAACCTGATATGTCTTCGAACACGTCCATGAAATCTCGAACAACAGCTGGCGTTTCATCTTGAGCAACCTCCATTGACGAAAGAACATTAGCTGTCGGCCTAGCCCTAAACTCGACTGGCCCGACAGAACTGCTTCCTCCAGTGAATATAAACTCTGGATGTCCGGGAATCTGGAAAATTACTTTCTTTGCCCTACAATCAATGTGAGCATGGAAAGTGCCGAGAAAATCCATTCCCAAGACGACTTCATAGCTGCCCGTATCAATCACCAAGAAATCTGCAAAAAGCTCCCATCCGCAAACAACAACTGCACAATCCTTACACTCTCTACTATATATGATTTTCCCATTTCCAGTGTGTATGTCCCAAAAACTAGACAGGGTCGTGCAAGTAATCGAGTGTGTAGCAATAAACTTGGACGACATAAAACAATGGGATGCACCCGAATCAAATAACGCTAATGCGGGAAAACCATGAACAAGTAGAATACCTTAAACAACTTCTCCTGAAGCTTTAGCTCCCTCAGCCGTCAGGGTAAATGCTCGAGCTTGATTGGGTCCCTGAGTCAGCTGCTTCTGTCCCTGAAACGGTTTCTGCGGTGGCTTCAGAACATCATCCTTCATACGAAGCTTCGACGGAAAAGTACTGATAGTATGATCCGCCGAACCACAAACCAAACAGAGTCCTTGTTTCCTTCGACATTCCCTTTGCACGTGCCCAGGTAAATGGCAGTAGTCACAGATCACGGTCCTCCTCTGATCGACAACAGCATGCTTCTTCATCGGTGTTACACCACGACGGTCCACAGGAATACCTCTGCGTCCATATGCTCGGTTCGGTGCAAATGCCGGCTTCCTTACTGTAACTGCTGGCTGCTGTGTACTCCCAGTCTTCATAGATAGGCTCCGCTGCTCTCAAACCGCTGTAAGCACTTGGGAAAAAGTGGTCAAACCCAGGGAGACAATCTGGCTCTGGATGTCCACATCCAAACTGCGCATGAACCTCCTTGCCCTATCAGCATCGTTGGCAACCAGAGGTCCAGCGAATCTACTGAGCCGCGTCCACTCAGCTGCATGTACATCGACAGGTGCACCGTTTTGCTTCAAACTGACGAACTTTTCTTCCATTTCTTCCCGTGCAGTCCGCGGGAAGAACTTCTCCAAGAAACTTTTCGAAAAATCCGCCCACTTGATCGTCTTGGGTAAGCGGGTCTCTTCCACAAGCCACCACTCACGGGCGTAATCCCCTAACTGGATGCGTACAATATCCACTCTCTTATCTTCTGGGATCTGCGCCGCAATGAGTAAATTCTCCATGTCAACTAGCCACTGCTCCGCTGGCAACGGCTCTTCCAGGACAGTAAATACAGACGGACCCAGTCTCCTGAAATCCGCTACGGTTCCCACACGATCTATTGGTCTGGCCACAACATTGTTTACGGACTGCTGAACGGTCCGCAAACTCTCCTGAAAAGATTCAGCTTGCTGCTGGATCAGCTCGGTTTGTCGCCTTTGGTTCTCCAACATCCCACGTATTACTCCAAGCATAGCAGCTTCGTCGACACGCCTTTGGTACGTTTTCAGATTCTTGTCTGCCATGTTCCTGAAATCAAAACACCAATAGGATTAGCATGATAACAGATTCAAAATGTAGGTTAAGGATATGAATCAAGGCTAGAACTCCAAGTTACTTAAATAGAGTACCACATTGTAACCATGCCGCGGTATCATAGCTACAATTACATAACTCCACCCAAGTCGCCTAAGTTCTAGAGATAAACAAGGAACCAGGTTTCGAGTCGATATGCAAAAGAGGTTTGCATATCGTAAAAGTAGAATCAGGAGGAGGTTAAGATTCAAGAATGGTAAGACGGTAAGGTGGCAGGACATGTTTCCTAATCACGAGTATTTTGATTCGTGTATTGGGTCCAATACCCAACTACAAAAGAATCAAACCCGATTAACCTATAACCTATGTCTCTGATACCAAAAGAACCATGTCACGCTCCGCTTCCCAGAGTACGCTAAGGTAGGCACGTGACATAGCCAACCATGCTACCTGTGGATAGGAATTATCCTTCTACAGTCACATTACGGCTGTAGAGATATCAAGAACAATAATAAACTATCTAACACATGTCCATAAGCCAAAATAAAATGAGTCAAGAATAAAATAATGCGGTAGCAAAAGATCCAATACAAGAATAACTGGAATGTATGTCCCATAATGCGGGCTCACATTAGGAATGAAAATACTGAAAAAAAATAAAAGAACTAACTACTAACGAGTCCTCACTGCTCAGCCTGCTGACTGAAGTACTCCTGCTCGGACTGCAGCAAAGGTAAAGAATCTAGGCCATGCAAAACCCAGACGTCAGCGCGTCATAACATCAAGCAATAATATATAAACAGGGTAGCAAGACATACAAGTATGATCATAAATGGTAAAGCAGGTGTAACAGCAATATAAATCAGGGCAGTGAAAGGTAGTGTGCAGTGAGTAATCTAAACTGGTCTATTGGGTTAACTACTCTCAAGTCTTTGAAATCAATTTGATGAATCATCGATGTAACTCAATAGTATCCCGTGCGTGCCCGGGATCACGGTCTATGACTCTCGGGCTGAATCCGAGACGTGCCGCAAGGCAGTAAAAAGGGTAGTAGGTAATGACGGGTGATGTCAGCAGTATCACCCCGGGGCTGGCCTAGCCCGTAAGACTGATCAGAAAAGGTAGAGAACTGTCGAGTTACAAGTAAGGTTTCATCATTGATTTCCCCATACCCCCAAGTTATATGTGTTCAAGTCAGGTATTAGGTAATCTAGAGCTAATGCCAACACAGGATCAGGCAGATAGAGGTTTGTCTGGATAGACAACAGGAACTGTCCGTAAGGACAACAGGTCAAGTTTGTTGGCATTAGACACAAGATCAGGTAACAGGTAAAGCCATGGTACATCAGATCAAGCCAGGTAGTATATAGGTATCATGTCATGTCGAGAGGTGCACGGTACCATGTCGTGTTAAGTAGTAGGTGTAACAAGTCTTGTCAGGGTGCACAAGATGTCATGTAAGTGCTCATAATCAAACTAACATAAGCATGGGTATACAAAACAAGCATGGGTACTAATAGAACACTAAACTGGAACACTGTAATGTGAAATGCAATCTGGTACAGATTAAGGTATATAGATGCACAGTTATGAATAGGGTTAAAGTTTAAGTTCCAATAATAATTTAACTACACTTTATCAAATGTGGAATGCGAATATTATAATATAATATATTCAAGTGATCTATGGATGCAATAATATGTATATTATACGAGATGGATGCAAACGGGTGTTTGGACATTATAAACTATCTAAAAGGGTACTATGGGCCATGTAAATAATTATTATATGATTTAAATATGGATATGGGTACTAGGTATAGTAAATCAAAATGCAACATGGTATGTTCCGAGTTATGAATCTAAAATGATAAAATGGACATCGAATGTTAAAATGTAATATAAGACATTGGATTAAATCTATAGGTTTAACATGTAATCAAATAAATATAAAATATTATGAATATCATGTAGCAAGTTTCACTTGCCTCGACGGATCGCGATATGGTATACGGAACGTCACACGTCGGCGAGAAAAGTCGTGACGCGCGCACGGTACACGGAATGAGTCCAAACAATGCATGAGGGGATCACACGGGTCAAAGATGCTTGCTGGGTCGTCGTGATCGTCGCCGGCACGGTCGGATTCCGGCAACAAAAACAACAGTTGACATATCAAGAAGAGATGCAAAAAGAAAGTCAAGAAGAGGAGAAGAAGAAGAAGATCTTACTGTGGTTGGGGGTTCTGGGATTTCAGGGGAGTCGGCAAGGGGTGATTGTTAGGGTACGAGCGTGTCAAGTTTAGTTCTAAATACCGCAATCAAGACGGTTTCGCACGTAGCTAGCCGGTTGAGTACGGGTCATCCGCAGGGAGATGGGAATCTTTTTCTATGTGTTTTTCGACGAGTTAAGTCCGGTTGTTCAGATTTTGTTTGTAGTTATCTAAGTGTTGAGTTGATATTTAAAGAGAGCTTGTTAGGGTTAGGATTAGGTTAGTTTGAGTTAGGAGTCTCCACATCTTTCGTTGCCCCACTTAATATCGGTGTTACGGTAATCGGCAACAACGGGGATTAGCACGACTAGGAAGGAACTTGCGAGTATAAGCTAGGCTTTCCAACGCATAGTCCTTCCTTTTGGTGCTTGTCCGTCCGTTCTTGGCTCTTATCCATAACCTCCGGTTAATTCAACCACAACCGGTCTCACTACGGAATCACCGCTATCATGTAGGATAGGGTGCCGTAAGGAGCGGATTGTGGTTGGGTTAACGGGAGTTGATTTAAGTTGTTGGGCAAGGAAAGAGTGAGAGAGATTTCCTTCTCTCAAACTTCCCTTATCCTACCCTAACAAGTATAGAACTACTCACACTTCATAATACGGAAAAATAAAACAACACAAAAGAGGAAGATAGAAAGAAGAAGATTAGAAGAATACGACTAACTGTTTGCGACCTCACCTTGGCGAGGATCAAGCGTAAGTATCATTGTCGTATGTAAGGATAAAGAAAAAGAGAGAAGAAACAAACAACAAGGAAATAACAACAACTACTTAACAATTAAAATTACAACAATTATAACAAGTAAAGAAAGAGACAAGCATGATAATAAAAATGGTCTTCTTTATTCATCACTCTTCACTCAAAAGCTCACTTACAAGTTTAATGGAGAAGAGGTGAGAAGAGGAAGAAGAACAATACTAAAACTAGGCAAAATGAAAAATACAAAGTTGGACCCTTTCCTTCACAAACTTCTGGGCTATTTATAGGCCAGAGAATGAAACCCTAGGGCAACCACCAGAACCTAAACAAAAAGACCAAAAAAAACCCCAAAAATCTTCAACTGCCGCCACTATATTGCCGCGGATCCGCGGCCTGGACCCCACTTTGGCCGCGGATCCGCGGCCTTATGATTGAATTGGGCCCCCCAATTTTTGGTGCTGGCCTGATCTGTTGTCTACATTATTCTGGTATATGTATTTTCTTATAATTGCTCCACGAATTTTCCAGAATTCTGTTGAGGGAAAGGTGGACTTTTTATCAAGATTTTGTCATGATTTGCCTCGAGCTCCGCGTAGATCTCTTGGATTTTGTGCTACCATTGAGCCTTGTGCATGAGAATGACATTGATTTGATCTTTTGTCTTCCTATTGATATCTGGCAACATACGGATGAAGAGCAGAGACCGTGTTTTTATCTGTGGTTGGCAGGAACCCGGATTTTGTCGTGTTTTCCATGAATTTCACCGTTTTGGAACCGAGAACCTGTATCCTGCAATTGACTAGCAAACACGGCTCAAGAGTATCTACGGATATGCAATGTGATAAAAATTGGGCGGTATGAAAATGCAAAAATCTGATATGAACAAGGGGCGACGACGACGAGGATTGCCGACGTGGGAGTTTCCCGACGAGGCTAGGGTTTGGCTGTTAGGGTTAGGTTAGGGTTCGGGTGTTGGGTGCAGGTTGGTGTAGGAAGCAGAAGTGCAGAGGAGAGGGAGAGGTGGAGATGATGACGATGATGACGGCGAAGTGAGGCGATCGTCGGCGATGAGGTGAGGGTGGCGATGATGGGTTCTGTAGGGTTTCTTGATATGCAGGGTGAGCTCGGGGGAAGAAAGAAGAGGAATGAGAAGGCGGAGGAGGAAGAGGAGGCTCGGTGATGGAAGTTGTGATGAGAAGGCAAGGAGTTTAAGGGTTAGGGTTTAAGGAGATGGGAGCTTGTGATGGGTTAAAGAAGGAGGGCTCGGGTTTTAAACAGAAGAAGAAGAAGATATAAAGAAGGGAGGTGACGGGATCCAGAGGGGGGTGACGGGAATCGAGAAGCGAACAGTGTTCGCGAGAGGGGAGAGAGAGAGCGCGAGAGGAGAGAGAAAGAGAAGAGAGAGAGCGCGGGAGGAGGGAGAAAGAGAAGAGAGAGAGAGAGAAGATGAGAGAGCTCGTGGGGCCCGGCAAGAGAAGGATTTTGATTGGTCGTGGGAAAAATAAAATAGAGAGAGAAGAGAGATAGAAGAGAGAGAGATGGCTCGGTGGTGGGGCCCAGCACGATAAGGTAAGCTGGGATTGGTTGGCATAAATTTTAAAAAGATTTTAATTGCTAAAATATTTTTGTTAGTTGTACAAGAAATCTTTAGGCTGTTAAGATAGATTAAACGAATTTAAAAAAATTTAAAATAATTAGAATTTGGCGGGATATAAAATATTTCAGAAATGCGCCCGGGTCGGGTCCAAAATTTTGGATTTGAAATACGAAAATTTTATGCAACCTCCAAATTTTAAAATGAATGTTTTGTTAACTAAAATGCATACCCCTAAGGACGGACGCACGTACGTGCGCGTAGCTATCCAAACACGTCTGTTTCACTGAACGGGATAAGAACACGATGCGCAGACGCTATCACGGGGTTAGGGGTATCATGCAGGCTATGAAATGCAATTTTAATTTATTTTACGTGACTTAAATTGTTATATGCAAAAATACGCGATGCTAGACGAAGATGTTGATATGCAGTTTATACTAGATGCACGTTTCAATGCCTCAAGCTAGGGTACTCTATAACTATGAATCAACAAGTTCAAACAAGCGGGTATGTAATGTAAAAGTAAACTACCCATCGCATCCACACAAGATATATCAGTAAAATACCTCAGATAAGAAATACTGAAACAGAAATTGGTATAACTGAACTCGGTTGTTACATGATCTCTGTTCATATTCTCGGAGAGGTTAAGCCTTTGTTAATGGTATTTTGACCATTAACGATTACCACGATCACTATTTTGAGGATCTAGGATCAGATTCTTTAAGAACTAAGTTCTTGATTTGAAAGAACTAAGTTCCTGGAGTATTAAAGATTCCACATTCTCTATGTTCTTTCATCCATAATTTCCTTTTTAACCTTGTTCTTCCCTGAATCTTTGTTTCTCAAGAACAAGATCTTCCCGATTAGAATTAAATTCTCAACTTGTGCGAGACTTTTTTTGTGGATCTCAGATTCAGAGAAAGAACTAAGTTCTTTGAAAAGGGTTAAACCCTTGTTTATATGATATGACAGGTAAAACAGATATTTTGATCTCTACTTTTTTCTTTACCTATGGTTTTGAGGAGGAAGACATTTCTTCTTTACTAAGAATTAAATTCTCTGTTCTTGTTTTTTTATAGAACCTTTTGAGAGTTTTTTTTATTTTTACAGAAGCTTATGGGGGGTCTCCTCCTTCTTTATATCGAGTCCTTACCTTTCGATTAATCTCTTTACTCCTATTTATAGAAGAAGAGAAAAATCAATTTGTTGAGAAAATCTCTCGTTGAGAGATCATGATTGATTTTATAATCAATCAAATTGATCTGTTGGATCAACCGGTGAAGTTTATTCATCGTTGGATTTTTAATCTAAAAGCTCTCTGTTTTACATAGAAAATTTCTTGCTTGTTTTAATAAGATTAGGAGAATATTTTTCTAAGATAGAATTTTATTCTAGCATATGATCGATTGGTAATTTTATAATCATTGTTGGATCTTTGATCCATCGGCTCTCCGTTTAACATAGAAAATCTTTCTAATTTGAGAAAGATCAGGGAAATATAGAATTTAATTCTAACTTTTGATGACCATTGGATCTTTGATCCATCGGCTCTCTATTTAACAGAAAATATCTTTCTTATTTGGAAAGATCAGGTTGATATTTTCTCCTTCATAGAATTTAATTTTATATAGAATTCAATTTTATCAGAAAGAACACTCACGTGCTTTGCACGTAAGCTATTAGATTATAGCACCTCACGTGGATATCTCGTGAAGCGCTGCCAAGAAGTTGGTGCTAGCGCTTGTTTCCCCCAATAATAAAAGAGCAAGGTTTTGTTCAAAATTTGAAAAGAGGCAGCGCCTCACGTGCCTTGCACGAGGGCGTCAGTGCCGAGAGTTAAAAATACTGAGGCAGCGCCTCACATGCCTTGCAGGAGGGCGTCAGTGCTGAGAGTTAAAAAATCTGAGGCAGCGCCTCACATGCCTTGCAGGAGGGCGTCAGTGCTGAGAGTTAAAAAATCTGAGGCAGCGCCTCACGTGCCCCGTACGAGGGCGCCAGCGCCAAGAGTTAAAAACTCTGAGGCAGCGCCTCACATGCCCCGCACGAGGACGCCGGCGCCAGAACTAAAAGTTCTCTGCCGTTGGATCAAAAATCCAACGGAGATGATAAATCATCAAAATACAGAATTAAATTCTGTTGAGGAAATATTCCTCAAATCTTTCTAAATAAGAAAGATTACGCTATGTAAAACAGAGCACCGTTAGATTAAAGATCCAATGGTGATTAAAAAATCACCAAGCAACAGAATAAGTTCTGTATGGGAAAATATGTTCCCAATCTTTCTAAACAAGAAAGATTACGCTCTGTAAAATAGAGCACCGTTGGATTAAAGATCTAATGGTGATTAAAAATCACGAAACTACAGAATAAGCTCTGTATGGAAAATATTTTCCCAATCTTGTTAAAAACAAGAAAAATATCTTCTGTAAAATAGAAGTCCTTGGATCAAAGATCCAACGGTGGATAAAATCCCCAAATCAATTAAGAATATCTCAATGCGATATTTCTTTAACTAAATCAACAAACTTTCCTTCACTATATAAAGGCCCCAGGACTTCAAGTCTTGTACAGGAACCCCCCCCCCCATAAACATCAAGTTCAAAAAAAGAAGAGCAAGAAAAAAAAAGCTTTAAGAGAGAAGAAGGAAGAAGAACTTTTTTCAAGGTAAATAAAGATAATAGAGATCATAGTATCTCATCTGCATATCCGAGGGTTTAACCCTCATAAAGAACATAGTTCTTTCCCCTGGATCCGAGATCCATGAGGCTAGTCTTCCACAAATGAGAATTTAATTCTCGTGGGGATGAATTTTGTTCTTGGGGATCGAAGATCGAGGGGAGAATAGAGAATTGAACATCTTCAGAAAAATGCATAAAGAAAGAAACGGCGCCAAGCGTCTCACGTGCCCATCACGTGGGCGCTGCTCAAATAAAGAGTGCTTAGCACTCAATAGTTGGCGCCCAGCGCTAAGCGCCTGATTGTCAGAGTTTTTCTGTGTTTAAATTTACCACAATCAAGACGGTGTCGCTTGGCAGCTAGCCGGTTGAGTACGAGTCGATCCACAGGGAAATGGTGTCCTTTTCTTTAAGTTCTAACTAGTTAAGTCCTAACTTTGGTAGGTTTTGTTTTAAGATCTAAGAATGAGAATAAATTGATATAAAGGCCTGCTAGGGTTAGGATTAGGTTAGTTCGAAATAGGGATTCTTCTTACTTCTTTCAATGCCCTAATTAAGAATATAGGTGTTAGGGTAATAGTCAACAACGGGGATTAGCACGACTAGGAAGAAACTTAGTTTCTTCCTTTTGGTCCTTGTCCGTCCGTTTTTGTCTCTTAGTTCTAACCTCCGGTTAATTCAACCACACCGGTCTAATTAGGGAATCACCGCTATCATGTAGGATAGGGTGCCGTAGTGAGCGGATTATGGTTGATTTAAAGAGAGTCCTTAATTAAAATTATTTGGGCAAAGAAATGAGTGAGAGAGATTTCCTTCTCTCAAACCTTCCCTCTCCTATCCCTAACAAGTGAGGAATTACTCACTCATTAGGAAGATAACAATACAATTCATTTTTCAATTTTTAATAGATGAACGAAATTACAGATAATAAAAGAACAGATAAAAAATTGCAGGAATTAAAATTCAGATAAAAAGAATGCGAGATAAAAAAATAAACTTACTTTATTGATGACCTCTCAACAATTCATTACAATTGGAATTAAAATTTAGATCTAAGAATTAAAAAAGAGGCATAAAAACTAAGGAGAGGCATGCCTAATTTCTCTATGAACTCTCCTATTTATAGATAGGAAAAACCCTAGGTTAAATTCTGATCCACACATGAATTTACAAAACTATCCTAAGAAAGCCGGGTCAAAGCACCGACACCCACCGACACGTGCATAATATGGCCGCGGAACCGCGGCAGAAAGGCCTGTTTGGCCGCGGTTCCGCGGCCATTTTGTGGGATCTTGAGCTTATCTCTTTAGGGTTGCTTCATGTTGATTTTATCTTCTGTTTTCTTTACTTGGTTTCTCAGAATCTCTTCTATTTCCTTCCAAATTTACAACAGTGCAAAATGATGTGGACTTTGCCTTGAGCTTCGCGTTGAAGTCTTGAATCTTGTGCTGCCCTTGTGCTTTGTGCATTAAACTGTCTAATGATTTTCCATTTATTCCTTGAACTGGTAGGCGGCATCATACGGATTTATCTGATGTTGGTCGTAGTCTCACATTTGTAGCGATTTTCCATGGATTTCACTGTAACGAGCTGAGAACCTGTAACCTGCAACTATTTAGCAGACATGGATCAAAAGTACCTACTTATATACAATGTGCTTAAGAATGGGCGGTATAAAAATGCAAAAATCTGATATGAACAAATACCCCCAAACTTATCTTTTGCTCGTCTCAAGCAAAACTAATTTTATTCTCGAAAAATCCTAGCCTCACTTTCGCAGGGAACGCGATTGCACTGAGCTCGTGCAACAAGCCGTTAAACCTCTAGGTGTCCCTAGTAGGAGGAGTGTTGTCTCCTGAGGGTTTTCAGTGGGTACTACCTACAAAATCCAATCAATTTGGCCATTGACTCTAGTTCTTCAATTCAGTATTCTAGTAAGAAATTCTATCATCGTCAACTTAGAAATCATCAACCCGTATTTTTCACACTCACTTTCCATTCAATTTAAGATCGTATATGTTTTGCAAATTTATTAAGCTTTCAGCATCTTTTGAATTTTCCTTCTAAGGTGCAATCTCAACTCAGGAATTTTTATCATCTTTACTGAAGATATAAGGCCTATCTTTCATTCCTATCTCTCATCCAAACCCTAATCATATACCCCTACGTGTGTGTAATTTTTTACCCCTACACTTGAAAATTCAATTCAAGCTATCATACTCTTGTCCATGTCCAAAGTACTTTTTAGTTGGTGACAAAAATTGCTCACACATTTTTCATGCGACCGTTAATATTTCTTGAGATACTAAACGACCGATTACAAAATGTGCTTGCGCATTTAGGCATAATTCCTCGTCTTGTAATACCTAAGGCTTAGCAGTGACTCCCAAACCAGTTGGTCTAAGGCACTAGGTGATAAAGCACCCTCGCTATATTTTTTTATTTATGCTGCCTTAAGTAATTACAAAACCAGTGTTCATTTTTTTTATGTCTTTTATTCACCATTTATACTTTTATTTTATTTTCCTTCATACTAAGGATTTTAGACAAGAGCATTTCAAGGTATTCTCTACTATTCCAAGTTTCAAGATGTGTGTAAGTGCGTGTAATAGGGTATATATTTTTAGAATTTAGATTTAAGGTTCAAAATTATTTTTCAGACTTACAACTTCAAATAAAAATTTCAATACCCTTCCCTTATTTTGACTTAGCCCAAGAACTGAATTCAAAATTTGTATATTTCTAAATAAACTGCAAGGACATATATTTTCTATAATTAAAATTTAAGAAAGGTTATTTTTAGGGTTTTTAATTTACCAAGTTTAGAATATAGTTTTTCCTAACTAGTCAACCGTTATGTTGAACTTAAGTCAAATATGGCCAAAATTGAACTTTTCAATTTTTATAATTTTTAAATTTTTTCAATTTTGATTGATTTTATATATTTTTTATTTTTATTATTTTTTTAGTTTTTATATTTTTTTATTAAGATGCAATGCGGAATTAAATATGCAAAGAAAGATAAAACAAATATGTGCAAAAATAAAAATATGCAGATGCAATGCAAAGATAACTATTTACAATCCACCTCCACCCCCAAACTTATTGAAAGCAGTGTCCTCACTGCTCCCAGCGTCGTCTACCAGACGCAACCTCACTGGTCTCACCCCCCCGTCCCCTCGATCGTGATCGGGAATGTTCCTCTCTTGTCAGCAGGGTGGTCATGCCCTGCTCCAAACTCGTCACTCGCAGACCAAGGTGGGTCATCATCCCTATCAATCTTTCTGCCCCCTATTGGTTCTTCTAAGTAAGCACGCTTGTGCCGCAGGGGTAAGCTCTTCATCGCTCGCGGTCGAGCTGGAGCTGGGTGTCTTTGCGGGTACGTCTTCGGCCGGCTCGGTGCGTGACCATAAATCATGTAATCGTGTATAAGATGTGGAGACACCCTCAAGAAGGGGTCGAATTGGAATTTCACCATGCATATAAAATTCGAATTCCTCAACAGGGAGGAAATGGCGACACAGTTGTGTGAAGGGCAAGGATAGTTGGCAGCCCTCATGCCCGCACCAATCGAGTGAAGTAAAACAGTGCACATATCATAACTAGGGTTTCGTGTCATCAAGGTGTGCACTATATGGAGGGATGGTGTGAAAAATGTCGTGTTGTGCGAACTACCAAAAATATTATTTTGTGCCCAATGGCACACAGTTAAGACGTTCGCAAAAAGGGTTCTAGCGTGGATGCCTTTTCGTGGCTCCCTTGAACAGTCGTTACCCATTAAGGGTAGGTAGTCCTCGAAGCGGAGGGGTTGGTCATGAATGGGGAGTCGTGGAATTAGGGTAACTTCGTGGATGAAGCCCCTATCAATTATCATTTCTCTATCCCCCCACATTAATCTAACGTAACCGTGTTGTGCAAGACTACCCTCATCCATGCATTCATAAAAACGGGTGACAAGATCCGGAAGCGCCAAGGCATTCAGATAGTTAAAAAGCAAAAATTTCCATCCACGCCTTCGAATCTCATCACCGAAATAACTACCATAAATCGTGTGTGCAAACATTTGGGAAAAATCCCTCTCAAACTGCAAAGTGGGTGCCATAACAGAGAGAAAATGCAGAAAAATTAAATCTACAGAGAAAAAAATTCTGCAAACCTCCTTTGAAATTTTCAGAGGGAGAAGCGTCAAGAGAGCGGCGGTTGTGCGGCCGAAGGTGGACTTGGGCGGCGGAAGCGCGGCGGCGGGAGGTGATCTTTCTGCAAAACTTCGAGCGGCGGCTTGGGTTTTGGAATTTAGGGTTTCTAAGACACAGGAAACTCAGAGGGGGGTCGGGGTGTTTTTATAGGGAGTGTTTTGGTTATTTGCAAAAAAACCCTCATTAAATAAAAGAATTTATTTGTAAAAAAATATTTTTTTATTTATTATTTATTAAAACTGAAAATTTACAAAAACACACCCAAAAATTTGAAAATTTCTTTTTAGTGTATTTTTTTGTTTTAATATAATTACAAGTGGTACATACCACCAAACTTATTTGAAACAGTGTTTCCACTATTTATGGCTGGATAACCGAAATTTGGGGGTAGATGGAGGAAGATCAGTCAATGTAAATCGGCTCCTGTAACATCAGGAGCTCCTCCGAAGGGTCCGCGGTGAGGAACGGTTTTAATCTATGTCCGTTCACTTTAAATAGTGAACCGTCCTCAGGATTTTCTAAATCGACTGCACCGTGCGGATATACGGTACGTACACAAAATGGCCCTTTCTATCGAGTCCTAAGCTTGCCGGGATGGAAATGTAGCCGGGTGTCGTAAAGTAAAACCTATTGACCAGGTTTGAATGTTTTGCGCATAAGGTGTTTATCGTGAAACACCTTCATTCAGTTTTTGACGACAACCGCGTTCTCGTAAGATTCATCCCGAAGCTCGTTCAATTCATTTAACTGCAGCTTTCTATGGCCGCCCGCATCTTCAATAGATAGATTCAGCCCTTTTATCGCCCAAAATGCACGATACTCTATTTCAACTGGAAGGTGGCAAGCCTTTCCGTAAACAAGCCGATAAGGAGACATGCCAAAATCGACCTTGTAGGCAGTTCGAAATTCCCAAAGGGCATCAGTAAATTTTAAAGACCAATCCTTACGGCTTTTGGAAACCGTTTTCTCCAAAATTTATTTGATTTGCCGATTTGAAATCTCGGCCTGCCCACATGTTTGGGGATGATAGGGCATTGATAGCTTGTGATTAACGGAATATTTCAGCATTAAGGACTCGAAAGTCCTATTACAGAAATGAGTTCCAATGTCGCTGATTATTGCGCGGCGGTGTCCAAACCGGGAGAAAATGTTTTCTTTGAGGAATCTAACGACAACCCCGGCAATGACGCCATTTAGATACATAATCAACAGCAAGAAGAATATACAAGTTCCCAAAAGAATTGGGAAACGGTCCTATAAAATCAATCCCCCAAACATCAAAAATTTCCACAACCAATATTGGTTGGAGCGGCATTTCATTTCTCCTAGATATCCGGCCCAAGTGCTGGCACCGGGAGTATGTCTTGCAGTAATCATGTGCGTCTTTAAAATGTTGTGGCCAGTAGAAGCCACACTGCAAGATCTTTTCGGCTGTCTTTTTAGGGCCAAAATGCCCGCCACACACTTGATCGTGGCAGAATGACAGCACGCTCTTAAATTCATTGCCGGGGACACACCAACGAATAATTTGGTCGGGACAGTATTTGAATAGATAAGGTTCATCCCAGTAAAAATGTTTTACCTGGGATAGGAATCGGAGTCTGTCCTGATTCGACCATTCATTTGGTATAAGTCCGGTGGCCAAATAATTCACAATATCTGCGAACCAAGGTTCGCATGATACAGTCAAGAGCTGCTCGTCTGGAAAAACATCTTTTATAGGGAATTGAAGAGTTGGCAAAGAAGGGAGGCGTGAAAGATGGTCGGCGACTACGTTTTCGCATCATCTTTTGTCTTTGATGACAAGGTCAAACTCTTGTAGTAAGAGGATCCAACGTATCAGCCGAGATTTAGCGTCCTTCTTCGCAAAAAGATGGCGAAGGGCTGAATGGTCAGTGTATACGATGACTGGAGAGCCGATTAAGTAGGGCCTGAACTTTTCTAATGCAAACACAACAGCTAAGAATTCCTTCTCGATTGTTGTGTAATTTAATTGGGCCTCGTTCAAGGTTCGGCTAGCGTAATAGATTACATGCGACATCTTATCGATGTGCTGTCCAAGGACAGCACAAATGGAAAAATCAGATGCATCGCACATAATTTCAAATGGATGCGTCCAGTAAGGAGACGAAAGAATGGGAGAAGAAGTAAGTGAGTTTTTCAATGATTCGAACGCCTTCATACAGCTCGAGTCGAAATCAAATGTGGTGTCCTTAGCCAACAAAAGAGTCAAGGGTCTAGCAATCTTGCTAAAATCCTTGATGAACCGTCTATAGAAACCGGTATGGCCAAGGAAGGCTCGAATGTCTCGGACTCATTTGGGAGGAGGGAGATTGGAAATGAGTTCAATCTTCGCTTTATCTACTTCAATGCCATTTTGCGAGATGATATGTCCTAAAAAATACCTTCTCGTACCATGAAATGGCACTTCTCCCAATTTAAAGTAAGGTTCTTATCCTTACACCGGGTAGGGACTGCGTCGAGATGTAGCAAACTCTCATCAAAGGAGTCGCCGAAAATGGAGAAATCATCCATGAAGATCTCCAAGAATTTTTCCACCATGTCTGAAAAAATACCCATCATACACCGCTGGAAAGTAGCGGGCGCATTGCATAACCCAAAGGGCATGCGACGATATGCAAATGTGCCGAAAGGACAAGTCAATGTGGTTTTGTCCTGATCTTTTTTGGCGATGGGGATTTGATTATAGCCGGAGTAGCCATCCAAAAATCATTAGTATTCATGCCCAACCAATCGTTCAAGCATTTGGTCAATGAAAGGTAATGGAAAATGGTCTTTCCGTGTCACGACGTTGAGTTTCCTATAATCGATGCATACTCGCCACCCAGTTTGGGTGCGAGTAGGAATTAACTCGCTCGCGTCATTTGTTATGACCGTTATGCCTGATTTCTTAGGGACGACGTGAATGGGGCTAACTCACTGACTATCAGAGATAGGGTAAATGATACCACTATCAAGACACTTTACGATCTCCTTTTTAACAGCCTCCTTCATGACTGGATTGAGTCGTCTCTGTGGATCCCTGGCTGGCTTGGCATCATCCATCATATGAATATGATGTTCAAATATCAGGGGACTAATCCCCTTGATGTCCGCCATAGTCCAGCCAAAGGCTTGCCGATTGCTCTGCAAGACCGTTAGATGGGCTTTCTCTGGCTCTTAGACTAGAGAAACCGAGATGATAACAGGTAGGGACTTGTTCTCACCTAAGTAAGCGTATTTAAGGTGAGACGGCAATTGCTTGAGTTCGAGCGTTGGAGGTGAAACAATTGAAGGTAAAATCGGTGAAATTGTCTCAAACTCAAAGGATTCCAATAGAGGTTCAAAACGAGTGTAAGCAACCGAGTCGGATGGTTCAGCTAACTCATCCGAAAATTCAAAGGATTCAAACTCGGGTGGTGATTGTTCAAGATCGTTCGAGAAAGTGAAACACTCGTAGTCATTATCGGGCATGAAAACAGTATCTGGTTCAAGGAGGAACGCACTAGTAGCGTTAAGATTGCTGTGATCGAACAAATTTTTTTCCAATTCACAGTCCTCCGGGGTGATCTCTTGGATCGAGCAAACGTCTAGTATATTAGCATTAGGTTCAGAGGGCTGATTCCCCAACTTAAAAATGTTGAGTTCAATTGTCATATTTACAAAAGATAGGTTTATCGAATCATTTCGACAATTGATCACAGCATTAGAGCTTGCAAGGAATGGTCGACTGAGTATCACCGGAATTTGACTCCGGGGGTTAGCTACATGTTGTGTATCGAGAACAATAAAATCAACGGGGAATATGAAGTCCCCTACCTTTATTAACACATCCTCTAGCTCACCCCTAGGATGGGTGATGGATCGGTCGGCCATTTAGAGAGTACAATGTGTAGGTTTCAGCTCTCCGACACCTAATTGCTCATATACCGAATAAGGAAGTAGGTTAACACTGGCACCAAGATCTAAAAATGCGCGGTTTATGTTCTTATCCCCAATAGTTATTGAAATCATAGGACAGTCAGGGTCCCTTCATTTTTGAGGTAAAGGTTGGGTAAGAGCATCACTCACGGCACTAGCTAAGAAAACTTTCTTAGGTACCTGTGATTTCCTCTTCTTAGTGCATAAGTCCTTCAAGATTTTTGCGTAAGAAAGGACTTGTTGGATTGCATCCAAGAGGGGAATGTTAATGTTAACTTGTTTAAACAACTCCACAATCTTCTCCATTTATGGATTTTGTTTATTGGATCTCAACCGGTTTGGAAATGGAACATTTTGAAAATTGGTTGAGTCCAATGCTTGTAGAGGAGATTTTGGAGTTGGAACGGATCCCAGTGCTGGTGTTTTCGTGGAGTGAGATGTGGGTTCGTTCGAATCAGCAGAAGAAGTAGAGCCTTGTGAAGAATGGAGAACAGGCTCTGAAGACGAAGAAGAAGAAGAATAATAAGAAGCGGCTGCCAGGGTGTCATCATCAGTGCTAACATTGTTGTGCAACATCCTTCCAGATGTCAATGTAGTCATGGCACTGACATTATAGTTTTGTTGTTCAAGAGCAACATGTGCATATTGTGGGTGACCAGGATTTAGGAGTGGTTGAGATGGAAGCTTCCCTTTCTCTCGCTCACTTAAAGCTGCATTCAGTTGTGCAATCTGAGCTTCAATGGTCTTGATACTTTGCCCGTGTGAAGCAGTGTGTTGCCCCAAAGACTGAATGGAAGACTGGATGTTGGCTGAGGATTGAGTTGATTGTTTTAAAAACGCCTCCAGACTTCGTTCTAATGAGGAAACCTTATCGTTATTTGGCGGAACAAAATTGTTTTGAGGAAAAGAGTTGTTAGGTGCATAATTGTTCGTTTGATTTTGGTAAAGTTGGGGTTTGAAAGGTTGCTGATATTGAGTTTGTTGAAAAGCTTGTTGTTGAGGAGGAGACCTCTGGAAATTGTTGTTGCCTTAGAATTGTTGTTGATTTTGATTCTAGGCAAAATTAGGGTGGTTCCTCCAACCAGGATTGTAAATTGAAGAGTTGGATCATTTCTTTGTCTCTGCTGAAAGGCAGCATTGACTTGATCCTGTCCTTGAGCAAGTGGGCTGTAAGGACACTCTTCGGTCAAATGGGATGGATCCGAACAACAAGCGCATATAGTGCGAGGGGGTAAAGCAGGGGCAGGAGAAGGCGATGAGAATTTGCTCTTAATTGCTTCAAGTTTTCGTGTAATTGATGCCATTTCGGCCTTCATTGCAATTGACATATCAAGTTGATGAACGCCTGCCCTAGATGGACCGGAAGAAGTAGATAAAGTGGACGAAGTGGTCGGTCTAGTGCTTTCCCACTGAAGCGTTTGTTCAGCAAGATCGTCGAGAAATTGCCAAGCTTCCTCGTCAGATTTGGATAAGAAATGGCCTTGACAAATGGTCTCCAACAACTGCTTAGTTGCTGGGTTCAGTCCTTCGTATAGAGTTTGGTAAAGTTTTCATCTCTCAATACCGTGATGAGGGCACTGAACAAGAAGGTCTTTTGTATCGTTCGAAACACTTCCAAAAAGGTTCGGAAGGAAGCTGGGAAAATTGGTTAATTTCATTACGTATTCTCGCGGCCTTGTGATTTGGGTAAAACTTTTTAAGAAACGCTTTAACAAACTCTTCCCAACTGTTTATAGAATGCAATGCAGTGCTATACAGCCACTTTTCAGCTAGGTCACACAATGTGAAAGGAATGACTCGTAGCCGTATAACATCATCAGACAGTTGCGTTGTCTTCATCATTGCACAGGCGTTCTGGAATTTGTTGATGAAGATATAGGCATCTTCGGATTCCAGCCCTGAAAGTTAGGCAACATGTTAATGAAGTGGGGCTTAATTTCGAAATTGTCCCCATTTGCCGGCGGTAGTGAAAGACAAGTAGGAGGTGCAGAGTGGGTAGGATAGAAATGATTCTGGAGCGCGATTCGTTGTGGCGCTTCAACAGGAGGTTGTTGCGGGTAATTCGCACCCAGTTGAGGTGGAGTCAGTCCCGAGGTAGGTAAAGGGTTGTTAGGATTGAACCCTGACATCTCAGAAGAAGATGAAGATTAATGTGAAGATGTATGAACAGAATTCCGGTCAACGTCGGAGTTGGCCGGCAAATGTAAGGATGAAAAAGGAGTGAGGGAGTTTCAACTTCGGAGTCGATCGCGTAGTCGGTAGCGACTAACGAAACACGGACTAAGCGGGCACTAGTTCCCAAGTCCAACCGGATATACACTAAACGAGTTTAGTGTAATCAAAACGTAGAATGTGAGGGTAAGAAAACGTCAATGGGGAAATGTGGATGAAAGGTGGGTGAAATGGGATTCTAGCGACAAAAAGGGCAAGTTTTTTTTTCTAAAAAAAAATTTGTTTTGTGTTTTTTTTTATTTATAAAAAGTTTTGCAAAAATTTATACGGAACTACGGCACAATTTCAAACAACCACAGTTTAAACATGCACAATCAAATCTAGAGCTAGGGCCTCCTAAGTCAACTAGACTGCTCATAACTGTTCCAAAGCGACAAGTTGTGAGATATCCCCCAAATCGCTTTTTCACCGCCAATTGTGGCTAGGTAAGCACAAATGAATAAAGGAGGGTTCCGCTCACGAATCACCGTGAGACAGGCCTTTTAAAGTTACCTTTCTCACTTGTCTAGCCTATGCACCACAAAGTCAGGCTTAGATAAACGACTGAATGCCCACAACCTTTCTCTGTCCTAATGAGCGCGACAGTCCTTAATTGGCTGAGTCTAGATATTTTTTAATTAACTCAAGGGTGATGCATATGCTTTTAGTGATTTCTGGGGTCTTAGGAAGGGTAATGAAATCCCCACCCAATCTTAATTGGTGTTATAGCCCCTTAGATTCCGTATTAAATATGCAAAGCAATAACACACCAAAATCTAAAACACTTGCCAATTTTTTTTTATTTGCGGCGCAAAGAATCCTGCACAAAATGATTTATTGGAGAGGGAGAAGAGGTTGCTATGCAAAGAATCCTACAGGAAAATTATTTCAGTGGAGTTCAGGAGGTGGGAGAGAAGAAAAAAGATACTCACAGAGATTTTCAGTTGCTGACGTCACCTTTTGACCGCGGTTCCGCGGTCAAATGCCTACTTCTGCCACGGTTACACGGTGGATCAGTAGGTTCAGATCTTCAAAAATTTTCTCTATGCTGATTTGGTTCACCTTTGTCTGCTCAGATCCTCTGTTTCTGGATTTGTTCACTGAGCTTACTCCAGATCTGAATCAGTCCATCTTCCTTTCCTGCACAATTCACACAAAAACCAATCAAAAATAACAAGATGGTTTTTTTTAATTTTTTTTTAATTTTTTTTAATTTTTTTATTTAATTAACCCGAAATTACAAAAAGAAATAAACTACCGTTTCCCCGGTAACGACGCCATTTGATTGTCAGAGTTTTTCTGTGTTTAAATTTACCGCAATCAAGACGGTGTCGCTTGGCATCTAGCCGGTTGAGAACGAGTCGATCTACAGAGAAATGGTGTCCTTTTCTTTATGTTCTAACGAGTTAAGTCCTAACTTTGGTAGGTTTTGTTTTAAGATCTAAGAATGAGAATAAATTGATATAAAGGCTTGCTAGGGTTAGGATTAGGTTAGTTCAAAATAGGGATTCTTCTCACTTCTTTCAATAGCCTAATTAAGAATATAGGTGTTAGGGTAATAGTCAACAACGGGGATTAGCACGACTAGGAAGAAACTTAGTTTCTTCCTTTTGGTCCTTGTACGTCCGTTCTTGGCTCTTAACCCTAACCTCCGGTTAATTCAACCACAACCGGTCTAACTAGGGAATCACCGCTATCATGTAGGATAGGGTGCCTTAGTGAGCGGATTATGGTTGATTTAAAGAGAGTCCTTAATTAAAATTATTTGGGCACAGAAAGGAGTGAGAGAGATTTCCTTCTCTCAAACCTTCCCTCTCCTATCCCTAATAAGTGAGGAATTACTCACTCATTAGGAAGATAACAATACAATTCATTTTTCAATTTTTAATAGATGAACGAAATTACAGATAATAAAAGAACAGATAAAAAATTGCAGGAATTAAAATTCAGATAAAAAGAATGCGAGATAAAAAAAATAAACTTACTTTATTGATGACCTCTTAACAATGCATTACAATTGGAATTAAAATTTAGATATAAGAATTAAAAAATAGGCATAAAAACTAAGGAGAGGCATGCCTAATTTGGCTTTGAACCCTCCTATTTATAGATAAGAAAAACCCTAGTGTTTACCCCAATCAGAGCAAAGCTCTGTTCAAATTCCAAGGTGGGGGATGAAGCAACGCTTCATCTTCCCCCAATCAGAAGCAATGCTTTGTTTTGAAAATTTAAACTTTAATAAATGAAGCAATGCTTCAGATCCTTTGCGCTGCGCGCGACACGCCACGTGTCTGGCGCAGATGGATTAGCGCAGCGTCCAAGAAGGCGCGCCCGATCAGAGTAAAGCTCTGATAAAGAAAGCGCTGCGCTGCACGACGCGTGTCAGCGCAGATGCGCTTGCACAGTCGCGCTGCGCTTTGCGCTGCGCGACACGTGGCAGCGCAGATGCGCTAGCGCAGTCGCGCTGCGCGACACGTGGCAGCGCAGATGCGCTAGCGCAGATGCACCGTTCCATAAAAAAAGGGGGGCTAAGTGCCAAAGGCAATTTATCCTTGCAAAATTACATGCACTTAATAATAACAAATTAAAATCATACGATGCACAAGCACAACAGAGAACTAAAATAAAAGAACCCTTAACAGGCAATGAAATACTTGATTAAAAAGAAAAATACTTATTCATTATTATTGATATTACATTTAAAAAAGATCACCGAATACGGGATCAGGAAGACAAGGGTTCACAAAAAGAAAAAGAAAATTATTCAGCTCCCTCTTCGTCTTCTCCATCATGTCGAAACGGCGATCCTCCCGAGGGGTAGCCATCCAACGGTCGATGCCGGACTCCTGGGAAAAAGTAGCGATGACAACCTGACGAGCCCGTATCTGGCTCAGCAAGTGGAAGGAGAAGTCCCTCAGGGCTTTGGTGATCAAGTGCGCTTCGAGAAAGCACTCAATCTTATCCTCGGCGGCATCCAGCATCGCCGAGAACATCTCTGCTGGAGGAAGGGGAATGTCGGCGAGCACCGAGGCAAGGGTCATCCGAAGCCAAATGGAATTCGGAGGGAGAGGAGACCCTACACGAGTCAAAAGCTCGTGCATTGCGGCATCGCATTGCTCATCCGAGAGAGAAGGGTCCACCAGGCGCGCAGCAAAACGGGGAACGATGTCCCGAATCGGCACCTCCCATGGTTGTCGACGAGCATGAGGGCGGTTGCAAGCCATGATCGAAGAAGTTCTCTGAAAATGAGAGAAGAAAAGGCTCAGCCTCGAGTTATATATATAGACCCAAGCACAGAAGATTCTGTGCACAATGAAATCGTTTCCAAGGCCCGGGAAATCAGAATTTTGGAAATACAAGTTTGACTTGAAAAAAAGGAGATGAAAAGATATCTCAGGTGAAGCAACGCTTCCAATTTGCCCAAAATCTAAGTTTTAATAAATGAAGCAACGCTTCAGATCCTCTGCGCTGAGCGCAGGGCACCACGTGTCTGGCGCAGACGCATCAGCGCAGCGCCCAAGGCAGTGCGCCCAATCAGAGCAAAGCTCTATTTTTTAAGTAAAATTAAAGGAAGCAACACTTCAGTTGCGCAAGCACTGCGCTGCGCGACACGTGTCAGCGCCGATGCGCTGGCACAGTTGCGCTGCGCGACACGTGTCAGCGCAGATGCGCTGGCGCAGTTGCGCTGCGCTGTGCGACACGTGTCACGCGCTGGGGCATCTGCGCCAAACAGAATTAAAATTCTAAAGAAATATTTTTTGTTCTTGTTAAAACAAGAAGATTTTCTTCTGTAAAACAGAGGCCCTTGGATCAAAGATCCAACGGTGGGGAAAATTCCCCAAATCACTCAGAGAAAGATCTCTTTAATAAATTTAACTAATTTATGGGCACTATAAAAAGGACCCCAAGCCACAATTCAAAGGCATCAACATTTTCTTGAAAAAAGTCAAGAGCTTCAAACAGAGAGAGAGAACTCTGAGAAAATTTCAAAGAAAAAGGTAAAAACCTTCACGAGATAAAAGAAATCTCTTTTAATAAATTATTGATCTAAAAACCAGATCAATGATCTTCACATAATAAACAGTGCTTTGCACTTCTTATGAACCACCGGTTCTTTAAAACAAGAAAGCAACAAAATAAAAAAAAAATAGTGCTTTGCACTTTTATGAACCTCTGGTTCTTGAAATAAAAAGAAAAACTTATTTTTCTTTGATCTAAATTAGATCAAGAAATCAAATAGTGCTTTGCACTTCTGTTCTTGAATATAAAAGATTCTTAGTGCTTTGCACTTCCAAACTGCGCTGTTGCGCCCTTGGGAAAGCGCCACGTGTCAGCATCTGAATCACTTGCGCTATGAGCTTTGAGATAGAGCTTTGCTCTCTGTGATTGGCGCGACTCACCAAGTTGCGCCACGTATCAGCAGCGCAAGCGCAGCACACAAGCGCAGCGCACTGCGCTTGCATGACACGTGTCGTCGTCACAAGCACTTGCGCTCTCTGATTGGCGCAAAGCGCCTGAAAATGCAATGCATTTCCTGAAGGGCCAGGCCCAATTAAAAGACCAAACAGGCCTAATTAAATTGATGCTCTGCATCATTTATAAATAGGCAAAGCCCAAACAAAATAATAAAAATGCTATGCAGATGCCTTGCAGTGACCAAAATAAATTGATGCTCTGCATCTTTTATGGGCAGAGCCCAAACAAAAATATAGAAAATAATTCAATGCATTATTTAAAAATGGGCCAAGCCCTAACACAGGTCTAACAGACCAAAAACAAATAAAAGGCGTTGAATACTTTTCAACTGGACTTAGCCCAATCATGGCCATAAGTCCTCAAATTAAATTGACTGAGCGAGATTGCTCCCTTAAATCAATTTATATCCGGTTCGAGGGTACATCTCCGAGCTCCTCTGACACCGCTCGTTGTAATCCTTCAACGACGTCAGAGAGGCGACAGGTCCCAACAACCACACATGAATATGGACTGCGGGGTCCTTAAACTCGTGGACCGAAACATCCTTAAACTAATATTGGACCGAAACGTCCTTAAACTAATGTCGGACCACCACGTCCCTAAACTGGAACATGGACCACCACGTCCCTAAACTGGAATATGGACCATCACGTCCCTAAACTGGAATGCGGACCACCACGTCCCTAAACTGGAACATCGACCACTACGTCCCTAAACTGGAACAATAGAGCCTCAAAATGCTCTTTTGCCGGATCTAAACGATCCCGTTTAAGTTGATCTTAGTCCCAAACAGGACTAACGTATTCTTAACGAACGTTTAAGTTGATCTTATCCGCAACGCGACTAATGCATCCTTAAACTAAAAACACCAAACCCAAATCTAAGTAAATACAGATTTGGACTAATCTACGTCCTACGGGCGACGGCATTACTCAGTCTCCGTATACAATCCACAGGCAACCACAAACAAAACAAACACACACGACACGAAGTGAAATTCTGGAGAAGGAGAAAGTTGTTACCGCGACGCGGTAGCGTAATTAACTGCAGGGGCTTGCGCCTGCAGGGAAGAGCGTCCCCACAATCAAAAACCCCTCAAGCGAAAGGGAATCTGACGAAGTCTGCTACATCGGCCGCATCTGTCTAAACCTCCAATACACGGTGCCATAAATTAACTTGGCATTTTTGGAGAGGTAGACGGATAAAACCAAATAGCATCTGCCCCGAATGTCAGCGTCAGGACATCGCGGTCCTGTGCGTCGCCGTTCGGAGGGGAACAGATTCTGGCACGCCCGGTGGGACCTCTTCCTCTTTCCACTCCACACTTCGTGTGTCGTCTTCGCGAACCAATCGCGGTTTGTTAAATGGTTGCCTTCGGATTTCAAGTTACTAAGATTTGGTCTCTTGCCTGGTGCAGAACTCAAGATTCAATGGCCTCTAACTGCACCAACTGCTCGAAGTGCCACTGTAATAGACGCTCCACCTCCTTCTGTGGTGTACCATATGGGCCCCAAGCGGCTTCCTTCCTCACTCTGCCAGTAGACCAGGTGACCCAAGCCACCCCTGGCCTGTTCTTTGGGACCATGATCCTACCTACAAGCTTCTCTATGCCGATACCTACACCGGAGGTGAACAAGAAGTCGGTCTTCGAACGGCTCACTGCTACGACGACCCCTGTCAACGGGTCGCACAATGCCAAACCAACAGCCTCTGTTTTCACCAGGCTGGATCAGAACTCCAAAATGGCTGTCCCAAAGAGGGCAACGACCGCTACTCCAAAAGTCGTTAAGGCGGCTTCCCCTGTCAAAGAGTCGGTCTTTTCAAGATTGACGATTCCTACTCCTACCCCTGCTCGAGGATCCGTCTTCGACAGGTTGAATATCACCCCTCAAAAGACAACCTCAGTCTTTAAGAGGTTAACAGCGGCGGCGCCCCATTCAGACAGGGGGAAAAAAGAAGCTATCTCTATCTCTGAGCCAGTCCCAACGGCTCGTCGTGCTCGACGTCGCCATTGGCGACGAGTGAGAAAAGCAGGGGGCAACTCCCCCTCAGGGCTAACTCCACCGGCTCCAGTGGTGGAAGTCAACGCTGCTGTTCCAACTGGGAACAGCTTTGAACTGCTGAGGAGGGTACGGAAGAACTCTCCAACCGCTACACTGAAAAGATCTCCTCCACCTGCGAAGAGAGTTCCGGAAACAAAGCAAGAACAGCCCCCTCAACGGCTATCCTAAAAAATATACAAGGTTTGGTGAAGGGTTCAAGACTCTGTGATCGACCCAGATCACTCTCGTCAACAAAAGAAGGCGAAAGTGTAAAAAGAAAAAGACCGTCCTATTAAACAGCAAGGGACAACAATCGCTAGGGTGCCCACTACAACGGCCCCTTCAACTTCAACAGCCCATAAAAGAAGAAGGCCAGAGAAAACCCCCGCGTCGGCGACAGATATCAGAAGTGATGAACCCAAACGCCCTAAGTCAGGGGGCATGATAGTTCATACCGTCTACGTGGCATCTGGTAAAGAAGATAGCCGCATATCTATAGGTCATCGACCGCTCACCCGATCAGTGACCAAGGCACAGGAGCAACAGCAAAAGCTCCAAGAAATGATGAATGCTATGGCTGCACTTATCGGACCAAAAGAAAGCCTTGAAACGTCCTCGGACGAACGTCAGGAGGAAGAAACCGACGCTGAATTCCTTCGTCGGATATTGGAGAAGAAGGACAAAGAGGCTGCTGAACAAGCAGCCAACAAACAGCGTATGGGCCTCCTTTTCCAAGACATGATAGGGATGATGATACAACAAGATCCTCCGGCTGAAGAGCCCCCGATCGTCCTTGGAGACAATAAGGGAGAGACATAAAATCCTCCGCCAGCCCTATCAACAGCTAAGGAGGATATAATCTCCAAAGCTGATTTGGACGAGTACATAGCCCAACAAATACGGGTTCATCATGCGACCGAAGCAGCCGGCCAGGTCGTAAAAACGAGGCAGCCATATCCAAGTTGGTACGACCAAATCAAGTACCCGCCTGGTTACACAATTCCCAAGTTCCATGTCTACAAGGGGACGGGCAATCCTCACCAGTATATTGCCCAGTTCAGGGCACTCTGCGGCAACACCGGCGGTGATGACAAGCTGTTGCTTCGTCAGTTTGTTGGAAGCTTATCAGATACGGCGTTCGAATGGTACTCTGAGCTCCCGAACGACTCTATCAAAACCTTCGCGGAGATGGAGCTGCTGTTTACTCAACGTTTTGCAAGTGCCAGTGAACGTACCCCGATGACGGCACTGATTAACGCCAGGATAAAACCCGGCGAGACGTGGGTTCAGTACGCTATACGATGGCGGAACTTATGGTCGAAGTGTGAGCAGCGCATTGAAGAAGCTCCCGCGGTGGGTATGTTTATGGGAACCCTTGATCTGCAAGCAACCATCTCACAATTTATGATGTTTTTCAAGCCAACTACCTTCCAGGCCTTGATTGACAAACTAGCGCAAATGGATCAAATGGGCCATAAACCCCCTCTTCCAAGGCCGGACTCCCGAAATGACAAAGGGAAGGGAAAAGCGATCGTCGTCGCTAATGCTCAACAACAACCGAGCGATTCGAAGCCGGTTGCTCGTCAAAATAATATGCGCCCGTACGTACCCCTTGAGGATAGGATGGGACGTCCTTATTCCTTTCCCCGTGATAAAACAAGAAGGTTATTCGAGCTGGCATTACGCAACAGACTCATAAATCTGCCGGATCCAAAACGCCCGTTACAACCAAGTAACGTCAACGAGCCCAACTACTGTCCTTATCATCGAGTACTAGGCCATCCGATCGAAGACTGCTACGTTTTCAAGAATTGGCTTGAAAACCAGTACCGACAGGGCAAGTTCGCGTTATCTGACAAATGGAAGGTGAATCCCCCGTAGCCCCACACCTCTAAGGGGACGAGTACGCCGGGGGCAACATGCTCCGTCATTGAAGAAGCTCCTTGGGAGGTTGTATTATCAGCCAAGACAAAGAGGATGCTAAACGATCTTCAGACATGTCCAGCGATCAAGTGGAAGAACCCGTTGGAACCGCAGGTCATTGAAGGGATGTTGAAGCCACGTCCAACTCCAAAGACCGATGGTGGTGGTTCAAGCACTTGCAGCCAGTCGTCAAAATCTTCGAAAAAAAAGAAGAAGAAATCTAAGAAGCCCATAAAGCCTGGCGACAAGCGCACGGACTTACAAAAGAAAATTGACGCGCTGGATGAATACAACCAAAAGGCACGGACTCCCATTACGCTCCAAGAGTTCCTCAATCACGTCTTTCAAGAAGAAGATGAGGTAGAAAGTTCATCGGATGAATCCGAGGAATATGTGGCGAGCTGTCATATGATTTCCCATTCGATCATGAATGATGAGGAGATTCCTTGCACCGAAAAGCTGGGGGCAGATCCTGAACCAAAAGTTCTGGGGCCATCAGATGAAGTAATTGACACATTCCTTAATGAAGCTCGGTTGAAAAGTAAAGCTGATCGGGAGCGCGAGGCGGCTATATTTGAAAGGGCCAAGCGCCAGCGACTTGATGAAGGAGCTAAGACGATCCCGTTGGAGCTAAACACCTCCGCTACCGACAAAAGCCAATTCAAGATGAGGAAAAAGTTTGCTAAGGCCATATCAATGGGTATGAAGCTTCCATCCTCCGAAGGAAAAATTACTGGTGAAATAGAAATACACCCCTTCTATTGCTTATATCATCAGAAGGTTTCACACCCCACTCAAGAGTGCAAAGCTTTCGATAGATGGTGGCAAGGATATGTTGCTCATCGACAACACTTTAAGCGAGAGAAACGCAAAACTCGTCGGGAGAAAAGAAATACGACCGAAGGGCTTAAAAGAACTGCTGGCGATTGTTGCATGGTTAACACCGGTGGATCACAAGTGCCTACATTCGGGAGTGATTCTGATGAAGAGCTAGAACTTGCCCCTCTCTTTAAAGAGTCCGCTTCGAGAAAAGAAGAAGAACCGAAGGTTTGCGAAAATATCCGGCTACGTAATCTTACGCTGCCCGAAAAGAACCTCGGACCCTCTAACAGAAAAGATAAAGGGAAAGAAAAGGCCCCTGAAGATATAGTCTTAGATGACCAAGTGGTGGAAGAGCTAGCTGACAAAGACCCGCCAAAGAAGAATATGGTGGATTACAACGTCTTAGCACACCTGAGGAAGCTGCCCTCACAGCTCAGCATTCTTGACGCCCTTTTGCTATCAAAGGAGGCAAGAGATTCGTTGATCAAGGCACTACAAGATCCGGAACAATTCCAAGCTTGCCTGGCCGAGGAAAAGATGAAGGATGAATTGGAGGAAGTGCACACGGCAGATGTCACCTTCGGTGATGAAGACCTTCTCCTTGGGACGTGCAATCGCCCTCTCTATTTCTCAGGATACTGCCACGATATAAAGATAGGCAAAATCCTGATCGACAATGGATCCTCCGTTAATCTCTTCAATGTACGGGTCTTAAAAGAAATCTGCATGAGCGTCCAGCACCTTGCTCGTGACAAGATCACCATCTCCGGGTTTGACTCCCGGTCGTCAAGAACTCTTGGGTCTGTGATACTGACGTTACGCTTCGGGCTACTCGTCACGGACGTTAAGTTCCACGTCATAGACCCCAAGACATGCTACAACGCTTTGCTCAGCCGACCATGGTTACACGAGTACAACATCATCCCTTCTACACAACATCAGTGTATGAAGTATTTTAAGGATGGTTTTGAGTATACCGTGACGGGAGAACTGAACCCGTTCTCTGTGAACGAAGTCCGCAAATAGGAAGATGCCAAATACTTCTTACCGGATTTCGAAGACACAGAAAGGTGTCACAAGCCGAAGAATAAAGCTAATGCCACCATCCCTGTCTTCGGCAGTGATACCGAGGAAGAAGAGGAGATAGTTTATTCGGGTCCTCCCCAACACAACAAGACGGGACCATCGGCTCCTACATTGATCTTTGGCAGCGATTCGGAAGATGAAGTCTATGCTGTATTGTCTGCTCGACCTTCAATACAAACGTCCGCTGACGAAGAGCAAAGTCTACAAGTCGCCATAGTACCGCTTAAACACCATAAAGAACTGGATGCACTTAATATCTACAATGTAGAAGAGTTGCGGACATTCTATATCCCTCCCAGGCAAGAGAGCGAGAAAGCAATTCTGTTTTACCGCTCTGAAGAAACCAAGGTAGAAAAAGAAATCTGGCATGACGCGGATTCTACGCTCGACAGGCTTCAACATATCCGTCTCCCCAGATATTATACGGAAGGTTTGAAAAGGCTGCTGAAACGCCAAGGGATACCCTTCAAACAGACCGTTAGAAAGGCCAAATTCTATGAAAGGGTCTGGAATGTCCCCGGGACTCAACGCAAACTGCCTAACGGGAGAATGGAAACAAGAAGGCTTGGATACATCCGGTCAAAGAAACGAGAGCTACTAAACAGCTGTTACGTCGTGTATGACCTTGATGAAGAAGCGGATGCTCAATGGGAGGATGCCAATCCTGAACCAGTAAAAGTTCCTGATGCAAAAATGCCCAGTCCGTCGTTCGAAGAACAAATGGACAAGCTTATAAGGGAAGCAGGTCAAAAGGTCCGGGACGACCATAACCGCGAGACGGTCATCTACGAGAAAGCCAAGACGCAACGCCTTCTTCAACAGGCCGTAAAAGATGAAAATACCGCTCCTTGTCAACCTGTTATAAAGAAGGCTCGGCGCAAAATCAGAAATAAGTCGAAAGGCCAAAAAAACGCTCAACAACAACAAAGCAGGGCTAAAAAGCCACGCAAACGGGAGTTGAGCGTTATTGATCTATCCCTCATGAAGAAAATGGGTCGAGTGTACTCGTTTCCTCAGGACAAGACGAAGAAGATACTTGATCTTGCTCTAAAACATCAAATGCTTACATTGCCGGAGTCTAAACATCCCGAACGAGCGGGCGAAGTCTTATACCCGGACTATTGCTTTTATCACCGAGTGATAGGGCATCCTCTTGAAGATTGCTTCACCTTCAAGAATTGGGTCGAAGATCAGTATCAGCTTGGCAAATTCACTCTGTCTGACAACTGGAGGGTAGCGCCGCCACAAAAGCACGAGCCCAAGGCCACGAAAGAAGAACTGGTTCCACATTGGGATTGGAAGCGAATTCACACCTGTCACATGATTACAATATTAAAAGAAGAGCCCGAGGACATAGATGAGCTCCCTTGGTGCTTCGAAAACAGCAGCGACGAGATAATCTCAGAATTTCCACCAGCGCTAAAAGAGCTGGAAGATGGAATCCATACCACTGCAGATAACCTCAAGAAGATTGAGTTGGGGATGGAAAACGATCCACGACCGACATTCATCAGCGAGTTACTATCTGAAGAAAGGGTGGCTGCATTAAAGGACGTGCTTCTACAGCATAGAGATTGCTTCGCATGGAACTATTCCGAAATGCCAGGACTAGATCCAGAGATTGCTGTACACAAATTGGCGATATCCCCGGACATCAAGCCAGTCAAACAGGCACCGAGGAGAATGCGGCTCGAGCTCGAGATGAGTATCAACGCCGAGGTCAAGAAGCTGATCGACTCTGGCTTTATCCAGGAGGTTCAATATCCTGAATGGATCGCTAACATCGTCCCAGTGATGAAGAAAAATGGGACGGTGCGCATATGCGTGGACTTTCGGGATCTCAATAAAGCTTGCCCGAAGGATGATTTCCCAGTGCCAGTCACCGAACTGATGATAGACAATACGTCCACTTATGAGGTTTTCTCCTTCATGGAAGGCTCGTCAGGGTATAATCAGATAAAGATGCATCCCGAAGACCAGAAGCACACCGCCTTCAGGACTCCTTTGGGTATATTCTGCTACAAGTTGATGCCCTTCGTTTTAAAGAATGCCGGTGCCACTTATCAAAAGGCCATGACAAAGATCTTCGATGACCTTATACACGAAATCGTCGAATGCTATATCGACGATCTCGTGGTTAAAAGCAAATCATACGAGGAATATCTCGAGCATTTGAAGATCGTATTTCAGCGCCTTCTGCAATACAACTTGAAGATGAACCCGCTCAAGTGTGCATTCGGAGTTTCCTCGGGAAAATTCTTAGGATTCATCATCCGACACCGGGGTATCGAAATAGATCCATCAAAGATCAAGGCGATCATGGAAATGCCTCCGCCAAGGACTCTCAAACAGCTGCGGTCTCTCCAAGGGAAGCTCGCGTATATACAGCGATTTATAGCCAACCTTTCAGGAAAGTGCCGTCCTTACAGCCACCTGATGAAGAAGGGAACCCCATTCGTCTGGGATCAAAAATGCCAAAGCGCACTAGATGAGATCAAGCAATACCTACAAAACCCGCCAGTGTTGGCTGCTCCGGTCAAGGGAAAGCCCCTCATTCTTTACACAACCGCCCTCGAAGGTTCTTTAGGCGCGTTATGGGCACAAGAGAACGACCAAGGGAAAGAAAGAGCACTCTACTACTTAAGTCGAGTTCTACTGGGGGCAGAAAGCAACTACTCCCCCATTGAAAAATACTGCCTGGCGTTGATCTTCGCGATAACAAAGCTCAGGCACTATGTGTTGGCGCATGAGGTCCGTCTCATTTCAAAGGTGGACCCCCTTAAATACTTGATGTCAAAGGCCATATTGACGGGACGACTCGCTAAATGGGCCCTGCTCTTGATGGAGTTCTCGATAATATATCAACCTCTCAAGGCAGTGAAAGGCCAGGCCATCGCCGACTTCCTCGCTGAGCATCCGATACCAGCCGACTCTCCTTTAAACTGCGATCTTCCAGACGAACATGCGTTTGATGCGATCGACGGTGATAATACCCGATGGGAGCTTTATTTCGATGGAGTATCTTCCTTGAAGAAGCGCAAACAAAGTACCCCTATAATCAAATCAGGGGTAGGACTCATCTTTGTAACTCCACAAGGAGGGATAATGCGCTTTGCTTTCTCCCTGACGGAGCCGAAGACAAATAATGAAGCCGAATATGAAGCTTTGATAGCAGGCCTCGAGATTGCCATCGACATGGGAATTGAAAATCTCCTCATATACGGGGATTCTCAACTGGTCGTTAGTCAAGTAAACGGCGACTACCAAACGTGCAAGCCGGAGTTGGTGAAGTACGGTGTGAAGGTACAACAATTATTGACCCAAATTCCCTCTTATACTTTGGATAGCATACCACGCGCGGAAAACAGCAAAGCAGACGCGTTGGCCAAACTTGCTAAAGAACTGGCTGACGAGAACCTCGATAACGTTAGAATAGTGGTACAAAGCCGTCGAGTGCTTACCCCAGCAGAAATATCTCCGGAATTATCCGAAGAAAAGGGAACGAGCGAGCAGACAACCCTGCAAGTAAAAGATTGGGAAAATACCAAGGATTGGAGAGAAGTCTTCATAGACTACTTCAAGTCCCACCGAATGCCTGAAGAAGCGTCCACAAGACATCAGCTCATGAAACGAGCTCTGTCTTTCGCCTTCGTCAATGATACTCTGTACAAGAGGTCATTTGATTCTCTATGGCTGAGATGCTTAGGACCTGACGAAGCGAAAAGGGTCGTCCAGGAAGTTCATGATGGACTCTGCGGTTCTCACCAAGCAGGCCCAAAGATGAAGTTGAAGATCAAACGGATGGGCTACTACTGGCCCACGATGATTCAGGACTGCCTCGAATATGCGAAGCAATGGCACTCATGCCAAATTCATGGGGATTTCATCCATCAGCATCCAAATCTGCTACACCCGACAGTGGCTAGCTGGCCATTCGAAATGTGGGGAACTGATATAGTCGGCCCCATCGAACCAGCATCGTCTAGAGGACATCGTTTCATCCTAGCGACGACTGACTACTTCTCTAAGTGGGCAGAAGCGGTACCGCTGAGGGAAGTAAAGACAGAGAATATCCTCCATTTCTTCAAGACGCATGTCATATATCGGTTTGGAACGCCAAGACGAATCATCTTCGATAACGGGCCAGCCTACAGAAGCCACAAGATCAGTCGCTTCGCGCAACAGCACAATATAGAATGGAGATATTTCTCGGTTTATAATCCGCGAACTAACGGTCTAGCTGAGACCTTCAACAAGACCTTGACGAAGATCATGAAGAAAACAGTGTCACGAAATAAGAAGGACTGGCACGAAAGGATGCAAGAGGCTCTCTGTGTTAGTTATATGTATGCCCTAGAGGCCATTACTGTACATTGGATGTATATTGTAGTGGATGCTGGGACATATATAGGGAGGACTTTCTTGCTTGACATGATAGTATGCTATCTGGTTACTCTTTACCTTAACGTGTATACTGAATGTCTCTCTGTTACATGTTGGTAAAGCCCTTAGGATGTGTACTTGACTATCTGGACTATGATGCGGATCATACTAGTGGGGACATGGTAGTCCATAAGTACATCCTTCAAGGTCCCTAGTCGTGGGTATATCGAGACGGGGCATCGATATACCAGAGTAGACTAGCGTATATCTTCTCGACCCATACAGATGGGCGATGGATGATCCCATATCCATTGGTGTTTGACATCAGAGATGATATACGGGTGCTCAGTGGAGACTGGGTACACTGGACGGACTCGCCGAGAACTCCCAGATGGTATTATACCTTACGTCAGATGGCAGTTCTCTGGTGACACTGGTACAGAGTAGTCTGTTGACCCGAGATCGTCATAGAGTCTTGTGTGGTTCCCACTGTGCTTTGATTTCCATCTTACCACGTCCAAGAGGGCGTTCAAAACGGTGGTTTTTGGGTACAGTCCCGAGTCACATGGAGGCAATGAGCGATAGGAGGAGATTCGTCACTCCCGGTATAGGGAGTTGATGTTGCGCTGTGTTCGATTGGCTATAACCGGAAATCCCTGGCCAGGGTCGCAGAGATTTACTGGTAAGTGTTACCTGTAGTTTCTCAAATTGTTATAGACCTCATATCGACATGACTTATCGAGCTATTGGGGTCTGACGTTTACCACCCCTAGGCGAGATATGCGACATATCAGACGATCAGACCGGACTGTACGGTAGTGTTACTGGTTGGATTCACAGGAGTGTGAGCGGGCTTGCTCGTCGATCTTCTGATCGCTCAATACCCGGGTGGCCGTTACGTTTAGCAGACCGCTTGCGGCTTGTGGGTGCTTGATATGATCATCACCTACTGCCAGCGTATTGACGAGTCTTTAGAGTCCTACACAGAGGTTTCCTGGCTCAAGCGAAACGAAATAGGAGCGCATATGAGATATGTGCGGGACCGAGAATGATACCAGTATGTGATACTGTATTCGATTCTCGCGATTTGTAACATTGATTGGTTATATGCATTATAGCCGGGTTATCGGATCAAGTGTTGATTCGATAAGTTGTTACTATTGATATTAGTCGGTTATATGCGATATGACCGGGTCGTTAAATCAAGTGTTGGTTTAATGATTTAATGTATAATTATATATTTGATATATAACTTTACATTAACTAATATAGGTTCACTTAAATGGATTTTCTCACTAGAAGTTCACAAGTTGTATATGTGATATACTTTTGTGCACTTGATTGTATCATATTTGATGATACATCTTAACTTGGTTAAGTGTAAAGATTAAACCATGGTTAAGTTAATGATTAGGGTTTTCCTTTTCTTTCTTATTTATTTATTTTTTTATTTTGGAAAGAATAAAGAGAAAATGGTGGCTTTCTTTGTTTGTAGTTGAATCTTCATGAAGGTTTGACTTTGTAACCATTTTGTCTTCATGCTTAACCCTAACCATTTAAACAAACCATGGTCTATTCTCTACACTTAACTAAGGTTAGGATATGATAAGTATTCATATTATTTTCTATTTTGAATATACTTATGATATTCTTTCTTCTTCTTCTTCATCTTCTTCAATGAAGAAAGCTTGACTTCATCAATGGTGAATTGATGAAATGAGTGAGAAATCCAATTCTAAAGTGAACCCACTTCCTATTTCTTCATCCTCTACCTCTTGCCAAGTAGTAGAGTGTGTTTTCTTCACAAGTTTCATGACTTGATGAAGTTGGAGCTTGATCTAGTGATACCTCGACGTAGATCATCTTCGGCATCGTAGTCGATGACCTAGCCCGTCCATTCTCCGATGAAGCCGACGCTAGAGCCCGGAATTCGATTTGGACAGCGAAGAGACATCATCACGGAGCTATGGAGGTGGAGCACCGGATCTACAAAGGTTGTATTTCCGTTTACACTTTAGTTAAGTTGTTAACTAGCTAGTAGTTTCGCCTAAAATTCTAGTTAACGATCTAGTCTAGGGTTTCTCGGCACCGTAAAATTTGAAACGGGCATGGTTGATGCCTTGTGAGACCTCTTGAGAGTGCCTAGGAACCTTACAGTGGTATCAGAGCCTAGCTAGAGCCTTAGGCGAAGTCTAGACGGAGTTTGAAGTCCGATCGAACCGAAACCCCAATATTTCCATGCTCTCTGGACTTTTTCTGAAAAAGCGGTTTTTTCCAAATTAAAAATTCTTAAAAAATTCATCAGGAAATTCTAAGAATTACGGTGCAAAAATTACCTAATGATCTGTCTAAAGAGCGGCGGAACCGCGGCATTAGCCGCCTATTGCGGTGGTTCCGCGCTCATTTAGTCTCTTCATGCATTGAATTTTGCACAGTAATTCCTATTTTGAAGTGCTGGTTTTCCTGGGATATTTTTTTTTCTGAACTCAAGAGTTGAGTTTTTTGGGTTGTATTGGGGACTCGGTGTTTCGATCGGATTGTCTAATTTTGTCTATGTGGCTTTCCGGATATTTTAGAATATGTTAAAAAGTTCGACCGGATATAAATACCCAATTTTTCCCCTGCCGGAAAATTTCCAAGTGTTGGATTTTTCCGTGGTTTAAAGACGTTCGAAGTAGTGCAAGTAACGCGATGGTCCCTCTAGAAGACAACAAACCTTAACTCGATTATGTGACCATCTTGAACTGCCCTTTGAACCTTAGGGTTTGGGGCAGTACGACGTGCCACATGTGAGGCGTTGGCTTGACCCTTCTACGGCTGGACCGTTGGTACTGAGGCACGAACTGAATGTTTTTAGACTTGTTTCATGTGTTGATCTGTATCGGGAAAACTTGGGTGTTCGATTGTTCGATCGGAAAGTTTAACATTTTCTATTTATCCGGAATGGGATACAATAATTGGAATTCACAAGAAGTTATGAGATAACTGAATGAATGTTATAAATCAAGCAGTTTAGTCTCACTTGATCGGTTGCCACGGAATTTTGATGTGATCAAAAGTCCGTCGTAATCACGTAGCGTACGCGGATACTCGCCGGATAAACTTAATAGACAGCCTCACCCCATAGCCCCGACCAAGTGACTGTAGGAGAACCCCGTCGCCGAAAGCATCCGTACGGGTGCTCGCGGTAGCGGTGTTCCGCCTTGGTGCACTTCGTCGACGGTATCGGGGGTGCGGCCGCCTACTAAAGTTTGCGATGAGCATTCGATCAGGATGTCGGGAATCTTGTTGAATTACCCGACTTGGTATTGAAAAGTGTTTTCGATAATGAGACTGAAATGCGGGGTTTATAATTGTTAGGCATGCGATGTCTAAGGAATTCATTTGATTAGGCATGCGATGTCTATGCAGGTTGCGGATTCCAACTGTTGTAGTTTTACACTTTCTTTTCTGTGACCGTAAGTGTAATATGTGGTGTCGCCGGTTTCGTTGCTATATGTCAACGACAATTGGGATGCGCATATTTACTTACGTTGATGACATGTGTTGTTATGTGTTGCTGGATATGTTATATTGGATCGTCGTGTTTGAATAGCCAGGTTTTTTTTTATGTAAGATGAGTGTTTTTCATTTTCATTCATGTAAAAACTTGTATGTAATATTCTTTTATTGGGGCACTTCCAGGTTGCGGAAGATGTCACCGTTTGTATATTATTTACTTTTCCGCACTAGGATAGACCCAAGGAGGGGAGCACAAGTAACCGGGTTCTGGAGTCCAGTGGGAGACCAACTCGAGGAGTCGAGTCCGGGTCTCCTAACTCTAGAATTGGTAGGGTTACTTGCCGCTCTCGTAGGGGTCTAGGGGTGTGGGTTTGGCTATTCATCGCGACCGTGGAATCCGTGTTTTATACTGGCTCGTATTGAAAACACGGACGTCCTAGTATATCCAATATTTCATATGATTCTTCTGCTGCGATATCTGTGATGTGATCATGTGATGTTCTGTGATGGATACTGTATATAGTATATTTGATATATTATATAGGCGTTACTTATGTTTTACACCCGCGCTAGCCCTGCCCCGCTCTGCCGTTAGTTACCTAACCTAACGGTGCACGAGGGGACATCGAGGCGAATGCGGATGGCATAAGTGTACGTCGTATTTATCTGTGATGCTTAGGTATTTAAATGATGGGACTTCATTAATGTGATTAATGAAATAAAAGAAACCTAAAGATGTTGTAGAATCGAATTTCAAAAATAAAACAGGTAGCTACAGTTCTTGCTTTGCATAGCGGTATATGTGATATATCCTGCACCTTATTCGATGAGGAAAGGACCGAGATCCCTTCACCGGGAGTGACTCCTTTAGCAATAACTGGCAAATGCTACACACTTGGTTTGTCTTTTGATTGCTTTTAAAGAGTTTTTGCTTTGCACAGCGATATATATGATATATCCCGCACCTCATTCGACGAGGAAAGGACCGACGATCCCTTCACCGGGAGTGACTCCTTTAGCAAAACTAGAAAAGCCTCAAAAGCACTCCATTTTAAAATCATTTGATTCTACAACGATATCAAGTTCATTACGCAATAGGTTTTCAGAAAAACCTGTTGTAGCCCTCCGTCATTTCAGATAAGTAGTAGTTAGTATTCATGCTGCGTTTGTTGGCCTTTGTCAAGGCGCAGTGTGCGGTAGCTAACTGGTGCTTATCTGCTTATGCATATGATGCAGATTGGATTAGGGTAGTCGTGCGACCTTGTTGGCCTTTGTCAAGGGCCGTGCGGATGGGTTTAATTCAATCAGGAAATGACGGGTTGAACTTGACTAGCATCCTATGGTTTGTTGGCTTTGTCAAGGTCATAGGAGGTTAGGGGCAAAATATTATCGGGAATTTCAAGTGTTGAAATTTGCAATGAGATTGCATACCTTCTATGAGATAGTTGGATCCCGATACCCGCTGCGAGTAATTGTTACTCCTGGGAGAGTTTTACACATTACAATTAGCCGATCAAGTAGGTGTCTAGAAAGGTGTCAACGGGGTTACGCCTCTGGGAAAACGAGGTTTACATTAATTAGGTTCGTGCGAAAGCACGGGGGACCTCCCTCAAAGTACCGACACTGGCCTGGCTGAAAGATTGGCGAACTTGTAGTGTGTAATTAATCCCGGCTAGTCTTTCCTTTTAGGGTTTGAAGGAAGATTTGATAAAAAGCAGTGGGAGCCATCCTGATTAGATAAAACATAACCAATCTATTCTTGCAAGAGCGCACGCTGAGTGTTTTCTTCTCTCTCTCTCCAGGTAGCGACCATATCACACCTTAATCAAGATAATAATACGGAATATTGACCGAACCCGCTTGTTATACTGAGCTGGGGAACGTTGGTCCCGCTCCAACTTATAAATGTTATAAGACAGAGCAGGAAATTGGGGAATACCAGATTTCCCCTGCCGCCCAAACGAGGAAAGTGCATATGATGCATCATCTTCGGGTGTGTTTGTTACACAGAACTGTTTCTCAGTATCATCTACGTCCTGGTATTTGATACCGGATCAGGATCCCAGATATGTAATCTGTTACATAGGGCTACAGAGAGGTAGAGAACTGAGAACGGGTGATAAGTTTCATGAGGCAGAAAACGGGGCAAGTGTTGCAGCCAAGTCTGTTGGTCACTGTCACCCTGTATCCCAAATACATTGATTCTGAACGAATGTTATTAGATACCGAACCTGATATACAAAATCATATCTGTCTCTTTATTAGTAAAGAAACGATAAAATTTTGTATTGTTGGATAATGTTTTGAACATTTTCTATATCAAAAGTTGATCGGTTCAGGCACGTTATCTAAAAGCATTGATGTTCTAAATCAAACTACAGTTCTTAGTATATGGAACACACATAAGAGGAAGAGTTCAGAAATGAACGGATCCTTCTTAAGGTATTGTAGACTAGGTCATATCAATGCGACCCGACTAGCTGAAGTTACATTTAGATGCATATTTAAATCAGTTTGAATTTACATCTTGTGAAACTTGCCAGTCATGTCACAAAGATAAGATGACCATAGCTCTATTTATTGGAAACAGAGAAAGAGTTAGTGAACTCTAGGGATTGATACATGCTGATGTATGAAAGGTCCCCTGTCTACACATGCCAGGACCGGTTCTTTATACTTCATTACATTCTCTGATGATCTCTCAAGATTCAGACATATGTTCCTATTGAAACACAAGTCCGAACCTTTTGAGATATTCACAGAATATAAGTTAGAAGTAGAGAACCAAATACGGGTATAAGTATTATGTCCTATGATGAGATTAAGGAGGAGAATGCTTGAGCACGAAATTCTTGGACTTTTCTAAAGGAGAATGAGATTCTCTCTCAGCATTACTCCTCCGTATACACCATAGCACGATGGTATATCGGGGTGGAGCAATCACACCCTATATGATAAGGTGTGCTCTATGATGAGTTCTACTGAGTTACCTATTTCCTTTTTGGGAGTTATGCACTTGAGAAGCTGCATACCTATTGAATAGGGTTCAAATCAAATCAGTTGCCTACCACTTCATATTTGATATGATAAGGGAAGAGCCCATATCTTAAGTTGGTTAAGATTTGGGGTTGTCCGGGCTATGTCTAAAAGCATAATCCGGACAAGCTCGAGGCAAGGTCAGTTATGTAGAACTGGAAAGGTTCCAGCTATACAAACTACAGCAGATGATTTGAAAGAACCAAAGGATTCAGTAGATTCCAACGAACCTCGGCCTCTCCGCCGATCTAGTAGGGTTCCTCACCCACCTGAGAGATATTTCGGTTTCTCTATGACAGTGGGAGCGAGGATTGCATCATAAGATGATGACCCAACTAGTTTCGAGCTGGCCATCAGGAGTAAGACTCTGTAAGAATGGCTGGATGCTTAGTGATCTGAGGTGGAATCCTTATACACCGACAAAGTATAGACTTTAGTTGCTATATCTGAAGGGTTAAATCCCCATCAGGAGCAAGTAAATCTTGAGAAGATCACTTGGTGTACATGGAAAAGTTGAGACTTTCAAAGCTAGACTTGTTAAAGGTTTTCGTCATCGACCAGGCGTGGATAATGATGAAACCTTTTCCAGTGGCTATGCTTAAGTCCATCCGGATTCTACTTACCACGGCTACATACCATGACTACGATATCTGGTGATTGGGTGTCATGACAGCTTTTCTAAATGATGTTTTAGAAGAGGGAGTCTATAAGTACACAGCCAGAGGGCCTCGTAGACAGTGGGAGCAGCGGAAACGTGTGCAAGATGTTTTATAGGATGAAGCAGGCATCGCGGAGTTGGAACGTCTGTTTTGATGAATTAGTCAAAGAAGTTGACATCATCAAAATGGTAGATGAACCTTGTATAAACAAAAAGGTAGTAGGGAGTATGGTGACGATCCTCGTAGAGTACGTGGATGACATACTCTTGATAGGGAAGGAGTTTCCTATGCTACGCTCGATCAATCTCCGCTTATCACAATGATTCTCCATATTGGATCAAAGTGATACCTCCTAAATCCTGGGTTTTGGATCTATGAGATAGATTTAAATGGATATTAGGACACTCACTAGTAGTAGTGAGATGGTATCACTTGATCCTGGGGAGAATCACTGGAAGTGTTCCAGAGTGATAAGAACGACTGAATGTCAGTCACAGGCATTGTCTCTACCCTCAGTAAAGGGACGGTATGTTAAAAGAGTTCCAAACTAGATACCGTGACATACTAGACGATAAAGGCTGGATACATCGCTACTTAAGATGCTACCAAAGAGGATGTTTGGGTGTTTATTGGTTCATGAGATGAACTAAGTTCCTCCTATTGTGTGACAATGGAGTTGTGGCTTGTGCCAAGGAACGCCCGTCCCATCAGTGACCCAGGCGTATTCTGAGGCAGCATCACCTGATCATGGAGATAGTTGATCTCCAGGGTGATCGAGGTTAGGAGAGTAGATTCAGAGGACAACACAGCGGATCCACTCACAAAGGCCTGTTCCTAGTGAGAGATTTTTATGGGATGGTTGAGTATGAGATACTACAACCACTGCTATCAGATGGCCCTAGTGCAAGTGGGAGATTGTTAGTTATATGTATGCCCTAGAGGCCATTACTGTACATTGGATGTATATTGTAGTGGATGCTGGGACATATATAGGGAGGACTTTCTTGCTTGACATGATAGTATGCTATCTGGTTACTATTTACCTTAACGTGTATACTGAATGTCTCTCTGTTACATGTTGGTAAAGCCCTTAGGATGTGTACTTGACTATCTGGACTATGATGCGGATCATACTAGTGGGGACATGGTAGTCCATAAGTACATCCTTCAAGGTCCCTAGTCTTGGGTATATCGAGACGGGGCATCGATATACCAGAGTAGACTAGCGTATACCTTCTCGACCCATACAGATGGACGATGGATAATCCCATATCCATTGGTGTTTGACATCAGAGATGATATACGGGTGCTCAGTGGAGACTGAGTACACTGGACGGACTCGCCGAGAACTCCCAGATGGTATTATACCTTACGTCAGATGGCAGTTCTCTGGTGACACTGGTACAGAGTAGTCTGTTGACCCGAGATCGTCATAGAGTCTTGTGTGGTTCCCACTGTGCTTTGATTTCCATCTTACCACGTCCAAGAGGGCGTGCAAAACGGTGGTTTTTGGGTACAGTCCCGAGTCACATGGAGGCAATGAGCGATAGGAGGGGATTCGTCTCTCCCGGTATAGGGAGTTGATGTTGCGCTGTGTTCGATTGGCTATAACCGGAAATACCTGGCCAGGGTCGCAGAGATTTACTGGTAAGTGTTACCTGTAGTTTCTCAAATTGTTATAGACCTCATATCGACATGACTTATCGAGCTATTGGGGTCTGACGTTTACCATCCCTAGGCAAGATATGCGACATATCAGACGATCAGACCGGACTGTACGGTAGTGTTACTGGTTGGATTCACAGGAGTGTGAGCGGGCTTGCTCGTCGATCTTCTGATCGCTCAATACCCGGGTGGCCGTTACGTTTAGCAGACCGCTTGCGGCTTGTGGGTGCTTGATATGATCATCACCTACTGCCGGCGTATTGACGAGTCTTTAGAGTCCTACACAGAGGTTTCCTGGCTTAAGCGAAACGAAATAGGAGCGCATATGAGATATGTGCGGGACCGAGAATGATACCAGTATGTGATACTGTATTCGATTCTCGCGATTTGTAACATTGATTGGTTATATGCGTTATAGCCGGGTTATCGGATCAAGTGTTGATTCGATAAGTTGTTACTATTGATATTAGTCGGTTATATGCGATATGACCGGGTCGTTAAATCAAGTGTTGGTTTAATGATTTAATGTATAATTATATATTTGATATATAACTTTACATTAACTAATATAGGTTCACTTAAATGGATTTTCTCACTAGAATTTCACAAGTTGTATATGTGATATACTTTTGTGCACTTGATTGTATCATGTTTGATGATACATCTTAACTTGGTTAAGTGTAAAGATTAAACCATGGTTAAGTTAATGATTAGGGTTTTCCTTTTCTTTCTTATTTATTTATTTTTTTATTTTGGAAAGAATAAAGAGAAAATGGTGGCTTTCTTTGTTTGTAGTTGAATCTTCCTGAAGGTTTGACTTTGTAACCATTTTGTCTTCATGCTTAACCCTAACCATTTAAACAAACCATGGTCTATTCTCTACACTAAACTAAGGTTAGGATATGATAAGTATTCATATTATTTTCTATTTTGAATATACTTATGATATTCTTTCTTCTTCTTCTTCATCTTCTTCAATGAAGAAAGCTTGACTTCATCAATGGTGAATTGATGAAATGAGTGAGAAATCCAATTCTAAAGTGAACCCACTTCCTATTTCTTCATCCTCTACCTCTTGCCAAGTAGTAGAGTGTGTTTTCTTCACAAGTTTCATGACTTGATGAAGTTGGAGCTTGATCTAGTGATACCTCGACGTAGATCATCTTCGGCATCGTAGTCGATGACCTAGCCCGTCCATTCTCCGATGAAGCCGATGCTAGAGCCCGGAATTCGATTTGGACAGCGAAGAGACATCATCATGGAGCTATGGAGGTGGAGCACCGGATCTACAAAGGTTGTATTTCCGTTTACACTTTAGTTAAGTTGTTAACTAGCTAGTAGTTTCGCCTAAAATTCTAGTTAACGATCTAGTCTAGGGTTTCTCGGCACCGTAAAATTTGAAACGGGCATGGTTGATGCCTTGTGAGACCTCTTGAGAGTGCCTAGGAACCCTACACTCTGGGCGTATCGAACCACGTTCAAGACAGCCACAAACACAACGCCATATGCGTTGGTATTCGGTACAGAAGCAGTACTCCCCCTCGAGATAGAGTTACCCTCTCTACGAATGGCAGTCCACTACGAGCTGACGAACGAAGAAAATGCTAACCTTCGGCTTGAGAAGCTTGACTCCCTTGATGAAACCCGGCTCATAGCACAGCAAAATTTGGAAGCTTATAAAGCAAAGATGACGCGCTCATATGAAAGATTGACCCGACCGAGGACATTCCGCCAAGGCGAACTCATGCTAGTGGTCAAAAGGCCTATGATCCCCAATCGCGCCAAACGGGGAAAATTCGATCCAAACTATGGAGGCCCGTACATCATAGATAAGGTCTACCAGGGTGGGGCCTATCTACTCATGGACATGCACGGTGAAAGGCTTTTCAGGCCGATAAACGGTCGTTTCCTAAAGAAATACTACGCTTAATGAGCCACAGCCTAGGTCAATGATAAATGACGACGATTACGTCCGCTCGCTATCTTCCTAAGCTCAAGCTTTATAAGGAGTAGCCGGCCTCTCAACGCCGGACCGAAATGTCCTTAAACTAATAGCGGACCGAAACGTCCTTAAACTAATACCGCAGCATCCTTAAGCTGACGAGATGAATAAAAAAATATAAATAAAAAATATATAATAAAAAAAAACGGTATGTCCATAAGCAAAAAGGGCACGGATGAAAACCCGAAAGGGCTCCGTGAGTAAAAACAGCAGGGCTACTGGCGAGTGTTCGTGAAAACCCGAAAGGGCGCGACCACGTAAAAAAAAAGAGAAAAAGAAAATAAAAAGAATAAAAAAAAATGGTATGTCCATAAGCAAAATGGGCACGGATGAAAACCCGAAAGGGCTCCGTGAGTAAAAACAGCAGGACTACCGGCGAGTGTTTGTGAAAACCTGAAAGGGCGCAATCTCGTTAAAAGACACTTATAGGGTCCTCTCAACCTTGTAAGGAGAAACCACCTGCGTGAGATCCTTACGACTCACAAAGGTGCAACACACTTAGGGATCCCCACGATTCCTAAGGAGAAAATACACTTGCGAGATCCTCACGACTCGTAAGGAGAACTCTCTTATGGGACCCTTACGGCTCATAAGAGTTGAAAGTCTTAAGTTACAGAGACCTAAACCTGTGCTTAAACAACCTCCACAACTTCCGATATTGCCCTACAAGTGGCTCAATACCGACCCTTGTATACAATCCACGGGCGCGAATAAACATTTCCCTAACCAAGATCCATCCGTGATTGGGGATATGTTCATACGACCCTTGTAAGTCCTCTCGATTTACAAGGAGAAAACCCTCCTGTAGGATCCTTACGACTTACAAAGGAAACAAACACTTAGGAATCCTCATGATTCCTAAGAAGAAAATACACCTATAAGATCCTCACGACTTGTAGGGAGAAATAACTTTGTGAGACCCTTACGGCTCATGAAGTCAAAGCCTTAGTCGACAGGACACTAACCCTGTTCGCTAAGCCATCTTCGTTCGACAACGACGGAAGCAGATGATGATTCGCTCCTGGTAGTATCCCAGTTGTAGCGGTGCTGATGCCGAAATCGGCTTACGGCGAAAAGCCAGTAGGCCGCACATGCATACGAAATAGCCGAAATGATGGGGCAACTTGCAATAAAAAGCAGCAAGTAAAAATGTATGCATGCAAAATAGCTGAAATGATTGGGCAACTCGCAATAAAAAGCAGCGAGTAAAAATAAAAAAAATAGCCGAAATGATTGGACACCTCGCAATAAAAAGCAGCGGGTAAAAATAAAATAAATAGCCGAAATGATTGGGCACCGCGAAAAATAGCCGAAATGATTGGGCAATTGATTGTTAGGGATTCTGCGTATTCAAGTTTAGTTAATTACCGCAATCAAGATGGTTTCGCTTGTAGCTAGCCGGTTGAGTACGGGTCGTCCGCAGGGAGATGGGAATCTTTTTCTATGTGCTTTAACGAGTTAAGTCCAGTTTTCCAGATTTGTTTGTGATTATCTAAGTGTTAAAATGATATGTAAAGAGAGCTTGTTAGGGTTAGGATTAGGTTAGTTTGAGTTAGGAGTCTCCCACTTCTTTCGTTGCCCCTCTTAATGTCGGTGTTACGGTAATCGGCAACAACGGGGATTAGCACGACTAGGAAGGAACTTGCGAGTATAAGCTAGGCTTTCCAACGCATAAGTTCTTCCTTTTGGTGCTTGTCCGTCCGTTCTTGGCTCTTAGCCATAACCTCCGGTTAATTCAACCACAACCGGTCTCACTACGGAATCACCGCTATCATGTAGGATAGGGTGCCGTAAGGAGCGGATTGTGGTTCAATTAACGGGAGTCGATTTTAAGATGTTGGGTAAGGAAAGAGTGAGAGAGATTTCCTTCTCTCAAACTTCCCTTATCCTACCCTAACAAGTATGAAACTACTCACACATCATAATGAAAAGAAAACAAAACAAAAGAGAAAGATAGAAAGAAAGAGATTAGAAAATAACAACTAGCTATTTGCGACCTCACCTTGGCAAGGATCAAGCGTAAGCATCATGGTTGTTTTAAGGATAAAGAAAAAGAGAGAAGAAAGAAACAACAAGAAATAACAACAACTAAGTTAACAAATGAAAATTACAACAATTAACAAGTTAACTAAAGAACAAGACAAGCATGATAAGTAAATGGTTCTTCTTTATTCATCATTCTTCACTCACAAAAGCTCACTACAAGATTTTAAATGGAGAAGAGATGAGAAGAGGAAGAAGAAACAAGTATTCTAAACCTAGAAAAATACAAGATTATGCACCCTTGGCTTCACAAGGTTCTGGGGTATTTATAGGCTGGAAAATGAAAACCTAGGGCAACATTCAGAACTAAAATGGAAAGACCAAAATAGCCCCAAAATTTGGTCAACTGCCGCCACAATACGACCGCGGATCCGCGGCCTAAGCATGCTAATGCCGCGGAACCGCGGCGCTTTAGAGGGAATGGAAGCTCGGATTTTATGTGGTTCTTAGTGTTGATGTTTGGATCATTTTGGTACACTTTGTTTCTCAGAATCTCTCCACATTTCTTCCAGATTTGCAGCATGTCAAAAGGTGATTTGATGTGGATCTTTTTGTCATGATTTCCTCGAGCTCCGCGTAGATTTCTTGGATCTTGTGTTGCCATTGAGCCTTGTGCATGAAAACGATATTGATTTGCCATTTTGTCTCTTGAACTGGTGTGTGGCAACAGACGGATAAAGGGCGGAGATCCGTGTTTTATCTGTGGTTGGCAGGAACCCGGATTTTGTCGTGTATTTCCATGAATTTCACCGTTTAGAGCCGAGAACCTGTATCCTGCAATTGACTAGCAAACACGGCTCAAGAGTATCTACCGATATGTAATGTGATAAAAATTGGGCGGTATGAAAATGCAAAAATCTGATATGAACAAATACCCCCAAACTTATCATTTGCTCGTCCCGAGCAAAGCCAATTTATTCACAAAAAATTTCCTAACCTCACTTTCACAGGGAACGCGATTGCACTGAGCATGTGCAACAAGCCGTTAAACCTCTGGGTGTCCCTAGTAGGAGGAGTGTTGTCTCCTGAGGGTTTTCAGTGGATACTACCCACAAAATCCGGTCAAGCTAGTTTTGTAAAATAACTAAGATTCAAACCCTAAAGTTTTGTTTCAGAAAATAACAATTCTATTATCCTAAGTCTAGACTATCGAACCTTTATTTTTCACACCTCGCTTCTTATTTAACTACAGATTTTATATGTCTTTACGTGCAGTGCAAATAGTGTCGTTAAGTTTCCAGAAGGATCGATTTACGTCATCATGTCACACAATAAAGCCCAGATAAAAATTTTGAAAGGTTCACATAAGTTGTATAAAGAGTTAAGCATTTTTCAAGTTTCGTTTTCCAGTAAAGTTTCAACTTTAGAATTTCTATCTTCCTTAACAGGAAACCAGGTCTTATTTTTCACTCCACCTTTTTCTTGTTTTCATTTCATACACACCTCTGTGAACGTGCAATAGTCTTTATCATAGAATAAAACCTTCATATCTCCGCTAAATTTTTTATAAAAGCCTGTCTTTTATCAAGATTATTCTCACACAAAGAACCGTTAGGAATTTTAACTCGGAGAGAACACTTGCTCGACTTTGTTTTAAACTGGACTTTCTAGGTTTCTTAGCGAGTTTTGGGCCAATGCACCCAAACCAGTTGGCTTTAGGGCATTAGGTGTAGAAACACCCCAGCGGACTTAATTACTCAAGTTACCTAGGTCCACAAACAAAAGACAGTTGGGCGTGAAAATCATGATGATTTAATACGAACGGAGATATACCCGGCAGTTCAATTATTTTTTTGGATAAAAGACGTGTTTAGTGGGTTTTGGTGTGTAATCATTCCAATCAAGTTCCAGATGGGTTATTTTTCAGACTTAGTTCCAATTAAGGCATCAATAACATTCCTTCATATTCACTCACTTCATAAACTATTCTTGATATTACTTATTTCCGAACAAACCTATTTGATCCTCAGAAAATCATTTATCCATTTAAAAGTTTTTAGACATAAAAAGACTTATCATCTAATTTCCAAAACTCACGACACGTGTAGTGTGATGTAAAGACGTATATCAGCTATAGTTAACTTCAAAGGAGGGTTATCTTTCAGGTTTTCAAAATCTAAAAATAAGATTTAGTTATTTTTATTTTATCAAACAAAACCGTCGAAATGTTGAATCAGAGTCTCCCACTAGCTAACTTGACAGAAAAGTTTTTATATTTTTAGAAATTTTTTAGATTTTTATTGATTTTATGGATTTTAATATGCAGATGCAAAATATACATATGAATGCGAAGGTTAGAAATGCGTACCGAGCGTACCCCCAAACTTAAACTGGACAGTGTCCTCACTGTCATTGCATGAAGAGATCATTTGAAGGGTCAAAATTTTCGGTTAGCGATACACAAATTTTGTTTATTTTTTTATATATATTTTTATTTTTATTTTTTTATTATTATTTTTTTGTTTTTAAAGAAAAAGAAAAAGAGTATCCACAAATATATACAAAATGGTTTATACATACCCCCAAACTTATTTGGAACAGTGTCCACTTGTTCTTGGCTGGAAAACCGAAGTTTGGAGGTAGGCAGAGGAAGATTATGCAGGGTAAACCGGCTCCTGTAAGACCAGGAGCTCCTCTGTTGGTTCGGTGCTAAGGTACGGTTTAAGTCGGTGTCCGTTCACTTGGAAAAATGAACCGTCCTTTGGATTTTCCAAATCCACAGCGCCATGCGGATACACATTAGGCACAAAATACAGCCCTTTCTAGCGAGATCTGAGCTTTCCTGGATGGAAGTGAAGTTGGGTGTCGTAAAGCAGTACCTGCTGACTAGGTACGAAGGTTTTGCGCAAAAGGTGTTTATCGTGAAACACCTTCGTTCGGTTCTTAACGACAACCGCGTTATCGTAAGCCTCATCCCTAAGCTCGCTCAATTCGTTCAACTGCAGCTTCCGATGGCTGCCCGCATCTTCGAGAGACAGATTCAGCTCCTTTATCGCCCAAAATGCGCGATGCTCTATTTCGACAGGTAGGTGGCAGGCTTTTCCATACACAAGCCGATAGGGAGACATGCCAAGGTCGGTCTTATAAGCGGTTCGAAATGCCCAAAGGGCATCAGTGAGTTTCAGTGACCAATCCTTACGGTTCTTGGAAACCGTCTTTTCCAGTATCTGCTTGATTTGCCGATTTGAAACTTCGGCCTGCCCGCAGGTTTGGGGGTGGTAGGGCGTAGAGAGCTTATGATTAATGGAATATTTCCACATCAAGGCCTCGAAAGTCTTATTGCAGAAATGACTTCCATTGTCGCTAATGATCGCTCGGGGGTGCCCAAAACGGGAGAAAATGTTTTCTTTAAGAAACCTAACAACAACCTTGTTGTCATTAGTCCGGCTGGGCACAGCCTCGACCCACTTAGAGACGTAATCAACAGCAAGAAGGATGTACAAGTTCCCAAAAGAGCTGGGAAACGGCCCCATGAAATCTATCCCCCAAACATCGAAAATCTCCACAACCAAGATTGGTTGGAGCGGCATCTCGTTCCTCCGGGATATCCGGCCCAAGTGTTGGCACCGGGAGCAAGTCTTGCAATAGTCATGAGCGTCTTTGAAGAGTTGTGGCCAGTAGAAACCACATTGCAAGATCTTCCCAGCTGTCTTTCTGGGGCCAAAATGCCCGCCACACGCTTGATCGTGGCAAAACGACAGCACACTCTTGAATTCCTCGTCAGGGACACACCGACGAATAATCTGGTCGGGACAGTACTTGAACAAATAGGGTTCGTCCCAGTAAAAGTGTTTTACTTGGGATAAGAAGCGAAGTCTGTCCTGACTTGACCATTCAGTTGGTAGTAATCCCGTGGCCAAATAGTTCACAATATCTGCGAACCAGGGTTCGCAAGATACTGTCAAGAGCTGTTCATCCGGGAAAACGTCGTTGATCGGAATTGGAAGCGAAGGCGAAGAAGGAAGTCGTGAGAGATGGTCGGCAACTACGTTTTCACATCCTCGTTTGTCCTTAATGACAAGGTCAAACTCTTGAAGCAAGAGGATCCAAAGTATTAACCGAGATTTTGCATCTTTCTTCGCAAAAAGATGGCGCAGAGCAGAATGGTCTGTATAGACAATGACTGGAGAGCCGATGAGGTAGGGCCTGAACTTCTCTAAAGCAAATACAACAGCTAAGAATTCCTTCTCAGTTGTTGTATAATTGAGTTGGGCGTCGTTCAGGGTTCAGCTCGCATAATAGATTACGTGCGGCATCTTGTTGATGTGTTGTCCAAGGACAGCACCAATGGCAAAGTCGGATGCATCGCACATAATCTCAAATGGGTGCGTCCAGTCAGGCGAAGAAAGAACGGGAGCAGAAGTGAGAGAGCTTTTCAATGACTCGAATGCAGTCACACAGCTTGAGTTGAAGTCGAATGGCGTATCCTTGGCCAGCAAAAGAGTCAAGGGCCTAGCAATCTTGCTAAAGTCCTTGATGAACCGTCTATAAAAACCGGCATGGCCAAGGAAGGCCCGGATATCTCTGACGCAACGGGGAGGAGGTAGATTGGAAATGACCTCAATCTTTGCTTTGTCAACCTCTATGCCATTTTGCGAGATGATATGTCTTAAGACAATACCTTCACGCACCATGAAGTGGCACTTCTCCCAATTCAAAGTGAGATTCTTGTCCTTACATCGGGTAAGGACAGCGTCAAGATGCAGCAAACACTCGTTGAAGGAATCGCCGAAGATGGAGAAATCATCCATGAAAATCTCCAGAAATTTTTCCACCATGTCTGAGAAGATTCCCATCATACACCGCTGGAAGGTAGCGGGCGCATTGCATAACCCAAAGGGCATGCGACGATATGCGAACGTGCCGAAAGGACAAGTGAAAGTGGTCTTGTCCTGGTCTTTTTCGGCGATGGGAATTTGATTATAGCCGGAGTAGCCATCAAGAAAGCAGTAGTACTCGTGTCCGGCCAATCGTTCGAGCATTTGGTCAATGAAAGGTAGCGGAAAGTGGTCTTTCCGCGTTGCGGCGTTGAGTTTTCTGTAATCGATGCATACTCGCCACCCAGTTTAGGTGTGAGTAGGGATTAACTCGTTCGCCTCGTTGGTTATGACCGTGATGCCCGACTTCTTAGGGACAACATGAATGGGGCTCACCCACTGGCTATCAGAGATAGGGTAAATGATACCATTATCTAGACATTTTACGATCTCCTTCTTCACAGCCTCTTTCATGACTGGATTGAGCCGTCTTTGTGGATCCCGGGCTGGTTTGGCATCATCCATCAGATGAATGTGATTCTCAACGATCAGGGGACTAATCCCCTTGATGTCCGCCATGGACCTGCCAAAAGCTTGCCTGTTGCTGTGCAAGACCGTTAGAAGGGCTTTCTCTTGCTCGGGAGCTATAGAAGCCGAGATGATGACAGGGAGGGTCTCGTTCTCACCTAAGTAAGCGTACTTAAGGTGAGACGGCAAAGGGTTGAGTTCGAGCGTTGGAGGTGAAACGATTGAAGGCAAGATTGGTGCAGAGGTCTCGAACTCAAAGGACTCCAGCAAAGGTTCAAAACGAGTGTAGGCGACCGAGTTGGATGGTTCAGGTAACTCATCCGGAAATTCGAAGGATTCAAACTCGGGTGGTGAGCGGCTAAGATCATTGGAGAACATGAAACACTCGTAGTCGTTGTTGGGCGCAGAAACAGCAGCAGGTTCGAGGAGGAACGCACTAGTGGCGTCAAGATTATCGTGATCAAACAGAAACTCCTCGAATTCACATTCTTCTGGGGTGATCTCCTGGATCGAGCAGACGTCCAGTATATGAGCATTAGGTTCGGAGGGCTGATTCCCCAACCTAAAAATGTTGAGTTCAATCGTCATATTTCCAAAAGATAGGTTCATCGAACCATTGCGACAATTGATCACAGCATTTGAGGTTGCGAGGAATGGGCGACCGAGTATCACCGGAATTTGATTCCGGGGGTTAGCTATAGGCTGTGTGTCTAATACAATGAAGTCAACGGGGAATATGAAGTCCCCGACTTTGATTAACACATCCTCTAGCTCACCCCTAGGATGGGTGATCGATCGGTCGGCCATTTGGAGAGTGCAGTGTGTGGGTTTCAGCTCTCCTACGCCTAATTGCTCGTATACTGAGTACGGAAGCAGGTTAACACTAGCACCAAGATCTAATAGTGCACGGTTGATGTTCTTATCCCCAATGGTAATAGAAATCGTAGGACAGCCAGGGTCCTTCCGTTTTTGTGGTAAATTTTGGGTAAGAGCATCACTCACAGCACTAGCCAAGAAAACTTTCTTTGGTACCTGAGACTTCCTCTTTTTTGTGCACAAGTCCTTTAAGATTTTCGCGTAGGATGGGACTTGTTGGACGGCATCTAAAAGAGGAATGTTAATGTTAACCTGCTTAAATAACTCCAGAATCTTCTCCATTTGAAGATTTTGTTTATTAGACCTCAACCGGTTTGGAAATGGGACATTTTTAAAATTGGTTGAGTCTAATGCTAGTGGAGGAGATTGTGGAGTCGGAACGGATCCCAGAACAGGTGTTTTCGTGGAGTGAGAGGCGGGTCCGTTCAGAGCAGAAGAAGAAGAAGAAGAAGAAGAAGAAGGAGAGCCTTTTGAAGAATGGAGAATAGGCTCAGAAGACGAAGAAGCAGGAGAAGAAGAAGAAGAAGAAGAAGAAGAAGCGGCCGGGGTGTCATCATTGATCCGTGTGCCGATGTTGTTTTGCAGCATCCTTCCCGATCTCAATGTGGTCACGGCACTCACATTATGATTCTGTTGTTCAAGAGCAACATGTACATTCTGTGGGTGACCGGGATTTGGGAGTGGTTGGGACGGGAGCTTCCCCTTCTCTCGCTCGCTTAAGGCCGCATTCAGTTGTGCAATCTGGGCCTCGATGGTTTTGATGCTTTGCCCGTGAGCGGCAGTGTGTTGCACTAAGGACTGAATGGAAGACTGGATGTTTGCGGTGGATTGAGTCGATTGTTTAACGAACGCCTCCAGACTTCGTTCGAGCGAGGAAACCTTATCGTTGTTTGACGGAACAAAGTTGTTTGGTGGAAAAGAATTGTTGGGTGCAAAGTTGTTCGTCTGATTTTGGAAAGGTTGGGGTTGGAAGGGTTGCTGAAACTGCTGTTGGGTTTGTTGTTGCGCTTGTTGTTGCGGCGGAGGGGCCCTTTGGAAATTGTTGCCTTGGAATTGATTCTGATTCTGATTCCAGGCGAAATTGGGGTGGTTCCTCCAACCGGGATTGTAGGTGGAAGAGTATGGATCATTCCTCGGTCTTTGCTGGAATGCAGCATTAACCTGATCCTGTCCTTGCGATGGTGGATTGTAAGGACACTCTTCGGTCAAGTGAGAAGGATCGGAACAACAAGCGCAGATGGTACGAAGGGGAAGAACAGGGGTAGGAGCAGGAGAAGAGAATTTGCTCTCTATCGCTTCAAGTTTTCTCGTTATTGCGGCCATTTCAGCTTTCATCGCAATAGAGACGTCAAGTTGGTGAATTCCTACCCTAGATTGACCGGTAGAAGTGGAGGTAGAAGAAGAAGAAGTCGGTCTGGTGCTCTCCCACTGTAGCGTTTGCTCCGCAAGGTCGTCAAAGAATTGCCACGCTTCCTCGTCAGATTTCGATAGGAAGTGGCCCTGACAGATGGTTTCCAACAACTACTTCGTTGCTGGGTTCAGGCCCTCGTATAAGGTTTGGCAAAGTTGCCATTTCTCTATACCGTGGTGAGGACACTGAACAAGAAGGTCTTTGTACCGGTCAAAGCACTTCCAGAAGGGTTCAGAAGGAAGCTGAGAGAATTGGTTGATTTCATTTCGGATCCTTGCGGTTTTATGATTCGGATAAAATTTCTTTAGAAACGCTTTTACAAACTCGTCCCAACTGGTTATGGAATGGGAAGCGATGCTATACAGCCATTTTTCAGCAAGATCGCATAAAGTGAACGGAATGACCCGTAGGCGTATAGCATCGTCCGACAGTTGGGTGGTTTTCATCATGGCACAAACGTTTTGAAATTTATTGATGAAGATATAGGCATCTTCAGATTCAAGCCCATGAAATCGTGGAAGCATGTTGATGAAGTGGGGCTTAATTTCAAAATTATCCCCATTGGCCGGTGGAAGAGAAAGGCAGGTGGGAAGTGCAGAACGGGTGGGCTAGAAACGATCCTGGAGCGCGATTCGCTGCGGCGCTACAACAGGCGGTGGTGGTGGGTTATTGGTCTCCGTAGGAGGTGGAGCCAATCCAGGGGTAGTCAAAGAGATGTTCGGATTAAATCCTGACATCGCGGAAGAAGAGGTTGGTGATGGTGAAGGTGAAGATGTATGAACAGAATTCCGGTCAACGTCGGAGTTGGCCGGCAAGGGTAAAGTTGAAAGAGGAGTGGACGGAGTTTCGACGTTTGAGTCGATCGCGTAGTCGGTAGCGACTAACGTAACGCGGACTAGGCAGGCGCTGGTGTCCCGAGTCCAAGCGGACATATACTAAACGAGTTTAGTATAGTCAAAGCGGAGAAGGTGAGGGTAAGAAAAAGTCAATGGAGAAAGGCGATGGGTGGTGGGTGAAAAATGGATTTTGGCGACAAAAGGCAAGTTTTTATAAAAGTTTTTGATTTTTTTTTTCTTTTTTTTTTTTTAGAAAGAGCTTTACAGAAATATGTACGGACTTACGGCTTTAAGCAATCACAAACAAGATATGCACAATCACACCTAGATCTAGTGGTCACCTAGGTCAACTAGACAGCTCCTAACTGTTCCAAAGAACTAGAAACAGGACCTCAAACCGCCTCTTCTCCGCCAATTGCGGCCAGATAAGTGCCAGGTAAGTGGGAGGTTGTCCAACGCTTTCGCGAAGTTCCTTAATTAAATAACCACTTGCCTTCGTCACACTTGTCTAGACACCGCAAAGTCAGGATAGGATAAACGGCCGATGCCTGTAATTAGTCCTCTGTCCTAATGAGCGCGAAGTCCTTAGGGCCGAGTCTAGTATTTTTTAATTTAACAATGGTCAATGCATATGCTTTTTATGATTTCTGGGGTCCTGGGAAGGGTGATGAAATCCCCACCCAATCTGAATTGGTTTCAAGCCCCTTAAGTCCGTATTAATGAATGCAAAGCGATAACAAATCAACTGCAAACAATTTTTATTTTGAGCGCGGCGCAAAGAATCTTGCACAAGAACAGTTTATTGGAAGGGGGAAGAGAATTTGCGCAAAGAATGCTGCAGAAAACACAGTTTATTGGAGTCCAGAGGAGTGAGGAGGAGGAGAGAAACACTTACAGGGAAATTGGACCCCTGAGGCCACCAAACGGCCGCGGAACCGCGGCAATATGGTGGGCTTGGATCTTCATTTTTCTGGGTTATGCTCAGTTGGGTGTCCTCTTGTTGTCTGGATGTCCTGAATCTTGAATTGTTCACTGTATCTGCTCCAGAATTTTTCAATAGACCGTCTTTTTCGTTTTGATCCGTCGCGGTGTAGCCGCGAGATGTGGGTCTATCTTCCCACGTCTTTGGCACTGTACTTGAACTCCGTATATCCCACTTCTTTGGTACTGAACTTCAAACTTCGTATTATCCTGCACACTTGCACAAAAACTAATCAAAAAAAATAACCAGATGGTTTTTCTTTACAAAGTATATTTTTTTGTTTTGTTTTTCGGTTATATTTATATTCACAAGTTAACCCGAAATTACACAAAAAAATAAACTACCGTCTCCCCGGCAACGGCACCATTTGATTGTTAGGGATTCTGCGTGTTCAAGTTTAGTTAATTACCACAATCAAGACGGTTTCGCTTGTAGCTAGCCGGTTGAGTACGGGTCGTCCGCAGGGAGATGGGAATCTTTTTCTATGTGCTTTAACGAGTTAAGTCCAGTTTTCCAGATTTGTTTGTGATTATCTAAGTGTTAAAATGATATGTAAAGAGAGCTTGTTAGGGTTAGGATTAGGTTAGTTTGAGTTAGGAGTCTCCCACTTCTTTTGTTGCCCCTCTTAATGTCGGTGTTACGGTAATCGGCAACAACGGGGATTAGCACGACTAGGAAGGAACTTGTGAGTATAAGCTAGGCTTTCCAACGCATAAGTTCTTCCTTTTGGTGCTTGTCCGTCCGTTCTTGGCTCTTAGCCATAACCTCCGGTTAATTCAACCACAACCGGTCTCACTACGGAATCACCGCTATCATGTAGGATAGGGTGCCGTAAGGAGCGGATTGTGGTTCAATTAACGGGAGTCGATTTTAAGATGTTGGGCAAGGAAAGAGTGAGAGAGATTTCCTTCTCTCAAACTTCCCTTATCCTATCCTAACAAGTATGAAACTACTCACACATCATAATGAAAAGAAAACAAAACAAAAGAGGAAGATAGAAAGAAAGAGATTAGAAGATAACAACTAGCTATTTGCGACCTCACCTTGGCAAGGATCAAGCGTAAGCATCATGGTTGTTTTAAGGATAAAGAAAAAGAGAGAAGAAAGAAACAACAAGAAATAACAACAACTAAGTTAACAAATGAAAATTACAACAATTAACAAGTTAACTAAAGAACAAGACAAGCATGATAAGTAAATGGTTCTTCTTTATTCATCATTCTTCACTCACAAAAGCTCACTACAAGATTTTCAATGGAGAAGAGATGAGAAGAGGAAGAAGAAATAAGTATTCTAAACCTAGAAAAATACAAGATTATGCACCCTTGGCTTCACAAGGTTCTGGGGTATTTATAGGCTGGAAAATGAAAACCTATGGCAACATTCAGAACTAAAATGGAAAGACCAAAATACCCCCAAAATTTGGTCAACTGCCGCCACAATACGGCCGCGGATCCGCGGCCTAAGCATGCTAATGCCGCGGAACCGCGGCGCTTTAGAGGGAATGGAAGCTCGGATTTTATGTGGTTCTTAGTGTTGATGTTTGGATCATTTTGGTACACTTTGTTTCTCAGAATCTCTCCACATTTCTTCCAGATTTGCAGCATGTCAAAAGGTGATTTGATGTGGATCTTTTTGTCATGATTTCCTCGAGCTCCGCGTAGATTTCTTGGATCTTGTGTTGCCATTGAGCCTTGTGCATGAAAACGACATTGATTTGCCATTTTGTCTCTTGAACTGGTGTGTGGCAACAGACGGATAAAGGGCGGAGATCCGTGTTTTATCTGTGGTTGGCAGGAACCCGGATTTTGTCGTGTATTTCTATGAATTTCACCGTTTAGAGCCGAGAACCTGTATCCTGCAATTGACTAGCAAACACGGCTCAAGAGTATCTACCGATATGTAATGTGATAAAAATTGGGCGGTATGAAAATGCAAAAATCTGATATGAACAGCAATCGCGACCTTCGCGATATAAAAAGCTGAAATGATAGAGCATCGCGGAGATAAAACAAAAAATGATGATAAAACTTTGGCCCTACAGTTAAGATCACATCGATCCCTGTATAGAATTCAAGGGCGTAAACAAAAAGGGAACCATACTTTCCCAACTGGCTCCGCCAGAAGACGAAGCCAAATCTCGACGGTTCAGTCCAGCTCCGAAGAAACCAGTGTCTTCAGCAAATTCCTCGACTCACGGATACAAACACTCCTTGACGAGAGCCTTCTGATCCGCGTCGACTCGCAGAGCCACCAGTGCCTCCGTGGGAAATCCTCGACTCGTTTCAAACCCCAAGGAAACAAATAATCCTTAGCGCTGAGGAAACAAATAATCCTTAGCAAACTCCTCGACTCACGGATACAAACACTCCTTGACGAGAGCCTCCTGATCCGCGTCGACTCGCAGAGCCGCCAGTGTCTCCGTGGGAAATCCTCGACTCGTTTCAAACCCCAAGGAAACAAATAATCCTTGGTGCTTAGGAAACAAATAATCCCTAGCAAACTCCTCGACTCACGGATACAAACACTCCTTGACGAGAGCCTCCTGATCCGCGTCGACTTGCAGAGCCACCAGTGCCTCCGTGGGAAATCCTCAACTCGTTTCAAACCCCAAGGAAACAAATAATCCTTGGCGCTGAGGAAACAAATAATCCTTAGCAAATTCCTCGACTCACGGATACAAACACTCCTTGACGAGAGCCTCCTGATCCGCGTCGACTCGCAGAGCCGCCAGTGCCTCCATGGGAAATCCTCGACTCGTTTCAAACCCCAAGGAAACAAATAATCCTTGGCGCTTGGGAAACAAATAATCCCTAGCAAATTCCTCAACTCACGGATACAAACACTCCTTGACGAGAGCCTCCTGATCCGCGTCGACTCGCAGAGCCGCCAGTGCCTCCGTAGGAAATCCTCGACTCGTTTCAAACCCCAAGGAAACAAATAATCCTTGGCGCTTGGGAAACAAATAATCCCTAGCAAATTCCTCGACTCACAGATACAAACACTCCTTGACGAGAGCCTCCTGATCCGCGTCGACTCGCAGAGCCGCCAGTGCCTCCGTGGGAAATCCTCGACTCGTTTCAAACCCCAAGGAAACAAATAATCCTTGGCGCTTGGGAAACAAATAATCCCTAGCAAATTCCTCGACTCACGGATACAAACACTCCTTGACGAGAGCCTCCTGATCCGCGTCGACTCGCAGAGCCTCCAGTGCTTCCGTGAGAAATCCTCGACTCGTTTCAAACCCTAAGGAAACAAATAATCCTTGGCGCTTGGGAAACAAATAATCCCTAGCAAACTCCTCGACTCACGGATACAAACACTCCTTGACGAGAGCCTCTTGATTCGCGTCGGCTCGCAGAGAAACCAGTGTCTCTGTGGGAAAATTCCCAATTCATCTCAACTTGCAAGATGAAGCCTCAGGCAGAAGGACTAAAAAACTTGCTTCCTGAACAATGGGACCCTGCAAGTCGATCCGAAAAGATCTCTTGCATACCATTCACGGGTCTCACTCTCCGAAGTCGAGTTTCGACGAGGAGGGAAACAACCGCTTACGAGCCCTCTCGACTCGTAAGAGGGAAAAATTCTCTTATAGGATCCTTACGACTTATAAGAGAAAATCACACTTAGGAATCCTCACGATTCCTAAGGAGAAAAACCCACCTACGAGATCCTCTCGATCCGTAGGGAGAAAAGTCTCTATGAGACCCTCATGGCTTATAGAGTTGAAAAGTCTTAGGAGGCAGATCTGAACCTGCAGCCTAAGCCATCACTATCTCTTAAAGAAACCAAGATGCCTACTCTATTATCTGTCAACCATGTTTATTAAGATAGCATGCCGATAATAAGAGAAAGAAGAAAGCTACAGAAGGAGCATCCGATTTACGTTTGATCAAGCGTTTGAGACGCACTCATTTATGCATGGGCAGAAGACTCAGGACGAGAAATAAGAAAAGCTAAAATAAAAAAAGGGGTTTCCATTCATATTGCTAAAAATTCTTACAATCATAAGAGCAATGAATAAGAAACATTATTCAAATTATTACAACGGTATAAGCTCAGATCCGGGGCACGGATTGAGGAATTCAAAAGTAAGGCCATCCAGAGTTCTTCTGGCCTTTCTAATTATTCTTATGCGCTGCCTCTCGCGCTCCTCTGTGTCGAGATCCTCGGCAAGCCCTCCCGGCCTTCGATAAGCAGCAACTATCATCGTCTGCTGGAAAATTTGATGTAGGATGTCAATGAGGCTGTCCCGCCGTTTCTTCGAGATCTGCCCCGTCAGGTACACTGAATGCACCTTGTCTTCGGCATCATCCAGCGCATTGAGCGGTAGGGCCTCGTGAAGACCCGGAAGGGCTCTCCATATTGCTCCCAGCACGACTTTCAAAAGAGCCGAACGACGAGGTAGCAGCCAACCACCGCTTGCGTTCAGACGATCCATGACCTCTGCACATTGGGCGTCTGTAAACTCTTGGTTTTGTTGACGGCCCTGTGCACGAATATCCTCATAGGTAATGAACTCGTGCAGACTGTATAGATGCACCGCCATAATGCCTGAAGGAAGCAACGTTGGAAGATTAGCAATGAGGAAAAGGTATAGGGAGTTAAAACTCCTCGAGAGCAATGCTCTATAGACAGGAGTGACACCTGTCAAAAACCAGTTATGAGGAGAATTTAAGGAAAGTTCCCTAAGAATATTGAGAGCTTTGCTCTGAGAAAAAATGATATAATAATAATAATAGTATCAAATGCCATGAAGAACTCTTAAGAGTTCTTCTATATGATTTGAAAGGAGCAAAGCTCCATTAATTAAGAAAATCCAAGGGAAGCCTTTTGGAGAGGAGAGCTCTATTAATGGAACCCTAATAGGGTTCCCTTTAGTTCTCTTTAGACCCCTTTAGAGCAAAGCTCTGCTAAGTGAAACCCTAAATGGGTCTTCTTTAGATCAGGGATCTATTGAGAGCAAGGCTCTTAAAGTTGATTTAATTTAATCAAAATTAATATTTTTACCTAAAATTCTCTAAAGTTTGAACTTTTAAAAGTGTCTAAACAAGAGAGCAAGGCTCTGAGTTCTGAAAATAAAAATCTGAAAGATGATAAGCATCTGTGGGGGACCAAAGGTCCTATTTATAGGTATCAAGTGCCTCTTCAACTTCTAAAAGCTGCCGCGATGGTTGGGATTCTGCCACCGTTGCGCTTGCGTTTGGAGGCCACGTAAGCGCAGCGGTGGGGGGGGTATTTGTTTACCCCAATCAAAGCAAATCTCTGTTCAAATTCCAAGATGGGAGATGAAGCAACGCTTCATCTTCCCCCAATCAGAAGCAAAGCTTTTCTTTGAAAATTTAAACTTTAATAAATGAAGCAACGCTTCAAATCCTTTGCGCTGCGCACGACACGCCACGTGTCTGGCGCAGATGCATTAGCGCAGCGTCCAAGAAGGCACGCCCAATCAGAGCAAAGCTCTGATAAAGAAAGCGCTGCGCTGCACGACGCGTGTCAGTGCAAATGCGCTTGCACAGTCGCGCTGCGCTTTGCGTTGTGCGACACGTGGCAGCGCAGTCGCGGTGCGCTTTGCGCTGACAAGTGGCAGCGCAGATGCGCTAGCGCAGTCGCGCTGCGCTTTGCGCTGCGCGACACATAGCAGCATAGATGCGCTAGCGCAGATGCACCGTTCCATAAAAAAAGGGGGGGCTAAGTGCCAAAGGCAATTTATCCTTGCAAAATTACATGCACTGTTTCCTGATTTAAAATCAGGAAAGCCTACGGAAGAGGCTTCAGAAAAGGGTCACGTGCTCACACGTGGCCAGCAGTCACGTGTTGGCACGTGACATTTAAAAACATCGGCAAGGCAGATTCAGCTTCCCGACTACATCAAAGAAAAGGGCTTCAGAAAGGGTCACGTGCTCCCACGTGACCTGGGTCACGTGTTGACACGTGACATTTAAAAGTGGCTTCAAAGGCAAACCGGTTCCCCGATCAAATCAAGGAAAAGGCTTCAGAAGAGGTCACGTGCTCCCACGTGACCAGGGTCACGTGTTGGCACGTGACACTCAAAAGCAGCAGACACGTTCTCCGGTTAAATCAAGAAAAAGGGTCCAGACGAGGGTCACGTGCTCACACGTGACCAGGGGTCACGTGGTGGCACGTGACGGTTAAGCAGCGGCCAGAAGGCTGAGCACAAAAAGAAGGAGAGGGCTCGTTCCAAGGGGGTCACGTGCCCACACGTGACCAAGGGTCACGTGGCCACACGCGACCAGCTTTCAAAGCCTATCTATTAACAGAATTAAATTCTGAGAAAAGACCTCTCAAATCTTTCCAAAGGAGCCGATTGAATTAAAGATTTAAAGATTCTTAAATATCACCTATCTATGGAAAAAGCCTGAACTTGGAAAGATTTCCCCTTAAAATCTAACCGAAATAACAAAAGATAATCTCGGGATTTAAAATCCAATGGTGATTAAAATTCACATAATAATCCAAAGGACCAAAACGAATGGTGAATACAAATTAAATCTCTCAATGAAAGATTCACCGAAACTAATTGATTCGGCTGCTTCTCCTATAAATAGGAGCCAAGAGACACACAGAGAGATAGATGCAGAGGGATCGACAAAAAAAAGAGGAGAGTCTTGATACTTTGGAGAAATTTGGATCTTCTGCAAAAGAAAACCCTAGGTAAGAAAGGGAAGGCTTTTTGAAAGGAAAAGAGAATTGATTGAAATGAATTTCCGTTGTGTATGTAGAAAATAGAATAGAAATCACAACCAAAAATTATTTGACCGCAATCAACTACGGTGTCGGATGTAGTTTGTATGTGAGTGCGGATCGTCCACAGGGAAAGTGTAATCGTTCGTCTTTCGAATTAGATGAGTTGAAACTTTAAAGAAAACAAAACAAAACAATTCATGATTTAAATTTTGTATTTCAAGAAAAAGAAAATATCTAGATCTAAGAAAAGTAAAAGATAGAATCAAGAATTGATCGTTTGATGATTTTTCCAAACCAAATCTCAAGAATCGAAATGAGGCTCGTAGGAATCGATCGGATCTATAGATGTGATGTAATCTTACAATTACGTATTCTTATCCTTCGATGAATTGATACTAGATCGATGATAATCGATGAGAATTAGAGACTTCTTGTGAAACTAGGGTTTCATCTTATCTCTTGTTCTTTCATTGATATCATTCATATTCTAGCCTCTAGTAAATTCAAGAAACGATCGTAGATCCCTACTTTCGAGCGATCACATTCAAGAAAGTATCGCAACGAAACTAGGTCATCGATTCTTGAACTTGCTAGGGTTTACAAAACTCGTAGGACTTAAAAATCGTATTAAGATTTGTTACATCATCATTCTACAATCGTCTCAACTCCTTTACGAGCGGAGTTTTACTCACACATCACAACAAGAACAACAATTACAAATTGAGATCTAATCAAGATGCAAGAATTAAAAGAAAGCAAGATAAAAGAATTTCACCTTTTATTTATATCAACAATTTAGTTACATTCGCTCAAGAACTACAAGAGGAAGAACTTGATCGTCGATTTGGCTTCGCTCGTCTCCGTGGATCGCGGATCGGCTTGGATCACTTGCCCGATTGAAGATCGGCTCGGCTCCTAAAAGGTTGAAGGCTTCTTGCTTGATCGGTACTCAAGATCTTGAATTTGGAGTGGAATTAGGGTTAGGGTTTCGCACAAGCCTTGTCACGAGACTTGTGGAAGAAAATGGTGTAGAATGAACCAATGGTTATTGATTAGCCTTTAACCCTAGGTCTAGGTTCCTATTTATAGATAACTAAACCCTAGATCTAGGATTTCAAATTCTAAGTTTCCCTCCTAAAGTTTGTTGAAGAAATTCAAATTTCCCTCCAAAAGTTAGTTAGGGGAGAAGCTTCTAGATGTGATTAGTTAGGAGGGAGCTTCTAGAAGAGATTAGTTAGGAGCTTAATTAAGATTAGCCTTGCTTAATCTTCTTTGCTGATCTGGCAGTAGCTTCTGGAGAATTCTGGAATTTGACATGTCACAATGAGATGTGGGCCCTGATATGAGAATTGTACACTGAAAATTATCTGATGACGTGGCAATAGTGCGGCGGATCCGCGGCACAAGCCACCTCCTGCCGCGGATCCGCGGTGCTTTGGAGTCTTCATGGCTCTGGCTTTCTGGTACAGGCTTGGGCTGATGTATGGGCCTTTATTGTATATGTGGAATTTAATATATCCTTCTAAAATGCTACCAGATCTGAAATGATTTGGTTGGCGTATTTTTGATCAGCTCTTTTGCTTTTTTTTCCGTATTTCCTGCACAGACTCAAGACAAGTGTTGCGCAAATACAGAAATGATGCGATGCCATGAAATGCGGTTAATTTCCCTTAAAGTGTCGGTTTAAAGGTCTAACACATGAAATCTGATATTTAATGACTGATTTGCTAATATGTGAAATATGAATACCGAACACTTCTAAATGAGTGCAAATGTTAGGGAAATTGCCGGCTAAAATATACATTATTTTCGACTGATCAAATACCCCCAAACCTAATTTCGATCGTCTCGAGCGAATGTTTTATTAAAAAGAGAAGGAGAAAATAAAGAAAGAGAAAAACTAACTAGCACACTTTCGTAGGCAACACGATTGCACTGAGCACGTGCAACAAGCCTTTAAACCTCTAGGTGTCCCTAGTAGGAGGAGTGTTGTCTCCTGAGGGTTTTCAGCGGATTGCACCCACAAAATCCAATAATAAAAGAAAGATCATGAATATTACATTTAAATAAAAGAATTGTAAAAGAAAGACTTTGAAAATTAGGGTTTCCAACTAAGCTAGCTTTTCGGTTGTCATGAGCCCTATCTTAATGGTCATGAAAAGATGTTAGAAATCACATCCTCCCTCAATAAAACATCGTTTTATTCTTCATTCCTATCTTTCTTCCAAACATCGATCATATAACCCTGCGTGTGTGTGAAGACATCCCTACACCCGGAGAATTCAATTCAAGCTATCATGCTCTTGCCCATCAGCCTCAGTACTTTTTAATTAATGAATATTTAGATGAGATTGCTCACACACTTTCATGCGACCATTAATACTTCTTGAGGTACTAATCGACTGATTACTCATGTGCTTGCTTACTTGGTGTATTTTCCTCGTCTTGCACCACCTCAGGCATAGCAGTGACTCCCAGACCAGTTGGCCTTAGGGCACTAGGTGAAGAAGCACCCTCGCTATAAATTTTTTATTGCCCTTGGTAATAACAAAACCAGTGTCCATTTTTCTCACCATTTTATATTTTTTTATTCACCTTTTTTTTTATTTCCTTCATACTTTTGGCTTTAAGACAAGAGCATTTCAAGGTATCCTCTACTATCCCAGGCTTTAAGACGTATGTAAGTGCGAATAGCAGGGTATCAACGTTCAAAATGTTTGGCTTCCAGAATAGAAACTATTTTTCAGACTTATTTTTATCCTCAGATTAGTGACGTCTTTCATCTTACTAACCCTTGGGACAACGGCTCATAACTACTTATTACTAGTTCGTATAAGAAAACTTCTAATTTTCTTGGTTTTCTTAAATTTTTCTAATCTCATGGATGTAATTTTTCACTATCTAATCTTTTATTATCTTATTTATGTACAAAAAATGTTTTTATCTTTTTGAAATTTTTTAAATTTTTATAGGTTTTCGAAAATGTTTTGTGCTTAAGCAAAGTATGATGCAAATGATGCGAAAATAAGCACAAAGCTCCCCCAAACTTGTTTTCAACAGTGTCCTCACTGTTGCTCTCTGCTAAATCTGAAAACCTGTAAGCTTGGGAGGAATTTATTAGTGGGGGCAAAATATTTAAGTGAAGATCCTCCCCCAAACTTATTTTTGGCTCTCATTTATTGAGGACAACAGTTATTTCAAGAGCCAAAAAATACACCCCCCCTCAAACATGAGTTAGACAATTAGAAGCATTTTAAGAGGGGGTGAGTCATTTGGTCAAATAAGACTTTACAAAGACCAAAAGTTAACACCAACCATTCAAAGATTTTATCGGTAAAGCGTATAGGTTGGTGGAAGAATGTGTTGTATCGTGTCAAGAAAAAGTGGGGAAGGGATAAGAGATGGTCTGTAAAGGTTTTGAATTTTAAATTAGAGAAAAGAAAGAATAAGGATGAATGTGAATGATTAGGAAGAAGGAATGGTGCTGGTTCATCTTCTATAGGTTGAGGTTGATCAATCACAAAATCCGTGTTGTTTAAAAATTCTAGTTCGTCAGCAAAAAGTTCTTCAAAACTTTTATCAATAGTGTGATAAAACATTTTGCTGTCAAAAAGTTTTGTGCCAGAATTTATCTTACTTGATTTGTCAATATATGTGGAAGTGAAAAACTCATCTACCTCATTTTCAAAAATATCCAAATCAAGTTGGCTTCCTGGCCTTGTCGAACTTGAACTATCGGATTGTGATTCATCAACACTCACTATCATTTCAGGGACAGAAGAAGAACCAGAGGGAGTGGAAAATGAAATGGGTGAACGTATCGATGTGTCGAGTGTCGGTAAACCAGATGTGGGAGATGAAGGCTGAGTTTCGGTCTGATCTTCGGGTATACAAATTTCAAGACGTATTTGGAGTTCGGGAAGAATTAAAGGCTCAAGATGATGACCACAAGGAAGTGAAAGGATTTGATAAATTGGTAGAACAAGATCATCCACAATTTCGGGTTCATCAATTAATATATCCCCAACGTCAATCACCTCATTCAAGTGAAGGTCAAAATCCTCAAACACCTCATCAAAAGCACAGTTTTCAATCAGTTTTGGTTCAATAGTGGAAGTGTTGAGATCATACGGTTTTGGCATGGTTTCACTTGGAATGGACCCATCACAGTCGGGTAAATCAAACATCGCATTATTACACAACTTGTCATATATTCTATCGTCAATAGGTGTATCCTTTGGTGCACTCAATGAATCTGTGAAACTAGAGTTGTGGATTTTAGTTTGGAAAGGGGATGTTTGATTGGGAAAGGTGTACATCTCTCTCTCACTACCCAAATTCTCATTTTGTTCCATACCCGAATTATATACTGGAAAATTTTGGGCTGGTTCGGGATCATTTGCTTGTATCCATGCTGTTAACTTCCTAAATTGGTTTGTCAATTCCACATATTGCTCTAATGTCTCCTCAAGATTAGACTTCGGTCGATAAGGAGTTTTAGGATAAGGTTGAAATTCTTGTGGACAGTTAAAACTTCCAAATGACTGATCAGAAGGACTATATAGAGAAGGTGGAAAAATTGGATTTGATTGATAGGAACAGAATGGTTGTGAAAATTGGGTAGGAGTAGGGTCAGCATTATGATAAGAAGAATTTTGATATTGGTTCGTTGGTTGGTCATTGGACATCCTACATGCTTCAAACCGTCTATCAAACTCTTCTTGGAAAAGTGGAGGTGATGGTTGATATTGGTCCGGGTTGAAACTTTGGCCTCTAGCCCTAGCTATATGCTCAGCAATGGAAATTCGTCTCGGGGCTTCCTCACTCGGGATATCAACGGGAACAGATGTGAAATTGGGATACGGTTGATAGGACCTAGACTGAGATGGCCAACTGTTTCTTCCTGCTTGTTCTATATGATCTTTTATGGACATGGAAGATCCGGACGGTATACCGAAGGGATTACGAAAACATTTAATATCTGGTTCTGGACACCAATGCTCGGAAAAATATTTTCTACTTGGGTCACCCATTGTAAGAAGGGAGGAGTGGGAAAGGGTAAAAAGGGTAAAAAGAAAGAAAAAGAAAAAGGGGGGGAAGAAATTAATTGGTTTGTTTGAAAAAGAAACGGAGTTTTGAAAATATGATGCAATCACAACAAATGCAACACACAACCCTAGAATCTAGTGGTCACCTAGGTCCGGCTCTAGACCGCTCCTAACTGCCAAAAGATAAGACGCAGGATAGAATCCTCCACTGCCTCTTTGTCCCCCTGTGGCCGGATAAGTTCCAGGTAAGTGGGAAGGTACTCCACTACGTAAGTAGTGGGCCTAATTAAAAACCACTAGCCTTAGACACACTCGCCTTAGGCACCACAAGAAAACGCGGATAAGCAATGAATTACCCACGGCCTTCTCTTGTCCTAATTGAGCGCAACGGTCCTTAGAGTCATCTCTAGATTTCTTTTAATTAATGTGGGTCAATGCGGATGCAAGTTTTGCGATTTTCAGGGCCTAGGAAGGGTAATGAAATCCCCACCTAATTTGGATTTGGTCGTGCCCCTTAAATTTCCGTATTAATATGCAAACAACCAAAAGAATCAAAACACGCACAAATTTTATTTTGCTTTTGCGCGCTGCGATTTATTTGCAAAGAAACCTGCAGCAAAGTGTTAATTGGAGCAGATGAAGTAAGAGATAAGAAAGTGAGAGACTCACAGAGCAAAATTGGTGCAGAGAAGCTTCCACAGAGGCGCGGAACCGCCGCGGATGAGGCTCTAATGCCGCGGATGGGCGGTCATAATGACTGTTCACTGCACCAAAATTCTTGACACTGTTCAACTTGAACTCCTAAGCTCTCTGGAAAATTCAGAAAAAAATTTCTCCAGCTCCAATGATTCCAGATTTTCTCGCAACAAATCACAACACACGTATTAGGGTTTGTACGAGTTTAGATCTAAAAATTATGATGGAATAAATTGTTCAACTCAAATTTCAAAATACGAACTATTAGCGCACTATCCCCGGCAACGGCGCCATTTGATTGAAATGAATTTCCGTTGTGTATGTAGAAAATAGAATAGAAATCACAACCAAAAATTATTTGACCGCAATCAACTACGGTGTCAGATGTAGTTTGTATGTGAGTGCGGATCGTCCACAGGGAAAGTGTAATCGTTCGTCTTTCGAATTAGATGAGTTGAAACTTTAAAGAAAACAAAACAAAACAATTCATGATTTAAATTTTTTATTTCAAGAAAAAGAAAATATCTAGATCTAAGAAAAGTAAAAGATAGAATCAAGAATTGATCGTTTGATGGTTTTTCCAAACCAAATCTCAAGAATCGAAATGAGGCTCGTAGGAATCGATCGGATCTATAGATGTGATGTAATCTTACAATTACGTATTCTTATCCTTCGATGAATTGATACTAGATCGATGATAATCGATGAGAATTAGAGACTTCTTGTGAAACTAGGGTTTCATCTTATCTCTTGTTCTTTCATTGATATCATTCATATTCTAGCCTCTAGTAAATTCAAGAAACGATCGTAGATCCCTACTTTCGAGCGATCACATTCAAGAAAGTATCGCAACGAAACTAGGTCATCGATTCTTGAACTTGCTAGGGTTTACAAAACTCGTAGGACTTAAAAATCGTATTAAGATTTGTTACATCATCATTCTACAATCGTCTCAACTCCTTTACGAGCGGAGTTTTACTCACACATCACAACAAGAACAACAATTACAAATTGAGATCTAATCAAGATGCAAGAATTAAAAGAAAGCAAGATAAAAGAATTTCACCTTTTATTTATATCAACAATTTAGTTACATTCGCTCAAGAACTACAAGAGGAAGAACTTGATCGTCGATTTGGCTTCGCTCGTCTCCGTGGATCGCGGATCGGCTTGGATCACTTGCCCGATTGAAGATCGGCTCGGCTCCTAAAAGGTTGAAGGCTTCTTGCTTGATCGGTACTCAAGATCTTGAATTTGGAGTGGAATTAGGGTTAGGGTTTCGCACAAGCCTTGTCACGAGACTTGTGGAAGAAAATGGTGTAGAATGAACCAATGGTTATTGATTAGCCTTTAACCCTAGGTCTAGGTTCCTATTTATAGATAACTAAACCCTAGATCTAGGATTTCAAATTCTAAGTTTCCCTCCTAAAGTTTGTTGAAGAAATTCAAATTTCCCTCCAAAAGTTAGTTAGGGGAGAAGCTTCTAGATGTGATTAGTTAGGAGGGAGCTTCTAGAAGAGATTAGTTAGGAGCTTAATTAAGATTAGCCTTGCTTAATCTTCTTTGCTGATCTGGCAGTAGCTTCTGGAGAATTCTGGAATTTGACGTGTCACAATGAGATGTGGGCCCTGATATGAGAATTGTACACTGAAAATTATCTGATGACGTGGCAATAGAGCGGCGGATCAGCGGCACAAGCCACCTCCTGCCGCGGATCCGCGGTGCTTTAGAGTCTTCATGGCTCTGGCTTTCTGGTACAGGCTTGGGCTGATGTATGGGCCTTTATTGTATATGTGGAATTTAATATATCCTTCTGAAATGCTACCAGATCTGAAATGATTTGGTTGGCGTATTTTTTATCAGCTCTTTTTCTTTTCTTCCGTATTTCCTGCACAGACTCAAGACATGTGTTGCGCAAATACAGAAATGATGCGATGCCATGAAATGCGGTTAATTTCCCTTAAAGTGTCGGTTTAAAGGTCTAACACATGAAATCTGATATTTAATGACTGATTTGCTAATATGTGAAATATGAATACCGAACACTTCTAAATGAGTGCAAATGTTAGGGAAATTGCCGGCTAAAATATACATTATTTTCGACTGATCAAGAATTTAATTCTCAACAGAGTTTAACTCTGATATAAAACAGAAGAACATAATTCTCTCTTTGGTAAAGGATCTGTAAAGTGCACATCTCCCCTTGAGTGGAGAATTTAATTCTCAATGGGTTGAGATCCTGCCATGCAGATCCAAAGCATAGAGAGGGAATGGAAGCTTGAGAATTTAATTCTCACAGAACTATAGGAATTTAATTCCTTCAAAATAAAATTAGGGTTTGACCCTATGTTATAGGAATTTAATTCCTTCAGAATAAACAGATCCAGGGTTTAACCCTAATTAAGAACTTAGTTCTGTTAAAATAACAGGAATTTAATTCCTATGACAGAATCTCATTCCTCAAAATAATTCTCTAAAAAGAGAGTGGGAATTTAATTCCTTAAAGCTTTTATTAGGGTTTAACCCTATGATAGAATTCAGTTCTTCACATATATGAGGAATTTAATTCCTGCAGAAAATTCAGAGTTCAACTCTATCTCAGAATATAAATCTTCAAAAGAATATAGGAAGTTTATTCCTCTAAAAATTATTGTCAGGGTTCAACCCTACGAAGAATTTAATTCTTGAAAGAGATTAACAGATCTTCTAAAAAAGAAAAGAAACATACATAGAGGCAGGGTCACGTGTCACCACGTGACCCCCGAAAAGATCCACAGAAAAGGCCTTTTCGAGACAGTGCTTCACGTGACCCACGTGACCCTTGGCAGAGGCTTTAACATACGAACATTTAAATGCCCGTCACGTGATGGCACGTGATGATGCGATATTCTCAGCAGAACAAATGAAGGGAGGGCGACCTCACGTGTTACCACGTGACCCCTCTTGCCTTAGTGTTTAACACTAAATTGGAACTCCTGAATCCAGTGTTAAAACACTGTTTGGCCTTAGTGTTCAACACTAATCAAAGAACTTTATTTGCAGTGTTTAACACTGAATTTCTTAGTGTTCCACACTAATTTGAAATCTCTGCCACCAGTGTTTAACACTGATTATCTTAGTGTTTAACACTAATTTGAGATTTCTGTTGCTAGTGTCTAACACTGACTTGCCTTAGTGTTTAACACTAATTTGAAGCCCCCGTTGCTGGTGTTTAACACCAATTATCTTTTAGTGTTAAACACTAACATACCAATCTCATTCCCAGTGTTCAACACTAGTTGGTCTTTAGTGGTTAACACTAATTTTAGCCCAATTGGCTAAGTATCCAGAGGCAAAGCCCCTCCTTTGATGGACCAACTGAAAAAGCCAATATTCCAAATATGATTGGACTTAGCCCAAGATGGCCATAAGTCCTCAACTCAGACTTAACTGGGCTAATGGGCTCATAACATAATTAATTGGTCTTGATCCCAAATCGGGCCGAAGACTATTTAATCCACCCCGGTTCAAGGGTACATCTCTTCACTCCTTTGATACTTGGCGTTGTAATCCCTCAATGTCTTCAAAGAGGTGACGGGTCCCGATGACCACACATCGATACGGACTGTGGGGTCCTTAAACCCATGGATTATGAGGTCCTTCACCTTGACCGAGATGTCTTAAAACTAACAACGGACTGTGGGGTCCTTAAACCCATGGACTACGAGGTCCTTAACCTTGACCGAGATGTCTTAAAACTAACAACGGACTGTGGGGTCCTTAAACCCATAGACTACGAGGTCCTTAACCTTGACCGTGATGTTTTAAACCTAACAACGGACTGTGGGGTCCTTAAACCCATGGACTATGACGTCCTTAACCTTGACCGAGATGTCTTAAAACTAACAACGGACTGTGGGGTCCTTAAACCCATGGACTATGAGGTCCTTATCCTTGATCGAGATGTCTTAAAACTAACATTGGACCGCAATGTCCCTAAACTACCCATGGACCGCAATGTCCTTAAACTACCTACCGACCGCAACGTCACTAAACTAAACAACAGTGCCCCCTTTTATTGCTCTCTTGTTGGATCTAAAAGATCCCGTTAAGTTGATCTTGGTCTAAAAACTAGACTAACGTATCCTTAACAAACGTTTAAGTCGATCTTAGTCTCAAATGAGGCTAACGTATCCTTAAACCCAAACCCCCAAACCCAAATCTAAGATAATACGGATTTGGACTAGTCCACGCCCTACAGGCGACGACATAACTCAGTCTCCGTATACAATCCACGGGCAACTAAACATAAAATAAACACACACGACATGAAGTGACCATCTGGAGAAGGAGAAAGTGGTTACCGCGATGCGGTAGCGTAATTAACTGCAGGGGCTTGCACCAGCAGGGAAGAGCGTCCCCACAATCAAAAAAACCCCTCAAGCGAGGGGGAATCTGACGAAGTCTGCTACATCGGACGCATCCGTTTAAACCTTCGATACATGGTGCCATAAATCAACTTGGCATCTTCGGAGAGGTGGACGGATAGCACCAATTAGCATCTGCGCCGAACCCCAGGCGAGACGGCCCCACGTCCAGTCGCGCCGTTCGGAGGGGAACAGATTCTGGCACGCCCGGTGGGACCTTTTCCTCTTTCCACTCCACACTTCGTGTGTCGTGACTCGCGAACCAAACACGGTTCGCTAATGGTTGCCCTTGGGTTACAAGGTACTAAGATTTGACGTTTTTCTTATTGGAGAAAGCAAAAGGATCAATGGCATCTACTTGTGTGAAGTGTTCCAACTGCAACTGCAACTCACGCTCCGCCTCATCTGGAGACATAGCCTACGGGCCCCAAGCGGCCTCCTTGTTCACGATGCCGGTGGACCAGGTGACTCAGGCCACTACCGGATTGTTCTTTGGGACTATGCTCCCACCGACAAGCTTCACCGCGCTGGTGCTGACAGAGGAAGCTCCTAAGAAGTCGGTCTTTGATCGTCTTACCCCTGCCGTGGCCCCTCTCAACGGGTCGTCCAGCTTCAGCGCATCGGTCTTCTCTAGATTGGGCCAGAACTCCTGTGGACCCACGATAGGGCTTACAATCCCAGAAAAGGCTGCTTCTAAGAAAGTGACCGGTCCTGCTCCTGAAGTCGTCAAGGCGGCTTCCCCTGCCAAAAAGTCGGTCTTTACAAGATTGACGGCTCCAGCTCCCGCTTCTACTATCCAAAGGACATCGGTCTTTGACAGGCTAACGCCAGCGGCGACCCCCCACCTACACAGGGGGCAAGACGAAGCCATCCTCACCGCTGAACCGGCACCGTCCGCTCGACACGCTCGACGTCGTCATTGGCGCCGAGTAAGGAAGGCTGGGGGCAACTCCTCCTCTGGGCTAACTCCACCGGCCCCAACGGTGGAAGTTAATGCTGCCATTCCGACTGGGAACAGTTTTGAGATGCTAAATAAGGTGCGTAGGAATTCTCCTACCACGGTGCTAAAGAAATCTCCCCATCCGCTGAAAAGAGCTATAGAAGTAAAAACAGAACAACCCCAATCTCCTCAACGGCTGTCCTCCCGAATCTATAAAGTCTGGCGGCAAGCCCGAGACTCGATGATCGATCCAAACTTCTCCCGCCAGCACAAGAAGCTGAAAATCCAACAGGAAGCCAGTCACTAGGCTAAGCCACGAAAAGCTATCTGGGTGCCCACCTCAACGGCCCCCTCAGCTTCCACTGCTTACAAAAAGAGGAGGCCGGAAAAGATCCCCCAGCCTGCAACGACAGCTAAAAGCACTAAGCCCAGACGCCCTAAGTCTGGGGGCAGGATGGTCCATACTGTATACATGGCGTCGGGGAAGGAAGACAGTCGTGCGTCTACGGGCCATAGACCGCTTACACGGTCGGTGACCAAAGCTCAGGAGCAACAGCAAAAGCTCCACGAAATGATGAATGCTATGGCCGCACTTACTGAGCCAAAAGAAAACCCAGAAACGTCTTCGGACGAACGCCAGGAGAAAGAAACCGACGCCGAATTCCTTCGCCGAATATTGGAGAAGAAGGACAAAGAGGCTGCTGAACAAGCAGCCAACATACAGCGTATGGGCCTCCTCTTCCAAGACATGATAGGAATGATGATCCAACAGGACCCACCCGCTGAGGATCCCCCGATCGTCCTTGAAGACGGCAGGGGAGAAACGTCAAATCCACCACCGGCCCTCTCAACGGCCAAGGAGGAGACAATCTCTAAGGCTGATTTGGTCGACTATATAGCCTAGCAAATCCGGGTTCATCATGCGACTGAGGCAGCTGGTCAAGTCGTAAAAACGGGGCGGCCATATCCAAGCTGGTACGACCAAATCAAGTACCCGTCGGGTTACACAATTCCCAAGTTCCATGTTTACAAGGGGACCGGCAATTCCCACCAACATGTCGCCCAGTTCAGGGCCCTTTGCGGTAACACCGGAGGAGATGATAAACTGTTGCTTCGCCAGTTCGTGGGCAGCTTATCAGAAACAACGTTTGAATGGTATTCGGAACTCCCGAACGATTCTATCAAGACGTTCGCTGAAATGGAGTTGCTATTCACTCAGCGATTCGCAAGCGCCAGCGAACGCACTCCAATAACGGCATTGATTAACGCCAGGGTAAAACCAGGCGAAACTTGGGTCCAGTATGCTAAACGATGGTGGAATTTGTGGTCAAAATGAGAGCAACGCATTGAGGAAGCGCCCGTGGTGGGCATGTTCGTGGGAACCCTAGACCCTCACGCAACTATCTCCCAGTTTATGATGTTCTTTAAGCCAACCACATTCCAGGCTTTAATCGACAAGTTGGCTCAGATGGACCAGATGGGTCATAGACCACCTCCCCCGAAGCCAGAACCTCGGAATGATAAGGGTAAGGGAAAGGCCACCTTCGTCGCGAATGCTCAGCAGCAGCCCAGTGCCTCAAAGCTGGCAGATCAGTTGGAAGAAAGACGGAGGTATTATAATGAGAAGATGAAGCGTCCTTACTCGTTCACACGGGACAAGACGAAACGGTTATTCGAGCTGGCAGTACGCAATAGACTTATAAACTTGCCAAATCTAAGGCGACCGCCACAACCCACTGAGGTGAATAACCCCAACTATTGCCCTTACCATCAAACGGTAAGCCATCCGATTGAGGATTGCTTCGTTTTCAAAGAATGGATTGAAGATCAATACCTCCAGAGGAAGTTTGCACTGTCCGAAAAGTGGAAGGTGAACCCGCCACAGCCGCATACTCCTAAGAAGACGGACGCACCGGGGGCGACTTGTTCCTTTATTAAAGAAGCTCCATGGGAAATCGTGCTATCAGCTAAAACCAAAAGGATGCTGAGTGACCTTCATGCGTGCCCAGCAGTTGAATGGAAGAACCCGCTTGAACCTCAAATCATCGAAGGGATGTTGAAGCCGCGCCCAACTACAAAGATTCGTGGTGATGGCCCAAGTACTCACACCCAACCGTCAAAATCTTCGAAGAAAAAGAAGAAGAAATCCAAAAAGCCCGTGAAGCCTGGAGACAAGCGCATGGATTTGCAGAAACAGATTGACGCGCTGGAGGAGTACAATCAAAAGGCATGGACTCCCGTCACACTGCAAGAGTTCCTCAACCATGTCTTTCAGAAGGAAGATGATAGAAAGAGCTCATCGGATGAATCCAAGGGATATGTGGCGAGTTGTCATGTGATTTCCCACTCGGAAGATGAGAAAACTCCTGGCACTGAGAAACTGGGGGCACACCCTGAGCCAGAACTTGTGTGGCCAACAGATGAAATGAGCGACGCCTTTCTAGACGAGATTCGTCTAAAGAGTAAAGCAGATCAGGAGCGTGAGATGGCCGCATCGAAAGGAGCCGAACGCAGGCGACTAAACGAAAGAGTTGAAGTACTCCCACCAAATCGAAGGCATCCGAGGCAGACAAAAAGATATTCAAGACGAGGAAAAGGTTTACCAAAGCCATGTCAATGGGAATGAAGCTACCACCCTCGGAAGAAAACACGCTCAATGAGGTGGAGAGGCACCCTAATTATTGCTCATATCATCGGAAAATTTCACACCCTACGGAGGAGTGCGACGCTTTTAGGATATGGTGGCAGGGATATGTTGCTCATCGGCAACATTTTAAGCGCATGAAACGCAAGACTCGTCGGGAACGAAGAAGTACTGCCGACGGGCACAACAGAACCACTGGCAACTGTTACATGGTTAACGTCGGAGGGTCACAAGTTCTCACCTTTGGGAGCGACTCTGATGAAGAAATGGCTCTGGGCCCTCTCTTTAAAGAATCCGTTTTAGGGAAAGAGGAGGAATCGGAGGCTTGCGAAAACATTCAGCTGCGCAATCGCACACTCCCGGAAAAGAATCTCGGGCCCGCAAATAGAAAAGATAAGGGAAAGGAAAAGGTCACTGAGGATATCACTTTAGATGACCAAGTTATGAAAGAGCTGGCTGCCAAAGACCCTCCCAGGAAGGGTAAGGTGGACTACAACATCCTAGCGCACCTAAGGAAGCTACCTTCTCAACTTAGCATTCTCGATGCCCTCCTATTATCAAAAGAAGCGCGAGATTCATTAATTAAGGCGTTACAAGAACCTGAGCAATTCCAAGCCTTCCTTACTGCGGAAAGAATGAAGGATGAACTGGAGGAAGTGCATACGGCCGACATCACTTTCGGTGACGAAGACCTCCTTCTCGAGACGTGCGACCACAACCGTCCCCTATATGTCTCTGGATACTGCCATGATATCAAGATAGGCAAGATCCTAGTGGATAATGGATCCTCCGTCAATCTCCTTAACGTTCGGGTGTTAAAGGAAATCTGCATGAGTGTGCAACACCTCGCTCGTGACAAAATTACCATCTCCGGTTTCGACTCCCAATCGTCACGGACTCTCGGATCCGTGATACTAACATTACACTTTGGACTACTCGTCACATACATCAAGTTCCATGTCATTGACGCCAAGACCTGCTACAACGCCTTGCTCGGTCGCCCTTGGTTACACGAGTACAACATCATCCCTTCTACACAACATCAGTGTATGAAGTACTTTAAGGATGGTTTCGAGTATACCGTAACAGGTGAGCTGAACCCATTTTCCGTGAACGAAGTCCGCAAATACGAAGATGCGAAGTACTTTTTGCCAGATTTCGAGGATACAGAAAGGTGTCGCAAGCCGGAGAACAAAGCCGCCGCCGCCATCCCTATTTTCGGGAGCGATACCGAAGGAGAAGAAGAGATAGTTTATGCTGGGCCGTCTCAACGCAACAACCCGGGGACGTCCGCCCCCATGTTGATCTTCGGAAGTGACTCGGAAGATGAGGTTAATGCCGTGTTCTCCAATCGGCCGTCAATACAAGCACCCCCTAGCGATGATCAGAGTTTGCAAATCACCATGGTGCCGCGAGAACACTACAAGGATCTCGACACACTTCAAGCCTACAATGTGCAGGACCTGCAAACGTTTTACGTCCCTCCCAGGCAAAGGGGTGAGAAGGTAATCCTATTCTACAGATCCTCAGAGACGAAAGTAGAGAAAGAGATCTGGCATGGCGCGGATGCTACACTTGACAGGCTCCAACCCATCCGTTTGTCCGGATACTACACAAATGGATTAAAGAGGCTATTGAAGCGCCAAGGAGTACCCTTAAAACAGACTGTTCGATAAGCTCGGTTCTACAACAGGATTTGGGATGTCCCTGGGACCCAACGCAAATTGCCCAACGGGAAAATGGAAACACTTGGGCTTGGATACGCGAGAACCGAAAAACGGGAACGGGCCCACAGTAGCTACGCCATATATGCCTTTGATGAAGAAGAGGACGCCCTGTCAGGAAATGCCAACCCCTCATCAAAACTAGATCCCGCGATTGAAGTGCCGAGTCCGTCGTTTGAAGAACGAATGGACAAGCTTATCAGGAAAGCGGGTCAAAAGGCTCGGGAAGACTACAACCGCGAGATGGCCATCTACGAGAAGGCCAGGACGCAACGTCTGTTTCAACAGGCGGCAAAAGACAGAGATGCTCATCCCTGTCAACCCGTTGTACGAGAGGCCCAACGCAGAGGCAGAAATAAATCAAGAAGCGGAAAGAGGAGCCGACAACAACGACGCAAGATTAGAGAGTCGTGTGATCGGGCGTTGCGTGGTCCGGATTTGTCCCTCGTGAAGAAGATGAGTCGAGCGTATTCCTTCCCTCGAGACAAGACGGAGAGGTTACTCTAGCTCGCTATAAAACATCAAATGATCGCGCTTCCAGAGTCTAAGCATCCTGAGCAAGCTAACAAGGCTTCTCATCTGAGCTATTGCTCCTATCACCGAGCCATAGGACATCCTACCGAAGACTGCTTCACCTTTAAGAACTGGGTCGAGGACCAGTACCGACAGGGCAGATTCGCTTTATCCAACGGCTGGAGGGTAACGCCGCCACAAAAGCACGAACCCAAAGCCGCAAAAGCAGGACCAGATCCACCTCAGTCCTGGAAGCGGATTCGCACATGTCACACGATTACGATATTAAAAGAAGATCCCGAGAACATGGATGACCTTCCCTGGTGCTTTGAGAGCAGCAATGATGAGGTGATCTCAGAATTTCCGCCAGCGCCGAAAGAACTGGAATATGGCATACATACTACTGCAGATAACCTCAAGAAGATTGAGCTGGGATTGGCAGATGATCCGCGACCGACATTCGTCAGCGAGCTGCTATCTGAAGAAAGGGTGGCTGCGTTAAAGAACGTGCTTCTACAGCATAAAGACTGCTTCGCGTGGAACTATTCCGAGATGTCAGGATTAGATCCGGAGATTGCTGTGCATAAATTAGCAATATCCCCAGATATCAAGCCAGTCAAGCAGGCGCCGAGAAGGATGCGACTCGAGCTTGAAATGAGCATCAACGCCGAAGTCAAGAAGCTGATCGATTCTGGATTTATCCAAGAAGTCCAATATCCCGACTGGATCGCCAATATCATCCCAGTAATGAAGAAAAATGGGACGGTACGCATATGCGTCGATTTCAGGGATCTCAATAAAGCCTGTCCGGACGACGATTTCCCAGTACCGGTAACCGAGCTAATGATAGATAACACGTCCACTCACGAGGTTTTCTCCTTTATGGACGGTTCATCAGGATACAATCAGATAAAGATGCATCCCGAAGACCAGAAGCACACCGCTTTCCGGACCCCTTTGGGTATATTCTGCTACAGGGTTATGCCCTTTGGTCTAAAGAATGCCGGCGCTACCGATCAAAGGGCCATGACAAAGATCTTCGACGACCTCATACATGACATCGTCGAGTGTTATGTCGATGACCTTGTAGTAAAGAGCATGTCATACGAAGAGCCTTTAAAGCATCTGGAGACTGTATTTCAACGCCTTCGGCAATATAATTTGAAGATGAATCCCCTCAAATGCGCGTTTGGAGTCTCCTCGGGTAAATTCCTGGGATTCATCATCCGACACCGAGGTATCGAAGTGGATCCATCTAAGATCAAGGCGATCATGGAAATGCCTCCGCCAAGAACCCTCAAACAGTTGCGGTCTCTCCAAGGGAAGCTCGCATACATCCGGCGGTTTATCGCCAATCTTTCAGGCAGGTGCCGTCCTTACAGCCACCTGATGAAGAAGGGAACTCCATTCGTTTGGAATCACAAATGCCAAGGCGCACTAGACGAGATCAAGCAGTACTTGCAGAACCCTCCGGTGCTGGCTACGCCGGTCAAGGGAAAACCCCTCATTCTTTATACAACCGCCCTCGAAGGTTCCTTAGGCGCATTATGGGCACAAGAGAACGATCAAGGAAAGGAGAGAGCACTCTACTACTTAAGTCGAGTTCTGCTCGGGGCACAAAGCAACTACTCTCCCATTGAAAAACACTGCTTTGCGTTGATCTTCGCGATAACAAAGCTCAGGCACTATGCGTTGGCGCACGAAGTCCGTCTCATCTCGAAGGTGGACCCTCTTAAATATTTGATGTCAAAGGCTATATTGATGGGTCGACTCGCTAAATGGGCTCTACTTCTGATGGAGTTCTCGATAACGTATCGACCTCTTAAGGCGGTGAAAGGCCAGGCCATTGCCGACTTCCTTGCTGAGCATCCAATACCTGCCGGTTCTCCTCTGAACTGCGAACTGCCGGACGAGCATGCATTCAATGCGATCGGCGGCGGTAGTACCCGATGGAACTCTATTTCGACGGAGCGTCTTCCGTAAAGAAGCGCAAACAAGGTATCCCAATGATCAAATCAGGGGTAGGCCTCATCTTCGTAACTCCACAAGGAGGGATAATGCGCTTCGCCTTCTCCTTAATAGAGCCGAGGACAAACATTGAAGCCGAATACGAAGCTCTGATAGCAGGCCTCGAGATCGCCATCGACATAGGAATTGAAGACCTCCTTATATACGAGCATTCTCAACTGGTCGTTAGTCAAGTAAATGGTGACTACCAAACGTGCAAACCGGAGTTGGTGAAGTACGGCGAAAAGGTGCAACAACTATTGATCCAAATTCCCTCCTACACTTTGGAAAGCATACCACGTGCGGAAAATAGCAAAGCAGACACGCTAGCCAAGCTCGCTAAAGAACTGGCTGACGAGAACCTCGATGACGTTAAAATCATGGTACAAAGCCGTCGAGTGCTTGCCCTAGCAGAAATATCTCCGGAATCATACGAAAAAAAGGGAGCGACTGAGCAGACGACCCTACAAATAAAAGACCGTGAGAAGGTTGAGGACTGGAGAGAAGTCTTCATGGACTACTTTAAGTCCCACCGAATGCCCGAAGAAGCGTCCTCAAGACATCAGCTCATGAAACGAGCTCTATCTTTCGCTTTCGTCAATATTACCCTGTATAAGAGGTCGTTTGATTCTTTGTGGCTGAGATGTTTAGGACCTGACGAAGCAGAAAGGGTCGTTCAAGAGGTTCATGACGGAATCTGTGATTCTTATCAAGCAGGCCCGAAGATGAAGCTAAAAATTAAACGGATGGGTTACTACTGGCCCACGATGATCCAGGACTGCCTCGAATATGCGAAGCAGTGCCACTCGTGCCAAATCCATAGGGATTTCATCCACCAGCATCCGAATCCACTACATCCGACGGTGGCTAGCTGGCCATTCGAAATGTGGGGGACTGACATAGTCGGCCCTATCGAACCAGCATCGTCCCGGGGACATCGTTTCATCCTGGCGACAACTGATTACTTCTCCAAATGGGCAGAAGCAGTACCGCTGAGGGAAGTGAAGACGGAGAATATCCTCCACTTCTTCAAGACGCACGTCATCTATCGGTTTGGAACTCCACGACGGATTATCTCCGATAACGGGCCAGCCTACAGAAGCCATAAAATTAGCCGCTTCGCGCAGCATAACAATATAGACTGGAGATATTCTTCAGTTTACAATCCGCGAGCTAATGGTCTAGCCGAGGCCTTCAATAAAACCTTGACAAAAATCATGAAAGAGACGGTGTCCCGAAATAAGAAAGACTGGAACGAGAGGCTGTAAGAGGCCCTTTGGGCCTATCGAACTACGTTCAAGACGGCCACGAACACAACGCCATACGCACTGGTATTCGGTACGGAAGCGGTACTCCCCCTCGAAATAGAGCTACCCTCTCTACGAATGGCAGTCCACTACGAACTGACGAACGAAGAAAATGCTAGCCTCCGGCTCGAGGAGCTTGATGCTCTTGAAGAAACACGGCTCATAGCGCAATAAAATCTAGAAGCTTATAAAGCAAAGATGACGCGCTCATACGAAAGATTGACCCGACCGAGAACATTCCGCCAAGGCGAACTCGTACTAGTGGTCAAAAGACCTATGATTCCCAATCGCGTCAAGCGGGGAAAATTCGAGCCAAATTATGAAGGCCCGTACATCATAGATAAGGTCTACCAGGGTGGAGCCTATCTACTCATGGACATGCATGGTGAAAGGCCTTTCAGGCCAATAAACGGCCGCTTCCTAAAGAAATACCATGCTTAATGAGCCACAGCCCAGGTCAATGATAGATGACGACGACTATGTCCGCTCGCTATCTTCCTAAAGCTCAAAGCTCTATAAGTAGTAGCTGGCCCTCTCCTTGACGGACCAGAATGTCCTTAAACTAATAACGGACCGAAACGTCCTTAAACTAATGACGGACCGAAACGTCCTTAAACTAACGACGGACCGAAACGTCCTTAAACTATCGATGGACCGAAATGTCCTTAAACTAACGACGGACCGAAACGTCCCTAAACTACTACCGCGGCATCCTTAGGCTGACGGGATGAATAAAGAAAAAGGAGGAAAAGAAAAGGGAATACAAAAAAAATAATATAATAAAAAAAGACGGTATGTCCATAAGCAAAATGGGCACGGATGAAAACCCGAAAGGGCTCCGTGAGTAAAAACAGCAGGGCTACCGGCGAGTGTTCGTGAAAACCCGAAAGGGCGCGACCTTGTAAAAAAAAGAGAGAGAAAAAGAATAAAAAAAACGGTATGTCCACAAGCAAAAAGGGCACGGATGAAAACCCGAAAAGACTCCGTGAGCAAAAACAGCAGGACTACCGGCGAGTGTTTGTGAAAACCTGAAAAGGCGCAACCTCGTTAAAAGACACTTACAGGGTCCTCTCGACCTTGTAAGGAGAAACCACCCGCGTGAGATCCTTACGACTCACAAAGGAGCAACACACTTAGGGATCCTCATGATTCCTAAGGAGAAAATACACTTGCGAGATCCTTACGACTCGTAAGGAGAATTCTCTTATGGGACCCTGATTAGTCGAAAATATTGCATATTTTAACCGGCAATTTCCTTATCATTTGCATCCATATAGAAGTGTACGGTATTCATAATTCACATATTAGCAAATCGGTCGCAAAATATCAGATTACATGTATTCGACCTTAAAACCATCATTTCTTGGGAAATTGACTACATTGCATCACATAGCATATTTTCTATATCTTGCAACCCGTGTTTCGAAGTCTATGCAGGAAAAGAGATGCTTGCTCGATCATTACATCGCTCGACCATTACAATTGCTCGTAAACTCACTCAACTCAAATCTGGTATCAACACAGAAGGGAACTGAAATTCTAAAACATCAGAGAAAAGCCCAAACAGCAGTACCAAGCAACAGAAGAAAGCACAGATCCCAACCTCATCAATGTGCGGCGGAAGGGCGGCCAATGCCCACCTCATGCGGCGGTTGCGCGGCGGGACCAGGGAGTCAGCTCCTCAAATTTCACCAAAACTCCTGTTTCAGTTCCCACTGCTCAGAAATGCACACAAACTTCCAGAATATTCCAGATATTTCCACCAGATCAGCAAACACCTAAACTAGCCTAATACTTCTAGAACTTTCCCTAAAACCCTAGCTTAAACCCTAAGCTAACTCCTAACAAACTCCTTCTAGAAACCCTTCAACAAACTTTGGGAGGGAAAGTTCTAATTCAAATCTAACCTAGGGTTTGGGAGTCTATAAATATGACCCTAGGCTCATCATTTGATAATTATTCAACCTTGGGAAAGCTTAGAAAAATCAATCCCATTCTTCCTCTTCCTCAAGTTTAGTGAGAGAGCTTGTAGGAAACCCTAACCCTAAATCCAACAACAATTCAAGATCTTGAGTGCAAGCCAAGCAAGATGCCTTCAACCCTTTTATGAGCCGAGCCGATCTTCAATCGGGCAAGAGATCAAAGTAGATCCACGATCCACGGAGACGAGCGAAGCCGAGTCAACGATCGATTTCTTCTTCTTGTAGATTCTTGAAAGAATGTATTGAAATTGTTGATTAAATAAAAGGTGATATTCTTTTATCTTGTTTTCTTTAAATTCCGCATCATGTTATCATTACTATTCTTGAATATTGTCTTTGTGGTGATGTGTGAATAAAACTCCGCTCGTCGAGGAGTCGAAACGATCTTTAGTATGATGATGTAACAAATTTGTAATCGATTCTTGAATCCCACGAGTTTGTAAACCCTAGCAAGTTCAAGAATCGACGACCCAATTCGTTGCGATGCTTTCTTGATCGATATCGCTCGAGATTGGGGAGTTCCGATCGTTTCTTGGAATTGCTAGAGGCTAGAATATAAATGGTATCCTCGAAAGAACAAGGGTTAAGAGATGAAACCCTAATTTCATCAAGAAAACCCTAACTCTCGTCGATCACCATTGATCTAGTATCAATTCTTCGAAGGACAAGAACACGAAACCCTTTAGATTACATCACGTCTAAAGATCCGATCGACTCCTACGAGCCTCTCTTATATTCTTGATTGTTGATTGGAAATATTATCAAAACAACCGATTCTTGATTGTTTATAGTTTCTTGATTCTTGAGTAAAGAATAGTGACACTCGAATACAAATCACATCTTGAATCATGTTTTCGTTTATTGTTGCTTAACATTTCATTTCAAACGTATCAAAATACAATTGAATTGCACAATCCCTGTGGACGATCCGCACTCATTCATTAACTACATCCGACACCGTGGTTTGATTGCGGTCAATATAATTTTTTGATTGTCGTTACTTTTTACATATACACGTCAGAAAATGGTTCAATCAAAATGGCGCCGTTGCCGGGGATCGCGCTAATTCATTTGCATTTATAGTTTGAAGTGAAAGAATTATTACGTTTTACTTCTTGAAATCAAAATTCGTACAAACTCTTACACGTGTGTTGTGATTTGATTGCAAGGTGATCTGGAGCATTCTGTTCTTTGGAAAAATTTGTTTGAATATACCAGAGAGCTGGAGATAGGAACAGGAAGCAGCTGAAGAAGTTTGGTATAGTGAACCCATCAACAGACCGCGGAAGAGCGGCAAATACGTGCCTATTGCGGCTGAAGCGCCGCAGTATTGAGGGATCACTGAAATATTTTCAGTGCAGGTATTTTCTGTCTCTCTCCCCTCTCTCTTTTTAGCTCCAATTAACCCTTTTCTGCAGGATTCTTTGCAAATAAATCGCAGCGCGCAAAAGCAAAAATAAAATTGTGTGTGATTTTGATTTCTTGGTTGTTTGCATTCTAATACGGAAATTTAAGGGGCACGGCCAAATCCAAATTAGGTGGGGATTTCATTACCCTTCCTAGGCCCCGAAAATCGTCAAACTTGCATCCGCATTACCTCCATTAACTAAAAGAAATCTAGAGAAGACTCTAAGGACTGTCGCGCTCAATAGGACAAGAGAAGGTCGTGGGTAATTCATTGCTTATCCGCGTTTTCTTGTGGTGCCTAAGGCGAGTGTGTCTAAGGCTAGTGGTTATTAATTAGGTCCACTGTAGTGGTGGTTCCTTCCCACTTACCTGGCACTTATCCGTCCACAGGGGGACAAAGAGGCAGTGGAGGATTCTATCCTGCGGCTTGTCTTTTGGCAGTTAGGAGCGGTCTAGAGATCGGACCTAGGTGACCATTAGATTCTAGGGTTTGTGTGCTGCATTTGTTTTGTCGCATCATTTTTTCAAAATCCGTCCCTTTTTCAAAGCAAGCACCGCATTTCATTCATCCCTAATTATAAGTCAACGCTGCCACTTGTACTAACCCTTTTTAGTACAAGATAGGCTGGACACGGGATTCTAGTGCCCGTTTAGTCCGCGTACCTTTTATCGACTCCGAAGTCGATAATTCTCCATTTACCTTTTCTTTACCCACTACCACACCCACACCGATGGATCCGAATCCATCGAATTTCTTTAACCCTAATCTGCCACCGTCCGTTGGTGCGCAGAATCCTACTCCACCCCACATTTCTCTCCAGGAAAGATGCTATCCACATAGAGGTCCTCTTTCGACCTGCTTATCCACACCACCAGCCAATGGGGATAACTTTGAAATAAAGCCCCAGTATATCAATCTTTTACCCAAATACCACGGACTCGAGACCGAGGACGCTTACGTTTTCATTACCAAATTTGAAAACGTATGCGCAATGATGGGTACGTCTCAACTTTCAGTGGATGCGATGCGTCTACGACTTCTTCCATTTACTTTGTGCGATATAGCCGAGAAGTGGCTATACAACACCACCGCACACTCTATTACGAATTGGGAAGAATTCGTCGCTGCATTCCTTAAGAAATTTTACCCAGTCCAAAAGACGGCTCGAATCCGTAGCGAACTGAACCAATTTGCCCAGCTCCCTGCCGAACCATTTTCAAAATACTTTGAACGTTTCAAGGATCTATTGGTTCAATGTCCTCACCACGGCATCCCGAGATGGGAGCTTTGCCGAATCATATATGAGGGCAGTAACCCTAGCACTAAACAGAGCCTTGAAAACATGTGTCAAGGTACATTTATGACTAAGGATGATGGGGAAGCCTGGCGATACTTAGAAGAGTTCGCTGAAAAATCACTAATTTGGGAGAGTGGAACACAACCATTGAATAGGGGTGGCGTACACCAAATAGATGTATCCATAGGTGTTCGAGCTGAAATGGCAGCAATGCAAAAGAAGCTCGACGCTATGGAACACAAAATTGCAGCAGCCTCCCTAAACCCAATGTCGCTCCCCAAAACTGTTTGTGGGTGCTGTTCTGATCCGTCACATTTAACGGAAGAATGTCCATTAAACTCTGCGTTTCAAGGTCACGAGCATTCTAATGCCGCATTTCAAAGACCTCGAAACGATCCATATTCTTCCAGTTACAATCACGGTTGGAGGAACCACCCGAATTTTGCTTGGAACCAAAACCAATCTCAAAACACGGTTCCAAACACGAATCAATTTCAACGGGCTCTTCCTCCACCACAACAGCAACCCCTACAACTCACTCAGCACCCCTACCCGTCACAAATTTCCAAAATCAGGGCAACACTCCTGCACAGTCTAATCCTATGCAGCCCTGCTCTGACGAGTTCTCTCAATTCACTCAAACCATGAAATCACTTTTATCAAATTTCATGGATGTTTCGACTGAAGTCAGATCTTCCGTCAGTGAAATAAAGAAAAACTCAGCGTCCCAAGCTGAGAGTATTCGCACGATGGAAGCTGAAATCGCACGCTTAAAAGCCGAAATGAGTGCGAGAGAAAAAGGGAAACTTCCCTCTCAACCCCTACAGAATCCTGGGCATTACAATGTAAATGCCATTACAACGTTGAGATCGGGAAGAGTGCTGAACAATCATGTCGGGGAAGATATTGATAATACTGAAAATCATATCAACACCCCGGCTGAGTCTTTCCCACACACACACACTTCACCTTCTGATCCTTCTTCTTCTACCAAACCACCTTCGCACGTGCCTATTCTCCATTTCCCTTTAGGCTCCACACCTTCACCCAACCCTTATAGTTCTCCACAGACGGTCCCCACACCTCCTTTGGGACCTCGTCTACCCCCCTTTCCTTCTCCTATGATGGACCCCGCGCTTATTGCGAAAGCACCTTACCCGAACCGGCTAAGGGCTAATAGAACGAGTCCTCATATGGAGAAAATTTTAGAGATGTTCAAACAGGTTAACATCAATATCCCTCTCCTAGATGCGATTCAGCAAGTCCCCGCTTATGCGAAGATTCTAAAGGACTTGTGCACTAGGAAGAGGAAGACCCAAGTGCCGAAGAAGGTCTTTATGTCTAACAATATCAGCACTGCTTTTATACCCCAGCTTCCAAAGAAAAGAAAGGACCCAGGTTGTCCTACAATATCGATTTCGATTGGGGGTAAAAACATAAATCGTGCTCTGTTAGACCTTGGCGCGAGTGTTAACCTGTTACCTTATTCTGTCTATGAGCAATTAGGGATTGGAGAGCTGAAACCTGCTCATTGTACTCTCCAGATGGCAGACCGATCTATCACCAAACCAAGGGGAGAATTAGAGGATGTATTGATAAAGGTCGGGGAATTTGTTTTCCCTGTAGACTTCATTGTGCTAGACACACATCCTGTAGCAAACCCCCGGGGCCAAATTCCGGTGATTCTAGGTCGTCCTTTCCTTGCCACTTCCAACGCTGTTATAAACTGTAGAAATGGTTCAATGAATTTATCATTTGGAAATATGACCATTGAACTAAATATCTATAAAGTTGGAAGTCAGCCGTCAGAACCCTCTGCTCATATTTTAGATGTGTGCTCTGTCCATGAGATCGCTCCCGATAGTTGTGGAGCTGAGGATCTTTGCTTGACTGATCTCGATGACATTAGCACATCTCTGTTTGATTTCACACATGATCTTAGTGAGGACACTTTAGCTACACATGAGTCCTGCACTTCTGACTTTTCTCCACCCGAGTCTGTATCTTTCACAGGCTCTGAGCTTCTTTGTAGATCCAAAAATCAATCTATGACCCTTCCTTCTATCATTTCTCCGCCTGAGTTAGATCTCAAAATTTTACCTTCTCACCTAAAATATGCTTATCTTGGTGAGAACGAGTCATTACCGGTTATCATTTCCGCTTCTCTTGCATCAGAGCAAGAGAATGCCCTTTTATCGGTATTGAGATCTAACAAAGAGGCGTTTGGTTGGAGTATGGCGGACATCAAAGGGATTAGTCCCTTGATAGTTGAACATCATATACATGTGATGGATGATGCCAGACCAACCCGAGAACCACAGAGACGGTTGAATCCCGTCATGAAGGAAGCTGTCATGAAAGAAATCGTCAAATGTTTAGATAGTGGTATCATATACCCCATCTCCGATAGCCAGTGGGTGAGTCCTATACATGTCGTTCATAAGAAATCCGGCATCACAGTTATCACAAATGAAGCGAATGAGTTGATTCAAACACGCGCCCAAACTGGGTGGCGTGTATGCATCGATTATAGAAAACTCAACGCTGCTACGAGGAAAGACCATTTTCCTCTACCATTTATTGATCAAATGCTGGAACGCTTAGCGGGACGAGAGTTTTATTGTTTTATGGACGGATACTCAGGCTACAATCAGGTCCCCATCGCCAAAAAGGATCAAGATAAAACCACTTTTACTTGTCCTTTTGGTACCTTTGCTTACAGTCGCATGCCCTTCGGGCTATGCAATGCTCCCGCTACCTTTCAGCGGTGTATGATGGGGATATTCTCTGATATGGTAGAGAATTTTCTGGAGATCTTTATGGACGACTTCTCGATTTTTGGAGACTCTTTTTCTGATTGCCTAGCGAATCTAGACGCTGTTCTTACTCGTTGCAAAGAGAAGAACTTGACATTAAACTGGGAAAAATGCCATTTTATGGTCCAAGAAGGAATAGTCCTTGGACATGTCATTTCACAGAAAGGCATTGAGGTTGACAGAGCTAAAGTAGATGTCATTCAAAACCTGCCTCATCCAAAAAGCGTCAAAGATATTCGCTCTTTCCTTGGCCATGCGGGCTTTTATAGGAGATTCATAAAGGACTTTAGCAAAATTGCTAGACCTTTAACACTACTCCTGGCCAAGGATACGACCTTCCATTTTGACTCGGATTGCGAGACAGCTTTCGACTCACTTAAACACTCACTCACCACAGCCCCCGTTTTATCATCACCAAATTGGGACTACCCCTTTGAGCTGATGTGTGACGCATCTGATTTTGCAGTAGGTGCAGTCTTAGGACAGCATATCGAAAAGATGCCACATGTGATTTACTATGCCAGTAAGACCCTGAATGATGCGCAAATCAATTATACAACCACCGAAAAAGAGCTTTTAGCGGTTGTATTTGCGTTAGAAAAATTCAGGCCTTACTTAATCGGCTCACCTATAGTAGTTTATACTGACCATTCCGCTTTAAAACATCTTCTGGCGAAGAAAGATGCAAAAGGTCGACTAATACGTTGGATCCTACTGTTACAAGAATTTGATCTTGTTATCAAAGATAAAAAAGGATGTGAAAACGTAGTAGCTGACCACCTTTCACGCATCGTTTCTTCCCCTGTGACCCTGCCGATCAATGACTCATTCCCTGACGAACAACTCTTGAGCATATCCGCTGAACCATGGTTCAGGGATATTGTGAACTATCATGCCACGGGACTTATACCGAGCGATTGGTCAAAACAGGACAAATATCGTTTTCTTTCCCAAGTGAAACACTATTACTGGGACGAGCCCTATTTGTTTAAATATTGTCCTGATCAGATCATTCGCCGGTGCGTCCCAAATGAAGAGTTCAAGAGTGTTCTTTCATTTTGTCATGATCAGGCTTGTGGGGGTCACTTTGGTCCTAGAAAGACAGCGGAAAAGGTTTTGCAATGTGGATTTTATTGGCCGACCTTATTCAAGGACGCATTTGAGTATTGCAAAACCTGTACACAATGTCAGTATACGGGTAGAATATCCCAGAGGAATGAAATGCCTCAGCAACCCATTCTGGTTGTTGAAATGTTTGATGTTTGGGGCATTGATTTTATGGGTCCTTTTCCCAACTCCTTTGGGAATCTGTACATTTTGCTGGCGGTTGATTATGTCTCAAAGTGGGTAGAAGCCATTCCATGTCGCACTAATGACAGGAAAGTTGTCATTAAGTTCTTGAAAGAGAAAATATCTTTTCGCGATTTGGACACCCACGCGCTATCATTAGCGATAATGGGACGCACTTCTGCAACAGATCTTTCGAGACTCTGATGCGAAAATACTCAATCAACCACCGTCTTTCTACACCCTATCATCCCCAAACAAGAGGGCAGGCTGAGATCTCAAACAGACAAATCAAACTTATCCTGGAGAAAACTGTTGCTAAAAATAGAAAAGATTGGTCGACCAAATTGACGGATGCTCTTTGGGCATTCAGGACTGCATATAAGACCGACCTAGGAATGTCTTCATATAGGATAGTGTTTGGAAAAGCATGTCATTTACCTGTCGAGATAGAGCATAAAGCATTGTGGGCTATAAAGGAAATAAATTTTGATCTAAATCTTGCTTGCAACTTTCGGAAGCTGCAACTTAACGAGCTAAGCAAACTCCGCGATGAAGCTTATGATAATGCTGTAATCACAAAGAATAGGACTAAGGTTTTTCACGATAAAAGCATTTTAAGGAAAACATTTTTACCTGGTCAACAAGTCCTTCTTTATGATTCACGTTTACACCTTCATGCGGGTAAGCTCCGATCTCGTTGGAAGGGACCTTTTGTTGTGCGGTCTGTATTCCCGCACGGGGCAGTAGAAGTAGAAAATGTTAAAAACGGCACAGTTTTCAAAGTAAATGGACATAGACTAAAGCCGTATTTTTCCACTGACCCCACGGAGGAGCTCTTGTTCTTACAAGATCCAGTTTATTTGGATTAAAATTCCTCCGTCTCACCTTCATGTCCAGTATATCATTGCATCATCTTTTGAATGAAGGTGAGTGAAAGATAAGTTTGGGGGAAGTTCTTCACTTATATATTTTGCCCCCACTAATAATTCCCCCCAGATTTACAGATTTTTGTAGGTATAGCTGTCGGCAACAGTGAGGACACTGTTGAAAACAAGTTTGGGGGAGGTTTGTGCTTATTTTCGCATCATTTGCATATCATCTGCATAAGCACAAAACATTTTTTTTAAAAATCTATAAAAATTGAAAAATTTTCAAAACCCATAAAAATTTAAAAATTTTCAAATATAAAAATAATTTTAATATTTACACTTTTTTTGTATATAAATAAGATAATGAAAGTTTAGATAGTGAAAAATTGCATCCATGAGATTAGAAAATTTTAGAAAACTAAGAAAATTAGAAGTTTTCTTATACGAACTAGTAATAAGTAGTTATGAGCCGTTGTCCCAAGGGTTAGTAAGATGAAGGACGTCACTAATCTGAGGATAAAAATAAGTCTGAAAAATAGTTTCTATTCTGGAAGCCTAACATTTTGAACGTGGCTACCCTGCTATTCGCACTTACACACGTCTTGAAGCCTGGGATAGTAGAGGATACCTTGAAATGCTCTTGTCTTAAAGCCAAAAGTATGGGGAAAAAAATATGTGTTTTAAAGTGGTGAGAAAAATGGATACTGGTTTTGTTATCACCGAGGGCAATAAAAATATATAGCAAAAGGGTGCTTCTTCACCTAGTGCCCCAAGGTCAACTGGTCTGGGAGTCATTGCTATGCCTGAGGTGGTGCAAGACGAGGAAAATACACCAAGCATGCAAGCACATTAGTAATCGGTTGGTTAGTACCTCAAGAAGTATTAACGGTCGCATGAAAGTGTGTAAGCAATCTCGTTTGCCAAGAAGTACTGAGGCTGATGGGCAAGGGTATGATAGCTTGAATTGAATTCTCCGGGTGTAGGGATGTCTTTACACACACGCAGGGTGATATGATCGATGTTTGGAATAAAGATAGGAATGAAGAATAAGACGATGTTTTATTGAGGGAGGACGTGATTTCTGACATCTTTTCATGACCATTAAGATAGGGCTCATGACAACCGAAAAGCTAGCTTAGTTGGAAACCCTAATTTTCAAAGTATTTCTTTTACGATTCTCTTCTTTAAATGTAATATTCATGATCTTGCTTTTATTATTGGATTTTGTGGGTGCAATCCGCTGAAAACCCTCAGGAGACAACACTCCTCCTACTAGGGACACCTAGAGGTTTAAAGGCTTGTTGCACATGCTCAGTGCAATCGTGTTGCCTACGAAAGTGTGCTAGTTAGTTTTTCTCTTTCTTTATTTTCTCCTTCTCTCTTTTTAATAAAACATTCTCTCGAGACGATCGAAATTAAGTTTGGGGGTATTTGATTAGTCGAAAATATTGCATATTTTAACCGGCAATTTCCTTATCATTTGCATCCATATAGAAGTGTACGGTATTCATAATTCACATATTAGCAAATCGGTCGCAAAATATCAGATTACATGTATTCGACCTTAAAACCATCATTTCTAGGGAAATTGACTACATTGCATCACATAGCATATTTTCTATATCTTGCAACCCGTGTTTCGAAGTCTATGCAGGAAAAGAGATGCTTGCTCGATCATTACATCGCTCGACCATTACAATTGCTCGTAAACTCACTCAACTCAAATCTGGTATCAACACAGAAGGGAACTGAAATTCTAAAACATCAGAGAAAAGCCCAAACAGCAGTACCAAGCAACAGAAGAAAGCACAGATCCCAACCTCATCAATGTGCAGCGGAAGGGCGGCCAATGCCCACCTCATGCGGCGGTTGCGCGGCGGGACCAGGGAGTCAGCTCCTCAAATTTCACCAAAACTCCTGTTTCAGTTCCCACTGCTCAGAAATGCACACAAACTTCCAGAATATTCCAGATATTTCCACCAGATCAGCAAACACCTAAACTAGCCTAATACTTCTAGAACTTTCCCTAAAACCCTAGCTTAAACCCTAAGCTAACTCCTAACAAACTCCTTCTAGAAACCCTTCAACAAACTTTGGGAAGGAAAGTTCTAATTCAAATCTAACCTAGGGTTTGGGAGTCTATAAATATGACCCTAGGCTCATCATTTGATAATTATTCAACCTTGGGAAAGCTTAGAAAAATCAATCCCATTCTTCCTCTTCCTCAAGTTTAGTGAGAGAGCTTGTAGGAAACCCTAACCCTAAATCCAACAACAATTCAAGATCTTGAGTGCAAGCCAAGCAAGATGCCTTCAACCCTTTTATGAGCCGAGCCGATCTTCAATCGGGCAAGAGATCAAAGTAGATCCACGATCCACGGAGACGAGCGAAGCCGAGTCAACGATCGATTTCTTCTTCTTGTAGATTCTTGAAAGAATGTATTGAAATTGTTGATTAAATACAAGGTGATATTCTTTTATCTTGTTTTCTTTAAATTCCGCATCATGTTATCATTACTATTCTTGAATATTGTCTTTGTGGTGATGTGTGAATAAAACTCCGCTCGTCGAGGAGTCGAAACGATCTTTAGTATGATGATGTAACAAATTTGTAATCGATTCTTGAATCCCACGAGTTTGTAAACCCTAGCAAGTTCAAGAATCGATGACCCAATTCGTTGCGATGCTTTCTTGATCGATATCGCTCGAGATTGGGGAGTTCCGATCGTTTCTTGGAATTGCTAGAGGCTAGAATATAAATGGTATCCTCGAAAGAACAAGGGTTAAGAGATGAAACCCTAATTTCATCAAGAAAACCCTAACTCTCGTCGATCACCATTGATCTAGTATCAATTCTTCGAAGGACAAGAACACGAAACCCTTTAGATTACATCACGTCTAAAGATCCGATCGACTCCTACGAGCATCTCTTATATTCTTGATTGTTGATTGGAAATATTATCAAAACAACCGATTCTTGATTGTTTATAGTTTCTTGATTCTTGAGTAAAGAATAGTGACACTCGAATACAAATCACATCTTGAATCATGTTTTCGTTTATTGTTGCTTAACATTTCATTTCAAACGTATCAAAATACAATTGAATTGCACAATCCCTGTGGACGATCCGCACTCATTCATTAACTACATCCGACACCGTGGTTTGATTGCGGTCAATATAATTTTTTGATTGTCGTTACTTTTTACATATACACGTCAGAAAATGGTTCAATCAGACCCTCACGGCTCATGAGATTTGAAAGTCTTAAGTTACAGAAACCTAAACCTGTTCTTAAGCAAATCCCCCACAACCTTCGATATTGCCCTACAAGGGGCTCAATACTGACCCTTGTATACAATCCACGGGCGCGAATAAACATTTCCCCAGCAAAGTCACACCCGTGACTAGGGACATGTCTATATGGTGAACAACCCTTATAATTCCTCTCGACTTATAAGGAGAAAACCCTCTTGTAGGATCCTTACAACTTACAGAGGAACATACACTTAGGAATCCTCACGATAACTAAGGAGAAAATACACCCGCAAGATCCTCATGACTTGTAGGGAGAAATACCTTTGTGAGACCCTTACGGCTCATGAAGTCAAAAGCCTTGGTCGACGGGACCCTTAACCCTGTTTACTAAGCCACCTTTGTTCAACATCGACAGAGACAGATGATGATTCTCTCCTGGCCATATCCCAGTTGTAGCGGTGCTGATGCCGAAATCTGTGTCTAATCTCAGGTTTATGGCGAAAAGCCAGTAGGCCGCACGTGCATACGGGATAGCCGAAATGATGGGGAAACCTGCAATAAAAAGCAGCAGGCAAAAATGTATGCACGCAAAATAGCCGAAATGATGGGGCAACTCGCAATAATAAAAAAAACAACGAGTGAAAATGAAATAAATAGCCGAAATGATTGGGCACCGCTAAAAATAGCCGAAATGATAGGGCAATCACGACCTCCGCGATATAAAAACTGAAATGATAGAGCATCGCGGAAAAAGAAATAAAAAAAAAAATTTCAACTTATGCCCTACAGGTGATGTTCCATCACACCCTGTACACAATCCAAGGGCGTAAACAAAAAGGGATCATACTTCTCCCCCAGGTTTCATCAGAAGAAGAAGCCAAATCTCGACAGGCCGCGAATGACTTAGAGATCATCTCAGCACTCGTCTCGTAACAACGGACACAACTCTAAGCTAAGCGGAACAGCGGCAACTCCCAGTTCCATGGCTCGGTGGTATACATATCGCCAACAGTCAAACCTCCATCCCGTGAAATGCGGATACAGCAAAATTCCTGGTTACGTGGAACGCGGATAACGTCACTCTTTGACCCCGTGGAAAACGTCCAGAGCGGATCCTGGTCCTCGCAGAGCACGGCAGTGAACCCGTGTGAAGCATCCAGAGCGGAGCCTAGTCCTCGCCGAACACGGCAGTGAACCCGTGTGAAGCATCTAGTGCAAAATTCCTGGTCACGTGGAACGCGGATAACGTCACTCTTTGACCCCGTGGAAAACGTCCAGAGCGGATCCTGGTCCTCGCGGAACACGGCAGTGAACCCGTGTGAAGCATCCAGAGCGGAGCCTAGTCCTTGCCGAACACGGCAGTGAACCGGTGTGAAGCATCTAGTGCAAAATTCCTGGTTACGTGGAACGCGGATAACGTCACTCTTTGACCCCGTGGAAAACGTCCAGAGCGGATCCTGGTCCTCGCGGAACACGGCAGTGAACCCGTGTGAAGCGTCCAGAGCGGATCCTGGTTCTCGCGGAGCACGGTAGTGAACCCGTGTGAAACATCCAGAGCGGAGCCTAGTCCTCGCCGAACACGGCAGTGAACCCGTGTGAAGCATCTAGTGCAAAATTCCTGGTCACGTGGAACACGGATAACGTCACTCTTTGACCCCGTGGAGAATGTCCAGAGCGGATCCTGGTCCTCGCAGAACACGGCAGTGAACCCGTGTGAAGCATCCAGAGTGGAGCCTAGTCCTCGCCGAACACGGCAGTGAACCCGTGTGAAGCATCTAGTGCAAAATTCCTGGTCACGTGGAACGCGGATAACGTCACTCTTTGACCCCATGGAAAACGTCCAGAGCGGATCCTGGTCCTCGCGGAACACGGTAGTGAACCCGTGTGAAGCATCCAGAGCGGAGCCTAGTCCTCGCCGAACACAGCAGTGAACCCGTGTGAAGCATCTAGTGCAAAATTCCTGGTTACGTGGAACGCGGATAACGTCACTCTTTGACCCCGTGGAAAACGTCCAGAGCGGATCCTGGTCCTCGCGGAACACGGCAGTGAACCCGTGTGAAGCATCCAGAGTGGAGCCTAGTCCTCGCCGAACACGGCAGTGAACCCGTGTGAAGCATCTAGTGCAAAATTCCTGGTTACGTGGAACGCGGATAACGTCACTCTTTGACCCGGCGGAAAACGCCCAGAGCGGAGCCTGGTCCTCGCCAAGCACGACAGTGAACCCGTGTGAAGCACCCAGAGCAAATACCGGACTGTGGAGTCCTTAAAATCCACGGACTATGATGTCCTTAACCTCGACCGTAATGTCTTAAAACTAACAATCAACCACCCTGAGTCTGTACTGATTCTACTTTGGTTTAAGTGTACATCTCTTCACTCCTTTGATGCCTGACGTTGTAATTCCTCAACGTCTTCAAAGAGGTGACGGGTCCATGCAACCTAACATCGGACTATGGAGTTCCTAAATCCACGGACTATGAGGTCCTTAACCTTGACCGTGACGTCTTAAAACTAACATCGGACTGTGGAGTCCCTAAATCCACGGACTATGAGGTCCTTAACCTTGACCGTGATGTCTTAAAACTAACATCGGACTGTGGAGTCCCTAAATCCACGGACTATGAGGTCCTTAACCTTGACCGTGATGTCTTAAAACTAACATCGGACTGTGGAGTACCTAAATCCACGGACTATGAGGTCCTTAACCTTGACTGTGATGTCTTAAAACTAACATCGGACTGTGGAGTCCTTAAATCCACGGACTATGAGTTCCTTAACCTTGACCGCGACGTCTTTAAACTACGATACCTGGAGTAGCCCCTGACCCCGTGAAACACGGATAAGGATGACCACATCCAACACTTGCAGGTCCTCACGACCTGTAAGGAAGAAAAACTCTCTTGTGAGATTTTTACGACTCTCAAGGGAAAACCCGCTTAAGAATCCTCACGATTCTTAAGAAGAACTTACACCTATGGGATCCTCTCGACCTGTAGAGAGAAAAACTCCTTGCGAAACCCTCATGGCTCATAAAATGCAAAAGTCTTAGGAAGCAGATCTTAACCCTGAATCCTGAGCCATCGCTGTCCTGCAAGGAGATCAAGATAAATCGTCCGTAAACGCATTCAATGAAAAGAGACACGTCATTGAGAAGAAAAATGTATCTTTTATTCATAAACTAAAATGGATACAAAGAAACGAAAAGAAGATACTCTCATTCATGAGTATATACAAAAAAAAGGGAAAAGATACAAGTCCTCAAGCGGCGGGCGGTGTAGTAATTTTACCAGCTCATCATTTTGTTGATGAGCCACGGCTTCATGACGCAAGATCTCCAGAAGACGAGCCTCCGCCTGAGCTTGCTGAGCCTGATACGAAGCAAGCCGAGCTTCGAGCTCTTTCTCGGTGGCTTTATGAGCCTCGACCCTCTCACGAGTGAACGTGGCAGCTTTATCGAGAGCCACCACCTCTTTTATGGACTCCTGAAGCACCCGCCAGAGTTCGTATGCTTTGTTGGCTTTGGCTGTGAGGCTGGCCTGAAGCTCGCTCAGCGCCTTAGAAGCCAACTCCCTCTCCGAGAATTTGCGGCCAAGCCTCTTCTCGCATGACGTCATGTTGGCCGCGCATCGTGCTATCAGACCCCGCAACTCCGCTTTTGCAGCCACGGCTTCCGAGGAAAGGCGAGAACATTCAAGGGCGTGCAAACAAGCCTCCACCTTCCTACAGAACTCCACCCAGACCCGCACCACCTCCTCACTATGATAGGTGGCAAGAAAAGGAAGAGAGCCGTTAGCTTCAGCGGCAAACACTTCGGCTGTGGTCGCGCTACCAGCACGGAGCTCCTTGACGAAAGATGATAGGGAGACAAGGCTCAATTGGGCCAGGCGTTCTGAAGCCCGCAAAGCATAAGGGCCAGGCGGCATCATGATGCGCGATTCCAATGCCATGGAGACTGGCAGGGCTGTTCAAATTTGACAGATGTTAATAAAATTCTTAAGCACAGAACGAACGGGATTATAATAAAATGTTACTCACCGACAGTCATACAAGTAGGAGCTGAAGGTTCCCCTGGCCCTTCAACAACCTCGACCTCATCGTCAGCTTCCAAAACTATAAGAGACATCAACGTCATTTCGCAAAATAGTAACAATGCTATGGTAAAAGAAAAAATGGCGAATGACACTAACCTTGCCCGGAGGAAAGGACAATACGCTGAGGGGAGATCGCCTGCAGAGCTGCCAGCTCCAATAAACGCTGAAATGACTGTCGAGGCGACAGATCAGCGATAGTGGCCGCCAAACCGCACAATTCTGGGAAAGATAAAAGAGTTTAGACCATGGAAGGGTTGCTAATTTAAAACGCAGAGGGTTACCTTCAACGCTCCTCCCATTCTGAGCCGGGGGGATAGCAGCTTCAACGGCCTCCGCCGTGACCTCAGGCTCCAACAAAGGAAGAGTAGTCCCGACTACCTCTCTTCCAGCCTCTGGGCTGCCCTCAGTAAGAGTCATTGGGGCGGCGACCTCCAAAGGAGCCTCCCCCAAAGGGGCAAGCACTCCCTGATCAAGAACCGCCGCTGGAGGCTCTACCATGAGAGGAGCAGCCTCATCAGCCCCCTCCACATCAAGCAAGGCTTCATCGAGAATCTCGGCGGGCTTTAGCTTTAATGGGCCCATAGGGAGCTCCCCCAGCGTCGAAGATTCTGCACGATTCAAATAAGAATAAGGATACATATGCACGGGCATAAATAATCAGAAGAACTACAAAAGAACTATAACGTACCGATACGCAAAGAAGCCCTCAATATGGCTTCTTCAAGCCGCTGCTCCTTCTCAAGGAGGTGGGCTCGCCGGGGTTCAAGGGTAGACTCATGGCCGCCGGTCCATAAAGAAAGTTCGTCCGCTGCGTCCTCTGAAGCGGCCTGCTTCAGAGCCCTTTCCCCCCATCCCTCCAAAGGACCGATAAACCGCCGCCGAATCCACGAAGGGTCTTCGTAAAAAATTACAGCGGGATAGGACTTCTTCGGAACCTTGGCGTTATGAGACACGTCTTTGGAACGCCGTATGGCCTCAGCCAACTGTGCGGCCACCTCATCGGCCAAACTCGGGAAGAGAAGTCCAACGTCTGACTCTTGCAGGGCCAATGATTCGTCTTCAAAGATAGGCTCAGACTCAGCCAAAGAATCGAGCAGATTGGTGGCTGCTTTCCTCCGCCGCTTAGACCCAGAGCCGGTCGCCGAGGATGACCGCTTCCTTCCCCACGAAGCCTTAGGGCGGCGCCGACCCACATCGTCCTCGACACCCTCATCCCTATTACCTTCGCTCGGTGCCACAACCGAGGATGACACCGCCATTGTCGACGCCACGGGGGGCGGTACTGACACCGGCGGTGGTGCTACTACTGGGGCCTGTCTACCCCGCGATCGGGAACCCAGGGGCATACCAGCTGTTGGAGTTAGGTCTACCCCTGACTCCCCCGGAATGAGCGTGGTGTCAACCTCCCTCAGAGGGAAGCGAACCGGAGCCCTCGGTCGCAGCTTACCTCCCAAAGCCTGAGGAGGGGCATCATGACCAAGAAGCACTCTTCTTTCCTCAAGAATAATCGAGTTCACCCGATGGAGATACCATCCCGTAAATGCCCCCACGCACCGAGGCGTATGCTCCGCTTCAGGGATCATAAAATTGGAGCCGGTGTTCAACCTCACAAAATGATGTGCGGCATCGCGAACGGCGTCAAGTGAAGGGACCGGCGCAATGTTGAAAGCCTCAAAGGGAACGCCCTGGTCGTATCCAAGCTGTCGGGCGAATCGATGCGGGTTGTACCGCATGAAAAGAGCTGCACTGTCCTGGCGAAACACCAAGTAGCCCGGTCTAATTGCATACAAGTGCGCGGCCTCCCGGGGCTTCAAAGAAGGTGCGTTGTCTTTCGACTGGTCCCAGAGTTGCTGAACCGGACCTGAGGGAATAGACAAGACCCGATCATTAAAAACCAGCCCGCCAGCGGCAGCGTAAGGAGAAATCAGCACCCGAATAGCCCCAAATTGGGTCGGGTCGGCGGCAGAAGCATCCACTAATCGCATAATTCTTGGGAAGGGGTAGGCATCGTAAAATGAGGGCCTCTGATGCATGGAAAAAGCCCCCAACACGTGCATTTCGATCCAAGACGTGAAATAATGAAGCGAAAAGTTCACTACATCCACGTCGGGGGTAGAGGTATTAGCTGCGGTGCCCAGCCCATGATAAAGATGCGCCAGCGCCGGGATGCCGATAGCCAATCGCGTCCCCTCAGCAATACGATGAGCCGGGTAGATAACCGAGGCTCTCATGAAGTGGCGATGCATGGGGATAACGAACCAACTGAGCTAGACGCTAACAAACCCCATGAAGAACGTCTCCTCATCCATGGCGGGAGCTGCGATGGATTCGAAAGACGTCGGCGACATTATGGGAATGTAGTATTGCGGCAGGTCCGATTCATTAGTTGGCAGTTTCTTCGGGCCAAACCCAAAGGGGTCTTTGATGTTTACAAACTTCAGGCCTGTCTTCGATAAGGCGTCCTCGCGAAGGAAACGAGCAATGAAGCTCTTGAAAGTAACACCCTGCTCTTCGGATTCGGTGAATAATCGGTCGAAGATACCTAGCGCCTTAATTAAACTGGGACGCTTGTGGCGGACGGCATTCTCAACAGACAGGCCGTCAACTGGGGCGAGCTCAGGCTCAAAGATGTACTCGTCAGAAGGCAGTAACTCCTCATACAGACTACCCCTGATTGGCAACCCCGAGATGTCATAGAATTCTGCCAGAGAGATCGAGACCTCGCGATCTCCTAGAATGAAAGTGTTGGTGGGAAGATTCCATTGGTTCAAAAACGCCTTAACCCACCAGACATGCGGGGACTTATAATGGAAGAGTGACGCGTATATTGCCTGATAAAGCCCGACCTTCTGTAGCCGCGCACGATGGGCAGAAAGGATGTAGCGAGCCCAGAGAAGGTAGCCCGTAGGGTGCCGAAGAGTGAGCCCTATCTTATAAATTTGCCCCCACGGATGGGCCTCACCCTGGCAAATACGCCGCCCCAAGATATCTATGGCCGGGATCAGATGGTTCGGAATACCGGTCGTCGAAGGCTCGAGCCTCCCCGTTGGAGTCCAGTTGGGCATTTCCACAGCAAAAACCGTTCTCGGAGGGTCCATCGGTAAGAATGGGAAAGTGGGCTCCGTCGGTACCGCGCAAAGGAAACTCCGGCGACCCTGAATAATATGACTATACCAAGATCCCCATTGAAGTAGGTTGGTACAGTTCGGGTCATGGGCCCGGATCATCACCATCGCTTCCTCATCAGATGGTGACTGAGGAAAAGCAGCCTCCGAGCGAGAAAAGGGAAAGCATGGAACAGAAGCCATCGCACCTGAAATCCAATAAAAGAAGACCGTTAAAAGAAAATTCGGCGATATATATATATCCATGCACGAACATGAAGACTGGTTAAAGAAAGCAACAGTAGATTTTTCTGGGACCATTGGCTACAAAACACATGGGCCCCACAGAATCAAGATGACGGCTCATTAATAATGAGACCAAGCAGTTATAATAAAACAGAGGGAATATCTTCATTAAATAAAGAATGGGTTTCAAGTAACCCTATACATTCCCCCTAGAAGACAAATCTGTCTCGGGCTCTACAACAGATCCAACAGGATCAAAGGAATTAAATTCCCACAGAAGACATCATTACAAAGTTCCTGTTTCATTGATTGCAGAATGACAACCTAGGGTAAGGAGACCCTAAGGAGCCCCCATAAGAAGAAACTGAGTTCTTCACAGGAATTAAATTCCTTATTAAGAAAAGGGAATTAAATTCCCCAAAAAGCCTTTTCTGTGAACAGAGTTAAACTCCATGGATCATCATATGAACCCTAAGAAATCTACTGTTGGAGGTTAAAATGGTTTCGAAACTCGAAGAAAAATGGGTTCTTTGTTAATAAAAGGGTAAAAACCCTTGTTTCAGATTTAAAATCCAGAGGAATGTGAGAGTTCATCGTTCATTCGAGAGCATTACCTAAAGAGAAAGGTCCTTTCGAACAGAGTTAAACTCTGAAAATTGTTTCAAGGCAGAGAACTAAGCTCTGGAAGAAGAGAATTAAATTCTCAGAAAAAGTTTGCAAGGAAGAAGACGAGCAAAGTGAAGGCGTCTCTGAAATGACCCGAATGTTTATAGTAGGTGATGGAAATTTTTCATCTCCCCAAATCCCTAGATGAATCCAACGGTCACAAAAGGTGACAGCGTTGCACTCACGTGCAGACACGTGAGAACAACGCTGTGGGGGCATTTGTTTCCTGATTTAAAATCAGGAAAGCCTACGGAAGAGGCTTCAGAAAAGGGTCACGTGCTCACACGTGACCAGCAGTCACGTGTTGGCACGTGACATTTAAAAACATCGGCAAGGCAAATTCAGCTTCCCGACTACATCAAAGAAAAGGGCTTCAGAAAGGGTCACGTGCTCCCATGTGACCTAGGTCACGTGTTGACACGTGACATTTAAAAGCGGCTTCAAAGGCAAACCGGTTCCCTGATCAAATCAAGGAAAAGGCTTCAGAAGAGGTCACGTGCTCCTACATGACCAGGGTCACGTGTTGGCACGTGACACTCAAAAGCAGCAGACTCGTTCTCCGGTTAAATCAAGAAAAAGGGTCCAGACGAGGGTCACGTGCTCACACGTGACCAGGGGTCACGTGGTGGCACGTGACGGTTAAGCAGCGGCCAGAAGGCTGAGCACAAAAAGAAGGAGAGGGCTCGTTCCAAGGGGGTCACGTGCCCACACGTGACCAAGGGTCACGTGGCCACACGTGACCAGCTTTCAAAGCCTATCTGTTAACAGAATTAAATTCTGAGAAAAGACCTCTCAAATCTTTCCAAAGGAACCGATTGAATTAAAGATTTAAAGATTCTTAAATATCACCTATCTATGGAAAAAGCCTGAACTTGGAAAGATTTCCCCTTAAAATCTAACCGAAATAACAAAAGAGAATCTCGGGATTTAAAATCCAATGGTGATTAAAATTCACATAATAATCCAAAGGTCCAAAACGAATGGTGAATACAAATTAAATCTCTCAATGAAAGATTCACCGAAACGAATTGATTCGGCTGCTTCTCCTATAAATAGGAGCCAAGAGACGTACAGAGAGATAGATGCAGAGGGATCGACATAAAAAAGAGGAGAGCCTTGATACTTTGGAGAAATTTGGATCTTCTGCAAAAGAAAACCCTAGGTAAGAAAGGGAAGGCTTTTTGAAAGGAAAAGAGAATTTAATTCTCAACAGAGTTTAACTCTGATATAAAACAGAAGAACATAGTTCTCTCTTTGGTGAAGGATCTGTAAAGTGCACATCTCCCCTTGAGTGGAGAATTTAATTCTCAATGGGTTGAGATCCAGCCATGCAGATCCAAAGCATAGAGAGGGAATGGAAGCTTAAGAATTTAATTCTTAATTCTCACAGAACTATAGGAATTTAACTCCTTCAAAATAAAATTAGGATTTGACCCTATGTTATGGGAATTTAATTCCTTCAGAATAAACAGATCCAGGGTTTAACCCTAATTAAGAACTTAGTTCTGTTAAAATAACAGGAATTTAATTCCTATGACAGAATCTCATTCCTCAGAATAATTCTCTAAAAAGGGAGTGGGAATTTAATTCCTTAAAGCTTTTATTAGGGTTTAACCCTATGATAGAATTCAGTTCTTCACATATATGAGGAATTTAATTCCTGCAGAAAATTCAGAGTTCAACTCTATCTCAGAATATAAATCTTCAAAAGGAAATAGGAAGTTTATTCCTCTAAAAATTATTGTCAGGGTTCAACCCTACGAAGAATTTAATTCTTGAAAGGGATTAACAGATCTTCTAAAAAAGAAAAGAAACATACATAGAGGCAGGGTCACGTGTCACCACGTGACCCCCGAAAAGATCCACAGAAAAGGCCCTTTCGAGGCAGTGCCTCATGTGACCCACGTGACCCTTGGCAGAGGCTTTAACATACGAGCATTTAAATGCCCGTCACGTGATGGCACGTGATGATGCGATATTCTCAGCAGAACAAATGAAGGGAGGGCGCCCTCACGTGTTACCACGTGACCCCTCTTGCCTTAGTGTTTAACACTAAATTGGAACCCCTGAATCCAGTGTTAAAACACTGTTTGGCCTTAGTGTTCAACACTAATCAAAGAACTTTATTTGCAGTGTTTAACAATGAATTTCTTAGTGTTCCATACTAATTTGAAATCTCTGCCACCAGTGTTTAACACTGATTATATTAGTGTTTAACACTAATTTGAGATTTCTGTTGCTAGTGTCTAACACTGACTTGCCTTAGTGTTTAACACTAATTTGAAGCCCCCGTTGCTGGTGTTTAACACCAATTATCTTTTAGTGTTAAACACTAACTTACCAATCTCATTCCCAGTGTTCAACACTAGTTGGTCTTTAGTGTTTAACACTAGCTTTAGCCCAATTGGCTAAGTATCCAGAGGCAAAGCCCCTCCTTTGATGGACCAACTGAAAAAGCCAATATTCCAAACATGATTGGACTTAGCCCAAGATGGCCATAAGTCCTCAACTCAGACTTAACTGGGCTAATGGGCTCATAACATAATTAATTGGTCTTGATCCCAAATCGGGCCGAAGACTATTTAATCCATCCCGGTTCAAGGGTACATCTCTTCACTCCTTTGATACTTGGCGTTGTAATCCCTCAACGTCTTCAAAGAGGTGACGGGTCCCGATGACCACACATCGATACGGACTGTGGGGTCCTTAAACCCATGGATTATGAGGTCCTTCACCTGACCGAGATGTCTTAAAACTAACAACGGACTGTGGGGTCCTTAAACCCATGGACTACGAGGTCCTTAACCTTGACCGAGATGTCTTAAAACTAACAACGGACTGTGGGGTCCTTAAACCCATGGACCACGAGGTCCTTAATCTTGACCGAGATGTCTTAAAACTAACAACGGACTGTGGGGTCCTTAAACCCATGGACTATGACGTTCTTAACCTTGACCGAGATGTTTTAAAACTAACAACGGACTGCGGGGTCCTTAAACCCATGGACTATGAGGTCCTTATCCTTGACCGAGATGTCTTAAAACTAACATTGGACCGCAATGTCCCTAAACTACCCATGGACCGCAATGTCCTTAAACTACCTACCGACCGCAACGTCACTAAACTAAACAACAGAGCCCCCTTTTATTGCTCACTTGTTGGATCTAAACGATCCCGTTAAGTTGATCTTGGTCTAAAAACTAGACTAACGTATCCTTAACAAACGTTTAAGTCGATCTTAGTCTCAAATGAGGCTAACGTATCCTTAAACCCAAACCCCCAAACCCAAATCTAAGATAATACGGATTTGGACTAGTCCACGCCCTACGGGCGACGACATAACTCAGTCTCCGTATACAATCCACGGGCAACTAAACATAAAACAAACACACACGACACGAAGTGACCATCTGGAGAAGGAGAAAGTAGTTACCGCGATGCGGTAGCGTAATTAACTGCAGGGGCTTGCGCCTGCAGGGAAGAGCGTCCCCACAATCAAAAAAAACCCTCAAGCGAGGGGGAATCTGACAAAGTCTGCTACATCGGACGCATCCGTTTAAACCTTCGATACATGGTGCCATAAATCAACTTGACATCTTCGGAGAGGTGGACGGAGAGCACCAATTAGCATCTGCCCCGAACCCCAGGTGAGACGGCCCCACGTCCAGTCGCGCCGTTCGGAGGGGAACATGCACTTAATAATAACAAATTAAAATCATACGATGCACAAGCACAACAGAGAACAAAAATAAAAGAACCCTTAACAGGCAATGAAATACTTAATTAAAAAGAAAAATACTTATTCATTATTATTGATATTACATTTAAAAAAGATCACCGAATACGGGATCAGAAAGACAAGGGTTCACAAAAAGAAAAAGATGATTATTCAGCTCCCTCTCCGTCTTCTCCATCATGTCGAAACGGCGATCATCCCGAGGGGTAGCCATCCAACGGTCGATGCCGGTCTCCTGGGAAAAAGTAGCGATGACAACCCGACGAGCCCGTATCTGGCTCAACAAGTGGAAGGAGAAGTCCCTCAGGGCTTTGGTGATCAAGTGCGCTTCGAGAAAGCACTCAATCTTATCCTCGGCGGCATCCAGCATCGCCGAGGACATCACTGCTGGAGGAGGGGGAATGTTGGCGAGCACCGAGGCAAGGGTCATCCTAAGCCAAATGGAATTCGGAGGGAGAGGAAACCCCACACGAGTCAAAAGCTCGTGCATTGCGGCATCGCATTGCTCATCCGAGAGAGAAGGGTCCACCAGGCGCGCAGCAAAACGGGGAACGATGTCCCGAATCGGCACCTCCAATGGTTGTCGGCGGGCATGAGGGCGGTTGCAAGCCATGATCGAAGAAGTTCTCTGAAAATGAGACAAGAAAAGGCTCAGCCTCGAGTTATATATATAGACCCAAGCACAGAAGATTATGTGCACAATGAAATCATTTCCAAGGCCCGGGAAATCAGAATTTTGGAAATACAAGTTTGACTTGAAAAAAAGGAGATGAAAAGATATCTCAGGTGAAGCGACGCTTCCGATTTTCCCAAAATATAAGTTTTAATAAATGAAGCAACGCTTCAGATCCTCTGCGCTGAGCGCAGGGCACCACGTGTCTGGCGCAGACGCATCAGCGCAGCGCCGAAGGCAGTGCGTCCAATCAGAGCAAAACTCTATTTTTTAAGTAAAATTAAAGGAAGCAACACTTCAGTTGCGCAAGCATTGCACTGCGTGACACGTGTCAGCGCAGTTGCGCTGCGCTGTTGCGCTGCGCGACACGTGTCAGCGCAGTTGCGCTGCGCGACACGTGTCAGCGCAGTTGCGCTGCGCTGTGCGCTGCGCGACACGTGTCAGCGCAGATGCGCTTGCGCTGTGCGCTGCACGACACGTGTCACGCGCTGGGGTATCTGCGCCAAACAGAATTAAAATTCTAAAGAAATCTTTTCTTTTCTTGTTAAAACAAGAAGATTTTCTTCTGTAAAACAGAGGCCCTTGGATCAAAGATCCAACGGTGGGGAAAATTCCCCAAATCACTCAGAGAAAGATCTCTTTAACAGATTTAACTAATTTATGGGCATTATAAAAAGGACCCCAAGCCTCAATTCAAAGGCATCAACATTTTCTTGAAAAAAGTCAAGAGCCTCAAACAGAGAGAGAGAACTCTGAGAAAATTTCAAAGAAAAAGGTAAAAACCTTCACGAGAGAGAAGAAATCTCTTTTAATAAATCATTGATCTAAAAACCAGATCAATGATCTTCACATAATAAACAGTGCTTTGCACTTCTTATGAACCACCGGTTCTTTAAAACAAGAAAACAACAAAATAAAAAAATTAGTGCTTTGCACTTTTATGAACCTCTGGTTCTTGAAATAAAAAGAAAAACTTATTTTTCTTTGATCTAAATTAGATCAAGAAATCAAATAGTGCTTTGCACTTCTGTTCTTGAATCTAAAAGATTCTCAGTGCTTTGCACTTCCAAACTGCGCTGTTGCGCTCTTGGGAATGCGCCACGTGTCAGCATCTGAATCACTTACACTATGAGCTTTGAGATAGAGCTTTGCTCTCTGTGATTGGCGCGACTCACTAAGGTGCACCACGTGTCAGCAGCGCAAGCACAGCACACTAGCACAGCGCACTGCGCTTGCATGACACGTGTCATCGTCACAAGCGCTTGCGCTCTCTGATTGGCGCAAAGCGCCTGAAAATGCAATGCATTTCCTGAAAGGCCAGGCCCAATTAAAAGACCAAACATGCCTAATTAAATTGATGCTCTGCATCATTTATAAATGGGCAAAGCCCAAACAAAATAATAAAAATGCTATGCAGATGCCTTGCAGTGCCCAAAATAAATCGATGCTCTGCATCTTTTATGGGCAAAGCCCAAACAAAAAAATAGAAAATAATGCAATGCGTTATTTAAAAATGGGCCAAGCCCTAACACAGGTCTAACAGACCAAAAATAAATAAAAGGCGTTGAATACTTTTCAACTGGACTTAGCCCAATCATGGCCGTAAGTCCTCAAATTAAATTGACTAAGCGAGATTGCTCCCTTAAATCAATTTATATCCGGTTCGAGGGTACATCTCTGAGCTCCTCTGACACCTCTCGTTGTAATCCTTCAACGACGTCAGAGAGGCGACGGGTCCCAACAACCACACATGAATATGGACTGCGGGGTCCTTAAACTCGTGGACCGAAACGTCCTTAAACTAATATTGGACCGAAACGTCCTTAAACTAATATTGGACCGAAACCTCCTTAAACTAATGTCGGACCACCACGTCCCTAAACTGGAACATGGACCACCACGTCCCTAAACTGGAACATGGACCATCACGTTCCTAAACTGGAATGCGGACCACCACGTCCCTAAACTGGAACATAGACCACTATGTCCCTAAACTGGAACAATAGAGCCTCAAAATGCTCTTTTGCCGGATCTAAACGATCCCGTTTAAGTTGATCTTAGTCCCAAACAGGACTAACGTATCCTTAACGAACGTTTAAGTTGATCTTAGCCGCAACGCGACTAATGCATTCTTAAACTAAAAACACCAAACCCAAATCTAAGTAAATACGGATTTGGACTAATCCACGTCCTACGGGCGACGGCATTACTCAGTCTCCATATACAATCCACGGGCAACCACAAACAAAACAAACACACACGACAAGAAGTAAAATTCTGGAGAAGGAGAAAGTTGTTACCGCGACACGGTAGCGTAATTAACTGTAGGGGATTACGCCTGCAGGGAAGAGCGTCCCCACAATCAAAAACCCCTCAAGCGAGGGGGAATCTGACGAAGTCTGCTACATCGGCCGCATCCGTCTAAACCTCCGATACACGGTGCCATAAATTAACTTGGTATCTTCGGAGAGGTAGACGGATAAAACCAAATAGCATCTGCCCCGAATCTCAGCGTCAGGACATCGCGGTCCTGTGCGCCGCCGTTCGGAGGGGAACACCTAGGTTACATTCTGATCTACACATGAATTTAAAAAACTACCCTAAGAAAGCCGGGTCAAAGCACTGACACCCACCGACACGTGCATAGTATAGCCGCGGAACCGCGGCAGAAAGGCCTGTTTGGCCGCGGTTCCGCGGCCATTTAGTGGGATCTTGGGCTTATCTCTTCAGGGTTGCTTCATGTTGCTTTTATCTTCTGTTTTCTTCACTTGGTTTCTCAGAATCTTTTCTATTTTCTTCCAGATTTACAACAGTGCAGAATGATGTGGACTTTTGCCTTGAGCTTTGCGTTGAAGTCTTGAATCTTGTGTTGCCCTTATGCTTTGTGCATTAAACTGTCTAATGATTTTCCATTTGTTCCTTGAACTGGTAGGCGGCATCATACGGATTCATCTGATGTTGGTCGTAGTCTCACATTTGTAGCGACTTTTCATGGATATCACTATAACGAGCTGAGAACCTGTAACCTGCAACTATTTAGCAGATATGGATCAAAAGTACCTACTTATATGCAATGTGATTAAGAATAGACGGTATAAAAATGAAAAAATATGATATGAACAGTGCCTCACGTGCCCATCTCGTAGGCGCTGCCTAAATAAAGAGTGCTTAGCACTCAATGAGTGGCACTCAGCGCCAAGCGCCTCATGTGCCCATCACGTGGGTGCTGGTTAACGTGAAGTGCTCTGCACTCATCAAACAGTGCCGAGCACCTAGCGCCAAACGCCTCACGTGTTCTGCATGTTGGCACCATAAAGAGTATTTAACACTCCATAAAAAATAAAAAAAGAGAGGATAAAGTAAAGGGTGAGCGTCAGAACCTATATCAATGCTCAGCATTGTTTGCACAGAGAAGGGACTAAGCCCAAACAAGTGTTTAACATTTTATTCAAAGACTAAGTGGGATGAGTCCAAGTTGACCAAAAGTCCCTAATTCAAATCAACCGAGCCCATGTGTTCACCATTTTCCAAATTGGTCTCAGTCCCAAACATGATTATTGATTTTCCAACGGACATTGGTTCAAGGGTACATCTTCTCACACCTCTGATAAATGCCGTTGTAATTCTTCAACGTCTTCAGAGAGGTGGTGGGTCCCGATAACTAACAACTCTTTAGTGTGCTCCCAAATTGACGGGCGCATCCCAATATGGACCGTAATGTCCTTAAACTAGCTGCGGACAGCAACATCCTTAAACTAGCTCTGGACCGTAATATCCTTAAACTAGTTGTGGACCGAAACGTCCTTAAACTAAACCCTCACACCAAAAATGGTGATCTATGGACCGCAACGTCCTTAAACTGACAACTGACCGTAACATCCTTAAACTAAAACGATAGAGCCTAAATGCTCTTTTGTTGGATCAAAAATGATCCTGGACCCGCGCTAAGTAGATCTTAGTCCAATATCGGATTAACGTATCCTTAACAAACTTTTAAGTTGATTTTAATCTCAAAAAAGGTTATCGATCCTTAAATCAAACCAAACCCAAAAATACGGATTTGGACTAATCCACGCCCTACGGACGACAACACAAATTAGTCTCCGTATACAATTCATGGGCAACCAAAAATAAAACAAACAAACACGACACGAAGTGAACATCTGGAGTAGGAGAAAATGGTTATCGCTATGCGGTAACGTAATTAACTGCAGAGGCTTGCGCCTACACGGAAGAGCGTCCCCACAATCAAAAACCTCTCACAACGATGGGGAATCTGACGAAGTCCGCTACAACGGTCACATCCGTCCGAATCTCCGATACACAGTGCCATAAATCAACTTGGCGTCTTTGGAGTGGTGGACGGATATCCAAATAGCATCTTCCCCCAAATGCAGGCAAGACGTTTGTCTTTCCCGGCTTTCGACGATAAACAGATTCTGGCACGCCCGGTGGGACCTTTTCCTCTTTCCACTCCACACTTCGTGTGTCGTGTTCGCGAACGAATCGCGGTTTAATATGGTTTCCCATGGATTTGAGGTACTAAGATTTGGTGTCTTGCTCAGTGCAAAAGAGAAAATGACATCGATGGCTTCCAACTGCACCAATTGCAACAGCAACTCTCACTCCGTCCCTGCTGGAGGAGTGACTTATGGGCCCCAAGCGGCCTCCATCTTCTCAATACCAGTCAGGCAACCACCGAACTGTTCTTCGGGACCATGCTCCCGCCAATGTGCTTCAATGCTTCAATGCCATCACAGGAGGCTCCAAAGAAGTCGGTCTTCGATCGGCTTGCAACTACCACGGCCCCTCTCAACGGGTCGTCCAAGTCTGCCGCCTCAGTCTTCGACAGGCTAAGCCAAAGCTCCAGCGGGCCCACAAAGAGGCCCGCGATACTGAATGGTTATCCCGAAGAGGATAGCCATTCCAGCTCCGGTACACGAAGTCGTTAAAGCGGCTTCTACTTTAAAGAATCGATCTTCACAAGACTGTCCGTTCTAACTCCCGCTTCGGGCGAAGTCATCAAGGCTGCTTCCCCTATCGAAAGATCGGCCTTTGCAAGATTGGCCGTTCCCACTCAGCTGACGTCGGTCTTCGACAAGCTGACACCAACAACACCCCACCAGAGTATGGGGCAAGATGAAGCCACTCCCGTAACTGAACCATTCCCATATGCACGGCATGCTCGATATCGCCACTGGTGCCGAGTAAGGAAGGCTGGGGGCAGTTCCCCCTCTGGACTTACCCTACCTGACTCGGCCTGAATCGGCCGGCGACTCGGCCCGCCGTCGCCGGCCGATTCACCCCAAAACCTGATTTGGCCTTCATGAAATCTGTGACTTTTTGGCTTCTTATAACCCCTGTATGGTTTAAATATTCTGCACAATAACAGAGACATTAAAATACCCTATTAATCTATTTTTTTAATACAATTTTTAATTTCTCACACCCTTTCACCTACCCTAACCTTAATCTTTTCCTATAAATACCATCCCTAAACACACACCCCTCACTCACAAATTCTGTCCAAACTCTCAAGAAAACTCTCTAGAAATTTTGTGTACAAGTGGAGTTAGCGAAGGGCGATGCTCCGGCAAACTTCCGACGACGACCCTAGGAGTTCCCCGGGACGAAACGACGCACCGAAACCTACTTCCACTCCCTCTTCCTCTCCTCTAAACCAAAATCCAGTAATTCCCTCCTCCCTCTTCACTTTTCTATTCTAAAAACTCGTATTTCTAAAACCCGACGGAAGTGGAGTTAATCCGACTTCCGATTCGGTTCTACTTAAAAACTCCATCTTTTATTAAATACAAACATACCAAACCCTCACATCTTGACTAGTAATCATTAAAAAAACATAATGAACAAGTTTCATAGCAAAATATTTCATATTGCAATTTTTATCGTACTTTTTCAGTAAAATACCATGTAGTTTAGTTTTGACATTAAACAACATATTTCGTTGCTATACTTTTAAATAGATCACGAGGTAATGACCTACCTCTTCACAACACTCATATGCAATATAGCACGATACCTTTCGGGAACATAGAATGCGGGAATACGAATTTACACTTAAATACCTTTTACTATAAAAACCTTTTTCTACAAGATTATGTATTTTAAACAAATCTTTGCAAAGCGCCGCTACGACCCATTTTGGGGAACCCGTTTGGGATGGTGCGGATTATCGCACATTCTCGGGCTTAATAGTGCGAGATGCAAACCTCCGCAAGAAGCATTCGGTCTCGAGAGATTTAAAAATACAAATATCTTAAGAAAATGAGATTTCTAGAAAAATAATAAATTAAATTATTTTATATATATATATATATATGTATGTATATGTATATGTATATGTATCATCAAAATATCTAATTTTGATATAATATAAATATTCCAACCTTCCTAAATCAAAAGAATCACTTTACATGATAATACCATGAAATTCCATACTATTGCAAATAAATACCCTATATTATGAAAATTAGATCTTATTCACTAGAGATGTCACATATATAAAATTTGCATCTATGAAAACTCTAAAGATGATAATTAATTACTTGAGGCGTATCTTGAAAAGCATACAAAAATTATTTTTACATAAAAACCCCTCAAGTTCTATAAATTACCCTAAGGACCCTAGTAAATATAGGTTTAAGCGGGACCAGTCTCTTGAGCCTCAGGGAGCCAGAGATATGGGTGCTTTCCTATTTAATGTAGACAACTCAACAAACAGTGTTATCAACACGGTAATCGTCTTTGAAAAAGACAAAAATCCTGTCGCCCATGTGCAGCGGTTACCGATAACATCAAAACCTAATTCGAGACTTCAATTTCTTTTCTAATTGTTCTGACTCAGACTGAGTCTCATTATAAATAAGCTGACTTGAATATGATTTAAGTACAAACTACAATTCAATATGAATCCACATATTCAATATGTTCAATCTATCAATCTATACAACTTGACTGAACCGAACCATGGATATACATCCATCTACATGATTATCCGATACATCCATTTCCATTTATATGATATCATGTTTCGGCAAGTCTTCCATTTACAACACAAGTCATCTATCTATATACAATATATAATTCAAACAATACAACAATACAAATAAGACATCGCGGGGTTTATAAATGGGTAGACTTGTACAGAATATGTTAAAGGTGGCACGAGGTGGTCACTTAAGACGTAATTACATCCATGCCGTTGTTCCGTGGTATTATCGACGGAGCCTTGTATTCCATTTGCCTTTAGTCTCTGGCATATAGAGACCCCTCTCGTATACACTGGCATCTTCTGTACCAAGCTACAAACAACAACGTTAACCATATAATACAACTTTAAAAGTTACACTTTCTCTATCTGTCTATTCTATTTCTCCCTTATCTTTGGGACTTACCGAGCGATTTGTTTGCTGATGACATTCTCTTTCTTCTTCTTTGAATGTCGTCAGGTGATTCGGACCTTCCAGAGATCGAGCCTAGCACTGAAGACTTGGACTAGTTTATTGAAGATCCCGAGCTGTAGTTACACTTGTACATTTCCTTGACATTCTGTACTTTCCATTTCTGTTATGCCACTGTTTAGGCATCGCCTTATTCCATGTATTTACTTTTCCATGCATTGTACAGAAAGAATGTTAATAAATAAAGTTGTTGTTCAATTATATCTATTTGTCTTTGTCTCTTGTGCATTTTATTTATATTTCTTAGATACACTTAGCGTATTTACTTCAGAGTAAATACGTAGCGGCCAGTCGCGTCCTCTGCCCGTATACTGGGAAACGGGGCGTGACAATTTCAAAAGCAGTGGACTCAAACGCCCCAAGTCTAGGGGCATGGTAGTGCACATGGTGTACATGGCTTCCAGCAAAAAAGAAAGTCGTACTTCCGCGGGTCATCGACCACTTACACGGTCTGTAAAAAAGGCTCAGGAGCAACAACAAAAGCTCCAGGAGATGTTGACAAGATGGCCACACTCACTGGGAAAAAAGAAAGCCCGGAAATATCGTCGGAAAACGCCAGGAGCAAGAGACCGGCACCAAATTCCTACGAAGGGTGCTTGAAAAGAAAGATAAAGAGGCGGCGGAACAAGTGGCTAATATAAAACAAATGGTGCTTCTGTTCCAAGACATGGTTGGGATGATGATCTAGCTGGATCCTCCAGCTGAAGACTTTCCAATAATCATTGAAGACGAAAGAGGGGAGACATCAAACCCTCCTCCGGCATTATCAGCTGCCAGGGAGGAGACAATCTCCAAAGATACCCTTAATGACTACATAGCTCAACAAATATGAGCTCATCAAGCGAACGAAGCGGCAGGCCGGGTCGTTAGAACCGGACGACCTTATCCTGGCTGGTACGACCAAATTAAGTACCCGCCAGGATATACGATCCCCAAATTCCATGTGTGTAAGGGGACGGGCAATCCGCACCAACACGTTGCTCAATTCAGAGCTTTGTGTGGTAATACCAGGGGCGATGACAAACTATTGCTTCACCAATTTGTCGGCAGCTTGGCGGAAACAGCATTTGAATGATATTCGGAGCTTTCGAATGACTCCAACAAGATATTTACGGAGATGGAACTACTTTTCACACAACGGATCGCAAGCACAAGCGAGCGCACCCCAATCACGGTATTAATCAATGCAAGAGTGAAGCCGGGAGAGACCTGGGTTCAATACGCAATTCGGTGGCGTAACCTATGGTCAAAGTGTGAACAACGCATAAAAGAAGTTCCTGCTGTGGGCATGTTCATGGGGACCCTTGATCCTCAGGCAACTATATCCCAATTTATGATGTTCTTCAAGCCGACCACCTTCCAGGCATTGATTGACAAGCTGACCCAAATGGACCAGAAGGGCCATAGGCCGTCCTGTTCAAAAACGGATCTCCGGAATGAAAAAGGGAAAGGGAAAGCGACCTTCGTCGCCGACACTCAAAAACAACCGAGTGACCCGAAACCGGTAGCTCGCCAAAATAACAAACCAAGATCCCTCGAAGAAAAGTTGAGACGTCTTTACTCGTTCCCCCAGGATAAAATGAGGAGATTATTCGAACTGGAGGTGCGCAACAGGCTCATCACTCTGCCGGATCCGAGACGCCCACTGCAACCGGGCGACGTCAACAATCCCAATTACTACCCCTACCACCGAATAGTGGGCGAACCAATCGAAGATTGCTACGTCTTCAAAAACTGGGTTGAAGACCAGTACCAACAGGGCAAGTTTGCGTTGTCCGAAAATTGGAAGGTAAACCCGCCACAGCAACACGCTCCTAAAAAGGTGGATACGCCGGGGGCATCATGCTCATTTGTAGAGGAAACTCTGTGGGAAGTTGTCCTTTTGGCTAAAACTAAAAGAATGCTAAAAGATCTTCAAGAATGTCCGGCGATTAGGTGGAAAAGCCCGCTGGAGCCTGAGATTATTGACGGAATGCTGAAACCACGACCAATGCCGAAAGTTGGTAACGATGGGCAAAACCTCCAAGCCAAGCCTCCGAAATATTTAAAGAAGAACAAGAAGGCCAAGAAGCCCGTGCAGCTTGACGGCAACCATACGGGTCTGCAAAAGTACATCGATGCACTGGAGGAATACAACCAAGAGGCACGGACCCCAGTCACATTAGAAGAATTCTTCAAGCATGTTCTTGAGAATGGAAACAGTGACATTGATGAAAGAGACGATTCTTCAGAAGAACCCGAGGATTATGTGGCGAGTTGCCACATGATCTCTCACTCATCGATAAATGGTAAAGAAGCTCCTGTCGTAAAGAAACTGGGGGCAGATCCAGAACCAAAATCCATGGAACCATCAGGTGACCTCATCGACAAGCTGCTGGACGAAGCCCTCCAAAAGAGAAAAGCTGACCAAGGACGTGAGGCGGCCATATACAAAAAGGCCAAGTGTCGACGTCAAGCGGAAGAAGTCGCAGTAATGAGAAGTCATAAAGTACCCCAACTGGATCGAAGCGTACCTGCCACTAGTAAGAGCAGAATCAAGGTAGAGAAGCAGTTCGCCAAAGCTCTGTCAATGGGAATGAAGTTGCCTCCTTTCGAAGGAAGTACTCCAAGGAGCAAGTGCCTCGACGAAGTGAATGTACATCCGAACTACCGCTTGTACCATCGGAAGATCATGCACCCTACCGAAGAGTGCAATGCCTTCAAGAAGTGATGGCACGAATATGTTACCCATCAACAACACTTCAAGCGAATGAAACACAAAGCCCGTCGGGAACAGAGAAGCGCGACAGACGAGCGTGAAGGAACAGCCGGTAAATGTCATATGGTTGATGCCATCCCGACAAGAGCAAAACCTCAAGTTCTTACCTTCGGGAGCGATTCTGACGAAAAAATGGCCCTCGGCCCTCTCTTCAAGAAATCCACCTCTGAAAAAGAAGAGGAGATGAAGAACTGTGAGAACATTCAACTGCGTAACTGTACGTTTTCTGAAAAGAATCTCAGATCTTCAAACAAAGGTTCGGGCAAAAGGGACAAAGGAAAGGAAAAGGTCCCTGGGGAGATTGCTCTCGATGATAGAGTTGTCGAAGAGCTCACAGCCAAGGACCCACTCAAGAAGAACAAGGTGGATTATAATGTCCTGGCACATCTGAGAAAGATACCCTCACAATTGAGTATCTTGAATGCCCTTCTCCTGTCTAAAGAGGCACGAGATACCTTGATCAAGGTGTTACAAGAGCCCGACCAGTTTCAAGACTTCCTGGCGGAAGAAAAGACGAAGGACGAGCTGGAATAAGTCCACACGGTTGACATCACCTTCATCGATGAAGACCTCCTTCTCGGAACGTACGAGTACAACCGTCCATTGTATATAACCGGACATTGTCACGATATCAAGATAGGGAAGATCCTGGTCGACAATGGGTCCTCCGTCAACCTTCTCAATGTAAGAGTACTGAAGGAGATTTGCATGAACGTTCAGCACTTGGCTCGGGATAAAATTACCATCTCCGGTTTTGACTCCCAATCATCACAAATGCTCAGGTCTGTAATACTGACAAACTCTCGGGTCTGTAATACTGACATTACGCTTCGGGCCGCTCGTCACTGACATCACACTTCGGGCCGCTCGTCACGGACATCAAGTTCCATGCCATTGATGCCAAGACTTGCTACAACGCTCTGATCGACAGGACTTGGTTACATGAGTACAACATCATCCTTTCTACACAACATCAGTGTATGAAGTACTTCAAGGACAGCCTCGAGTACACAGTCACAGGGGAGCTAAACCCATTCTCCGTAAATGAAGTTTGCAAATATAAAGACGCCAAGTACTTCTTACCAGACTTCGAAGACATGGAAAGATGTCGCAAACCGGAGAATAAAAAAAGCCATCGCTACTATCCCGATATTCGGGAGCGATACCGAAGAGGATGAAGAGATGGTCTACTAGGGACAACCCTAAAGCAATAGGCCAGGACCATCTGCTCCTATTCTGATCTTTGGCAGTGACTCTGAGAACGAGACCAACGCAGTGTTTTCCGTCCGCCCGCCAATGTAGAGCTTTGCTGGTGCTGACCGGACTTTACAGGTTACCCTGGTCCCGCAGCGGCATTATAAAGAACTTGATGCACTTGATATATACAGCGTGCAAGATCTGCAAACCTTCTACGTCCCTCCTAAGCAAAGAGGTGAGAAGGCGATCATTTTCTACCAATCCACAGAGACTAAAGTGAAGAAAGAAGTATGGCACGGTGTCGAACCTGCGCTCGACAGGCTTCAACCAATCCGTCTGCCCAGATACTACGCAGGGAGATTGAAAAGCCTATTGAGACACCAAGGAGTACCCTTCAAACAGACTGCTCGACAAACCCAGTTCTATTACAAGATTTGGGACGTTTCCGGGACTCAGCGGAAGATGACCAACGGGAGAATGGAGACGACTAGCCTTGGATACATTCGGTCTAATAAAAGGGAGCGATTCCATAGTGTTCCCCGCCGAACATAGAGACGCGACCACGTAGGTCCGTCTTGCCTAAAATTCGGGGCAGATGCTAATTGGTGCTATCCGTCCACCACTCCGAAGATGCCAAGTTGATTTATAGCACCATGTATCAAAGGTTTAAACGGATGCGGCCGAATTAGCAGACTTTGTCAGATTCCCCCTCGTTTGAGGGGTTTTTGATTGTGGGGACACTCTTCCCTACAGGCGCAAGCCCCTGCAGTTAATTATGCTACCGCATCGCGGTAACAACTTTCTCCTTCTCCAGATGATCACTTCGCGTCGTGGGTATTTGTTTTGTTTGTGGTTGCCCGTGGATTGTATACGGAGACTAATTTATGTTGTCGCCCGTAGGGCATGGATTGGTCCAAGTCCGTATCTTCTTAGATTTGGGTTTGGGGATTTGGTTTAAGGATACGTTAGCCTCATTTAAGACTAAGATCAACTTAAACGTTAGTTAAGGATACGTTAGTCTATTGTTTAGACTAAGATCAAATTAACAGGATCATTTAGATCCAACAAAAGAGCATTTGAACTCTATTGTTTAGTTTAGAGACATTGCGGTCAATTACCAGTTTAAGGACATGGTGGTCCAGGTTAAGGACATCATAGTCCGTGAGTTTAACGACCTCACAGTCAAGGATAAGGACATCATAGTCCGTGGGTTTAAAGGGACCCAACAGTCCGAGGTTAAGGACATCGTAGTCCATGGGTTTAAAGGGACCTAACAGTCCAGGGTTAAGGACATCGTAGTCCGTGGGTTTAAAGGGACCCCACAGTCCAAGGTTAAGGACATCGTAGTCCGTGGGTTTAAAAGGACCCCACAGTCCAAGGTTAAGGACATCGTAGTCCATGAGTTTAAGGACCCCACAGTCTAAGGTTAAGGACATCATAGTCCGTGGGTTTAACGGGACTCCACAGTCCGAGGTTAAGGACATCGTAGTCCGTGGGTTTAAAAGGACCCCATAGTCCAAGGTTAAGGACATCGTAGTCCGTGGGTTTAAAGGGACCCCACAGTCCAAGGTTAAGGACATTGTAGTCCATGAGTTTAAGGACCCCACAGTCCATAGAAATGTGTGGTTGTCGGAACCCGTCACCTCTCTAAAGACGTTGAAGGATTACAACGACAGATATCAGAGGAGTAAAGAGATGTACCCTCGAACCAATGTGAGTTGGTTGAAAGATCTGTATCCCAGTTTGGGACTGAGATCAGTTGAATATTCGTGAGCAGATGGGCTCAATTCAATATAAGTTGAGGACTTATGTCCAGAATTGGGCTAAGTCCAATTAAAATGTTTAACATTTTATTGTTCTGGCTATTGAGCCTTTATTTGGGCCTGGCCCTTTTAATAATGCTAAGCATTAGGTTCTGACATCTTTTGTCTTGTATTGAATGCATATCATTGATCAGAACAATGTGTGTTCTGACAGTGCGCCACGTGGCGCGTCAGGCGCTTTGCGCCAATTAAAGAGCGCATTGTGCTTCTGTCAGGTAGCGCACATGAAGATGACACGTGTCGCGCTTAGCGCTAAGCTCTAGTTTATTAGCGCATTGTGCTTTCAATTTATGAGCGCTTTGCGCTGATTTAATGGCACACCAGTGAGTGACACGTGGCGTGCTTAGCGTTGAGCGCCAGCCCATGAGCGCAGTGCTCTGTTTCAGAAGCGCAAAGCGCAAGCTGTGTATGTGTTTGACACGTGGCATGCTTTGGCGCTGAGCGCCTGTCCAATAAGCGCAAAAGCACAGTTCATGAGTGCAAGGAACTTTTCAGTAGCGCAAAGCGCACTTGATCAAATTTATGATCAGAGAACAAATTTATGTTCTCCCTTTAAAGGAGGCCTTGCCTCAAGATTCAAGAACAGAAGTTCTTGTTTATAAAAGGGCTCTGCCTTTGTAGATCAAGGATCTGTGAATAAAGTAAATACTTCTTTTATTATTTTTTTATGATTAGATCTTTTGATCTTTTTATGCAAGACCTTGGTCCATTGTAGATCTATGATCTTTTAAGAAGATAGTTCTTCTTTTTTAATGAGATAATTTCATCTCTGTTGTTCAAGAATTAATTCTTTACCTTGAAGAAATGATCTTCTTTTTCTAAGAGCTTGCTCTTCTTTCTTTGAGATTTCTCAAAGTTTGTAGGGGGTTTATCTATATCAGACTTTAAGTCTTGGGGCTTTTATATAGGGCAAATTGATTTGTTAAATCAGTTAAAGAGATCTTTCTCTGATTGATTTGGGAATATTTCACACAGTTGGATCTTTGATCCTAGGCCTTCTGTTTTGCAGAAGATAGTCTTCTTGTTTTTAACAAAACTGGAAAGATCTTTCCATAACAGAATTTTAATTCTGATTAATGATTTATCATTATTAGATCTTTTGATCTAACAGTGGGGAATTTTTCATTCCAGCGCTGGCGCACCCGTGCTTTGCACGTGGTGCGCTGCTTAGAGCGCAGCGCACTTTGCGCTAGCGCACCTACGTTTGACACATGGCGCGCAGAGCGCACCGCAACTGCGCTAGCGCACCCGTGTTTGATACATGGCGCGCAGAGCGCTGGATCTGAAGCGTTGCTTCAATTCTTTTGAATTTTAAAACAGAGCTTTGCTCTGATTGGGGGTGCGCTGCCTAGGGCGCAGCGCACCTGGCCCCAGCGTGTCTGTGTTTGACACGTAGCGCACAGCGCAGAGCGCTGGATCTGAAGCATTGCTTCAATTCTTTTGAATTTTGAATTTCAAAACAGAGCTTTGCTCTGATTGGGGGAAACACATAGCTGCCATGCCGTTGCGCTTACGTGGCCCAAATGTGAGCACAGCGGTGGCAACATCTTAGTCGTTGGATCAACTTTTGGAAGTTGAAACGGCTCTCAATGCCTATAAATAGGACCTTTGGTCCCTTAGATGATTTTCATCTCCTCCTTGAGAATTATCTCTTCGTCAGAGCATTGCTCTCCTGTTAATAAAAATCTTTTAAGAGTCAGAACTCTGTTAAAATTTAGGTCAAGTTTAAAACTTTCACTAGATTAGGGTTTTACCCATTAACAGAGTTTTGCTCTTCATAGATCTTTGATCTAAAGAAAACCCTTTTAGGGTTTCATTAATAGAGCTTTGCTCTCTTCAAATCATGAAGAACTCTTAAGAGTTTATTCATGGATCTTGAAGATCTTAGAATTTTAATTCATATATATATACAAAAATTTGATTTCAATTTTTCTGATGTCCTTTCTTTTTATCATCATCTTTTTTTTTCTTTTTTTTAGAGCAAGGCTCCTGGCATTCTCGGGGAATTTCTTTAAATTCTCTTCATAATTGGCTTTGACAGGTGTCACTCCTGTCTGCAGAGCCTTGCTCTCGGGGAATTTAAATCCTTGACCCGAAGGGTTGCTTATTAAATGAGATTCCCTTTTTAGGATTTCTCACAGATTCGAATTTATTAGGTGTCATAATTAGAATTCATTGCCTAATTTTAATAAGAATTTGCCTAATCATTTTGTCCGCTAATTCTTGTTAATTTTCTTTTCCAGGAGTTATGGACGCTCATATGTATGACCTTGATGTGATCATCTCTTACGGAGACATTCGCTCACTCGGCCGTTCTCAAAATCGAGAATTCACAAACGCCCAGTGTGCCGAAATCATGAGTCGCTTTGACGCATACGATGGTCGACTGCTTCCTCGACGTTCCACTCTCCTGAAACTTATCGTGGGAGTGATCTGGGAAGCGCTTCCTTTATTCTGTACTGGCATGCCACTTAAGGCATTGGATGCTGCCGAGGATAAGGTGCACTCGGTGTATCTGATGGGCCTAATCTCAAAAAGAAGGCGAGACAACTTTATCGATCTTCTGCATCAAGCTTTTCAACAGGCGGCAATACTTGCGGCCTATCAGAGGGTGGAGGACATCCGTGAGGATCCCGATGCTTGTGATCCTGAAAGAAAGCATACTAGGATGGTTCGAAAGGCCTGGAAGATTTTGGACAACGTCACTTTCAAATTCCTCAATCCATGCCCTGGATCTGAGGTTTTTCCATTGTAATCATAATGTTTTTGTTTATTGCTTTCATAATTGTAAGAACTTTTTCGCGGTATGAATGGAAAATTCTTCATTTCAGCTTGTTTTGTTTTATGTACTAAATCTTTTGCACATGCATGAACGGGTATGCCTCGAACGCTTAATCAAATGCGAATTAAATGTTCCCCTTGTCGCTTTCTTCTCTTTGCTGTGTTGTTGCCATGTGATTTTAGCAAGTGTGGCTTGCAGATGGTATATAGCTGTCCATCTTGGACTCTTTGTAAGGCGGTGATGGCTTAGGAAAAAGGGTTAGGATCTGTCACCTAAGACTTTTCAATTTTATGAGCCGTGAGGGTCTCATAAAGACTTTTCTCCCTATGAGTCGAGAGGATCTCGTAGGTGTATTTTCTCTTTAGGAAACGTAAGGATTTCTAAGTGTGTTTTCCCTTATAAGTCGTAAGGATCTTATAAGAGAGTTTTCTTCCTTATGAATCGAGAGGATCCATAAGTGTTTAATGGGGTAGACATGTAGATGACGCATTTTTGAAACGGGGTCATATGGATGACGTATTTCCGAATGTGGTCATGAGGATGACATATTTCCGAACGGGGTCATGTGGATGACGTATTTCCGAAACGGGGTCATATGGATGACGTATTTCCGAACGGGGTCATGTGGATGACGTATTTCCGAACGGGGTTATGTGGATGACGTATTTCCGAACGGGGTCATGTGGATGACGTATTTCCGAACGGGTCATGTGGATGACGTATTTCCAAGCGGGGTCATGTTGATGACGTATTTCCGAGCGGGGTCATATGGATGACGTATTTCCGAACGGGGTCATGTGGATGACGTATTTCCGAGCGGGGTCATGTGGATGACGTATTTCCGAACGGGGTCATATGGATGACGTATTTCCGAACGGGGTCATGTGGATGATGTATTTCCGAGCGGGGTCTCGTTGATGACGTATTTCCGAGACGGGGTCATGTGGATGACGTATTTCCGCAATGGGGTCATGTGAATGTCGTATTTCTGCGACGGGGTCATGTGGATGTCGTATTTCTGAACGGGGTCATGTGGATGACGTATTTCCGAACGGGGTCATGTGGATGACGTATTTCCGAACAGGGTCATATGGATGACGTATTTTCGAACGGGGTCATGTGGATGACGTATTTCCAAGCGGGGTCATGTGGATGACGTATTTCCGAACGGGGTCATGTGGATGACGTATTTCCGAGCGGGGTCATGTGGATGGCGTGTCGTCTGTTGTAATGAGACGAATATCGGAGTGGTCTCCAGGTTGTCTGTGAGCCGTTGAGATATGGCTTCTTCTTCTGATGGAGCCTGGGAGGGAAGGCGTGATTCCTTCTTTGTTTGTGCCCCTGGATTGTGTACAGGGATTGATGTAATATCACCTATAGGGCATAAATTTTATATGTTTTTTATTTCCGCGATGCTCTATCATTTCAGCTTTTATATCGCGAAGGTCATGATTGCCTAATCATTTCGGCTATTTTTCGCGGTGCCCAATCATTTCGGCTATTTATTTTATTTTTACTCGCTGCTTTTTGTTGCGAGTTGCCCAATCATTTCGTCTATTTTGCATGCATACATTTTTACTTGCTGATTTTGTTGCAAGTTGCCCCATCATTTCGGCTATTTCGTATGCATGTGTGGCTCGCCAGCTTCTTGCTGGAAGCTTGGAATTAGACACCGATTTCGGCATCAGCACCGCTACAACTTGAATATTGCCAGGAGCGAATCATCATTTGCCTCTGTCGATGTCGAACAAAGGTGGCTTAGTAGACAGGGTTAGGATCCTGTCGACTAAGGCTTTGACTTCATGAGCCGTAAGGGTCTCATAAAGGTATTTCTCCCTGCGAGTCGTGAGGATCTCGTAGGTATGTTTCTCCTTAGGAATCGTGAGGATTCCTAAGTGTATGGTCTCTTATAAGTCGGAAGGATCTTACAAGAGTGTTTTCTCCTTATAAGTCGAGAGGACTTATAAGGGCTATTCACCGGGTAGACATATCCCTAGTCACGGATGGGACTCTGTTAGGGAAATGTTTATTCGCGACCGTGGATTGTATACAAGGGTCAGCATTGAGCCGCTTGTAGGGCAGCATCGGAGGTTGTGGTGGCCGCTTAAGAACAGGTTCAGATCCCTTTAGCTTAAGACTTTGGAATCTTATGAGCCGTGAGGGTCTCATAAGAGGGTTCTCCTTACGAGTCGTGAGGATCTCGCAAGTGTAATTTCTCCCTAGGGATCATGGGGATCCCTAAGTGTGTTGCTCCCTTGTGAGTCATGAGGATCTCACACAGGTGGTTTTTCCTTACAAAGTCGAGAGGACCTTGCAAGTGTCTTTTAACGAGATTGTGCCCTTTTGGGTTTTCACAAAACTTGCCGGTAGCCCTGCTGTTTTTTACTCACGGAGCCCTTTCGGGTTTTCATCCGTGCCCATTTTGCTTATGGACATACCGTTTTCTTTTTTTTTATTCTAACGAGATTGTGCTCTTTCGGGTTTTCACAAAACTCGCCGGTAGTCCTGCTGTTTTTACTCACGGAGCCCTTTCGGTTTTTCATCCATACCTATTTTGCTTATGGACATACCGTTTTCTCTTTTTTTTATTCTTTTTTCTTGTATCAGCTTTGGGATGCTGCAATCTACCGTAGGTTATCGACATCTCGGTCAACAGCTATTTTTAGGACATAGTGGTCTATTGTTAGATTTAAGGACGTTTCGGTCCGTTGTTAGTTTAAGGACGTTTCGGTCCGTTGTTAGTTTAAGGATGTTTTGGTCCGCTGTTAGTTTAAGCACGTTTCGGTCTGCTATTAGTTTAAGGACGTTTCGGTCCGTTGTTCGGTTACTACTTATAGAGTTTGGGCTTAGGAAGATAGCGACGGACATAGTCATCGTCATCTATCATTGACTTAGGCCGTGACTCGTCAGGCGTAGTACTTTTTCAGGAAGCGACCATTTATTGACCTGAATGGCCTTTCACCATGCATGTCCATGAGTAGATAGGCTCCATCCTGGTAGACCTTGTCTATGATATACGGGCCTTCATAGTTCGGCTCGAATTTTCCTCGTTTGGCACGATTGGGGATCATAAGTCTTTTGACCACTAGCACGAGTTCGCCTTGGCAGAATGTCCTCGGCCTAGTCAATCTTTCGTATGAGCGTGTCATCTTTACTTTATAAGCCTCCAGATTTTGTTGCGCTATGAGCCGGGTTTCATCAAGGGCATCGAGCTCCTCAAGCCGAAGGTGAGCATTCTCTTCGTCCGTTAGCTCGTAATGAACTGCCATTCGCAGAGAGGGTAACTCTATCTCGAGGGGGAGTACCGTCTCTGTACTGAATACCAATGCGTACGGTATTGTGTTCGTGGCCGTTTTGAACGTAGTTCGATACGCCCAGAGAGCTTCATGCAGTCTCTCATGCCAGTCCTTCTTATTTTGAGACACCGTCTTTTTCACAATTTTCGTCAAGGTCTTGTTAAAAGCCTCAGCTAGACCGTTAGCTCGGGGATTATAGACTGAAGAGTATCTCATATCTATGTTATGCTGTTGTGCGAAGCGGCCGATCTTGTGGCTTCTATAGGCTGGCCCGTTATCGGAGATAATCCGTCGTGGAGTTCCAAACCGATAAATGACATGCGTCTTGAAGAAGTGGAGGATATTCTCCGTCTTCACTTCACTCAGCGGTACTGCTTCTGCCCATTTGGAGAAGTAATCAGTTGTCGCCAAAATGAATCGATGTTCTTTGGACGATGCTGGTTCGTTGGGGCTGATTATGTCAGTCCCCCATATTTCGAACGACCAGCTAGCCACTGTTGGATGTAGTGGATTTGGATGTTGATGGATGAAGTCTCCGTGAATCTGGCACGAGTGGCACGGCTTCGCATATTCGAGGCAGTCCTGAATTATCGTGGGCCAATAATAACCCATCCGTTTGATCTTCAGCTTCATCTTCGGCCCGGCTTGGTGAGAACCGCAGAGTCCGTCGTGAGTTTCTTGGACGACTCTCTTTGCCTCTTCAGGACCCAGGCATCTTAGCTACAGAGAATCAAGTGACCTTTTATACAGCGTATCATTGACGAAGGCGAAAGACAGAGCTCATTTCATAAGCTGATGTTTCGAGGACGCATCTTCAGGTGTTCGACGGGATTTGAAGTAGTCTATAAAGACTTCCCTCCAATCATTAGCCTTTTCGTGGTCTTTTATTTGTAGGGTCGCTTGCTCGATCGCTCCCTTTTCTTCGGATGACTCCGGAGATATTTCTGCCGGTGCAAGAACCCGACGGCTTTGCACAACGATCCTCACGTCATCGAGGTTTTCGTCAGCCAGTTCTTTAGCGAGCTTGGCTAGTGCATCCGTACTTTAGTATGCTTTCCAAGGTGTAGGAAGGAATTTAAGCCAGTAGTCGCTGTACTCTCTCGCCGTACTTTACCAACTCTGGCTTGCACGTTTGATAGTCGCCGTTTACTTGACTAACGACCAGTTGGGAGTCTCCGTATATGAGAAGGTTTTCAATTCCCATGTCGATAGCGATCTCGAGACCTGCTATCAAAGCTTCATATTCAGCTTCGTTGTTCGTCTTCGGCTCTGTTAAGGAGAAGGCAAAACGCATTATCCCTCCTTGTGGAGTCACGAAAATGAGGCCTACCCCTGCTTTGATTATAGGGGTGCTTTTTTTACGCTTCTTCATGGAAGATGCTCCATCAAAATACAGTTCCCACCGGGTATCACCACCATCTATCGTGTCAAATGCATGTTCTTCTGGCAGTTCGCAATTCAAAGGAGAATCGGCAGGTATCGGATGCTCAGCGAGGAAGTCGGCAATGGCCTGGCCTTTCACTACCTTAAGAGGCCGATAAGTTATCGAGAATTCCATCAAGAGCAGGGCCCATTTAGCGAGTCGTCCGGTTAATATGGCCTTCGACATCAAGTACTTGAGAGGATCCACTTTTGATATGAGATGGACCTCATGTGCCAACGCATAGCGTCTGAGCTTCGTTATTGCGAAGATCAACGCCAGGCAGTGTTTTTCGATGGGAGAGTAATTGCTTTCTGCCCCCAGGAGAACCCGACTCAAATAGTAGAGGGCTCTCTCCTTCCCTTAGTCGTTCTCTTGTGCCCATAATGTGCCTAAGGAACCTTCAAGGGCGGTTGTATACAGAATAAGAGGCTTTCCCGTGACTGGAGCAGCCAGCACTGGCGGATTCTGCAGGTATTTCTTGATTTCGTCCAGTGCGTTTTGGCATTTATGATCCCAGACGAAAGGGGTTCCCTTCTTCATTAGGTGACTGTAAGGACGGCACTTTCCTGAGAGATTGGCTATAAATCGCCGGATATACGCCTGCTTCCCTTGGAGAGATCGCAGCTGCTTGAGAGTCTTTGGCGGGGGCATTTCCATGATCGCCTTGATCTTCGACGGATCTATCTCGATGCCTCGGTGTCGGACGATGAATCCTAGGAATTTGCCCGAGGATACTCCGAACGCGTATTTGAGAGGGTTCATCTTCAAGTTGTATTGCCGAAGGCGTTGAAATACGACCTTCAGATGCTCTAAATGTTCCTCGTATGATTTGCTTTTCACCACAAGGTCGTAAATATAGCATTCGACAATTTCATGTATGAGGTCATCAATGATCTTCGTCATGGCCCTCTGATAGGTGGCACCGGCGTTCTTTAGACCGAAGGGCATCACCTTGTAGCAGAATATGCCCAAAGGGGTCCGGAAAGCAGTTTGCTTCTGGTCTTCGGGATGCATCTTTATCTGATTGTATCCCGACGAGCCGTCTATGAAGGAGAAAACTTCATGAGTGGACGTATTGTCTATCATTAGCTCGGTGACCGGTACTAGGAAGTCTTCCTTCGGGCAGGCTTTATTAAGAACCCAAAAGTCTACACATATGCGCACCGTCCCATTCTTCTTCATCACTGGGATGATGTTGGCGATCCAGTCAGGATATTGAACCTCTTGGATGAAGCCGGAGTCGATTAGCTTCTTGACCTCGGCGTTGATGCTCATCTCAAGCTCGAGCCGCATTCTTCTCGGTGCTTGTTTGATCGGCTTGACGTTCATAGATATCGCTAATTTGTGCACAGCAATCTCTAGATCTAATCTTGGCATCTCGGAATAGTTCCATGTGAAGCAATCTTTATGCTGTGTGAGCACGTCCTTCAGCGTAGCCACCCTTTCTTCAGACAACAGTTCACTGACGAACGTCGGCCGCGGGTCACTTACTGTCCCCAAATCAATTTTCTTGAGGTTATCTGCAGTAGTATGTATCCCATCTTCCAGCTCTTTCGGTGCCAGTGGAAATTCTGAGATTACCTCGTCATCATCGTTGTCGAAGCACCGGGGGAATCCATATTCTCGGGCTCCTCTTCTGATAGTGTGATCACGTGACAGGTACAAGCTCGCTTCCAAGACCGATGTTGATCTGGTTCTATTCTCGTGGATTTGGGTTCATGCTTTTGTGGCGGGGTTACCCTCCAGCTGCTGGATAGAGCGAATCTGCCTTGCTGATACTGGTCTTCTACCCAGTTCTTAAAGGTGAAACAGTCTTCAATAGGATGCCCTGCTGCCCTGTAATAGGAGCAGTAGTCCGGGTGAGAGACTTCTCCTGCTTGCTCGGGATGCTTGGACTCCGGGAGGGTAATCATTTGATATTTTATGACAAGATCAAGTATTATCCTTGTCTTGTCTTGGGGGAAAGAATATGGTCGACCCATCTTTTTTATGAGAGACGAATCCGGGCTGCTCGATTCCTGACCGCGTGGTTTCTTAGACCCGCTTTGTCGCTGTCGAACGCCTTTCCCGTTCTTTGGTTTGTTTCTTTCTCTGCGTCGAGCCTTTTGTACAACGGGTTGACAAGGAGGAGCATTTTCATTTTTCACAGCCTGTTGAAGGAGGCGTTGCGTCCTGGCTTTCTCGTAGATGGCCATTTCGTGATTATAGTCGCCTCGAACCTTTTGACCTGCTTTTCTTATAAGCCTGTCCATTTGTTCTTCGAATGACGGACTGGGCATTTTCACGGCGGAAGCTTGCTCTGGTTCAGGGTTAGCATCTTCCCACGAAGCGTCTCCTTCCTCATCGAAGTCATGTATGACGTAGCAGTCGCGGAGTAGCTCCCGTTTCTTGGATTGAACATACCCAAGCCTGGTCGTTTCCATTCTCCCATTAGGCAACTTCCATTGAGTTCCGGGAATGTTCTAGATCCTGTTATAGAACCGTGCTTGTCGCGCAGTTTGCTTAAGGGGTACACCTTGGCGTCTCAAGAGTCTCTTTAACCCGTTCGTGTAATATCTGGGCAAACAGGTGGGCTGGAGCCTGTCGAGTGTAGAATCCGCGCCATGCCAGATTTCTTTTTCCACTTTGGTTTCCCCGGATCGGTAGAATAGGATCGCCTTTTCACCTTTTCGCGTGGGAGGGATATAGAATGTCTGCAGTTCTTCCACACTGTAAGTATCTAGTGCATCTAGTTCTTTATGATGCTTGGGCGGAACCATGGCAACTTGCAAATTTTGATCTTCATCGGCGAAGGTTTGTATTGATGGCCGAGCAGAGAATATGGCATTGACCTCATCTTCCGATTCGCTGCCGAAGATCAACATAGGAGTGGGGCGGACCTGAATAGACTATCTCTTCTTCCTCCTCGGTATCACTCCCGAACACCGGAATGGTGGTGATAGCTTTGTTCTTTGGTTTGTGACATCTTTCCGTGTCCTCAAAGTCTGGTAAGAAGTATTTTGTATCTTCGTACTTGCGGACTTCGTTCACGGAGAATGGGTTTAGCTCTCCCGTCACAGTATACTCGAGACCATCCTTGAAATATTTCATGCACTGATGTTGTGTAGAGGGGATGATGTTGTACTCTTGTAACCAAGGCCGGCCGAGCAAAGCATTGTAGCATGTCTTGGTGTTAATAACGTGAAACTTAATGTCCGTGACAAGCAGCCCAAAGCGTAGTGTCAATATTACAGACCCAAGCATCCGTGATGACTGGGAGTCAAATCCGGAGATGGTGATTTTATCACGAGCGAGATGTTGGACGCTCATGCAGATTTCCTTTAGCACCCTTACGTTAAGGAGGTTGACGGAGGACCCATTGTCGACCAGGATTTTACCTATCTTGATGTCATGACAGTATCCGGAGACATATAGGGGACGGTTGTGCTCGCATTTCCTAAGGAGGAGATCTTCATCTCCGAAAGTGATATCGGCTGTGTGTACTTCTTCCAGGTCGTCCTTCATCTTTTCTTCGGCGAGGAAAGCTTGGAATTGCTCGGGCTCCTGTAACGCCTTGATCAAAGAATCTCTCGCCTCTTTGGATAACAGAAGGGCGTCGAGAATGCTTAATTGCGAAGTTAGCTTTCTCAAGTGTGCCAGAACGTTGTAGTCCACCTTACTTTTCTTTGGCGGGTCCTTGGCTGTTAGCTCTTTGATGGCTTGGTCATCAAGGATGATATCCTCAGAGACCTTTTCTTTTCCCTTATCTTTTTTATTTGACCCAATGTTCGAGGGCCCAAGATTCTTTTCGGGCAGTGTGCGATTACGCAGCCGAATGTTCTCGCAGTTCTTCGGTTCTTCATCTTTTCCCAAGGTGGATTCTTTGAAGAGAGGGTCAAGAGCTATTTCTTCATCAGAGTCGCTCCCAAAGGTAAGAACTTGCGATCCTCCGGCGTTGACCATGCGACATTTGCTGGCAGTTCTTTTATGCTCTTTGGTCGTATTTCTTTGCTCCCGACGAGTCTTGCGTTTCATGCGGTTAAAATTTTGCCGGTGAGCAACATATCCTCGCCACCATCTCGTAAAAGCATTGCACTCTTCAGTGGGGTGCGCGACCTTTCGATGATATAAGCAGTAGCTAGGATGTGTTTCTGCTTCACCAAGAATATTTCCTCCGGAGGGTGGCAGCTTCATTCCCATTGATATGGCTTTAGCGAACCTCTTCCTCGTTTTGAACATGATTTTATTTGCAACGGAGATATTTTGATCTGGCGGGAATGTTTCTCCCCTTTCGTGCAGTCGTTGGCGTCTGCCCTTTTCAAATATGGCCGTTTCACGCTCCCGATCAGCTTTTCTTTTAAGAAGAGCTGTGTTCAGGAATGCATAAATTATTTCATCTGATGGCCCCAGCAGTTCTAGCTCAGGACCTTCCCCCAGTCTCTTTGTGCAAGGAGCCTCTTCATAGTCTATCGACAAGTGGGAGATCATATGGCAACTTGCCACGTAATCTTCAGATTCATCAGATGAGTCTTCTCCATCATTTCCGTCTTCAAGGACGTGGCTGAGGAACTCTTGGAGCGTGATTGAGGTCCGCGCCTTCTGGTTATACTCTTCCAGCGCGTCAATCTGCTTTTGCAGATCCGTGAGCTTGTCACCAGGCTTCACGGGCTTTCTGGTCTTCTTTTTCTTCTTCGAAGATTTTGACGGCTGGGTGTGAGTGCCTTGGCTATCACTACTGGTCTTTGGAGCTAGACGCGGTTTTAACATTCCTTCGATGATCTCAGGTTCGAGTGGATTTTTCCACCTGATCGCCGGGCATGTTTGGAGTTCCTTCAGCATTCTTTCCGTCTTGGCGGAAAGAGCGACCTCCCATGGAGCTTCTTTTACGAAAGAGCATGATGCCCATGGTGTATCCATATTCTTGGGAGTGTATGGCCAAGGCGGGTTCACCTTCCAATTTTTGGATAATACGAATTTGCCCTGCTGGTACTGATCTTCTATCCAGCTTTTGAAGATGTAACAATCCTCGATCAGATGGCCCAACATTCGGTGATAAGGGCAGTAGTTAGGATTGCTAATGTCTCCTGGTTGCGCTGGGCGTCTTGGCTCCGGCAGAGTGATGAGCCTGTTGCACAGTGCAAGCTCGAACAACCTCTTCGTCTTGTCTCGATGGAACGAGTATGGGCGTCTCATTTTGTCTTCGAGAGATCGAGTTCTGTTACTTTGGCGATCAACTGGTCTCAGGCCACTGGGTTGCTGTTGAGCATTGGCGACAACGATCGCTTTCCCCTTTCCTTTCTCGTTCCGCGGATCTGGCTTTGGAGGAGACGGTCTATGACCCATCTGATCCATTTGGGCCAGTTTGTCGATCAAGGCCTGGAAAGTAGTCGACTTAAAGAACATCATGAACTGGGAGATAGTTGCATGAGGGTCCAGAGTGCCCACGAACATACCCACCGCCGGTGCTTCTTCGATGCGCTGTTCGCACTTCGACCACAGATTCCGCCATCGTACGGCGTATTAGACCCACGTCTCACCTGGCTTCACCCTGGCATTGATCAATGCCGTTATCGGGGTGCGTTCACTAACACTCGCGAATCTCTGGGTGAATAACAGCTCCATTTCCGCAAAAGTCTTGATAGAGTCGTTTGGAAGTTTGGAGTACCATTCGAAGGTCGTCTCTGACAAGCTGTCGACGAATTGACGGAGCAAAAGCTTATCACCGCCCCTGGTGTTGCCGTAAAGTGCTCTGAACTGGACGACGTGTTGGTGAGGATTGCCTATCCCCTTATACACATGGAATTTGGGGATCGTGTATCCTGGCGGGTATTTTATTTGGTCATACCAGCCTGGATATGGTCGCCCAGTTTTAACGACTTGGCCGGCTGCTTCATTCGCCTGGTGAGTTCGTATTTGCTGAGCTATATAATCATCCAGAGCGGCCTTGGAAACGGTCTCCTCCTTGGCTGCTGAAAGAGCCGGAGGAGGGTTAGATGTCTCCCCTCTGTCGTCTTCAATAATGATCGGAGGGTCTTCAGCCGGAGGATCCGGCTGTAACATCATCCCTACCATGTCTTGGAAGAGAAGCGCCATTCGTTTTATGTTGGCAGCTTGTTTTGCTGCTTCTCTGTCCTTTTTGAGGACCCTGCGTATGAAGTCAGTATCAGTTTCTTGTTCGTGACGCTGCTCTGATGATGCCTCCGGGCTTTCTTTCGGCCCGGTGAGTGCGGCCATTGCGGTCAGCATCTCCTGAAGCTTCTATTGCTGATCATGGGCTTTTATCACGGATCGGGTGAGCGGTCGGTGACCCATCGAAGCACGGCTTTCCTCTTTTCCGGAAGCCATATAAACAGTATGCACCTTTATGCCCCCAGACTTGGGGCATTTGGGCTCAGCGTCTTTATGGTCTGCCATAGTTACAGGGGCTTTCTTTGTCCTCCTTCTCTTTTGAGCAGTTGACATTGAGGGGGCCGTTGCAGCGGGCACCCAGATAGTTGCCGTCGTTTGTGGCTTGAAAGGACGGTTCTCTTCCTGTTGAACCTTCAGCTTTTTCTGTCGGCGAGGATTGTCTTGATCAATCACCGACTCCTGGACCCGTCGCCAGACTTTGTAAACTTTGGAGGACAGCCGCTGAGGGGGCTGCTCCGGCTTTGTTTCTGTAACATACTCCATGGGTGGAGAAGATCTTTTCAGTACGGCGGTAGGAGAGTTCCTGCGCACCCTATTCAGCAGTTCAAAGCTGTTTCCAGTTGGAACAACAACATTGACTTTCACCATTGGAGTGGGCGGAGTTAGTCCAGAAGGGGAATTGCCCTCAGCTTTCCTCACTCGGTGCCAGTGGCGACGTCGAGCATGTCGTGCGGCCGGGATCACCTCTTCTTTCGGATCAGTTTACTCATACCCCCTGCTTTGAGAAGAGACTGATATTGGTGCTAGCCTGTCGAAAACTGACACCCGTTGAGAGGGGGTAGTCAGTCTTGCAAAGGCCGACTTTTGAATAGGGAAAACAGCCTTCATGACTTTGTCTGGAACGGGAGCTGAAACGGCCAGTCTCGTGAAGACCGACCCCTTAGCAGGAGAAGCCGCCTTGGGGACTTCAGGAGTAGGAATGGCTAACCGTTTAGGGATAACACCTTCAGGAATTGCGGGCTTCTTCATGGGCCTATCTGAGCTTCGGCCCAATCTATTAAAAACTGAGGCAGTAGACTTAGGCGGCCCGTTGAGAGGGGCCGCGGTAGTTGTAAGCCGATCAAAGACCGACTTCTTTGGAGGTTCTTGCGATGACATTGGGGCATTGAAGCTCATCGGTGGGAGCATAGTCCCGAAGAATAGCCCAGTGGTGGCTTGAGTCACTTGTTCTACCGGCATAGCGAAGATGGAGGACGCTTAGGGCCCGTAAGTCACTCCTCCGGACGGGACGGAGCGAGAGCTGCAGTTGCAGTTAGTGTAGTTTGAAGCCATTGATGTTTCGATTTTTGCGCCAAGCAAGAAACAAAATCTTAGTACCTCGAACCCAAGGGCAACCATATCAAACCGTGATTCGTTCGTGAATACAACACATGAAGTGTGGAGTGGAAAGAACAAAAGGTCCTACCGAGCGTGCCAGAATCTGTTCCCCGCCGTACACAGAGACGCGACCGCGTAGGTCCGTCTTGCCTGAAATTCGGGGCAGATGCTAATTGGTGGTATCCGTCCACCTCTTCGAAGATGCCAAGTTGATTTATGACACTATGTATCGAAGGTTTAAACGGATGCGGCCGATGTAGACTTCATCAGATTCCCCCTCGTTTGAGGGGTTTTTGATTGTGGGGACGCTCTTTCCTGCAGGCTCAAGCCTCTGCAGTTAACTACGCTACCGCATCGCGGTAACAACTTTGTCACATCGCGTCGTAGGCGTTTATTTTGTTTGTGGTTGCCCGTGGATTGTATACGGAGAATAATTTATGTTGTCGCCCGTAGGGCGTGGATTACTCCAAATCCGTATCTTCTTAGATTTGGGTTTGGGGATTTGGTTTAAGGATACGTTAGCCTCATTTGAGATTAAGATCAACTTAAACGTTAGTTAAGGATACGTTAGTCTAATGTTTAGACTAAGATCAACTTAACAGGATTATTTAGATCCAACAAAAGAGCATTTGAACTCTATTGTTTAGTTTAGAGACATTGCGGTCGATTACCAGTTTAAGGACATGGTGGTCCAGGTTAAGGACATCATAGTCCGTGAGTTTAACGACCTCACAGTTAAGGTTAAGGACATCATAGTCCGTGGGTTTAAAGGGACCCCACAGTCTGAGGTTAAGGACATCGTAGTCCATGGGTTTAAAGGGACCCCACAGTCCAAGGTTAAGGACATCGTAGTCCATGGGTTTAAAGGGACCCCACAGTCAAAGGTTAAGGACATCGTAGTCCATGAGTTTAAGGACCCCACAGTCCAAGGTTAAGGACATCATAGTCCGTGGGTTTAAAGGGACCCCACAGTCCGAGGTTAAGGACATCGTAGTCCGTCGGTTTAAAGGGACCCCACAATCCAAGGTTAAGGACCCCACAGTCCGAGGTTAAGGACATCGTAGTCTGTCGGTTTAAAGGGACCCCACAATCCAAGATTAAGGACATCGTAGTCCGTGGGTTTAAAGGGACCCCACAGTCCAAGGTTAAGGACATTGTAGTCCATGAGTTTAAGGACCCCACAGTCCATAAAATGTGTGGTTGTCGGGACCCGTCATCTCTCTGAAGACGTTGAAGGATTACAACGACAGATATCAGAGGAGTAAAGAGATGTACCCTCGAACTGGTGTGAGTTGGTTGAAAGATCTGTATCCCAGTTTGGGACTGAGATCTGTTGAATATTCGTGAGCAGATGGGCTCAATTCAATATAAGTTGAGGACTTATGTCCAGAATTAGGCTAAGTCCAATTAAAATGTTTAACATTTTATTGTTCTAGCTATTGAGCCTTTATTTGGGCCTGGCCCTTTTAATAATGCTAAGTATTGGGTTCTGACATCTTTTGTCTTGTATTGATGCATAGCATTGATTAGAACAATATGTGTTCTGACAATGCGCCACGTGGCGCGTCAGGCGCTTTGCGCCAATGAAAGAGCGCATTGTGCTTCTGTCAGGTAGCGCACACGTAGATGACACGTGTCGCGCTTAGCGCTAAGCGCTAGTTTATTAGCACATTGCGCTTTCAATTTATGAGCGCTTTGCTCTGATTTAATGGCGCACCAGTGAGTGACACGTGGTATGCTTGGCGCTGAGCGCCAGCCCATGAGCGCAGTGCTCTGTTTCAGAAGCACAAGCTGTGTCTGTGTTTGACACGTGGCATGCTTTGGCGCTAAGCGCCTGTCCAATAAGCGCAAAAGCGCAGTTCATGAGTGCAAGGCACTTTTCAGTAGCGCAATGCGTACTTGGTCAAATTTATGATTAGAGAACAAATTTATGTTCTCCCTTTAAAGGAGGCCTTGCCCCAAGATTCAAGAACAGAAGTTCTTGTTTATAAAAGGGTTCTGCCTTTGTAGATCAAGGATCTGTGAACGAAGTAAATACTTCTTTTATTATTTTTTTATGATTAGATCTTTTGATCTTTTTATGCGAGACTTTGGTCCGTTGTAGATCTATGATCTTTTAAGAAGATAGTTCTTCTTTTTTAATGAGATGATTTCATCTCTGTTGTTCAAGAATTAATTCTTTATCTTGAAGAAATGATCTTCTTTTTCTAAGAGCTTGCTCTTCTTTCTTTGAGATTTCTCAAAGTTTGTAGGGGGGTTTCTCTATATCAGACTTTAAGTCTTGGGGCCTTTATATAAGGCAAATTGATTTGTTAAATCAGTTAAAGAGATCTTTCTCTAATTGATTTGGGAATATTTCTCACCGTTGGATCTTTGATCCTAGGGTTTCTGTTTTGCAGAAGATAATCTTCTTGTTTTTAACAAGATTGGAAAGATCTTTCCATAACAGAATTTTAATTCTGATTAATGATTTATCATTATTAGATCTTTTGATCTAACGGTGGGGAATTTTTAATTCCAGCGCTGGCGCACCCGTGCTTTGCACGTGGTAAGCTGCTCAGAGCGCAGCGCACTTTGCGCTAGCGTACCTACGTTTGACACGTGGCGCGCAGCTCAGGGCGCAGCGCAATTGCGCTAGCGCACCCGTGTTTGACACGTGGCGCGCAGAGCGCTGGATCTGAAGCGTTGCTTCAATTCTTTTGAATTTTAAAACAGAGCTTTGCTCTGATTGGGGGTGCGCTGCCTAGGGCGCAGCGCACCTGGCGCCAGCGTGTCTGTGTTTGACACGTGGCGCGCAGCGCACCTAGCGCCAGCGTGTCTGTGTTTGACACGTGGCGCGCAGCGCAGAGCGCTGGATCTGAAGCGTTGCTTCAATTCTTTTGAATTTTGAATTTCAAAACAGATCTTTGCTTTGATTGGGGGAAACATATAGCTGCCATGTCATAAATAATTCTAGTGGAGAAACGAATGCATTTCCAGATGGCGTTGATGTCAAACCAGAGCGAGATCCCGCCGTGAGAATACCAAGCCCGTCATTCGAAGAACATATTGACAAGCTAATGAGAGAAGTGGATCAAAAGGTTTGGGATGACCATAGCCACGAAATGGCCATTTACTAGAAGGCCAGGACACAACGTATCATTCAGCAGGTTATGGAAGGAGAAGACGACGATGCCCTTCACCCCCAGCCCGATGTACGCTCTCGTGGCAAGAAAAAAGCTCGACGTAGAAGTAAAAGCAAGGTGAAGAACAGGGACGGCGTTCAAAAACAGCGAAGCGTATCCAAGAAGCCGCGCGAGTAAGAAAAAGTCAGCTGGAACCCGTCTTTCATGAAGAAGATGGGTCGGGAGTACTCTAGCCCTCAAGGCAAGACAAGGAAAATATTCAACCTTGTCATGAAGCATCAAATGATGACGCTGCCGGAGTCTCGATACCCCGAACAGATAAACGAGGTCCATCACCCGGATTATTGCTCCTACCACCGAGTAGTGGGACATCCTCTTGAAGACTGCTTCACCTTCAAAGACTGGGTTGAAGATCAGTATCAGCAAGGCAAGTTTGCTCTATCCGATAGATGGAGGGTAGCCCCGCCACGAAAGCATGAGCCAAGAGCAACCTACACTTCGAGAGAAAGTCTAGATCAGCATTGAGCTTGGAAACGAGCTCGTACCTGCCGTATGATAACATTCTCAAAGGAAGGAGAGCACGAGAATACGAACGACCTCTCCTAGTGCTTCACAAATGAAGATGAGAATGAGGTGATCTCAGAATTTCCACCAGCGCCAAAAGAGTTGGAAAATGGGATACACACCACAACAGACAACTTGAGAAAAATCGACTTGGAGACGGCAAACGATCAAAGGCCAACGTTCATCAGTGAGCTGATGTCTGAGAAACAGGTGGCGACGTTAAAGGACGTGCTTATGCAGTATAAATACTGTTTCGCATGGAACTATTCCGAGATGCCGGGGTTAGATCCAGAGATAGATGTGCATAAACTGGCGATATCACCGGACGTCAAGCCAGTCAAACAGGCGCCAAGAAGAATGCGGCTCGAGCTTGAGATGAGTATTAATGTCGATGTCAAGAAGCTAATCGACTTCAGCTTCATCCAAGAAGTTCAATACCCTGACTGGATCGCCAATATCGTTCCGGTGATGAAGAAAAATAGGACAGTACGTATCTGCGTAGATTTTCGGGATCTCAACAAAGCTTGTCTGAAAGATGACTTCCCAGTGCCTGTTATTGAGCTGATGATTGATAACACATACACCCATGAAGTCTTCTCCTTCATGGATGGATCCTCGGGGTACAACCAAATCAAGATGCATCCTGAAGACCAAAAGCACACTTCTTTCCGGACTCCGCAGAGCATATTCTGCTACAAAATGATGCCCTTTGGTCTAAAGAATGCTGGCGCCACCTACCAGAGGGCCGTGACAAAGATCTTCTATGACCTTGTACATGAGATTGTCGAATACTATATCGACGACATCGTGGTGAAGAGCAAATCATACGAGGAGCACTGGAAGTATCTGAAGATAATGTTCCAGCGCCTTCGGAAGTACAACCTGAAGATGAACCCCCTGAAATGCGCATTTGGAGTTTCTTTAGGAAAATTCTTAGGACACATAGTACGACGCCGGGGCATCGAAATAGACTCGTCAAAGATCAAGAAGATTATGGAAATTCCTTCGCCAAGAACTCTCAAGCAACTGCGGTCTCTTCAAGGAAAGCTCGCGTATATCCGACGGTTCATAGCTAACCTCTCCGGCAAATGCCGCCCCTACAGTCATATAATGAAGAAGGGGACCTCGTTCGTTTGGGATCGTAAATACCAAAACGCACTGGACGAAATCAAACAATATCTGCAAAACCCGCCGGTACTGACCGCTCCGGTCAAGGGAAATCCCCTCCTCCTGTACACAACAACCCTTGAAGGTTCTTTAGGTGCGCTATGGGCACAAGAGAACGACCAGGTGAAGGAGAGAGCTCTCTACTATTTGAGTCGAGTTCTCCTGGGGGCAGAAAATAACTACTCCCCCATCGAAAAGTATTTCCTGGCACTGATCTTCGCTGTAACGAAGCTTCGACATTATGCATTGGCACATGATGTCCAACTCATATCAAAGGTGAATCCTCTCAAGTATTTGATGTCAAGAGCCATGCTAACAGGAAGGCTTGCCAAATGGGCCCTCCTCTTGATAGAGTTCTCGATGGTATATCGACCCCTCAAGGCAATAAAAGGCCAGGCCATCGCCGACTTTCTCGCTATCTGATACCTGCCGACTCTCCCTTGAACTGCGAGTTACCGGACGAACACGCATTTGACGCAATTGACGGGGAGAAAGAAAGGAATGACACCCGATGGGAACTCTACTTTGATGGAGCGTCCTCCTTGAAGAAGCGAAAGCAAAACACCCCCATGATTAAAGCTGGGGTGGGCCTTATCTTTGTGACTCCACAAGGAGGGATAATACCTTTTGCCCTTTCTTTAACGGAGCCGAGAACAAACAATAAGGCTGAGTATGAAGCTTTGATAGCAGGTCTTGAGATTGCTGTCGACATGGGCATCGAAAACCTCCTCATATATGGAGACTCCCTGCTGGTCATTAGCCAAGTAAATGGCGACTACCAGACGTGCAAACCAGAACTGATCAGGTATGGTGAAAGAGTGCAGCAACTGCTAACGTAAATCTCCTCCTACACCCTGGAAAGCATACCGCGTGCAGAAAATAGCAAAGTGGATGCGTTAACCAAGCTCGCTAAAGAACTGGCCGACGAAAACCTCGATGACATAAGGATCATTGTGCAAAGCCGCCGGATTCTCGCTCCAGCAGAGATATCTCCGAAGATGTCTAAAGGAGGGGAAGCGACCAAACAAGCGGCTTTCCAAGTAAAGGACGAATAAAAGGCTGACGATTGGAGAGAAGTCTTCATAGACTACTTCAAATCCCATCGAACGCCCAATAATGCATTGTCGAGACATCAGCTCATGAAGCGAGCTCTGTCTTTTTCCTTCGTCAATGATACTCTATATAAGAGATCGTTCGATTGTTTTTGTTAAGGTGTCTGGGGCCAGAAGAAGCAAGGAGAGCCGTCCAAGAAACTCACGATGGACTCTGCGGTTCTCATCAGGCTAGGCCCAAGATGAAGTTGAAGATCAAGAGAATAGGTTATTACTAGCCCACGATGATTCGGAACTGTCTCGAATATGCGAAGCAGTGTCACTCGTGCCAAATTCATGGGGACTTCATCCACTAGCATCCGAATCCGCTACACCCAACACTGGCTAGCTGTCCATTCAAAATGTGGGAACCGATATAATTGGGCCCATCGAACCGGTATCATCCAAGGGACATCGGTTCATACTAGCAACAACCGATTACTTCTCCAAGTGGGCAGAAGCAATACCGCTAAGAGAGGCAAAGACGGAGAACATCCTCCATTTCTTTAGGATACGTGTCATCTACCGGTTCGGCACTCCGCGATTGATCATCTCGGATAATGGGCCAGCCTATAGAAGCCATAAGATCAGTCGCTTCGCACAACAGCATAATATAGATTGGATATATTCTTCAGTTTATAATCCCCGAGATAACGGTCTAGCTGAGGCTTTCAACAAGACCTTGACAAAGATCATAAAGAAAACGATGCTCAGAAATACGAAGGACCAGCACGAGAGATTGCATGAAGCTCTCTGGGCCTATCGAACCACGTTCAAGATGGACACAAACACAACGCCATTTGCGTTAGTATTCGGCACGGAAGCGTTACTTCCCTTGGAGATAGAGCAACCCTCTCTACGAGTGGCGATTCGGTACGAACTGACGGATGAAGAAAATGCCCATCTTCGGCTTGAGGAGCTCGATGCTCTCGATGAAACTCGTCTCATGGTGCACCAAAAACTAGAAGCTTACAAAGCAAGGATGACGCGCTCATACGAAAGATTGAATAGGCCGAGGACATTCCGCCAAGGCGAACTCGTGCTAGTCATAAAAAGACCTATAATCCCCAATCGTCCTAAACGGGGGAAATTCGACCCGAACTATGAGGGCCCATACATTATAGACAAGGTTTACCAAGGTGGGACCTACTTGTTCATGGATATGCATGGCGAAAGACCCTTCCGGCCAATAAACGGTCGGTTCCTTAAGAAATACTACGCTTGACAAGTCACAACTCAGGTTAATGATGGATGACGACGCCCGTGTCCGCTCGCTGTCTTCCTGAGTCCAAACTCTATAAGTAGTATCCAGCAAATCCTCGCCTCAAAATCCCTTATAGACCGAGATGTCTTTAAACTAACATTGGACCAAGATATCCTTAAACTAACAATAGACCGAGATGTCCTTAAACTATCTTTGGACCGAGATGTCCTTAAACTAACAACAGACCGAGATGTCCCTAAACTAACAATGTCGACTCAAACACGGCGATAGTGGAATGCAAGTCCACAAATCCCAGCGGTGAGGACTGTAACTCAAATCCCACTGGCAAACAAATGGGTCACATAAACCGAAACTATTCTCGAGAGTTTCATCATACAAAAAGGTACGTCCGCAAGAGAAATGGGCACGGATGAAAACCCGAAAGGGCTCCGTGAGTAAAAACAGTAGGACTGCTGTAGCATTTTAAAATTTTAGAAATAAATAAAATTAATTAATTAAATAATAAAGCGCTAAATTAAAAAGTTATAAAAACCAAATTAGACAATTTCATAAGATGTATGTAAAATAAATTAAATTAAAATTCTTATATGTAACATAAATAAGTTATAAGGGTTTTAACGATAATTTTAGCTTCATTTTAATAAAAAGAGTGTTGTATAATAACATAAGTTGTGAGGGGTTTTTATACAAGTTTTGGAAAATTATGCAAATTTGGTTTTGTGAGGGTGTAAGTGGAAAATGGATAGAATATGTTTTAGGTCAGAAGTTAAATTTTAAATTAAATCTTTTTGGGAAAGGTTAGTGTGTTGACACCTCCTACACTCATGCGCACACACACACCAACACCTCCTCCTTGCATGAAATCACTACACTTTGCTTGATGACACCGCCTCCTTCACCTTATCCCTTCTTTTTGACATATTTAATTCATGTTCAGATCATTCATCTAATTTAAAAATCTGAAATTTCTGAAAGAAAAACAAAAATTAGAGAAAACAAAGAAGAACAAGAGAAAGAAGAAGGAGGGAGCTAAATCTAAGGTTTTCATCATCATCAAGCTAGCACAAGGGGCTTAACATCTTGGAGAGTGTTATTCCTACAAATTATTATAGGTAAATTCTGAACCACAGTAGTAATTGAGATTCTGTAATTAGTTTAGTTTGAGATGATCAAGTTCTATAATATCGTATTTTAGGTACAACTAAGTTCTGTTTGAATCTGCTATTATTTCCATAACAATTAACCCAACTAAACAAGACCTAGATGATGTATGTAACACATAGAGCAAACCATAGGAGCACGAACCAGAGGGCTCGAAATTGGGCCGGCGACCAAAGGGAAAAATTCAGCGTCGCCGGTTTTGTAGGAAGCTAGGGTATTTTGGTTTGTTGGGTAGGGTTCTGTGTATAATTGTGGCAATTTTGGTGTTATTTAATTAAGTTATTTCAGCTGTATATGAAATCTGGAAGTTAATATCGGAAAATATATCTAAGAAACCGAAATACGACATGGTTAAAGCGTATTGCAATCTGTTTTCTGTCGCGATGCAGAGTAGGGTTAAAATCCAGTAAGGTTAAGTGTTAAATAGTTTGGTATAGTTGTATACAATATAACTAGTACGTGGGAACGGGTGTTTTTCATTTCCGTCATGTCGGAGTAGCCGTTTCCTTATATAAGTTAAATTGTGATGTTAGATTCAAATACGGGATTTTCGGAGGCAGCGAGGAAAGGAAAAGGATTGGCAATTCCTGAGTAGATACGACGTTTTCCGGTGAATAGACTAAACATCTACCGGGGAATTTTGTAAAGATGGCGTGTTACGCTCGTAGTTTTATTTAAATAAATGCTTTATTTTGTTATGCTAAATTGACAATATGCATTCATAATTCACATATATTTTGCTTAGTTGCTAGTACACTGCACAAGTATCGACGAGTTATGCCACGTGCACATCTTACATGTTACACACACCTCATCGATATTACCATGTCACTTTTACACTTAGTAAATTTCTTGTTAAAAATGATTCATATCATATTTTAAACACCAATAACGGTAGTGAAGTGCATCATTAACATCATGTTTAGTATTTGAGTATTTTATGTTGATATAAGAGGAAACTGTATTATTGAAGATTTATGGTTTGAGTTTTAAGTACTATTACATAAATCCAGTGATTTTCATGATTTATGTGTCATGTCCACCATGAGATGTTTTATGATTTGGTTTTATTCCGGATCGAGTGGGGGAGATATACGGTCGCGGATTTTACGTTATCCATACTGAGTGGGGGAGATATACAGTTGGATACATGGTGGACCCGGTCGAAACCGAGGGGCAGGATAGCCGCATTTGAGGCGGGGGAGCCTAGCGAGGTTACTCGATACCGGAGATAGTGGTAAGATATGGCGGATATCTAGAGGATACTGACCGATATCTGATTTCAGGATCATTCGAGGAATGATGCCTGAGAGAAATGGAAGTTTTGTGTCGATGATGGACACGGAAAGATGAAATTTATTGGGATAAATGATGAGATTGCAGTTTTGGGTTATGTGATTTATAGTATTGATTTATGCTTTCCATATGCTATCATGCATCATACTTGCTCTCATTTCAGTTAGTTATGATCGACATATTTACATTATTAACCGTTATATGTTAGTTATATTCACTGAGTTGGCAACTCACCCCGATGTGCCATAGTTCCTTGCAGGGGTAGAGTGGACGGTCAGTAGTAGTGCAGCCCCACTTTTTGCAGCTTTTTCACATCTTTTGCTAGGTGGGTTAAATATGTAGTAACCTTCTCTTTTGGTATTGTATTTTGTATCTAGAAAATCTCCTTCAGAGCTGTATATGACTTAGAGTAAGAGATGGTTATATGTATATTATTGGACAGAGGGGATGATTTAGTTCTATAAATTTTTATTTCTTTTACTTATCTGAAATTCTTGTTAATGTCTTAAACTGCTGATACTTGTCTCCACTATTGATATTGTTGATCACAACTAGGGATGCAACCAAATTTAACATCTTATAATTGTTTAGTATCTAATTTATACAAACTGTGATTTCTACTTAAAAACTAAAATTTTATATAAAGAATTCCGCAAAAAGGATTTTGATCTTGGTTTTCGGCTTACTTGGACGGTATGAATATCTTTAGATCTTATACATTCTAAGTGCCAGTCATATCCAAACTTTGGGTTGTGACAACTGCCGGCGAGTTCGTGAAAACCCGAAAGGGCGCACACTCGTAAAAAAAAATTTATGCACATTTGCAAGGTCCTCTCGACCTTATAAGGTGAAAATACCTACGTGAGATCCTTACAACTCACAAGAGAGCAACACACTTAGGGATCCCCACGATTCCTAAGGAGAAATTACACTTATGGGATCCTCACGACTCGTAAGGAGAATCCCTCTTATGAGACCCTCACGGCTCACAGGGATCTGAACCTGTTCTTAAGCCATCACATCCCCCAGTTTGCCCTACAAACGGTTCAATATTGACCCTTGTATACAATCCATGCGCGCAAATAAACATTTTCCCCACCAAGTCCCACCAACGACGAGGAATGTCCTCATGTGGTGAACGACACTTGTAAGTTCTCTCGATTTATAAAGAGAAAACACTCTTGTAAGATCCTTACGACTTATAAGAGAACACGCACTTAAGAATCCTCATGATTCCTAAGGAGAAAACGCACCTACGAGATCCTCACGACTCGTAGGGAGAAACACCTTTATGAGACCCTTACGGCTCATGAAGTCAAAAGCCTTAGTCGACAGGATCCTAACCCTGTTTGCTAAGCCACCATTGTTCGAATCGACAAAGGAAAATGATGATTCTCTGCTGGCAATATCCCAGTTGTAGTGATGCTGATGCCTAAATCGGTATCAAATTACAAGTCGTTTCACGGCAAATGATGATTCGCTCCTGGTAATATTCCAGTCGCAGCGATGCTGGTGCTAAGATTGGTATCAGACCTCGGGTTTCGTACTCACAATAAAAATCAACGAGCAAAAATGCATAGGAAATAGCCGAAATGTTTGGACAACTCGCAATAAAAAACAGCGAGCAAAATATATGCATATAAAAATAGCCGAATTGTTTGGGCAACTCGCAATAAAAAGCAGCGAGTAAAAAGAAAAAACAGCCGAAATAATTAGGCACTGCGAAAAAATAGCCGAAATGATTGGGCAATCGCGACTTTCGCGATATAAAAAACTGAAATGATAGAGCATCGCGGAAAGAAAAAAAATAAAATGAAACTTTTGCCGTGCAGGTGAGATCACATCGACCCCTGTATACAATCCATGGGCACAAACGAAAAGGGAACCATATTGTCCCACCAGGCTCCGTCAAAGGGAAGCCAGATCTCAATGGCTATATCTACAGCCTAGAAATCAATAACGGCGTTCCTTCTCGTTCCAACCAGAAGCAGATACGATGTCAGAAAAACGAAGCTACGGCAAAGTCCCCTAGTTCCAAATCTCGACGGTTTATGTTCATACCAGAATATTGCATTTAATACCGCCCATTCTTACGCTCGTTTGTTTATAGGCAGGTGCTTTTAATTAGTGTTTGCTACATATTTGCAGGATACTGGTTCTCAGCTCTAAACAGTGAAATTCATGGAAAAGTACGACAAATTCCGGATTACTGCCAACAACAGATAAAATACGGGTCTCCGCTCTCTATCCGTGTGTTGCCACACACCAGTTTAAGGGACAAAATGGCAAATCGATGTCATTTTCATGCACAAAGCTCAATGTCAACACAAGATCCAACATATCTACGCAGAGCTCGAGGAAATCATGGCAAAAGATCCACATCACATCACCTTTTGATCTACTGAAATTCTGGAAGAATTGTGAAGAGATTCTGAGAAAAGTACTATACCACACTGAAGAGGACCACAAACCAGGGGATCCTACAAAAGATGAAGGCACAAGCCTTCTAAAAGGCCGCGGAACCGCGGCATAAGCGCGCTTAGGCCGCGGAACCGCGGCCATGTGGGCTCCGCACTTGGTCAAATTTCAGGGGCAGTTTTGGAATTTCATATATTGACAGATTGTTGCCCTAGGTTCTCTGTTTCCTGCCTATAAATTGCCCAGAACTTGCCAAGCCAATGGTGTTCTTTTCATGCCCACTTTTTGTTAGTTTTTAGTGTACTTCTTCTTCTTCTTCATTCTTTCCTCCATGAAATTGTTGTGAGAGCTTTTGAGTGGATGTTAAATGAAGATGAGGGTTAGTTTGTTCATTCTTTTTTGCTTAGCTTCCCCCTTGAGCTCTCTACCTTAACTTGATCTTGCAACCTCCTAAGTGAGCTTGCAAGTTTAAGCTTTGGTCATCGATCTCAAGGGGTTGTATCATTTTTTTCTCTCTTTTGTGCTTCATTCTCCATGAGTTCTTTGCCTTTTCTTGATCTTGCAACCTCTTAATTGAGCTTGCAAGTTTAAGATTTGGTTATTGAACCCATGTCTTTTTGGGTTCTATGGTTCCTAGTTTCATTTCTTGCTTATTTACTTTCATGCACTTAAATTCCATGCACTTTTAATTACTTGCTTGTAATCTTTTCTTTTCTGTATTTATCTTTTCTTTTGCTCTTTTTGGTTCGTTTTGTGAATGGTTGTAATTGTTGTTGTTAAGAATAAATACAATATTGTAAGTTAATGTTTCTTTGCTCATTTCCTTTTCCCGTTATTTTCCTTTGAACTCCGCCCAAACGTTACACAAGCGCTCCGTTAGGTACCCTACCCTACCAGGGTAACGGTGATTCCTAACCGCGACCGGTTGCGTTCGGTTTGGCCGGAGGCGAAAGCAAGAGACAAGAACGGAAGGACAAGGGTCAATAAGCCGGATTCCACAAATACCGTGCTTAAGTACCCTAATCCACGTTGTTGCCAATTGCTCTAGCTTCAATTGGTCAAGACTCGGCTCAAAGGTTTTGAGTGCGGATTTCTTTAGATTACACTTTCGTATCTTTTTCTTAACAACTTTATACTTGTATAAAACACATAGCTTAGATTTGAACAAACATATACACATTCTTTATTTACTCGTCTAAAACTCGAACGGACATACAACCATCTCCCTGTGGATCGACCCGTGCTCAACCGGCTAGCTGCGAAGCGACACCGTCCTGATCGCGATTATAACTTTAGAACTTTGAACATCCGACACGCCAAAAGCGTGCGATCAATTTACAGACAGCCTAGAAACTACCTCGGAGCCACGGCAAAGTCCCATAGCTCCAAATCTCGACGGTTCACAGACAGCCTAGAGACTACCTTGGAGATACGGCAGAGTCCCTAGTTCCAAGTCTCGACGGCACCATCCACAGCCTAGAGATCAACAACAGTGTTCTTCCTCCTTCTAGCAGAATACAGACGCGACATCAACAAACGGAGCCATAGCAAAGTCCCCTAGTTCCAAATCTCGACGAGTCACAGATAACCCAGAGACAACCTCGACATTCGTTGCAATATTGCAGATACAATGTCAACAAATGAAGCAAAGGAAGATTCGTAGCTTCACGGTCTTGATAGCAACTCAAATAAGACTTGAAAGACCATCGGAGACCATCCTACTCCAGCACGGAGTGGTCATAACACATCGGGGCTCCCAAGCTGAGCCTAACCTCAAGTAAAAAGCGAAATAGAATATACCTAACTCTTGCTCTTTAGATGGTAATATCACCTGGAAGATTACTTGAAGACGTCTTGTCCAACCCCCGAAGGGATCAGAGACACGACAGTCGCGAGGCTACCCGAACAGCAAGATTGCATATCGGGGAATATATCGGACAACGCGACGGTGCGATGGGTAAAAACCCCTAGTACCATAGACCCTAACGAACTTCTATTAGCGGGAGTTAATTGTGACGTTAGGACACCCTTGCGAGAAATTCTCGATTCGTCTCGACTCGTGAGGAAATTAGTGTCCTTGCGAGAACTTCTCGATTCGTCTCGACTCGACTCGTAAGGAAAACCATTAAGCAATAGGGATAAGGACCTGTTTCCTAAGCACTGGGGCCCTACTAGTTGGTCCAAAATGGATTATTGCATACAATTCACAGGCTACACTCTCCAAAGTCGAATATCGACAAGGAGAGAAACAACCACTTACGAGTCCTATCGACTTGTAAAGGGAAAAATTCTCTTGTGAGATCCTTACGACTTTCAAGAGAAAACACACACTTAGGAGTCCTCACGACTCCTAAGGAGAAAATACACCTACGGGATCTTCTCGACTCATAGGGAAAAAAGTCTTTATGAGACCCTCACGGCTCATAAAGTTAAAAAGTCTTAGGCGGCAGATCTGAACCTGTCTTCTAAGCCATCGCTGTCCTGCAAGGAGATCAAAATAGACTATCTACAAGACGCATTTGCTAAAGGGACATACCATTATGAAATAAAATATATCTTTTATTCATGAATGCAATTGAATACAAGATACATTTCACAAAGGAATCGAAATGAATACATGTTATTCATAAATCACAAGATTACAGTCAACAAAAAAGGGGGTACAAAGAAGATTATTGAGGAGGAGGCATCTTCAACAAATCAGCATGCCGCTCGCGCGCTCCTCTCAATCCTTTCTCGTGATCAGCCGCCGTGGCCAACTCCGCTTCCACTTGAGCCCGTTGCCGTAAACAGGATGTAAGATTCCCATCGGCTTCTAGCATGGCAGCTTCACAGTCTTTCATGACCCGCTCGGCGAAGTCAACCATCCGCCTCAGCATCAACCCATCTGAAATACATCTCTAGAGATTGTCAAAAACAGTTTTTAGCTGTGCAGCATTCGCTTCAATCTGGGCGCGCAGTCGGACGGATTCGCTGGAAGCCACCTCATGTTCCTTTTTTCTCAGGGTCACCTCTTGGTCAAAATAGTGAATGAAAGGAATACTATGCTCGATCCAAGCAGCCCACTGAGAGTTCGAAGTTAATACTTCAGGAGCTGGACGCTAGAGCTCAATCTCGTGCAGGCAAGCCTTGATCTTTTTGTAGTAATCAGCCCAAGAGCCGACGATAGCTTCATCATGGAAATTCATAAGTGTCACCAGCATTGGATTGACTTCCATGGAAAAATCCGTAGTGGAAGTGAAGGCCTCGGCATTCAGATTCTCGATGAATTCGCTCAACGTTCGCCGGCTATTTACGGCATCCCTGGAAGACATGCATTTAGCAAAGGGCCCTGCGGGCATTGGAATGTGAGACTCGAAAAGAGTTGGAGCTGGCGCAATTGCTGCAAAATGAATTAGGGTCAAAAGGTCAACTCGGGGAATAAAGAAAACACATCAGCAGTGAAGTCTTTTATACCGGCTGTGAAAGGCTACATGATGGAGAGTACCGGACGCACTGCTATTCTCTCGTCTCCTCTTCTGACCCGTGACGCTATGATCAACATGAAGAAAACTTAGCAACAGTACGTCTATTCATAAAAGAATTGAAGAAACGTCAGTTGAAGAATATACTAACCAATACCAGGAGGCGGAACGACTTCCGACTGGAAGGAGAAATGCGGGTTCAACACCTGGTAAAGATGGTCGAAAAGGACTCCTGCAGAGTTGCGACAATATACTGTCGATACAAGGAGGATGGTACCTACGGTAAAACTGGTAAGTCGCAAACCCATACCTTCCAATATTTGAGAGGGCACAGAAGAAAGAGAGGGGATAGCGACCATCAGAGCGGCGACCGGTGACACTTCTTCAGACGGCACAACCTCAGGGTTCACTGCACCTATACTCAAGACAAACAAAATATCCTTAGAAAGGCTAAACAAGATTGAAAAACACAATAATAGAGACCCAGCGATTACCTGATAGCATATGGACCGAAACCATGACGGAGGCATCACCGGGTGTAACGGCTTCTTCGCTCTCTCTCTCGGAGGAGTAGATTCAGCTTCATCCCCTGACTCAACGAGGGCCGTCGTGATGCTTGCGATGCCCGCCAATCCAAGGAGCCATAGGGAGAGAGAGCAGCGGTCTGGACGGTCCTAGATTCCCGGAAAAGAGTAGCCACTTCGGGCACTGTAGCCGCCAGCGTTTCGCCTACCATCCCATCGTCAGGAGTTAGCCCTGCAGGAAATGAGTATATCAGAATTTGAGGATCGAGTTCTAATAAAAAGACTGGGCGTTACATTAGCTCGAAGTAACTTTCCAGTTTCTTCACGAGCCGCACGTGCAACCTGTCTATGGGCAGTAGACAAAGCAGCTGGAACATTCGCCAAAGGAATATCAACAGATGGAGTATTACTTGAGCTTGCACCTACGGCCAAGACGGAGTCACGCTCCTTTGCTGCACGCTTCCTGCGCTTCCTTTCGGTCTGGTCTGTTAGAAATGACCTCCTCAAGACTTCCGACAAGGGAACGTTGTCATCCGAACCAAGCTCTGCCTCCAGAGCCGATACAGCATCCATCATCGGCTGTTTTAGCGAAGCCTCCTACGGTAACCCTGGGAGGTCCTTGGTCACGGTAGCTGGTTTCAAGGGTTCCGCTGCATCGCCGCTCGGGATCGGCACTGCATTCAGAATGACCTGAGTTGAGCTAGTCCCTGCAACAAGATGAAAGAGAGGGTCAGAGCACGAATAAAAAAAAGAATAAAAGCATAATGAACTGAATTTTACCAAGGCCCAAAGAAGCACGGAGCCTCTCTTCCTCAAATGTCCGGAGGGAAGCCGCGAGATCCTCTTCGGCAGAAATACCTGTAAAAAAAAGAAAGCGTCAATAAAAACATAACAAAAAGAAAAGAGATAACTGCGGAAGAACATAACTGAAAGAATACCTGATTTCACAATAGTAATCAGCGCCACTTCTTCGCGAGCTAGTCGCTCGGAAGCCACAAGGGCAGCCTGGAGATCAGTATCATCCGCAGGCGCGATGAATAAACCCCCATTGGTCCCATACTCGCACAAACCCTCGCTATAGGGAGCATGCGACCCCTGGCCAAATATGACATCGGCAGAGAATAACAACTTCTTCTTTTTCTGCGAGTAGACGCCGGCGGCCGATGATAAGAACTTGCGCTTGACGGGCATTTTCGAACGACGGGTCCCAATTTCTGCACCAATGCTGGATTCCGGGGATGCTACAGCTACCTTTTCTACAGGAACACAGGATGGAGGCTTCTCAGGGAAGGCTTGCGGGACCACAACCGCAGTAGCTTCTCTTAAGAAAGGACGAACGGTAGTCCGTCGCTTCAAAGGAACTGCCGGATTACCAGCTGGGACAGCATCCTTATGATCAAGTAATAACTTCCTCTCTTCCCTGATAACAGCACCTGTTGCATGCTGATACCATGCCACGTAAGCATTCGAAGCTTTCGGCACATAGCTTGGCTCGTTGATGAGAAAGTTGGACCCCTTATTTAGCCGCATAAAGTGATGCAGCGCGCTGCAGATACCCTCTTCCGTAGCAACCGGCTCGGCTAAGAAAGCCTCGAGCGGGACACCTTGATCATAACCCGACTGTTTAGCGAAACGGTGCAGGTTATACCTTATGAACATTGCTGAGGCGCCCTGCCTGAACACTAGAAAGCCTGGCCTGATTGAATATAAGTGCAGGATCTCCCGAGCCTTCAACATGGGAGCCCGTCTTTGAAAGTATCACGCAGCGGTTGCACTGCCTTGGTAGATTCCTTACCGATAGTTAAGACTATGTCGACAAAAGTCATACTATCCCCGACCATACACGGGCAGAGGACCAGACGTCGAGCCTCTCGCTGCGACGGATTTAATGCGGAAGCGTCAACTAGAAACGTGACCTAGGGAAAGTTATAGCTGTCGTAGAAGCGGGGCCGTTTGTGGACTCCGAAAGCACCAAGCACGTGCATTTCGACCCAGGACGTAAAGTAGTGCAGCGGAAGATGTACAGGTTTTACCCCAGGTTGAGTAGTATCCGCTGCTAAGCTCAGGCCGTGGTATAGATGAGCCAGCCCCGCAATTCCAACGGCCATATGCGTCCCCGCAACCATGCGGTGGGCTGGATAAAAGACAGACGGCCTCATGTAGCGAGGGTGCATCGGAAGCACAAACCAACTTAACCATAGGCCGATAAACCCCAAGACGAACATCTCTTCATCAACATCTGAAGCAGCAAACTTTGCAAAAGGAACAACCAGGATGTCCGGAATGAAGAAGCTTCTTAAATCTGCTTCCGTCGTCGGCTGGTTATCCAAACGAAAACCAACGGGTCGTCAAGCTTGGCAAATTTCGCGGCTTGTTTTGATAAGACTTCTAGGCGAAGAAAACGAGCGATGAAGTCTGTGAAGCTGACTCCATGCCTCCCAGACTCTAAAAATAGACTCTCACAAATGTTCAACACCTTGATTAGACTCGGGAATCGATATTGAACGGCATTCTCCAGGGTAAGGCCCATCGCCACTGATTTGGTGGCGAAGATGTATTCGTCAGGGGGTAGTATCTCCTCGTAATGTTCCCCACAGACGGGTAAGCCGGAGATCTCCGCGAACTCCTCCAAGGAAATTGAAACTTCCCGATCCGATAGAAAAAAGGTGCAAGTCGGGATGTTCCATTGTTCCAAGAAAGCTTTGACCCACCATACAGAGGACGCGGAATACTGGAAAAGAGACGCATAAATTGCAGGGTACAACCCGAGCTTCAGCAACAACGATTTTTTGGCCAACAGGATGTATCGAGCCTACTGCAGGTAGCAGGCTGAATGGCGAAGAGTCAAACCAATCATATATACTTGACCCCAAGAGCGCGACTCGCCTTGACATATGCGTCGCCCCAAGATATCCAAAGCCATCGGAAGTTGTACGGGTATTGAAGCCATAGAAGGCTGAAGACGACCTTCTGAGGTCCAGTTAACCTCCTTACAGCATAATTCACTTGAGGCGAGTCGGTGTATTGAATTGCTGAAATGGGCTCTGAGGGTACTGCACAAGAAAAACTGCGCCGACCCTGGATAGTCTGATTTTAACATAACCCCCATAGATGAAAAGATTTTTGCTCTGGATCGTGATGTTTAATGAGTGCGAAGACTTCCCGATCCACGGGCGCGTCAGCGAAGGCGCTCTCTGAACAAACAAAAGGAAAGGAAGAATCGAAAGCCATGGTACCTGCACGAAAAAAGGCGAGGGTTAGTTTCCAACGCTATAATCTAAATTCTAACACTTGGTACTTTAAAATTGTACCACACTGCAATGCAGGAGAAAGAGACCAAGGGGGACCCACCAAAATCAAAGTGATGGCTCATCATTGATGAGACAGTCACTCATTAAGGAGGGAATCCTAAAAGGATTCTCGTTTAATGAGAAACTTATTGGGCCAAGGAGTTGACCTCCCTCGAGAGCTGTGCTCTGCAGACAGAAATCATATCTATCAAGTGTAATTAAGAGGGGAATAAAATTCCCCAAAAATTTCTAAAGAGATATGCTCTGTAAAAGCAATGGTACAAGGTAAAACCCCAAGATCTTTAAAGATCTGAAGTACAAATCCTAGAAACTCTAAGAGTTCTTCATTAACGGGTTAAGAAACCCTAAAAAAGATTTTTTAGATCTATGATCTAAGAAGAGCAAAGATCTGTTTTCATTTAACGGGTTAAGAAACCCTAAAAATGCATCTTTAAGATCTGTGATCTAAGAAGAGAAAATCTCTGTTTAATGGGTTCGAGCATAATCCTTACCAAATTTTTAGACAAAGTTCTAACTCTAAATGAGTTTCCTTGGGCAAAGATCTAGGCTCTGAAAAAAAGAATTAAATTCTCAGAAGAACAAAGAAGAGAAGAAGATGAACAGCAGTCATCTCAAGGGACAAAGGCCCTACTTATAGGCAGAGGAAGCTGATCCAACTTCCGAGAAGATCCAATGGTGGAAAAGCTGCCACCGCTGCACCCACGTGTGAGCCACGTGAGCACAACGGTGGGGGGAATTTGTTTCCCCTCAATAATAGAGAGCAAGGCTCTGTTCAAAATTTGAAAAAAGGCAGCGCCTCACGTACCATGCACGAGGGCGCCAGCAACGAGAGTTAAAAACTCTGAGGCAGCGCCTCACGTGCCTTGTACGAGAGCGCCAACGCCAAGAGTTAAAAACTCTAAGGCAGCACCTCACGTGCCCCGCACGAGCGCACCGGCGCTAGAACTAAAAGTTCTCTGCCGTTGGATCAAAGATCCAACAGAGATGATAATTCATCAAAATACAGAATTAATTCTGTTGAGGAAATATTCCTCAAATCTTTCTAAATAAGAAAGATTACGCTCTGTAAAACAGAGCACCGTTGGATTAAAGATCCAATAGTGATTAAAAAATCACCAAGCTACAGAATAAGCTCTGTATGGGAAAATATTTCCCCAATCTTTCTAAAAAAGAAAAATTGCGCTCTGTAAAACAGAGCGCCATTGGATTAAAGATCCAATGGTGATTAAAAATCACGAAGCTACAGAATAAGCTCTGTATAGAAAATATTTTCCTAATCTTGTTAAAAACAAGAAAAATATCTTCTGTAAAACAGAAGTCCTTGGATCAAAAATCCAACGGTGAATAAAATCCCCAAATCAGTTAAGGATCTCTCAATGAAAGATTTCTTTAACTAAATCAACAAACTTGCCTCCACTATATAAAGGGCCTAAGACTTTAAATCTTGTACAGAAGAAACCCCCCCCCCCTAAACTTTAAGTTCAAGCAAAAAAAAGTTTTAAGAGAGAAGAAGGAAGAAGAACTTTCTTCAAGGTAAATAAAAATAATAGAGATCATAGTATCTCATCTGCATATCTGAGGGTTTAACCCTCATAAAGAACATAGTTCTTTCCCCTGGATCCGAGATCCATGAGGCAAGTCTCTCACAAATGAGAATTTAATTCTCGTGGGGACGAATTTTTTTTCTTGGGATCGAAGATCCAGTGGAGAACAGAGAATTGAACATCTTCAGAAAAAAGTACAAAGAAAGAAACAGTGCCAAGCGCCTCACGTGCCCCTCACGTGGGCGCTGCTCAAATAAAGAGTGCTTAGCACTCAATAGTTAGCGCTCAGCGCCAAACGCCCACGTGCCCATCACGTAGGCACTGCCCAAATAAAGAGTGCTTAGCACTCAATGAGTGGCACTCAGCGCAAAGCGCCTCACATGCCCATCACGTGGGCGTTGCTTAATGAGAAGTGCTCTACATTCATCAAACAGTGCCTAGCGCCTGGCGCCTCACGTGTTCCGCATGTGGGCACCATAAAGAGTGTTTAACACTACATAAAAAACAAAAAAAGAGTATAAAGGAAAGGGTGAGCATCAGAGCCTATATCAATGCTCAGCATTGTTTGCACAGAGAAGGGACTAAGCCCAAACAAGTGTTTAACACTTTATTCAAAGACTAAGTGGGCTGAGTCCAAGTTGGCCAAAAGTCCCTAATTCAATTCAACCGAGCTCATGTGCTCACCATTTTCCAAATTGGTCTCAGTCCCAAACACGATTATTGATTTTCTAATGGATATTGGTTCAAGGATAGATCTCCTCACACCTCTGATAAATGTCGTTGTAATTCTTCAGTGTCTTCAGAGAGGTGGTGGGTCCCGATAACTAACAACTCTTTAGTGTACTCCCAAATTGACAGGCACATCCCAATATGGACCGTAATGTCCTTAAACTAGCTGCGGACCGCAACGTCCTTAAACTAGCTCTGGACCGTAATGTCCTTAAACTAGCCGTGGACCGAAACGTCCTTAAACTAAACCCTCACACTAAAAATGATGATCTATGGACCGCAAATTCCTTAAACTAACAACGGATCGTAACGTCCATAAACTAAAACGATAGAGCCCAAATGCTTTTTCGTTGGATCAAAAATAATCCTGGACCCCCATTAAGTAGATCATAGTCCAATATCGGATTAACGTATCCTTAACAAACATTTAAGTTGATCTTAATCTCAAACAAGGTTAACGATCCTTAAATCAAACCAAACCAAAATCTAAGAAAATACGGATTTGGACTAACCCATGCCCTACGGAAGACAACACAAATTAGTCTCCGTATACAATCCACGGGCAACCAAAAATAAAACAAACAAACACAACACGAAGTGAATATCTAGAGCAGGAGAAAGTGGTTATCGCTACGCGGTAACGTAATTAACTGCAGGGGCTTGCGCCTATAGGAAAGAGCATCCCCACAATCAAAAACCCCTCACAACGAGGGGGAATCTGACGAAGTCTGCTACAACGGTCGCATCCGTCCGAATCTCTGATAGACGGCGCCAAAAGTCAACTTGGCTTCTTCAGAGAGGTGGACGGATAAATCCAAATAGTATCTGCCCCCAAATTCAGTCAAGACGACCTACACGGTTCCGTCTCCCGTTTTTCAGTGGTAAACAGCGCTCATGTGGATATCATGTGAGACACTGCCAAACAGCAGGCACTAGCGCTCACGTGGATATCACGTGAGGTGCTGCGGAATAAACATAGGATTTAATCCTAGCCGAAATAGCTCCTACATGCTTTGCATGTGGTAGCGCACGTATTTAACACGTGGGGCTTCCTTTTAGTTTTATCAGAGAACAACAAGCTCTGGGCCAAAAATTTTGGCAGCAACAATGACCAAGTCTACAATGCCACAAGTAGCTTTCGTTCGTATCTGAACTTTTCCACTTGCGCGTGTTTTGTACATTAAAAACTGTGTTTTGATTTAGAACAAAGATAACATTACACAGTGTACCTTCTGCAATCAATACCTGTTTGAGGTAAATATTCATGATATTTCTATCTGAAACAAAATTATATCCTTCTTTATTAAGTAAAGAAACTGATATGATGTTGTAAAGCATGGAAGGTACACAGTTCAGTTGTTCAAAATCATAGTTTTGCCGCTTGGCAATACTAGGTAATATTCACCAACAGCAAAAGCATCAACTTGTGCTCCGTTCCATACTCTGAGTGACATATCACCAGGTCCAACCATCCTACTTTTCTCAGTCCCTGTAATAAATTACAAATATGAGAACATTATCAGGTATCTAGTATCCAGGAGGTAGGATTGACCGAAAAATGGTTCTCAATAACAAAAACACCTGAAAGAGACGCAATAGTATGCTTCTTCTTTACCAGAGCCATCAGGGAATTCATGTAATCCTCTTTCCCTTGCTCATTCTCGTGACATTTGTCACAAGTCAGAGCCGAATCGACATTCTCTAGTCCCGAATAAGAATTCGGATCGGTCAAGTTATACATTTTATTATCTTGATAAAAGCGTGACATGGTAGCTGCAATTAGGAGAGAGAAAAGAAACACTCATCATATACTCTTGAAAGTTTAAATTGGTTATTATTTTATCTAAACAGGATGGCTCCCACTGTTTCCTCAAACTCTCCTTCAAACCTTAAAAAGAGAACTAGTCGGGATTATATACGCTCCACAAGTTCGCTAACCGTTCAGCCAGGCAAATGTTGGTACCTCGAAGGAGGCTCCCCGTGCTTTTGCATGGACCTAATTAAATAAGCTTGTTTTCGTAAAAACATAACCCCGTTAATACCTTTCTAGACACCTAATGGGTTAGCTAGTTATGAAATGAAAATCTCCCGGGAGTAATCCTACTCATCAGTAGGATCGGGACCCAACTATTATCGTGTGATAACCTAGATGGAAGCTACTCTAGTTACCACACTCCTGAAGGTATGCAACATTAGCAAGTTTCCTATATATTTGAAACTCCCGAGGCAATTTTTACCCCTAAAACCCTAATGACCTTGACTGGGTCAACAAATCAAAGAGCCCTAGTCAAGTTCAACCCGTCATTATCTTGATTGCATTAAACCCGCCCACACAAGCCCTTGACTGAGTCAATAAGGCCGTACGAATATCTTAACCAATCACAATACATGTAACAGACAAGCACTGCTTAGCTACCACACACTACGTCTTGACTGAGTCAACAAACGCAGCATGAATACTAAGCACTATTCATAGGAAATGACAGAGGGCTACGACTCGTTTTTGGCGAAAAAACGTTTAACGTAATGAACATGATATTATTGAAGGAATCTAGTGATTTCGAAACGAGTGGTTCAAGCTCAATTTTGAAAACTTTTGGTTTTGTGAAAAACCGAGTAGTTTTGAGAAGAACCGAATGGTTTTGAAATTTGATTCCAACATCTTTTTAGGTTTATTTTTCTTGCATTAATTAGAATTAATGCGGCCCCATCAATTAAGCCTAAATATCACATAAAACAACCAAAATAGAATGTACGTATATGCCACATGCATTCGCCACATGGTCTGTGGACTCCACCGTAATGTAACTTAACTTACGGCAGTGCATAGGAAGGGCTAGCGCGGGTGCAAAACATATACAACATTTATATATCATCATAGGCGGGTAATAAACATCACAGGAATGTGATAAACAAGATGGAATTAGCGGATAAACTAGGAGCCCCATGTTTCGTTTAAGCCGCAAACGAAAAGCAACGTTCCTCGATCGTGTGGATAGCTCGAACATCACATGAACCAAAGACCCCTACGAGCGCGACAAGTTACCCGTCAATTCTAAAAGTGAAGCAAACACCACTCAATGAAATGAGTTGGTCACCTGGAACTTTATGGAATCCGGTAACATGAGCACTCCACCGTAGGTCTATCTACAAGTGCAGCGAATAGCCCGCCAATTCTAGAGCGAGGCGGCTCGGACTCACCACTGCAAGACGACCACCTAGCACACTCTAGAACCCGGATATTCGAGCACTTCTCCGTGAGCTATTCTAATACAAGAATGAATGAATATACAATGGTAATATCGATCTCAATCCGATCGTGTTCCAATAAAACAATATACTTGAAGCGGTAACGACGACCATAATCTGGCCGCTCACCCCGAATAACGAATATATATCCATTACTACGATGAGGGGGCTATCCACCATGACAATCCGTCTAATCCATCACAAGATATAAATAAACACAGCAGAAGCAAGTATTTTCAACCCCGTCTAATCGACCTATAGTAATAAAACGACATATAAAATCACAAAAACAACATTATAGATATCAATGATGCAAAAGTTTCGAGTTTTAAAACTTTCTGATTTGCCCGATTACAAAGATATCACTAAATGAAATCTGTGCAAAAACAAATAATACCAAAAATCCTAATTCCTTATCACTAAACCACAGAATGAATACAAGAAAATTTAGTGAAAGTCTGGCCACCGGTGGTAGGAAAAAAGCAATAACTAGCGGTTTCAAGTTCTCAGAAATGCCTCATTTTCATTCTGTGATAAATATATAACAAAAGCACTCTTCTGCAATTGTTTTAAAAAAATTTAGAGGGGTTATAAAAATAAAGACAGAAACTAGGATTTAAGGTTTTAAAATACGAAAAATTTTGAATTCGAAACATAAAACATCATCAAATACTAGTTTAAGTGTTTGGGTGGCTCTGATACCATATAAGTAGATGCTTTTGCTCATGCCACAAACTAGCGACCAAGGTGGAATACAAAACAAAAATTAATAAACAAAAAGCACGAACTTCTACGACCTAGAATCGAATCCAAACACTAAACTGGTGAACTAAAAGGAGTTAACTACTAAGACAGTGATAGCTAGCTTTGCAGTCGTGCCCTTCGTCTTCTTTCCACTTCTTACACTCCTAGGAACTCCTAAAACAAGCTTGGGGTCGGTCTTCCTTGTCGAAGATGATCTACCCGAGAGAACCCTAACCTAGACTATAACTTCACACTAAAGTGACAAGTGAAGCAACTGGTGATTAAGACTAGCTAGGAATTGGTCATTGAGATGTAGTAATGGCCAATTTGTAATGTTTTTCTCTCTTTTTCTTTTTCCTTTCTCACATACTAAAACTCAAGAGAAGAGGAAGACGAAGATGATGGTGATAATCAAGTGAGCATGGTAAATATGATGAAACATTATCCTCAACTCTTTTCTTTTTCTCTTTTTTTATTAATGTGAGAGTGGATGGACTTTTGACTCACCATGGTGAGTCACAACCCCACACTCTTCTCACATAAACAAGAAGAGATCAAAAGAAAAGAGAGAGCCACTCATTTGTATTCATGTACATATGTATAAGTACATATAAATATATATATATATACACACACACAATTACATTAATACGAGTATATGCTACAAATACATACACCCGTATTCGTATCAAAATATATACACCCGTCTTCGTATAAAATAAGAATACCCGTATTTGTATTAAGACACAAATACACGTATTTATATCAAGACACAAATACACGTATTTATACAAATACATGTATTCGTATAAATACCGTATTATGTCAAAATACAAATACCGAAGAGAGAAATACCAAAAAGATATATATATATATATAATACTAGCTCACATTTCATCCAAATGTGATAATCTGGATATCTTTCAAACCGGCTAGTATTAACAAAATGTCCGATTAAAAGTACGTGTACAAAAACACGTATTTAATCGAACCTAAATACGTATCAAAATATATACACTACATCGTTTTGCCTAAGCTAGGAAACTCTCTATGTGGGATTCTAAAGACTCGACAATACGCTGGCGGCGAGTTTAACCACAAGCACGTCAGCGGCACTAGCTGTACGTAACGGCTGCCTAGGTATTGAATGAAAGGAAGGTCGACAAGAAAACTCGTCTGTATCTCTACTGAGCCTAAAAGTGACAATCTCTATACAGTCTGATCTGTTCGTCTAAGAGTATCGCATATCGGGTCTAGGGGTGGAAAACATTAGACTCCTAATAATCTAATTAGTCGTGTAAATATGGCTCAAAACCATCCCGAGAAAGTACTGATCTCACAATCAGTAAATCTCAACTGCCTTGGCCAAGGTCTTATGGTGATGACCAATCGAACACTACATGACATCGACTCCCTATACTAGGAGAGACGAATCCCTTTTATCACTCACTGCCCCCTAGTGTTTCGGGACTGTACCCAACTAAAACCTGTTTGCATGACTCTTTAAAGCCGTGGTAGGGTAGTAATCTAAGTACAGTGGGAATACACTCTAGACGAATGATTATGTCGGGTCTAAATACTAACTTGTACCTATGTCACCAGAGAACTTCTATCTGACGAAAGATATATTACCATCTAGAAGTTCTCGGCGAGTCCATCTAGTGTAACTCATAACCTAATGAGCACATGTATACTATCTTTGGTGCCGAACCCCAATGGCTGTGGGACAAGCCATCTTCCCTCACGGGAATAAGAAACGTACACACTAGTCTACTCTAGAGTATCGATGCCCTATCTCGAAACTCCAACGACCAGGGACAATTTACGAATGTGCTTATAGACTACCTAGACCCCACGAGTATGATCGCCATCACAGCTCTAGTAGTCAAGCAAAGATCTTATGGGCTTTACTAACATGTATACGAAATATGTAATATAAATAGAACATATACACATGTTGAGGTAAAGACAAACCAGATAGCATACTATCATATCGAGCAGGACTATCATGTACATATATATCCCAAGCATCCATATGTAATATACAATTCTATACTATACAATAATAACCTCTAGGGCATATACATTCAACACATGACATGTTAGTGCATACCATGTCTGGAGTATGCTCAACTCAGTTCAAATCACGTGGAGTAAAAGGCTGTGTTTCATTGATGCATACTCACGTAACTTCCATGTAGCGCATGGAAGCATTGGCGCATGGAGGGTATCGGTGCATGCTATATTGGCGCATGCCCATATGAATTACACGTGGAGTATGTGTTGGATATAAGTGCCCTCAAGATAATTATCGTAGTTGTAGGAATACAATTACTAAATTTGAGGAGGGCCTATACTATGAACAGTCTTGCTCGAGATAATAGTACGCTATCTGGTTTGTATTTATCATTCAAAAGTATATATTTTACTTACTATAACGTATCAATACTACATGATGATAAAGCCCATAGGATCTTTTCTTGACTACCAGGATTATGATAGGGATCATACTAGTGTGGCATGGGTAGTCTATAAGCACATCCTTAAATGTCCCTAGTCGTAGGAATATCAAGATTGGGTATCGGTACTCCATTTTAGACTAGTGTATACGTTTCATGACCCTGTACAGGGCGATGGCTGATCCCATAGCCATTGGTGTTTGACACCAATGATTGTATACTGGTGCTCATTGGATGAGTTACACTGGACGGACTCGCCGAGAACTCCTAGATGGTATTATACCAATCATCAGATAGCAGTTCTCTGGTGACATGAGTACAGGGTAGTCCCTTGACCCAAGATCGCCATAGTGTCTTGTGTATGTTCCCACTGTACTTAGATTACTATCCTACCACGGCTTTCAAAATCCATGCAAACAGGTTTTAGTTGGGTACAGTCCCGAAGCATATGGAAGCAATGAGCGGTCAAGGAAATTCGTCTCTCCCGGTATATGGAGTTGATGTCGCACTGTGCACAGCTGGCTATGACCATAAGTTCTTGGCCAAGGCTGACGAGATTTTCTGATAAGTGGTATCAGTGGTTTCTCTGGTGGTCATAAGCTTGACGTCAGCACAACTTGTCAGGTTAGTGGGAGTCTGACGGTTTCTACCTCCCAGACCCGGTATGAGACAGTCTTAGACGAAGAGACCAGACTGTACGGTGGATGTCACTGATAGGCTCTAACATGGTACAGACGAGCTTGCTTGTCGACCGGCTTTTCGCACAATACCTGGGTAGCCGTTATGTACAACTAGTACCGCTAACGTGCTTGTAGATTAATCCGGTAGGGGATTGATCTGAAAGTGTTTCGGATCACTCAGATATGTCCTGACCTACTGTCAGCGTATTGTCGAGTATTTAGAGTCTCACACAGAGGGTTTTCCCATTCTAGCGAAATGATGTAGTGCACGTACGAAGATGTGGGCGGGGTCCAATTAAACATGTGTATGTAATACTGCATGTATTAATCGGACAGTTAATACTAGCCGGTTTATGATTGAACCGGGTCATTAAATCAAGTGTTGGTTTAATAATATTGCTTATATATGATGATGCATATATAAACTAGTATTAATTGTGTCATTCTTTTTATCTCTTCTTGTGTAAGGTTACATGACATGTGCTTGTGTACATTTACACACACACAGATACATGTGTGTGTGTGTAATATGATTAAACATTTATATATGTATATTCTTTTTTCTCCCTTTTGTTTTTCTTTCTTGATTTATGCATGTCATATGCATGATGTGTAAGCTTGTGGGCTTACACCTGGCATGCTTTATGACATGTGTAGGGTGAGAGAGGCTTTTGTGTGGTTATGGCAAGAGCTTTACCTTTTAGCTCACAAGACTTCGCCATTTATTCTTTGACTTTTCTTTCTCTTCCAAGATCAAGCAAAGAAATGAGAGGTAGGAAAAAGAAGAGAGGGAGAGAGTACACACTCATTTTCTACATTACTCTCATAGCATCTCTAACAAATTTGGAATGGGAGTCTCTTCAAGTTGTTGAAGATGGAGCTAAAACCGGTGGTTTTCGTGTGGATCATCTTCGACAAAACAGATCGGGAACCAAGCGAAATCCGGAGCACCTCGGAGCTTAGCCGGAGTCTTAGATTCCATCATTGGAGCATGAGAAGAAGTTTCAAAGGTTGTATCTTCTCTACTCTACCTTCTTTTGTTTACAAGTTATAGTCTATGGTATTATTCTAGGGTTTAGGTGTCTTATTCGCACGGATTTTGTCATTTTTACACTTCCACAAAGTTTTTGAAATCCGTCTGATGAGCATAACAACCTTATAGAATGCCCAATCACATAACTTAAGCTCTAGCACACTTTTCCTTTGACGCATGTTCCTTCTGGTGCTAGTGCCACGTGCAGTACAGCCCTATGGTTTTCTTTAGAGATTAATCTCTGTCTTTTAAAACTTAAGTTTCTTGAAACTTAATCTTCTGTTTTAATAGCCTTTTTCACCATTAAAACCGTCAAGATCAAAACTTTATGATCTTGGACTTCATTTCTGTTTAAGATATGAACTTTGGGTCCTTTGAAATTTAATCTTCAATTTTCATGTGATAATCTTTAGGATCTTAATGTTTTGTCATCATTTTGGTGAAGGGTTTCTTAAGTTTCTTCCCCAAACCTTAGATCATAAAAATTCTCTCTATGAAAGCTTAAGTTTTCAACGAGGAGGAGTTTGACTTAAGGATCTATAATTCATTGAAAGAACTTAAGTTCTTATGAAAGCTAACCTTCTTTTAATCGATATCAATCTCCTTTATCTTGGGTTTTGTGAGGAAGAAGAAGGAAAAATGTCGAGACTTTTGGTCTTGATCTTGAGATTTTTCTCAAGTATATGGGGGGTCTGTGTGTGTCTTGAGATTAATCTCAAAGGTTCTTTATATAGGGATGAAAATTGTTGGGTAAGTAAAGAAGATCTCTCATATGAGATCTCTCTAGTTGATTTTAAGATCAACCCGAATGCTTAAGTATCATTGGATCATTGAACCAAGGGCCTCTGTTATCAGAGTTAATATCTTTTTAATTTTAGAAAGATATTAAAACTATCTCTTATTAACAAGAAAAAAAATTCTGTTTAAGAAACCTAGGGAAATATTTTCCCAAATATAACTTAATTTACATTGAAGCATGTGCTTCAAGGGTTTGGCGCATGATGAGCCCGAGGCTGCATTGGCGCCACGTGTTTTGTACGTGAGGCAGAGCCTAAGATGTTCTGGCGCTTTGCGGCAGAGGCAAAAAACTTAAGCTTTTGGTCGTGAACACACACTAAATATGATATCCGGTCTACTAGCAGTCAAATATAGTAGCCTTCCTATCATACCATGACAAGGTCTAGTGTCAACTTCTTGACCATTTTTATCGTCTGTGAGTTTGGTGTTAGTAGCCATTGGTGTTTTACAAGTCTTTGCATTTTCTAAACCAAATTTCTTTATTAGTACTATAGTGTATTTAGCTTGATTAATGAAGATGCCATTATCCATTTGCTTTATTTGAAATCCCAGGAAGAAATTAAATTCTCCCATCATGATCATTTTAAATTTATCCTGCATGGACATGGTGAATTCTTCACAAAGACTTTCATTTGTTGAGCCAAAAATAATATCGTCAACTTATATCTAGACTATTAAAATGTCTTGTTTAAGAGTTTTAGTTAATAATGTCTTATCTACTATCCCCTTAGTGAAACCTATATTTTTTAGAAACGTACTTAAACGTTCATACCAAGCACGAGAAGCTTACTTAAGAACGTATAGTGCTTTTCTTAATTTATAGACATGATCTGGAAATGCATGATTCTCAAAGTCGAGAGGTTGAGATACATACGCTTTCTCGTCTATTTGACCATTTAAGTTTTAACATCCATTTGAAAAACTCTGAAGTTTTTGTAGCAAGCGTATGCTAGTAAAATACTTATGGCTTCTAATATAGCGATGGGTGCATAAGTTTCTTCATAATCTATACCTTCAATTTGATTATATTCTTGGGCTACTAAACGGGATTTGTTTCTAACTATTTTACCTACTTCGTCAAGTTTATTTTTGAATGCCCATTTAGTACCTATTATTGGTCTATCATCAGGTTTTGGTACTAAACACCATACTTTGTATCTTTCAAATTGATTTAATTTCTCTTTCATAGCTATTAACAAATTTTCATCTATTGTGGCTTCATTTACATTTTTGGGCTCTATCAAAGATATAAAGACTAAATTTATACAAGTGTTGAAGGTTGATGATTGTGTTACAACTCCTTTATTAATATCTCCTATGATCAAGTTCTTACGATGATCTTTATTGAATTGTCAATCCTTAAGAAGATCTTCATCCACAACTTGTGGAGTATCTTCTATAAGTGTTTATGTAATTCCTTTTTCTATTGATACATTCTCTAATGTATTTGAGATGTTTGTCTCATCGTCAATTTGTAAAAATTTAGAGATGGAGTTGTTTTCATCAAATTCAACATTCATACTTTCTTGTATAACTTGAGTTCTCTTATTATAAACACGACAGGTTTTGTTAGCCATTGAATAACCAACAAAAATGCTCTCATCGCATTTAGAGTCAAACATGTCTAGGTTGTCTAAGGTGTTTAAAATGAAAAATTTACAACAAAAAACTCTAAAATACTTTATATTAGGGGTCCAATTATAGAATAGTTCATATAATGTCTTATTAATAATTTTCCTAATACTAACTCTGTTTATGATTTAGCAATATGTATTTACAGTTTCAGCCCAAAAATATAAAGATAAGTTGTTTTCATTTAATATGGTTCGTTTCATTTCTTGTAAGGAACGGTTCTACCTTTCAACAACACCATTTTGTGGTGGTGTTCGGGCATATGAAAACTCATGTTTATATCCTTTCTTATTACAATATTTTTCGAATAGATTATTTTCAAATTCTCTACCATGATCACTTCTAATCTTAAAAATTCTAAGATTCATTTCATTTTGAATAAGTTTGGAGAAGAATTTGAAATTATTAAATATTTCATCCTTAGTTTTAAGAAAAAATACCCATGTAAATCTAAAAAAGTCATCTACTATAATATAGGCACAGAGTTTGCCTTCTAAAATGGCGTTCCTACTAGGACCAAATAAGTCCATGTGTATTAATTGTAAAGGATTATTAGTAGATACTTCATTCTTAGGTTTAAATGAAAATTTAGTCTGTTTACCTTTTAAACATGCATCATACTGTTTATTTTTTTTCATATTTTAATATAGGGATTTCTTTAACTAAGTTATTCTTAGAGATTTTAGATAAAGTATACATATATGCGTGACTTAGCCTCCTATGCCAAAGCCACGATTCATCATTTTTGTAAACTACTAAACATTTTATATCTTTATTATTGAATTCATATGTGCAAATTATATAGATATTATTACAGTGTTTATCGGTTAGGATTACTATGTTGTTGTAGATAATTTTTGCACACATCTTTTTCAAATACTATATTATATCCCCCATCACAAAATTAACTCACACTAAATAGATTATGTTTTAAACTATCTACATACAACACATCATTTATAATGGTAGTATTGGAATCATTAATAAATGAATTGGTATATTTACCGATTATGTTGGCTTTTTTGTTATCACCAATTATAACGGTACCACTATCGTCTCTTGACGGTATTTGGAACCAATTGATATTATGATTGAATGATTCTCAGTTCGTGTCGGTAGAAAATGTATAGAAATCACAACCAAAGAAATTTTTGACCGCAATCAATAACGGTGTCGATGTAGCACGTTAGTGAATACGGATCGTCCGCAGGAAAAGTGTGATCCGATCGTAATTGAATTAGATGAATTGAAAATTAAAGAGAAAAGAAAAGTGAATTCGATTCAAAATTTAAAAGTGAATTTCAAGAATTATCAAAATCTAGATCTAATATCAAGAATACTCAAAATCAAGAATCAAGAATCATCCAATTGAGTTAGTTATCAAGATTTGTAATGAGGCTCGTAGGAATCGATCGAATCGATAGTGAGGATGAAGACTTGTGATTACGTATTCTTATCCTTTGATGATTTGTTGCTAGATCGATGACGATCAACGAGAATTAGGGATCTCTTGCGGAAACTAGGGTTTCATCATCTATCCCCTGTCCTTTCGTTGATTTTCATTCACATTCTAGCCTCTAGGAAATTCAAACATCGATCGTTGATCACTAATTAAGAGCGAAAACATTCAAGAAAGCATCTCGCTCGAAACTAGGTCGTCGATGATTCAATTTACTAGAGTTTACAAAACTCATAGGACTTAAAAATCGTACAAGAATCTAATCATCATCAACTATCAATTTTCTCGATTCCTCCACGAGCGGAGTTTTTACTCAAGCATCATATCAAAGAAAACAATCAAGAATTGAGATCTCATCACAATGCAAGAATGTAAAGAAAGCAAGATAAAGAAATTTCACCTTTTATTATTCATCAATTCCGTTACAATTCGCTCAAGAACTACAAGAATTGAGGAAAGAACTCGATTGTCGAATTAGCTTCGCATCGTCTCCGTGAGTCGCGGATCGTCTTGGATCACTTGCTCGGTTGAAGATCGGCGTCGCTTCTAAAAGGTTGAAGGTTTGTTGCTTGAATTGTACTCGGAGATCTTGAATTGATCAAATTGTGTCACTCAATTTGATTTGAATTTTATTTGGATCTACAATTTTCCCTCCACTTTCAATAACTATTCAACGATGCCCTTGGGTCCTTTTTATAGCCTTCATTAGCATCCCCTAGAAGCTTGATTAGGATTAGCTTCCTTTAGAAACTAGGTTTAGTTTAGCTTCTCTTGTAAGCTTGGTAGTTAGGTAGAAGCTTCTAAAGTTAGTTAGTTAGGGTTAGCTTCCTTCATAAGCTTGGAGGTTAGGGAGAAGCTTCTAGGCTTAGGTAGTTAAGTGGCTTTCTTAGGAAGCTTGGATATATTTAGCCTGAACAAAGAGCTTTGCTGTTTGATTAGAAGCTTCTGGAGATCTCTGGAATTTGCAGTGGCTTGAAGAGGTGTGGGTCTTGAAAGAAGAATTATGAAACGAAGCGACGCTGACGTCGTCACCATATGGCCGCGGATCCGCCGCGGGAAGGGGCCTTTGGCCGCGGATCCGCGGCCCATTAGTGGCAACTTTGCATGAAATTTCCTGTGTGTCTTTATGCTGTTTTTGTGGCACATTTCTGATATGTGGAATATCATAAATCTTTCTTGTTCACTGCCAGATCACAAGTCTTGGACTTGGCGTATTTTTATCAGCACTTTAAACAGTTTCGGCTCTTTTCCTGGAATTTTCTGCACAGATTCTCGAGACAAGTGTTGCGATATACAAAGATTATGCGTGTAATGATAAACACTCAATTTCCCTCAAAATGTCGGTTTTAATATATAACACAAGTTATTTGGTATTTTACGGACATTTTGCTAATATGTGCTATACTCAACCTGAATACTTTTAGATGAGTGCAAATGGTAGGGAAATTGATGTGTTAAAAATGCAATATTTTCGACTGATCAAATTCCCCCAAACTTATTTTCGGACGTCTCGAGCGAACTGTTTTATTAAAAAGAGAAGGAGAAAATAAAGAAAGAGAAAAATTAACTAGCACACTTTCGTAGGAAACACGATTGCACTGAGCACATGCAACAAGCCTTTAAACCTCTAGGTGTCCCTAATAGGAGGAGTGTTGTCTCCTGAGGGTTTTCAGCGGATTGCACCCACAAAATCCAATAATAAAAGGAAGACCGTGAAAGTTACATATAAAGATAAGAATTGTAAAAGAAAGACATTGAAAATTAGAGTTTCCAACTACACTAGCTTTTCGGTTGTCACGAGCCCTATCTTAATAATCATGAAAAGATGTTGGAAATCACATCATCCCTCAATAAAACATCGTCTTTATTCTTCATTCCTATCTTTCTTCCAAACATCGATCATATAACCCTACGTGTGTGTAAAAAACATCCCTACACTCGGAGAATTCAATTCAAGCTATCATACACTTGTTCATCTGCCTTAGTACTTTTTAATTTGATGAATATTTAGATGAAGTTGCTCACACATTTTTCATGTGACCGTTAATATTTCTTGAGGTACTAACCGACCGATTACTCATGTACTTGCTTATTAGGTGTATTTTCCTCGTCTTGCACCACCTAAGGCTTAGCAGTGACTCCCAGACCAGTTGGTCTAAGGCACTAGGTGATGAAGCACCCTCGCTATATTTTTTTATTGCTACCTTGGCGATAACAAAACCAGTGTTCATTTTTCTTCACCATTTTATATTTTATTCATTTATAATTTCCTTCATACTTTGGCTTTTAGACAAGAGCATTTCAAGGTATCCTCTACTATCCCGAGTTTCAAGACGTGTGTAAGTGCGTATAGTAGGGTATCAACGTTCAAATGTTTGGCTTCCAGAAAAGAACTATTTTTTCAAACTTATTTTTATGATTAGTGACTTCCTTCATCTTACTAACCCTTGGGACAACGGCTGATAAATACTTATTACTAGTTCGTTTAAGAAAACTTCTAATTTTCTAGGTTTTCTTAAATTTTTTCAATCTTTTGGATGTAATTTTTCACTATCTAATCTTTTATTATCTTATTTATGTACAAAAAAAAATTTATTTTTTGTTTTATATATGTTTTGTGCTTATGCAAAGTATGATGCAAATGATGTGAAAATAAGCACAAACCTTCCCCAAACTTGTTTTCAACAGTATCCTCGCTGTTGCCATCTGCTAAATTTCAAAAACCTGTAAGCCTGGGAGAAAATTTATTAACGGGGGCAATAAATATGATCGTGAAAAATCATCCCCAAAACTTATTCTTGGCTCATCATTTTGTGTGAAAATTTTCTTTTCAAGAGCCAGATTATACCCCCCCAAACTTGAGTTAAGCCATGTTAATCTTTAAAAATCATATGAGGGGGTCAAAAATTATTGATCGATGCCAAGCTTTGCAAAGACCGAAGGTCAACACCAACCAATCGAAGATTTTATCAATGTAGTTCTCGGGTTAGTGGAAAGACATGTTATATGGAGCCAGAAAGAAGTGGGGAAAAGGTAAGTGGTGGAATAGAATGTGTTTGCGTCTCGTTTTGGAGAGACGACTCAGTGATTGTGATGGATTACTCGCATTTTCTTTATAGTTCAGAAGAAGGGGTGGAGGTTCAATTTCTTTGTATTGAGGTGGATTCATCTCAACACCCATGCTTTTCAAAAATGCGAGTTCTTCAGCGAAAATTTCCTCAAAAGTTGCATCAATACCCCGAAGAATAATGTTATCACAAAGTGTGGGGTGATCTTCAGACTCCAAAAACGGTTCATAATCAGGGTTAGTTGTTGACCCGGAAAACTCAGTGGAAGAGTCCGTATCTGTCTGATACATAGTTGGGTCAAACAACAAAATATGAAAAGAGTCAAGATTAGTATCATGAGGATCGTCAAATTCGCTGCTGTCGACATCCATTAATTTGACTGAACAGACCTGAGCAGTAGGTTCGGAGGGTACACTTCCCAACTTGTAAATGTTGAGCTCAATTGACCTATTCCCGAAAGATAGGGTCATAGAGCCATTACGACAGTTGATTATAGCATTGGAAGTTGCCAAAAGGGGCGACAAGAATCACCGGAATTTGATTCTGTGGGTTTGCTACAGGCTGTGTATCAATTACAATAAAGTCCACAGGGAATACAAATTCCCCGATTTTTATTAACACATCCTCCAGTTCACCCCTAGGTTTGATGATCGATCGGTCAGCCATCTGGAGAGTGCAGTGGGCTGGTTTCAACTCTCCGATCTCTAACTACTCGTAAACCGAAAAAGGAAGCAGGTTAACACTTGCGCCAAGGTCTAGTAGAGCACGGTTAATGTGTTTGTCCCTAATAGAAATGGAAATAGTAGGATAGCCAGGATCCTTACGTTTCCTCGGTAATTGCTGGGGAAAAGCTGTGTCTACAGTCTTTGACATGAATATCTTCTTGGGCACTTGAGTCTTCCTCTTCCTAGTGCACAAGTCCTTAAGAGTTTTCGCATAAGAGGGGACTTGTTGGATAGCATCTAGAAGAGGGATGTTGATGTTAACCTGTTTCAAGATTTCAGTGATCTTCTCCATTTGTGGACTTGGTCTGTTTCCTCTTAACCGATTTGGGTTGGGACTTGAGCAATAAGGTCGGGGTCCAACACTGGATAAGATCGTGTGGGTGGAAACGATCTAAGAATAGGAGTGGGGGTCGTTTTCGGTGGACTAGAAGAGCTGTGCTGAGGTGTCGAGCCTTGGGGAAAACGGAGAATAGGCTCGGAAGAAAATGGTGGGGTAGACGAACTGGGGTCAGAATTGGAAGTAGAAGTGGAAGGAAAAGTCTCAGCCGGGGTATCATCGATTGATTTTTCATTATTATCAATCTCCTCACCAACATGATTGTTAAGCACTCTTTCAGATCTCAATGTGGTGATTGCATTCACATGATGTGAATAGCTAGGATTGGGTAAAGGTTGAGCTGGAAGTTTCCCTTTCTCTCTTGCACTCATTTCGGCTTTTAATTGTGCAATTTGTTCTTCCATCGATTTTATAGTCTCATTTTGAGAGACTGAGTTTTTCTCGATTTTATCGACGGAGGACTGAAGATTTGCCGTAACTTGCATGAAATTTGTCAAAAGCAAATTCACGGTTTGTGTGAGTGAAGAGGATTCATCAGTACCGGTCAACTGCAAAGGATTATACGGTGCAGGTGTGTTGACAGGATTTTGAAAGTTTTGTGATTGGTAGGGGTGCTGACTCAATTGAAGTGGTTGCTGTTGTGGTGAAGGAGCCCTTTGGAAATTGTTTTGGGTTGGAACCGTGTTTTGAGTTTGTGATTGGTTCCAAGCAAAGTTAGGGTGATTCCTCCAACCTTGATTATAAGTGGAAGAAAATGGATCGTTTCTAGGTCTTTGTTGGAAAGCAGAATTGATATGCTCATGACCCTGAAATGGAGAATTCATTGGACATTCTTTCGTGAGATGTGATGGATCAGAACAGCATCCACATACATTTTTGGAGTGTGACATTTGATTTAGGGCTGCGGCTAAAAATTTGTTTTCCATAGTTTCGATTTTCTTTTGCATTGCTGACATTTCAGCTCTAACTCCTATGGAAACATCAGATTGGTTATTGTCACCCCTAGACGATTGACTTACACCCTCCCACTGTAAAGATCTTTCAGCGAAATCTTCTAAAAATTTCCAAGCTTCGCCATCATCTTTGGTCATGAAGGTGCCTTGACACATGGATTCAAGGGTCTGTTTTGTGGTAGGATTAATGCCCTCATATATGATTTTGCACAGATCCCATCTAAGAATTCCGTGATGTGGACATTAAACTAACAGATCCTTGAAGCGTTCAAGACACTTTGAAAATGGTTCATTCGGAAGCTGGGTGAATTGATTTATTTCGCTATGGACTCGAGCTGTTTTATGATTGGGGTAAAATTTCTTTAGGAATGCTTTTACGAATTCTTCCCAATTTGAAATGGAATGTGCGGTTGTGTTATAAAGCCACTTCTCGTCTATGTCGCACAAGGTAAATAGGAGAAGACGTAGACGCATAGTATCCACAGAAAGCTGTGAGGTACCCATCATTGCGCATACATTTTCAAATTTGGTGATAAAGACATATGCGTCTTCAGACTCGAGACCGTGATATTTGGGTAGAAGATTGATGTATTGGGGTTTTATTTCAAAATTGTCCCCGTTGGCTGGTGGAATGGTGAGACAGGTTGAAAGAGGGCCTCGCATAGGATAACATCTCTCTTGGAGAGAGATGCGGGATGGATTCTGCGCACCTACGGACGGCGGCAGAGTAGTGGTAAAGAAGTTCGATGGAGAACCGTCCATCGAAGTGGGTGTGGTGGTGGGTAAAGAAGAAGTAGATGTAGAAATACCGACTTTGGAGTCGATAGGAGGAACACGGACAAGACGGGCACTAGAATCCCGTGTCCAGCCGAGCATGCACTAAAGGGTTTAGCACAAGTGGCAGCGTTAAGATACTTAAGGAAAATGATAAGTTGGTGTTTGTTTTGAAAAAGATACGGATTTTTGAAAAAAAATGCAAATCACGCCAATGCACAAGCAACCCTAAGTCTAATGGTCACCTAGGTCAAGTCTCTAGATCGCTCCTAACTGCCAGAAGACAAATCGCAGGATCAATCCTCTACTGCCTCTTTGTCCCTCCTGTGGCCAGGTAAGTGCCAGGTAAGTAGGAGGTTCTCTACTACGTAAGTAGTGGGCCTAATTAAGTAACCACTTGCCTTAGACACCACAAAAGAAACGCGGATAAGCAATACATTACCCACGACCTTCTCCTGTCCTAAGTGAGCGCGACGGTCCTTAGAGTCATGTCTAGATATTTTTTAGTTAATGAGGGTAATGCGGATGCAGTTTTGTGATTTTTTAGGCTTAGGAAGGGTAATGAACTCCCCACCTAATCTGAATTTGGTCTTTGCCCCTTAATTTCCGTATTAAAAATGCAAACAACCAAGATTAAACACGCACAATTTTTATTTTTGCGGCGCTGCGAATTTTTGCAAAGAAACCTGCAGAAATTGATTAATGGAGCAGATCGAGGAAGAGATAAGAAAGTCAGAGAGGACCTGAGAAGTTTTGGAACAGTGATGCCCTAGGCCCACCGCGGATCCGCCGCAAGAAGTGCCCTATAGCCGCGGAAACGCGGTCAGGTATCAAGATCACTGCACAAAATTTTTTGCAGAAGCTCTTGTTCACTCCCTGAGCTCTATGGAATATTCACAATATTTTTCCTCTTGCTCCACAGATTCCAGATTTCCTCGCAACAAATCACAACGAATTGATTAGTGTTTGTGCGAATTTTGATCAAAAATTTTGATGGAATAAAATTTTCAACTCAAATTTCAAAAACGAACAAATTAGCACACTATCCCCGGCAACGGCGCCATTTGATTGAATGAATTCTTTGTTCGTGTCGGTAGAAAATGTATAGAAATCACAACCAAAGAAATTTTTGACCGCAATCAATAACAATGTCGATGTAGCGCGTTAGTGAATACAGATCGTCCACAGGGAAAGTGTGATCCAATCGTAATTGAATTAGATGAATTGAAAATTAAAGAGAAAAGAAAAGAGAATTCGATTCAAGATTTAAAAGTGAATTTCAAGAATTATCAAAATCTAGATCTAATATCAAGAATACTCAAAATCAAGAATCAAGAATCATCCAATTGAGTTAGTTATCAAGATTTGTAATGAGGCTCATAGGAATCGATCGAATCGATAGTGAGGATGAAGACTTGTGATTACGTATTCTTATCCTTTGATAATTTATTGCTAGATCGATGACGATCAACGAGAATTAGGGATCTCTTGCGGAAACTAGGGTTTCATCATCTATCCCTTGTCGTTTTGTTGATTTTCATTCACATTCTAGCCTCTAGGAAATTCAAACATCGATCGTTGATCACTAATTAAGAGCGAAAACATTCAAGAAAGCATCTCGCTCGAAACTAGGTCGTCGATAATTCAATTTACTAGAGTTTACAAAACACATAGGACTTAAGAATCGTACAAGAATCTAATCATCATCAACTATCAATTTTCTCGATTCCTCCACGAGCGGAGTTTTTACTCAAGCATCATATCAAAGAAAACAATCAAGAATTGAGATCTCATCACAATGCAAGAATGTAAAGAAAGCAAGATAAAAAAATTTCACCTTTTATTATTCATCAATTCCGTTACAATTCGCTCAAGAACTACAAGAATAGAGGAAAGAACTCGATTGTCGAATTAGTTTCGCATCGTCTCCGTGAGTCGCGGATCGTCTTGGATCACTTGCTCGGTTGAAGATCGGCGTCGCTTCTAAAAGGTTGAAGGCTTCTTGCTTGAATTGTACTCGGAGATCTTGAATTGATCAAATTGTGTCACTCAATTTGATTTGAATTTTATTTGGATCTACAATTTTCCCTCCACTTTCAACAACTATTCAACGATGCCCTTGGGTCCTTTTTATAGCCTTCATTAGCTTCCCCTAGAAGCTTGATTAGGATTAGCTTCCTTTAGAAGCTAGGTTTAGTTTAGCTTCTCTTGTAAACTTGGTAGTTAGGTAGAAGCTTCTAAAGTTAGTTAGTTAGGATTAGCTTCCTTCATAAGCTTGGAGGTTAGGGAGAAGCTTCTAGGCTTAGGTAGTTAAGTGGTTTGCTTAGGAAGCTTGGACATGTTTAGCTTGAACAAGGAGCTTTGCTGTTCGGTTAGAAGCTTCTGGAGATCTCTGGAATTTGCGGTGGCTTGAAGAGGTGTGGGCCTTGAAAGAAGAATTATGAAACGAAGCGACGCTGACGTCATCACCATATGGCCGCGGATCCGCCGCGGGAAGGGGCCTTTGGTCGCGGATCCACGGCCCATTAGTGGCAACGTTGCATGAAATTTCCTGTGTGTCTTTGTGATGTTTTTGTGGCACATTTCTGATATGTGGAATGTCATAAATCTTTCTTGTTCACTGCCAGATCACAAGTCTTGGACTTGGCGTATTTTTATCAGCACTTTAAACAGTTTCGGCTCTTTTCCTGGAATTTCCTGCACAGATTCTCGAGACAAGTATTGCTCTATAAGAAGATTATGCGTGCAATGATAAACACTCAATTTCCCTCAAAATGTCGGTTTTAATATATAACACAAGTTATTTGGTATTTTACGGACGTTTTGCTAATATGTGCTATACTCAACCTGAATACTTTTAGATGAGTGCAAATGGTAGGGAATTGATGTGTTAAAAATGCAATATTTTCGACTGATCATATTACCAGTCATGTGTCTCGAGCAACCGCTATCAAGGATCCACTTCTTACTACGTGATTTAGGATTCTGCAAAACAAAATGAAGTAAGTGTGACCTTAGGAATCCATTTCATTCTCGATCCACAGAGATTAGGAGTAAAGTGGTATTTTAAAGTTAAATTTAATTTAATACTACAATATCTAGAAATATGTCCTAAAGTACAACAATAATTACATGTAACATTTGCATATTTATTACCGTATTTATATGTATTTGAACTCTTAACAAATTTATTAGGTTTTTCATATTTTGAATCGTCATGAAAGCCTACACTTTAACGTTTATAATGATTTATGCAAGTTCCTAGCCTAACGTCAAGATTGATCTTAGTTTTGGTAAACTTAAGAAGTATATTCTCCTTAATTTTTAATTTTCTTTTTAAATAAAAAATTTCATTCTTTAAAGTTCCTATAGAATTAAGAGTATTAAAACTTTATTCTTCCTTTAAGACTAATTTTTATTTTAAATAATTATTTTCTAAAATTAATTTTTCATATTCAACTTTAATTAGATTATCATTTTTGTTATTACTATCTTTTAGTTGTTTATATTTTGAGTGAATCTTATCATAATTAGATTTTAAGTAAAAGCATTAATTAACTAAGTTTTTTTTAGATAAACTTTTAATATCAAGAATATCATCACTAAGCTCATCATCATTTATTGTCATGAAGTACATGTTTGCGACTTCTTCATTTTTCGACTCACTTAAGTCAGATTCTTCCCAAATGGCTTGAAAAGCGCGTCTTCCCGAACCATTTTTCCATTTGAATTTATCTTATTTTCCTTTTAGGTTCGGACAATCTGCCTTTACGTAACCTTCTTTGTTACATTCAAAGTATCGTACAGCCTTATTTGAACTCAACGGTTTCTTAAGAGAGTTGCCTCTATTTTTAAGAAACCTTGTAAAGTTCCTTACGATATTAGTCAGTTTTTCATCGTCCCTTTCGTCGTCGCTTGATGGATAAGGTTCTTTGATCTTGTTAGTTAATGTCTTTAGAGCGATATTCTGGCGTTATTTATCTTTTTTAATTTTGATATTTCCAAGTTGCATCTCATAGGTTTTTAATTTACCAATGAGAGTATCAATGCCCATGGTGCTCATGTCGTTTGCATATTGATGGAGCTCCTTTTCAGGCCTCCGTCAGATGTTGTCTTCCGTTGATCTCGCGATGGACTTGGTTGATTATCCTCCGTTGCATGTGGGTCTCAATGGGTTTCTGAAGGAAGAGGAGAAGTGAGGGAGTTGGTGTCGAATACCTGCAAAGAAGTCCCGGGGTGGTTTGGTACCACCAAGGACCCTTCGACGCTCAAGTTAGTGATGAGATCCGAGCAGAGTAACGGCTTAAAAGAGTAAAAAATGGCTTACTTGACCCCTCTGTGATGGGGGTTTATATAGTTGCGGCGGCACGCAGCAGCAGGCGCGAGAATCTCGCCGGCAGTTACGCTCCCGACGTCACGCCCGCGTAAAGAGCGGATCGCCCGTCAATGGGGATCATGATGGCGTGGAACGTGGGATGTTTCCAGCGGAGAATCTGCGCATGGCGAGATTTACGGAGCGGCGGTTATGCCTGTGAGTGGTGGAGTTGGTCAGTCGGAAGATCGAGGAAGGTGGCCTCGGCTGAGGAGCTCAGGGACGAGCGAGAGGGCCGAGGAGTCCTGGTCCTGTAGCAGCTCGGGACGAGCCAAGAGGCCGAGGATGCCAATTTTCAGGGGCTCTGAGGAGAGCCAGCTTGTGCTTGCAGGTCGGGTACAGGGGTGGCCTGGTCGGCCCCTGTGGGCCCTTTCTTCTGAGTCCTAGGGCACGTCACCTGCCGCGTGTCATGATCTTGGGGACCGCCAATATCGAGCATTATCATTAGCCCCCTACTTTTGTCCCAACCATCTAGCGGGTCGGGTCAGGAGTGGACTGCCGGGCCTCCCGAGGTGAGATCCCTTTTGGGGTTTCGTCGGGGCGAGTCCTCGGGCCGTCGGTTGTTTCTCCCGCTTGCGAATCAAGGCGAGGTCTCCGCATCTTAAATAGGGTGTGCCGGTTTGTGCACTCTGTAACTGAAGCAATGGTCCACGTATCAAGTGACGATTGGCCGGCACGACGTATGCAGGCCCGTGGCGTTCGATGGGACGCAGTTCAGTGCAGGACCGACACGTGGAGCGATTGGAGCCGCTGGGCACGAGGAGTCGTTTCGGCAGGAGATGACGGACGCCGTTGGATGCAGCCATACTTGGTGATAAAACGGGGGCGGGGTCCACCTCAGGGCCTCCAATCTTTCAGTTCCCTTCTTCCTAGCGTTGCCGCTGTTCAGCGTTCTTTCTCCTTTAGAATACATGGTTCGCTCCCACTCTTCGAGCGGCCCACGCCAGAAGGAAGCTGGTGGCTTGGCCGAGCCCCCGGCTAGCTCGTGCCCCCCGCCGGATTCTCTGCCGACGGTAGGGTCGTCCGCTTCATCGGCGGCATCTGTTGGTTTCTTTGGCAGCGGACAGAATCGTCCATAGTTACTCGAGTCCCAGATGGAGGACAGAGGGAAGGGCGAGGGAAGGCCCTTTTTCAAAAGGAAGAGGGCGGTTTCTCACGCGCTGTCATCGAAGGTCCCTAAGGGAATTCTCGTGCGGGAGGGGGGTGCCGTCTTCACGGTTCCGTCTGGACTTTCTGTCGCTGCTGGCCTACTCGCCGGGATGGAGGAGTCGGCTGGGGGAAAGCTCCCGTATGGCTCCTTGAGGGATCAATTGGAGGCCATGGCCCAGGGGGCGGTCCAGGTATGAATCCCTTCGTGTGTATTTGCCTTGGTACACCTTCCCCTGGCTCGGGGGCCTCCTGGTTTCTCATCGGCTTTCTGTCAGGTTCTTCAACACTGCGCCCTTTCCACTCTCATGGAGTCCGAAGGAGCGTTCTACGCTCCGAGGCCAGTGGAGGCGTTCCCTTCGGAGGTCGAGATTTTGCAACGCGACCTGCGTCAAGAGAGGGCGAGGACTGACGTTGTGGCTGGCCGGGCGGAGGCTGCGGAACTTGCCAACTTGGCGACTCGGGATGCCCTCCGTCGTCTGAATGCATCTCTCCAAGTTGCCGATAAGAAGCTGACAGACATGGCCAAATGCTTCGCTGCCCTGGAAAAGGAGAGGGATGCCAGCAGAAGAGATGCCGAGGCGGCCCTTACGGTGGCCCGGGTTGCCGAGGTTTGGGCTAAGAAAGCTGTGGCCGATTATAAGATGTCGGAGCAATTTTTCACCGAGCTCGAGGAGTATTCTACAGTCGCATGGAACAATGCCCTGGACGCCGTGAAGGAACGGCTTCCTGAGTTCGATGATGGTGAGCTCCGCTTCCGGTGGCAAGGCCTCCGGTGGGGGATGGCGAGGGGAGCAGGGCGCGCCCCGGGCGGCAAGATCCCCGGCGGTAGAGCCCCCGGTGAGCCGAGATGCCAGCGATGAAGGGACCGGAGTAAGCCTCCGGGCAGTTTGTAGGGCATGGGAGGCCCAGACTACCCTTTGTAACAACTTTGCTTTGGTAATAAGAGAAAAAAATTTGTTTCGCTGGGGTTTGCATTGCATTTCACCTTCTGTGTGTGAAGGGTGTTCGCAGGATATCTTTGCTTGTATTGTCGTGTTTTCGTGTCAGGTTGGCCCTTTGTCTGGCGATCTCCTGTCGAGTTGACTTCGATCACTAGCCGGCGAGTGTGTCAAGCGCTGCCGCGGAGGTATCCTTATGGCCCCCGAGGTCGATGGGAGATCGTTCAAACTTTAATGAACCTGACATTCCTCCCGAGTGACTTGGATCTCTGCTGGCCACAGGGCACCTTTAGCATCAATTCCCATATGTGGGGGGTTGGGCAGGGTAGTTGTGTAGGTGCTTTTTGCGCGGTCTTACCGATCACTGGCGTTGGGGTAGGGAGCTACCAGCCGGTGCTTAACCGAGCAGGGTGGCTGTTTGGTTGCCCCTTGCGAGGGCTTTGATATCTGTCGGTTGTGGTAGGAAGCTACCATTTGTGGATAGCCGAGCAGGGGCTCGACCGCCTCTGGGAGGATTTTGGGCCTTAGTGCGGGAAGGGCTTCGGAAGGCCATTAAGAATGACCGGGCAGTGAAGCTGTGCGGTTGCCTCTTGGCGAGAGCTTTGACCTTTGGCGTCGTGGGTAGGCAACTACCAGCCTGGGATGAATGAGCGGGGTAGCCGCTCTGGTGCCTCTTGTGAGGACCTTTGATCCCTGGCGTCGAGGGTAGGGAGATACCAGCCGGAGTAGACTGAGCAGGGCAGTTGCTCGGTTGCCTCTTGTGAGGGCTTTGATCCTTCAGGACGGGGACCGAGCAAGGTTACTGCCCAGTGCCTCTTGGCGAGGACTTTGATCCCTATCGGTTGTGGTAGTAAGCTACCAGCCGGGGATAACCGAGCAAGGACCCGACTGCCTCTGGGAGGACTTTGGTCTTTGGCGCGGGAAGAGCTGTAAGGCTGTAAGAAGCCTACGAAGGACCCTTGGCCGGGAAGGGTTGCTACCCGGTGCCCCTTGGCAAGGGCTTTTTTCCTGAAAGATAGCCGAGCGAGGGGACCTCGGGCTCGACTGCCTCTGGGAGGGCTTCTTGATCCCCGGCGTTGCGGCAGGGGAGCTGCCCGCGGGGGATAGCCGGGCGAGGGAGCCTCGGGCTCGACTGCCTCTGGGAGGGCTTCTTGATCCCCAGCGTTGCGGCAGAGAAGCTTCCCGTGGGGGATGACCGAGCGAGGGAATCTCGGGCTCGACTGCCTCTGTAGGGGCCTTTTCGTTGTAAAGGAGGAACTCTACCGGGGAAAAAGATTCGACGTTTCTTTATTCGTATGGGTAGGAATTTTAGACAACGCTTTACACCATCTTGTTAAAGGGAAATCTCGAGAGGTGGCGGGGGTGTGACACCTCGTTAGCTTTGACCTCATTGGTATAGCTTGAGCTTTTCGGCGTTGTAAGGCCGCGGGAGCTTCTGTCCGTCCGCGTCCTGTAGGCGGTAGGCTCCGCCAGGGAGCGCTTCAGAGATGAGGAAAGGACCTTCCCACTTCAGGGAGAACTTGTGAAGCCTTCCTTGGTCGATGAATTCATTCCGCCGCAGGACTAGGTCCCAGGTCTTTAAGGAGCGGTGTTTCACTCGAGCGTTTTAATATCGGGCCGTCTGCTGTTGATAGGCGGCGGCTCTGATCTGGGCCCGGTCCCTTTTCTCCAACAGTATGTCGAGATTGGTTTGTAGCACCATGGTGTTTGCGTCATCGTCGAAATGTTCGACCCGGTGACTGGGTAGCCCGATCTCTGCTGGGAACATCGCTTCGGTCCCGTAGCAGAGGCTGAATGGGGTCTCCCCGATGGGAGTCTTTTTTGACGTGCGCAGGGCCCATAAGACCCGAGGTAGCTCTTCGACCCAACTGCCTTGTCTCCCTTCCAGGAGGGTTCGGAGACCCCGGAGGACGTCTCGATTAGCGACCTCGGCCTGCCCGTTACATTAGGGATGATCGACCGCGGCGAACTTCATGAGGATATGGTATTCTTTGCAGAAGTCTCTTACTTTCTCGTTCTCGAAGTTCGTCCCATGGTCGGTGATGATGCACCTCGGGATTCCGAACCGGAGTATCAGGTTGTTTTGCAGGAACTTGATGGTTGTGGCGGCGCCCGGTTTCCTGATGGGGACGGCCTCGTTCCACTTGGTGAAGTAGTCCACCGCGACGAGGACGTATTTATGCCCGCCGGTTCCGGTAGGGAACTGGCCGATCATATCCAATCCCCACTGGGCGAATGGCCACGGGGATGTCAGGGCAGTTAGCTCGGTGGCCGGGAGGTGGGGAGTACTGCCGTGGAGTTGGTAGCTCTTGCACCTCCTGACCAGCTTCAGGGCGTCCTCGTGCATGGTGGGCCAGTAGTACCCTTGGAGTGGTGCCTTTGGATCAAGGTTCGAGCCCCTGGTGTGCGCCGCCCACCCTTTCATGGATTTCCCACAGGACGTAGTCGGCTTCGTGGGAGTCAACGCACCGGAGCAGGGGCTGGGTGAAGGCCTTCTTGTAGAGGTTCCCGTTGCTCCAGACGAAGTGGGTGGCTTTGGCCCGGAGGCGGCGGGTGGCCGCCCTATCCTCCGGGAGCATGCCGTCCTTCAGGAATTCCATGAGGGGCTTCCTCCAATCCTAGTCACTCTCCTGCGCCGTGTACACGTGGAGTGTCGCCGCCTCATCTCCCACGCTGGGTCGGGTCAAGGTTTCGAAGAGTATTGACCGCCTATTATTGGCCGAGTACGACGAAGCCAGCTTGCTTAGGGCGTCTGCTTGAGCATTCAGCTGCCTGGGTATTTGCTCTACCTGGACTTCGTCGAAGTTTTTCCGGAGTTTCCTCACTTCGTCCAGGTACTTCATCATTAGAGGCTCTCAAGCCTCGAAGCGGCCAGTCACTTGGCCGACAACTAGGGCCGAGTAGCTGTGGATTCGAATAATCTTCAACCCCAGCCCGACGGCCATGCGCAGCCCGGCCAGGAAGGCCTCGTATTCGGCCGCGTTGTTTGACTCTTTGAAACCGAGCCTCAAGGAATACTCCATCTCAGCCTCGTTTAGGCCCCAGATGATGAGGCCGGCACCGCAACCTTCCTCGGTAGAAGACCATTCAACGTAGATGATCCACTCCGGGGCTGAGCTGGGGCCTTCCTGGACGGGATGCCGGGCTGTGAGGGGCGGCGTGGGATTCGGCTTCCTGTTAGGGATGGTGCATTCAACGATGAAGTCGGCCAGGGCCTGCGCCTTGATGGCCTTCCTCAGGCGGTACCTTATGTCGAATTGAGATAGTTCCCATCTCCATTTCTCTAGACGGCCTGAGGATTCCGGTGATGCCAGGATAGCCCCCAACGGGCGCTCAGTGAGGACGATGATGGTGTGTGCTTGGAAGTAGTGCCGCAGTTTCCGCGAGGTTACCACGAGGGCCAGGACAATCTTCTCTTTGGCGGGGTACCTTGTCTCCGCATCCTTGAATACATGGCTCATGTAGTACACCGGCTTCTGTGCTCCCTCGGCCTCTTGGACGAGCACCGAGCCTGCTGCTTGGTCGGATACTGCCAGGTACAGCGACAGCTCGTCCTCTTCCACTGGCCGGGTGAGCAGGGGAGGTGTTGCGAGGTGCTTCTTCAATTGATCGAAGGCGGCTTGGCAATCTTCCGACCACTCGAACCTCGGAATTTTCCTCAGCGCTTTGAAGAACGGGAGGCACTTCTCCCCCGACCTGGACATGAAACGGCTCAGAGCGGCGACCCGCCCTGTGAGTCACATGATCTCGACGTTGGTCTTGGGTGCGGCCATGCTCAGGATGGCGTCGATCTTCTCTGGGTTAGCTTCGATTCCACGGTGAGTGACCTGAACCCAATGAATTTCCCTCCGGTGACTCCGAATGTGCACTTAGAGGGGTTCAGCTTCATGTTGAATTTGCGGAGCACTCCGAATGCCTCGCCCAGGTCCTTGGCATGGTCGGCCGACGAGACGGACTTGACGAGCATGTCGTCAACGTAGACTTCCATGTTCCTGCCGATCTGTGGCTTGAACATGCGATTGACCAGCCTCTGGTATGTGGCCCCGGCATTCTTGAGGCCGAAGGGCATCACCCTGTAGCAGTACACTCCCCGGTCCGTTGTGAATGCGGTCATATCTTCGTCGTCATGATTCATGCGGATTTGGTTATAGCCAGAGAAAGCGTCCATAAAGCTCAGAAGCTCGTGCCCGACCGAGCTGTCGACGAGCTGGTCTATGCGGGGGAGCGGGAAGTTGTCCTTGGTGCAGGCCTTGTTGAGGTCGGTGAAATCGACGCACATACGCCACTTCCCACTCGACTTCTTGACCAGGACCACGTTGGCCAGCCACTCCGAGTAGGGCATATTCCTGATAAAGTTGGCGGCGAGGAGCCGGTCAACTTCCTCTTCGATAGCCTTCTGTTTGACCGGGGCGAAGCTTCTTTTCTTCTGCCGGACGGGTCGGGCCGTAGGATCAACTCCGAGCTTGTGGGAGATGATTTTGAGGTCGATCCCAGGCATGTCAACCAGTGCCCAGGCGAAGACGTCGGAGTTTCTTCTGGAACTCGATCAGGTCATCCCGCTGAATTCTCGTCAGGAGCAACCCGACCTGGACGGTCTTTCCTGGGTCTCCTTCCGTTAAGGGCACCTCGGTCAGAGGTTCAACCGGTGCTTCACGGACCTCCTTCCGCTTGTCCTGGGTGTCCAGGGACCCTTTAATGTCGCCGTATGCATCGGTGCTATCAGCGTGCTTCTCGGGGGAAGATGCCTCTGTCAGGCCTACTTCGGCGACCCGCTGATCCCGTATGCCCGACCTACCCTACCCAGATCGAGGGGGAATTTTATCGCCAGGTGGTATGTCGAGATCTGGGCCTGGAAGGAGTTCAGCGTCGGCCGGCCGAGGAGGATGTTGTAAGCCGATGGGACCCTCGCCACGATGAAGTCAACAGGCAGTGTGCGCGCGCGGCCGGGCTCCCCGATCGTGAACTGCAGGGTGACCACCCCTTGTGCCGGGACGGAGTGGTTGGTGAACCCCGAGAGGACGTGGGAGGTCGGTCTCAAGTCTGCTGGGGTAAGCCCCATACGCAAAAAGCAGTCGTAGAAGAGGATGTCCGCCGAGCTGCCCGAATCGATGAGTATTCGGTGGACCTCGTATCGGTGAATTTGTGCTATGATCACCAGCGGGTCGTTATGGGGCACAGATATGCCGTAGAGATCCTCGTCGCCAAAGGTGATGGGCTCTCGGCCACTAGCCCTTTTGCTCGGGCGGTCGCCAGAGCCTGTGAGACGGCAGCCAGCGGGGAGGCCGGCGACCTTAGGCGAGGGTTCGCCCGCGTCTCCATTGCGAGGGAGGCGACAGCGGGCATTTGGATCTTTAGGGGAATCGGTGGTCATGTGGGCAGAGATCGGAAGGCCAATTTTTGTTTTTGTGGAGTTGTGACTTCCCACAGACGGCGCCAACTGATGGAGCTCCTTTTCAGGCCTCCGTCAGATGTTGTCTTCCGTTGATCTCGCGATAGACTTGGTTGATTATCCTCCATTGCGTGTGGGTCTCAATAGGTTTCTGAAGGAAGAGGAGAAGTGAGGGAGTTGGTGCCGAGTACCTGCAAAGAAGTCCCGGGGTGGTTTGGTACCACCAAGGACCCTCCGACGCTCAAGTTAGTGATGAGATCCGAGCAGAGTAACGGCGTAAAAGAGTAAAAAATGGCTTACTTGACCTCTCTGTGATGGGGGTTTATATAGTGGCGGCAGCACGCAGCAGCAGGCGTGAGAATCTCACCGGCAGTTACGCTCCTGACGTCACGCCTGCGTAAAGAGCGGATCGCCCATCAATGGGGATCGTGATGGCGTGGAACGTGGGATGTTGCCGGCGGAGAATCTGCGCATGGCGAGATTTGCGGAGCGGCGGTTACACCTGTGAGTGGTGGAGTTGGTCGGTCGGAAGACCGAGGAAAGTGGCCTCGGCTGGGGAACTCGGGGATGAGCGAGAGGGCCGAGGAGTCTTGGTCCTGTGGCAGCTCGGGACGAGCCGAGAGGCCGAGGAGGCTAATTTTCAGGGGCTCTGAGGAGAGCCTGCTTGTGCTTGCAGGTCGGGTACAGGGGTGGCCTGGTGGGCCCTTTCTTCTGAGTCCTAGGGCACGTCACCTGGCGCGTGTCATGATCTTGGGGACCGCCAATATCGAGCACTATCACTCTTCTATCGCTGTAATCTTAGGTTGCCAAGATTGAATTAGTGATCAAAGAATTTTATAATTACAAATTTCTTTCCTAAGTTAAATAATTCAGTTACTATGTTATTAAACCTAGAGTACATGGAATTGATTGTCTCGTTTTCTTTCATAGAAAACATTTCGTATTCATGCATTAGACGATTTATCTTACTTTCTTTTACTTGATTAGTCTCTTCATGTGCAATCTTAAGTGTTTTCCAGATATCATGTGTTGTTTGGTATATGGAAATTCTATTGAATTCTTCTGGAACAAATGAGAATTGAAGGGCGTTCAAGGCTTTTACATTAAAATCATAGAATGATTATTAGCGTCAGAATAAGGTTTTGTAGTAGGAATAACATAGGGTGTGTCTAAAATAACTAGTATTTCTAAGTCTATGCATTCTAAAAATATTCTCATTTTGGTTTTCCAAAATTGAAAGTTTGTGCCATTAATAAGTGAAGGTCGTGTGGTGGATTGACTCTCTAATTGATTTGCTATTGTAGGATCTAAAAACTCAAGATGTTAATCTTTAAAATATAAACAATCTGCTCTGATACCAATAGAAAATACCTTACTGGGGGTGAATAAGGTAACTACATGTTATATGGAAAATTTAAAAACTTAATTACTATATTGATTTTTTTAATAAGTTTTCGTGGAAAAAAAGTTAAATTATGAAGCTTATTGCAATAATCAAAACAACAACAACAACAACTGAGCCTTTTATCCCAAGCATATGGGGTAGGCTGCATGAACCAACATAAGGATCACGCCGAGTCCAGCACATGAATTCTCCGCCTCCACTCACTCTTATCGAACAATATCCTTTCATTGAGACCTTTGGCAACTATATCTTTTCGTATCACCTCCATCCATGTTTTCTTCGGTCTCCCTTTCACCCTTTTGACATTGCCTATATCGAGAGTATACATTCGTCGGAACGGTGCTTCTATAGGTCTGTGCCGCACATGACCAAACTATCTTAACCGGTTTTCCCGCATCTTCTCCTCTACAGGTGCTACACCAACTCTTGCACGAATATCCTCATTTCGCACCTTATCTTTTCTAGTGTTACCACACATCTAACGAAGCATGCGCATCTCCGCTACGTGCATTTTCTGTGTACGATGCTTCTTAGGAGCCCAGCATTCTGCATCATATAATAAGGCAGGCCGAATAGCGCTCCGATAAAACTTCCCTTTCAACCTTAACGAGAAGTTACGATCGCACAAAATCCATGTTGCACTCCTCCATTTCAACCAACCAGCTTGGATTCTTTGATTAACATCGCTATCGAACTCTCCATTCTTTTGGATGATGGAACCTACATATCTAAATTGATCGCTTGATGATATCTCTTGTCCTTCCGGTGTTATACCAATATGGTCTCGACTTCTCTGTTTGCTAAATTTGCAATGCATATATGCTGTCTTGGACCTGCTCAATCTGAACCCCCGAGAATCCAATGTTTGCCTCCATAACTCCAATTTGGCATTAACCCCTGCTTTTTTCTCATTTACTAAAACAATATCATCAGCAAATAGCATACACCAAGGTACCTCATCTTGGATAGTTCTAGTAAGCTCATCCATCACAATGGTAAACAGGAATGGACTTAATGCAGTTCCTTGATGTAAACCAATTGTAATCGGAAAATTATTCGTCAAGCCGCCGCAAGTTCTGACACTTACCACTACTCCATCGTACATGTTCTTGATTATGTCAATATATTTTACGGAGACCCCCTTCTTCATCATTGTCCCTCATAATACCTCTCTAGGTATCTTATTGTACAGTTTCTCTAAATCAATAAATATCATATGCAAATCTCTTCTCCTCTCTCGAAAACGCTCGACAAGTTGACGAAGCAAATGAATAGCTTCTGTCGTCAATCGTCCAGGCATGAACCCAAACCGGTTCTATGTTATCTTAATATCTTTTCTTAGACTGTGGTCAATCACTCTCTCCTAAAGTTTTATGGTGTGACATATAAGTTTTACTCTACGGTAGCTTGAGTAACTTTGAATGTCACCCTTGTTCTTATAGATAGGTATAAGGATACTTTTCCTCCATTCATTTAGCATCTTTTTGGTCCTCCAAATCTTATTAAACAGGTCTGTCAACCATTTAACGCTTATTTCTCCTAAGTATCGCCAAACTTCAATAGGAATCCCGTCTGCACCAACCGCTTTTCTTGATCGCATTCTCTTCAAAGCCTTTTTAACCTCAGGTATTCTTATTTTACGCATGAAATCATGATTTATATCCTGAGATTGAATGACATGTCCATCCAAATTCTTAGTAAATCTCTCATCGAATAATTTGTCAAAACAATCTCTCCACCTTTCCTTAATATACTCATCTCGAACTAAAACCTTCTGATCTTCATCTTTGACACACTTCACCGCACATAAGTCTTTGGTCTTCCTTTTCCACATCCGAGCAATCCGGTATATATCATTTTCAGCCTCCTTAGTATCCAACTTCTCGTATACCTCCTTGTAGAGCTTAGTTTTAGCTTCCCGGATAGCTTTCTTAACTTCCCTTTTAGCCATTTTATATTTCTCAAATCTCTCTGCATCGCTACTTTTTTTAAATCTTTATAAGAATCTCTCTTGATTTTAATAGCAGTCTTTACTTCTTCGTTCCACCATGATGTGTCCATAGATGGTGGAACACAACATCTCGACTCACCAAGTAGATTTCTAGTTACCCTCTTGATACAACTAGCTATATTGTTTCATGTTCTGTCTGAATCATCTTCAGACTGCCAATCCGCCTCTTGAACCGCATGATTTATAAAAACATTTTGGTTACCTTCTTTCAGTCGACACCACTTAATTTTAGGCTCTACCTTACGTCTAATCTTTCTAGGTCCTCTTCTAAATCTAAAATCTAGAACTAAAAGTTTATGTTGAGTGGTTACACTCTCGCCTGGCACTACCTTACAGTCGATACAATAACCTCTATCTATCATTCTCGTCAGAAAAAAGTCTATTTGACACTACACCCGGGGTCCGATGTAGCGCTTCGTTTCCGGACGACGACCTAGAAGCCCTTGCATACTTAACACTAAACCCGAGATCCGATGTAGCGTGTCGCTGAGTAGGGGACGCTCCAACAATATTCTTATTATGGTTCATGTCATAGAATGTGACAAAATTTTACGTTGGCTGTCACAAGCCTACCACAACCCTCACCCTTTCTCATCCGGACTTGGGACCGGCAACGGTGGGCTTTTATTGCAATAATCAAAACAACACAGAAAATAAAGTTAGAGTCAAGAGCAATGCAAACACAGGAGAATTGTTGACTATGGTTCACAACTCCCAGTGGTTAGTCCCCGCATGTGACACCTTCTCAGGATTTTCCACTCTATTCAAAAGTGTGAAGAACACAAATCTCTCTTCATAAGGATCACCCACTTGAACTTGTGATTCCCTAAGAAAACTCTTTTTCCTCACTAATCCGGATTCTCTAGCAAAAACCCATTTCCTCTCTAATCCGCAATTCTCTAGGATAAACTCTTTTTCCACTCCGAATGCACAATTCAAGAAATGAGAGACACCTTCTCTTATAGGGAAGAATAACAAACCTTCTTTAAGGATTTACAATCATTTACAAACAACCAAATACTCACTCATAATTCTATGATCTCAAAAGATTAATACCAGTGTGGCACGAGAATTGTTTTGAGAGATTATTTCAAGTTTTGGTTCTGGAGGAAATGAAAAGATTAGGACAAGTTAAGGCACGAGATGAACAAGAAGATTTCTCAAAAGAGTATGCAATGAATGCATGTCCAAGTGTTTGATATCTAGGATATTTATAGGAGTAGAAAGGGGTAGTTATTATAATTGCTGATAACTTCCAAAAACAGTTAATGACCATCGGAAACGGTTTGAAATCAAATTGGCGTATATATCCGTTCATTTGAATATCCAAACAGAAAATAACTGCCAAAAAATGCCAAGGCAGACATCTGACGTCTATTGGTCAAGAATTCCTTAAGGAGACGTCTGGTACAGACGTCTCTCTTGAGAGATAAAAACTGATATTTTAAAATTTCCTTTACTAGATGTCTGTAGGAGGCGTCTGGTGTTCAACAAGTTCTTCAGGAGACATCTGATGCGTCGTCTCTGAAATAAAAATAGTGAATGGAAATTGAAAATTTTCTTCTGCAGACATCTGGTGATTAAAAATTGTTTAAGCAAACGTCTGGTACAGACGTATGCAGTCTGACATATTTGAATATAAATTTTGAAAGTTTGAGCGGTTTGAATTCTAACGAATATGTTAGACGTCTTTCAATGAGAGGGGAGACGTCTGAAGAATAGAAATATGTTTTAAAGTGGTTTCTAAACTTGTAAGATCAACACTAGACTCTATTACAAAACTTATATCTCATTTCTTCAACTTGGTTCTTCTTTGGTCTTCATTTCTATATGATGTTACTTTGAGATGTCTTTGTATCTTGAATAAGCTTGCATCATGATCTTTGCTTGCGTCAAGTCTTCATTCCATATTGACATTTTGAGTGCGAATCTTATTGTACACAATCTTGCTTGATGTTGAGATATTATACTTGTTGTACTCAAGAATAAAAACTTGGAAACGTCGTTAGTAACACATGAGTTCTTTAAATAAAGTTTTGTTTTAAATAATCAAAACTGAAGATCATATAATAGAAGTGTCAACACTTAAAACCGACGAAATAAGGTCGAACATCCAGTAAAGGTTAGGGGCTTCGGGTTTGAGATCGTTTTTTTATATCTCAAACCCTAGCCCCCCATTTCCCTGCTTCCTGTCACTCTCCGCTTCTTAAGATACGTAACTATGGCACATGACAGAGCTAACCATTCTACCTGTAGTTAGGAATCATCCATCCATAGTCATATTACGGCTGTTTATCGGATATCAAGAATAGTAAAATATATAATCTAGCTAACACATGTCCATCTGCCACAGTAAATAGAATCAAAAAAATGCATAAAGCGGAAATAAATCAAGATCCAATAAACAACAATATCTGAATCACATCACAATATGTGCTCATATCAATAGAAATAAAAGTGCGGGAATAAATAAACTAAGAGTCTATAAACTAAATAGCTAGCTCCTCATTGCTCGGCTTGATTGTTGAAGTAATTTTGATCTGTCAGCGATAAAGGTAGAGAATTAGGCCATGCAAAACCCAGACGTCAGTGCGTCATAATATCAAAACAATATTAATAACCAGGATATGATGCTATGATTAAACATGAATATAAATAATAAACACAAGTAAAACAATGAGATATATGTATATGATGTGTATCTTAAATTCTGTGCGTCTAGATTATCTATTTTAGAAGTCTTTGAAATCAATCAATTTAATCATCATCGTAACTCAACAGTATATATCCAGTTCATGCCCCACGGGACCATGGCAAGCAATGATTTATTCCATAACGCCCGGAATCACGGCAAATAATGATTTATTCTGTAACGCCCAAAATCACGGCAAACAATAATTTATTCCGTGACGCCCAGAATCAAGGCAAACAATGATAATATCCTCTTGAGTTATGTTTCAGTTACATTCTTGATTTCCCATTTTCCCCCAAGGTTTGTGTTCAAGTCAGGTATTGCCAATATAATCTAATGCCAACACAGGATCAAGCAGGTACCGATCTTGTCTATATAGATAAAAAGTCACGTCTATCAGGACAACAATCAGAATTGTTGGCATTAGCAATAAAATCCAAGTAACAATTCTGGTAATGTGTCGTGAACATGTCATGTTCTATATATTAACCAAAATAGATAGCAACGTAAAACTGTAATCAATATCAAAACACAACTAATACCATGATGCATATATATCTATCTGTAAAAACCGTTATACGTCCATTACCATGTATTATGTAATCTAGATAATATATTGAACTGATATAGTAGTATAATAATATCGTGATGTTCCGACATGCAACTAGATAAATGATTATCAGTACTGATACAGACGGATGCTATAAAATTATGAATCGGTAATATTTGCTGAATAATAAAATACATGCACTATCATTTATTAAATAGATATTGATATAATAACATAGTATGTTGCAAATTTAGAACTTGCCTGATCGGATCTCACGTCAAGATACGGATATCACGTCCGACGTCGAAATAACGTTACAATGCAAAACTTGCGTGCGCAGGACCAGTCCTAGCTGAGCAGTTACATGACGTAGTGGCCGGGCTAGACGACGACGGTGGCTGGGTAGTCTACATCGTCGGCGACATGTGCAACTCCGGCGAGACGGCCAGAAAATCAAGAAAAGAAAGAAAGAAAAGAAATGAAGAAGAGGAAGAAGAGAGGAAACAGAGAGGTACGGGTTAGGTTTTAATATAATAGGTTTTATAATTATATATATTATTAGAGAGAGAGAGAAAGTTAGAGGGAGAGAGGGAGACAGAGGAACAGACGAGAGAGAGGGAGGGGGAGGGGGAGGGATATGTTAATATAAATTATTTAATAATATGTTAATATAAATTATTTAATATATTATATATTATATTTGTTAAACAGTATTGTTTGTTAATATAAATTATTTAATATATTATATATTATATTTGTTTAACAGTATTGTTATATTATTAGTTACAATACATACATATATATGTATGTATATATTATAAGTTTTTACAGATAATATCAGATTGCTCTGAATATTACTCGTGACCATTCAAAAATCTAGTTTTTAAATATGGAGAATATACGTAAGAGTTTAAACCATAATGGGATATTCTGTCAATAAAAATGTATACCCCCAAGTATGGATTTACATAAATATACGTAGCGATCAATAACGAGTCTGTTTTACCAATTAGGACATCAACATGATATATAGGTGCAACCACATGATATGGGGTACGATGACATGTAAGGCTAGATATTAAAATATATTATTTGATCTTTTATTTTGTATTATTAAAAGATATGTGGAATATATTATATATGTGTATAATATCTAGATTTGCACGGATACTCTGTACTAGCAAATATTTAATATAATCTTGAACCATGATGGGTTTCAAACATGCGGGTCAGGTCGGATATTAACCATAACTATCAATTGCACTATCCGCAACCAAAAAGCAATAATAATAAAGAATTTTACCGCAAGATTTGAAATAACCCAAATAAATATAGTATAACAGTGCTAGGGTATTACATTATACCCAACTACAAAAGAATTTCTTCCTCGAAATTCCCGGAACATGAAAAAGACAAGAAAATACAGATCTAAGAAAAGAGGTGTGGAAACTTTTGTCGGATCCTGTCTTCATGTTCCCAAGTAGATTCTTCGTACAAACGATTCCTCCATGAAACAAGTACTGGAAGGATAACTTTATTCTTGAGGAATTTTTCTCGTTGATCCGCAATCGCCATTGGTCACTCTTCATATGTTAAACCTTCCCTTATAGTCAGTTCCGAGTGATCTAGGACGTCCGTCTCATCTCGAACATACGTGCGGAGTTGAGATACATGAAACATGTCATGAACTCCCGCCAAAGATGGTGGTAAAGCCAAGCGATAAGCTAGCTCTCCAACACGCTCGATAATACCAAAAGGCCCCACGAATCGAGAACTAAGCTTGTCTCGACTACTAAATCAGATCACTCCTCTGGTCGATGATATCTTCAAGAATACAAAATCACCAGCTGCGAACTCCAGAGCTCTTCGTCCAGTATCAGCCTAACTTTTCTGCCGATCTTGTGCCGCCTTCATATGATTTCGGATCATGTTAACTTTCTTCACCGTTTGCACAATAAAATCTGGTCCTAATAATCTTCTTTCTCTAATATCATCCCAACAAACAGGCGAGCGACACTTACGACCGTATAATGCTTTGAATGGAACCATCTGTATAGTCGCCTGAAAACTGTTATTGTATGAAAATTCCTCCAAGTGAAAATGATCCTCCTATGAACCCTTGAAGTCTAACATGTATGCTCTCAATATATCTTCAGGAGTTTGGAACGTTCTTTCAGACTGGCCAGAGAATGATAGGCCGTGCTAAACTTCAAGCGAGTTCCCAAACTGTAACATTTTAAAAAAATAAAATATTATTTTTTGGGATTTTTATAATTTAATAATAAAATATTGAATATTTTAAATAAGGCGGTATAATTAAATACCGATAATTTGGAAAAAATTTGGAAAATTATAGAAATTACTTTTATGTGAATTATGCAAATTTTAAGTTTTTATGATTAATTATATGCTAATTTAGTGCTAATTGCGATTAAAAATCGCTAATCGGATTTTAAGCTTGTTTTGTGCAAAACATGCACCATGTCTTTATACACTTGTTACATTATTCGTACATGATTTTGGGTGCATGGCTTTTGTTTTGGGGTTACTATTGAGGAGAGAAGGAAAATAGAAAAGAAAAGAAAATAGAAAAGGAAAAGAATAAAGAATTAGGTATGGGTGAGAGAGAGAATGGTGAGGGTTGCTTTGACTTGGCCATTCCCTTTTCATTCTTCACCCATTTCCTCTCCCCTCCTCATCATTGCTGCTGCTGCCGCCCTAGCTCCCTCCCCTCTTCACCTCCCCAAAACTCCATGAAAAACACCTCAAAACCCAAATCCCATTTCGTTAAAAAGATGCACAAGCTCAAGGGAAGCACATTGGACCAAGAAAAATCAAATTTTGGACACTTGGAGCAACTCAAGAAAATTCTTGAGTTGCCAAATGAGGTATTTTCTGAACTTTTACCTTAGTATTTCCTTTGCTTTTTATAACAACTCCAATTTTTGTATACATAAAATTGATTTAAATTTGAAGTATACTTGAGGTATTTAATATTGCTGTTACCACTTTAAGTATTTATTTTCCCACAATAATTACAAGAAGGAGCTTGTAGCTCATTGGTAACACCTTGCACTGCTGAACCAAGCCACCAGAGTTTAAATCCCCTGCCCCACATTATTTTTAGATTATTTTTGTTTTAAATTCCTTGGAAGCCCAACAGTCCACAGACCATAACTCCCAAACTTTGAACTTCACCTGAAAAACTAAAAATACAAGGAGCCACAACAGACGACCCCCCACCCACCGACCACCGGACTCGGCCGGGATTGGCCGAGTCGGCAGGCGGACCGGACGACTCGGGCCGGCGCTGCCGGCCGGACTCGGCCGGACCGCCGAGTCCGCTGAACAAAAAATGCGCCTCTTCGCCTTCCTAACCCCCCTACACAATTTAAATGTTTGGATCGGTTCCTGAGAATTCAATATACCCTAATTACTATGATTTTTAATGTTTTTCCCACATTTTTACAATTTTTTTTAATTAAAAACTCTTCACCTACCTTACCATAGTCTACCCAATAAGTACACCCCCTACTCTCTACCCTCTCATCCCAAAATTCTTAGCTCACTCTCTCAAAATCTTCTCAAGAGTTGTGTACTTTAAAAACAAGTTCGCGGCGAAGCTCCGACGAAATTCCGGCGGAAATTCCGGCGACGTTTTTAGGAACAACCGGCGACGAAGCAACGCCTCGGCAACCTCTCTAGTCCCCCTTCACTCCTTTGCTTAATCGAAACCCGTAAGTTCCATTCTATCTCTCTTTCTATTTTTCTAAAATACGAAATTACAAAACCCGACGGAATCGGAACAAATCCGATTTCCGATTCGGTTTTCTATAAAATTTCACTTCTCACCAATACATTCATGCCTAAACATCTTTATGTTGACTATTAAACATTTAACAATCAATTTGAATAAGTTTCATCACATGAAATGATAGCCTTTCCAATTTATCGTATTTTTCACTTAAATGCCACAATATTTCGATTTCATATTTAACCCCTTAACTTTGCTATACATTTAAAGTAGAGCACGAGGTAATGACCTACCTCCACACACACGCAAATACAACCTAAACGACATCATCAAAAACTTAGAATACGATAAAACAATACTTTCATTTAAGTACCATATTCTTAATAAAATCATTTCTAAAAGTTTTAGCTTTGATACATTTTTAAATAAATACCTCTTATTAGGAAAACACGATAAGTTGTGGACATCGATCGTTTATCTAAACCTGACTTTGTGGTGTTTAGTCTAGGCAAGTGAGAAAAGCTAACTTTAAAAGGCCCGTCTCACGGTGATTCGTGAGCGGATCCCTCCTTTCCTCATTTGTACTTACCAGGCCACAATTGGCGGTGAAGAGGCGATTTGAGGCTTCTAACGACTTATCGTTTAGACCATTTAGAAATAGGCAAGTTGACTTAGGAAACCCTCGAATCTAAAATACGGAAAATTTACACATTTGCAAATAAATACATTTTACTTTATAAAACCGTTTTCTAAAGGATTAGTATTTTACAATCTTTGCAAAGCGCCGCTAAAACCCATTTTTGGGGAACCCGTTCGGGATGGTGCGGTTTATCGCACATCCTCGGGCTTAGTAGTGCGAGATTCAGACCTCCGCAAGGAGCATTCGGTCTTGAAAGATTTAAAATACGACATCTTAAGAAAATGAGATTTTTGGAATATAAAATATTTATTAAAATTATTTTTGTATAAATATATGTATATTTATCATTTAAATATCTATTTTATTATAATATAAATTTTCCACCTTTTTCTAAAAATCACAAGAATAAATTTTAAATTAAAATACCATGAACTTCAAATAAATCAATATTACAGATAAATACCCTTATTTATAAAAACTAGGATATTTTCACTAGAAATGTCATAACATAAAACCCACCCTCATTACAACTCTAAAGACGAACAATAAATACTTGAGGCGTATTTTGAAAAGTATATAAAAGTATTTTTACATAAAAACCCCTCAAGTTTTATAAATTACCCTAAGGACCCTAGCAATTATAAGACCTCGATTCACAATTCTGATTGTCTGATCAGGTTTGAGTCTGATTAATCTGACTTGAATATGATTCAAGTCAATCTGTAATCTACAAGATTCCAATTCAATGTGAACACATGAATCCATGAATACAATTATCAATTTATACAACTTGACTGAACCGAACCATGGATATATATTCCTTTTACATGATTCTCAGTATTCCATTTACATGACTCTACGGTTACAACCGTTTCCTGATATCATGGTTTCGGTCAGTCAGTCAATCAATCATACAACCAATACAATTTACAAGATAACAATACAAACAAGATATCGCGGGGTTTAAGGGGTAGATTGGTACGGAAGGTGTTAAAGGTGGCATGAGGTGGTCAGATTAAGACACCTAACCTATATTTCGTTGCTGTTGTACCGTGGCTTAACGGTTCCTTGTACATTTCGTTGCCCTGGTCTCTGGTATATAGAAATCCCCCTCGTATACACTGGCACCCTTCTGTACCAAGTTACAAACAACAGCGTTAACACAACATTACAACAATAATATACAACCTTAAAAGATATCTTCTTATTCTGTCTATTCTACTTTCCTCTTACCTTTGAGACTTACCGAGCGACCTGTTCGCTGACGACATTCTATTTCTTTCTTCTTTGAATGTCGTCAGGTGATTTGGACCCGGCAGAGATCGAGCCATCTGTAGAAGACTTGGAGCAGTTTGCCGAAGACTCTGCACTTTAGTTTCATTGTACACTTTTCTTTTCAGTACTTTTCATTTTCTGTTATGCCACTGTTTAGGCATCTTTTATTTCAGTTGTATTTCCTTTTCATGCATTGTACAAAAAAATGTTAATAAATAAAAGTTGTTGTTTTTATTATCTTTTGTCTCTTTTGTATTTATTTTATATTGCTTAGATACGCTTAGCGTATGTACTTCTGAGTATATACATAGCGGACCTCGTCGCGTCCCCTTCGCCGTACACTGGGAAGCGGGGAGTGACAGGTTTTGTTGGTGGCCCATACAGGTCAGAGCTATATGAATCCCTATCATGCAGTTCTGTTCTGCGTGAACAACCTAAGCAATATAACACAAGAACCAGCAACTAAAACATTCTTTACAATTCATGTTCCTTGAATCTTACAATTTCATATTCTTTGAATCCTATCATTTCATGTACTCGAATCTGTCCTAACCCAAATTTTTCTTCAGGGTTATGGATTCCCCGAACAACACCAGCACCAACGTCAACAACACACCTCCAGCACTACCTCTCACACCAGCTGTTCCTGCGCCACCTACCGAGCAAACAGTGCTACTCGAGGCGATCCGCAGCCTTCTTAAGGGACATCAATAACTCCTGAACCGTCCCGAGACTGACACACCGGGGTAAAGCAATTCAGGGCTTTACATCCCAAGCAGTTCTCTGGAAAAGGAAGCCCTCTTGAAGCTGAAGAATGGGCACAAAGCATAGAAGACGATCCGGCAGCAGCTCAAGTGCCAGCCATAGCTTGGGTCCGTGTAGCGAAACTACAGCTCACGGACAATGCTCGCAACTGGTGGAAGGCGGAAGAAAGCCGTCTTGTACAGCTTATTGAATGGAAGACTTTTCGCAAGAAATTCGATGCGAAATACTTCCCTGTGACTGCCAGGTTTGCCATGGAGCAGCAGTTCATTCATCTACAACAAGGATCGATGTGGGACAAATCAGTAGATGAATACGACGCTGAATTCACCATGTTAAGCCGGTAAGATATGTCACAATAGTTCAATTTTTTAAATATCACATACTACACAGCTAACACCATCCTTAAACTTATTCGCGGCACATTTGATACCGACGGACGAGATCAGAACCCATCACTTTCAACAAGGACTGGACACAGAGATTCAGGCTGCTCTAGCCACAGGAAAATTTTTGACTCATGAGGATGCTCTGGAAGCTGCCCGCGGTTATGAGGCAGTGATAAAAGCAAGGGGCAGACCTCAGTCTGCAGGAGTCAAGCGCCCTGCCAACCAGATTACAGGTGGAGCCTCGTCCAGACCACCTTTTGTGCCAAGGCGACCCGGAGTACCGAACCATCGTCCCAGCCCAGCCTTTTGTAACTACTGCAAGAGAGCTAGACATATGATTAAAGACTGCCGGAGAGCCAACCGCCTTTGCTTAGTCTGCGGCTCAGCTACTCATGATATTGGGTCTTGTCCCCAAAGGCAAAACCCAGTTGCTGCACCCAGGCTAGCAAACAATTACCCACAGTGCCCAGCCATCCAAGCCCCTGTTCTAAGACTTGCACTACCTGCACCACCCAGAGGACCACAAGCTGCACCACCTCCTCTTCAGTTCCATCAAGCTCAAAGGAACGTTCCGAGGAATGCTCCTCAGGCCAGGAGGAATGTACCAAAGCGCCAGGCTTTCACGATGTCTGTGGAAGAAGCTGAGGCCACTGGCCAAGTCATCACCGGTAAACTTTCCTTCTCAAACTTATCTTTTAGTCTTGGTTAGCTACACACTTTCCCTATACCTAAAACATATCCCATATATCTTAGGTACAATCCTAGTAGCCTCACTACCTGCACTTGCACTGTTTGATACTGGAGCATCCCACTGCTTTATGTCGCAACGGTTTGTCCGAACCCATATGATTCCAGTCTCACCGCTTGTATCCAGCTGGAATATCAGTTCCGGAAATGGCGTTCTAAAGTCAACCATAGGATACAGCTTGTGTCCAGTCGTCGTCTGCAGCAGAGAGTTTTATGCTGACTTCAAAGTACTAGACATACCGAACTTCGATGTGGTTCTAGGAATGGATTGGCTTGGAATTTTTTATGCTACCATCGACTGTCGTCAAAGGAGGGTAGTATTCGAGATTCCAGACCATCCGGTCTTCTATTTCAAAAGCGGAGACCGTACCCTGGAGCCAAATACCTACAAAGCGAAGCCAAGGGAAGCAGTAGTTGCAGCAGCTCAAGCAGAAGAAGAATTAAGACCAGAGGTAGTTCGAGAGTTCGAGAATGTATTTCCTGACGATATATCAGGTTTTCCTCCCGATCGAGCTCTTGAATTCAGTATTGATTTAGTACCAGGAGCCCAACCGGTGATCAAAGCACCTTATAGATTAAGTCCGGAAGGTTTGAAGGAAGTCCAAACATAGTTGGACGAATTATTGGCGAAAGGATGAATTCGTCCCAGCACTTCAAGTTGGGGAGCACCTGTACTACTGGTGAAGAATAAGGAATGTTCATACAGAATGTGCATCGATTATAGGGCCTTGAACGAAGTAACTATAAAGAACAAGTATCCACTCCCGTGTATCGATGGTTTATTCGATCAGCTAAGTGGATCTTGTGTTTTCTCTAAATTGGATCTTCGTTCAGGTTATCATCAAGTGAAGGTCAAGGAAGCTGATATTCACAAAACAGCTTTTAGAACTCGCTATAGACATTACGAATTTCTAGTGATGCCATTTGGAGTGACCAATGCACCAGCAATATTCATGAACCTAATGAATCAAGTTTTCTGGGAGTACTTAGACAGGTTTGTTTTCATCTTCATCGACGACATCCTGGTATATTCTAAGATTCGGAAAGAGCATGCAGAGCACCTACGAATTGTCCTGGAAACTCTTCGACAACATAAGCTTTATGCCAAGTACAGCAAGTGCGAGTTTTGGCTAAATCAAGTTGGTTTTCTTGGACATATCGTATCAGGAGAAGGAATTCCTGTGGATCTAGCCAAAGTTTCAGCAGTTAGCGAATGGCCTACACCAAAGTCAGTGAAGGACATTCGGAGTTTCTTGGGTTTAGCTGGATATTACAGAAGGTTCATTGAAGGATTCTCAAAGATAGCAACACCCCTGACCAAGCTCACACGAAAAGATGAAGAATTTGTGTGGTCAGAAGCATGCGAACAAGCTTTCGTAGAACTCAAGTCAAGATTGACATCTGCACCTATTCTCGTAATACCGGATCAATCTGGAGGATTCAAAGTGCATTGTGATGCATCCGGTAAAGGATTAGGATGTGTTTTACATCAGCACGGTAAGGTTGTGGCTTATGCTTCAAGACAACTGAAGACTCATGAGCGTAATTATCCGACGCATGATCTGGAGTTGGCAGCCGTCATCTTTGCTCTCAAGATTTGGCGCCATTATTTACTTGGTGAACGAGTGAACATCTACACAGATCATAAAAGTCTGAAGTACGTGTTTACTCAGAAGGAGTTGAATATGCGGCAGAGAAGATGGTTAGAACTCATGGCGGACTTTGACATTAACTTGCAATATCACCCAGGGAAGGTGAACATAGTACCTGATGCTCTTAGTCGCCTACCATTATCGATGAATCTCACCGCTTAGTGGAAGCTTCAGCAAGACTTGCATCAGATGGAGATTGAAGTAGTCATGCCAGGTAATGCTTCAAGTTTGATGAGTCTACAAGTTCAATCAACCATTGTCAATCAGATCAAAGCAGCTCAAGCAAGTGATGCTAAGTTGCAAAGAATCAGAGAACAAGTGGAGAATGGACTCAGAACAGACTTTATCATCCATGAAGATGGATCTTTGAGATACGGCAGCAGATTATGTGTACCAAAAGGTCCTATTCGGGAAGAGTTAAGGAAAGAAGCTCACAGCTCTCCCTACACAGTACATCCTGGAGGTACCAAAATGTACAAAGATCTACGTCAGAATTATTGGTGGCATGGAATGAAGCATGAAGTATCCAGAAGCGTCGCAAAATGTTCGGTGTATCAGCAAGTAAAGGCTGAACATCACAGGACAGCTGGACTACTTCAACCGTTACCAATCCTAGAATGGAAGTGGCAGCACATCACGATGGACTTTGTGACTGCTCTTCCTCGCAGCACAAAGGGTAACGATGCTATATGGGTCATTGTGGATCGACTCACAAAGTCGGCTCACTTCATCCCATTCCGAGTTGGCCAATCAACTGAGACACTAGCAAAGAAGTAAATGGAGGTAATAATCTATTTAAGATTTAAACTCTTCATAATGTACTATCTCTGATACCCATGAACTCATACAGGAAATTGTGAGACTTCATGGAGTACCGGTCTGCATTGTCTCCGATCGTGACACCAGGTTCCGATCGCAATTTTGGCAGAGTTTGCAAGCTATCTTGGGAACAAGTCTGAATTTCAGCACAGCTTATCATCCACAAACAGATGGTCAGTCGAAACGAACTATTCAGATCTTGGAGGATATGCTCAGAGCGTGTATGCTAGACTTCAAAGGATCGTGGGAAGATCACCTGCATCTTGTGGAGTTCGTGTATAATAACAGCTACCAAGCAAGCATAGGAATGGCACCTTTTGAAGCATTGTATGGAAGGAAGTGTCGATCACTATTAAGTTGGGACGACATCGGAGATAGAGAACTTCTTGGACCAGAAATGATAGTAGCGACCGTTGATGTGGTTCGTACTATCAGGTAAAAGATGCGCATAGCCTAAGATCGACAGAAATACTGGGCTGATGCAAAGAGACGACACTTGGAGTTCCAGCCAGGAGACCATATATTCTTGAAGATATCTCCGAACCGCGGAGTGATCCGATTTGGAAGACGGGGTAAATTGAGTCCGAGATATATTGGACCGTTCGACATACTCGAACGAGTCGGTGAAGTGGCATACCGCTTAGCGCTTCCACCCTCATTGGAAGGAGTGCATAACGTGTTCCACATATCCCAACTCAGAAAGTATGTGAGTGACCCCAGCCACGTTCTTGATCATTCCGAGCTCACTATACAGCCCGACTTGTCTTTTGAGCAACAGCCTCTGGAGATCCTGGACAAGAAAGTGAAGACACTTCGGAATAAGGAAGTTAACTTGGTCCGGGTAATGTGGAGGAAAGACACTCCAGGAGAATCCACTTGGGAAAGGGAAGATGAAATGCGTGCAAGATATCCTCACCTCTTTGTAAACCAGTCCTCAAATAAAAGTTGTAAATTTCGAGGATGAAATTTTTGTGAGGAGGGTAGATTGTAACAACTCCAATTTTTGTATACATAAAATTGATTTAAATTTGAAGTATACTTGGGGTATTTAATGTTGCTGTTACCACTTTAAGTATTTATTTTCCCACAATAATTACAAGAAGGAGCTTGTAGCTCATTGGTAACACCTTGCACTGCTGAACCAAGCCACCAGAGTTCAAATCCCCTGCCCCACATTATTTTTAGATTATTTTTGTTTTAAATTCCTTGGAAGCCCAACAGTCCACAGACCATAACTCCCAAACTTTGAACTTCACCTAAAAAACTAAAAATACCAGGAGCCACATCAGACGACCCCCCACCCACCGACCACCGGACTCGGCCGAGTCGCCCGGCGGACCGGCCGACTCGGGCCGGCGCCGCCGGCCGGACTCGGCCGGACCGCCGAGTCCCCTGAACAAAAAATGTGCCTCTTCGCCTTCCTAACCCCCCTGCACACTTTAAATGTTTGGATCGGTTCCCGAGAATTCAATATACCCTAATTACTATGATTTTTAATGTTTTTCCCACATTTTTACAATTTTTTTTAATTAAAAACTCTTCACCTACCCTACCCTAGTCTACCCTATAAATACACCCCCTACCCTCTACCCTCTCATCCCAAAACCCTAAGCACACTCTCTCAAAATCTTCTCAAGAGTTGTGTACTTTGAAAAAAAGTTCGCGGCGAAGCTCCGACGAAATTCCAGCAGAAATTCCGGCAGCGTTTTTAGGAACAACCGGCGAAGAAGCAACGCCTCGGCAACCTCTCTAGTCCCCCCTTCACTCCTTTGTTTAATCGAAACCCGTAAGTCCCATTCTATCTCTCTTTCGATTTCTCTAAAATACGAAATTACAAAACCCGACGGAATCGGAACAAATTCGATTTCCGATTCGATTTTCTATAAAAATTTCACTTCTCACCAATACATTCATGGCTAAACATATTTAAGTTGACTATTAAACATTTAACAATCAATTTGAATAAGTTTCATCACATGAAATGATAGCCTTTCCAATTTATCGTATTTTTCACTTAAATACCACAATGTTTCGATTTCATATTTAACCCCTTAACTTTTCTATACATTTAAAGTAGAGCACGAGTTAATGACCTACCTCCACACACACGCAAATACAACCTAAACGACACCATCAAAAACTTAGAATACGATAAAATAATACTTTCATTTAAGTACCATATTCTTAATAAAATCATTTCTAAAAGTTTTAGGTTTGATACACTTTTAAATAAATACCTCTTATTAGGAAAACACGATAAGTTGTGGACAACGATCGTTTATCTAAACCTGACTTTGTGATGTTTAGGCTAGGCAAGTGAGAAAAGGTAACTTTAAAAGGCCCGTCTCACGGTAATTCATGAGCGGATCCCTCCTTTCCTCATTTGTACTTACCTGGCCACAATTGGCAGTGAAGAGGCGATTTGAGGCTTCTAACGACTTGTCGTTTAGACCATTTAGAAATAGGCTAGTTGACTTAGGAAACCCTAGAATCTAAAATACGGAAAATTTACACCTTTGCAAATAAATACCTTTTACTTTATAAAACCGTTTTCTAAAGTATTAGTATTTTACAATCTTTGCAAAGCACCGCTACAACCCATTTTTGGAGAACCCGTTCGGGATGGTGCAGATTATCGCACATCCTCGGGCTTAGTAGTGTGAGATTCAGACCTCCGCAAGGAGCATTCGGTCTCGAAAGGTTTAAAATACGACATCTTAAGAAAATGAGATTTTTGGAATATAAAATATTTATTAAAATTATTTTTGTATAAATATATGTATATTTATCATTTAAATATCTATTTTATTATAATATAAATTTTCCACCTTTTTCTAAAAAACATAAGAATAAATTTTACATTAAAATACCATGAACTTTAAATAAATCAATATTACAGATAAATACCCTTATTTATAAAAACTAGGATATTTTCACTAGAAATATCACAACATAAAACCCACCCTCATTACAACTCTAAAGACGAACAATAAATACTTGAGGCGTATTTTGAAAAGTATATAAAAGTATTTTTACATAAAACCCCCTCAAGTTTTATAAATTACCCTAAGGACCCTAGCAATTATAAGACCTCGATTCACAATTCTGATTATCTGACTCGAGTTTGATTCTGATTAATCTGACTTGAATATGATTCCAGTCAATCTGTAATCTACAAGATTCCAATTCAATGTGAACACATGAATCCATGAATACAATTATCTATTATACAACTTGACTGAACCGAACCATGGATATATATTCCTTTTACATGATTCTCAGTATTCCATTTACATGACTCTACGGTTACAACCGTTTCCTGATATCATGGTTTCGGTCGGTCGGTCAATCAATCATACAACCAATACAATTTACAAGATAACAATACAAACAAGACATCGCGGGGTTTAAGGGGTAGATTGGTACGGAAGGTGTTAAAGGTGGCACGAGGTGGTCAGATTAAGACACCTAACCTATATTCCGTTGCTGTTGTACCGTGGCTTAACGATTCCTTGTACATTCCGTTCCCCTGGTCTCTGGCATATAGAGACCCCCCTCGTATACACTGGCATCCTTCTGTACCAAGTTACAAACAACAGCGTTAACACAACATTACAACAATAGTATACAACCTTAAAAGATATCTTCTTATTCTGTCTATTCTACTTTCCTCTTACCTTTGGGACTTACCGAGCGACCTGTTCGCTGACGACATTCTATTTCTTTCTTCTTTGAATGTCGTCGGGTGATTTGGACCCAGCAGAGATCGAGCCATCTGTAAAAGACTTGGAGCAGTTTGCCGAAGACCCTGCACTTTAGTTTCATTGTACACTTTTCTTTTCAGTACTTTTCATTTCCTGTTATGCCACTGTTTAGGCATTTTTTATTTCAGTTGTATTTCCTTTTCATGCATTGTACAAAAGAATGTTAATAAATAAAAGTTGATGTTTTTATTATCTCTTGTCTCTTGTGTATTTATTTTATATTGCTTAGATACACTTAGCGTATGTACTTCTGAGTATATACATAGCGGACCTCGTCGCGTCCCCTTCGCCGTACACTGGGAAGCGGGGCGTGACAGGTTTTGTTGGTGGCCCATGCAGGTCAGAGCTGTATGAATCCCTATCATGTAGTTCTGTTCTGTGTGAATAACCTAAGCAATATAACACAAGAACCAGCAACTAAAACATTCTTTACAATTCATGTTCCTTGAATCTTACAATTTCATATTCCTTGAATCCTATCATATCATGTACTCGAATTTGTCCTAACCCAAATTTTTCTTCAGGGTTATGGATTCCCCGAACAACACCAGCACCAACGTCAACAACACACCTCCAGCACTACCTCTCACACCAGCTGTTCCTGCGCCACCTACCGAGCAAACAGTGCTACTCGAGGCGATCCGCAGCCTTCTCAAAGGACAGCAACAACTCCTGAACCGTCCCAAGACTGACGCACCAGGGGTAAAGCAATTCAGGGCTTTACATCCCAAGCAGTTCTCTGGAAAAGGAAGCCCTCTTGAAGCTGAAGAATGGGCACAAAGCATAGAAGACGATCTGGCAGCAGCTCAAGTGCCAGACATAGCTTGGGTCCGTGTTGCGAAACTACAGCTCACAGACAATGCTCGCAACTGGTGGAAGGAAGAATAAAGCCGTCTTGTACAGCCTATTGAATGGATGACTTTTCGCGAGAAATTCGACGCGAAATACATCCCTGTGACTGCCAGGTTTGCCATGGAGCAGCAGTTCATTCATCTACAACAAGGATCGATGTGGGATAAATCAGACATTGATTACATAGTTGGATGATATCCACATACTTATAGACTTCAGGATATAGTTGACATTGATTCATGTTGATTATATTGATCATACCTCATAGTTATGATATGTTGTTACCTGAGACACTGACACGAGCACATGGGATTACACTTATTTATAGATGTTTACCCTGGCCACCTTTTTATGCTTCAGACTTATTCTTATTGAGGATATTATTATTATTGATCATATTGACCTAGGATTGTGTCATACATACGATTTCTGCTCTGCGATGTTTTCTATTCACGAGTTGGCAACTCACCCCCGTTGTGCCACAGTTCTTGCAAGTTTTGCCGTACAGGTTTCATTGCGGCTTTTCTGGCACACTGCTTATTTTCTGGGTGATTGCTTTGGTAGGTGGGTTCACTCGCATCGTGACCACCCTTATATTTATTTTAATCAGTTGTATATAGTAATTCCATCAACCTAACTTGTAAATTGTTTCATACTTATTTCGACCTTAGAGTCGCGCGTTGTAGTATTATGATTTTCATGATGTTTTTGAGTTTCTTTTTTTAGTTTTGATCCTCGCCCTTCGGCGTTGTATATTATATTGCTTGCGTGGTTATGACCGTCGATTGATGAAGAGCTAGCTCCCGCTTGGGGATGCCTTTTATCATTGCATATATTATTCTTGTTGTACCCCGTCTGGGGCCAGTATTTACAAAGGAAATTCTGCCGAAATTTTCAGAAAAGACTAGAGATTTTAAAAAAACGCATATTCGGCTTACTTATTTAAAAACCTTGCTTTTAAAACATGTTTTCTTTACTTCTTAAAATGGTTTTCTTTATTTACTTCTTAAAATGGTTTTAGATTTCTGGGCTTTTGGCTTACTTGAGTTAGATGAGGTCCTATAGACTTCATATGATTCAAGGGCCGGTCACGTGCTATTTTGGGTCGTGACAAAGTTCGTATCAGAGCGCTAGATTAACCTTGGTTCGAGTCTAAGTTTGACTATGCGGAGCCTAGAGCGTTTGTATATATACGGAACTTAGGCTTGACCTTACGGAACTTAAACTTAGTCGAGGGGGTATTATACCCGAACTTTCGTCGCGTAGGATGACCCTTGGTTGATGGAGTAGGTAGCTTGAGTAGAGTGACGTACCGTACGTATGTTCCGCGGCATATTTACGATACGCTACTCCGCTTAAGAAATCTTAGGATGTACATTTCCTTGCACAATATTATATTCATTCCTATGATCTATCCTCATCGATATTGGTTATGATTTTGCTGCCACGATTGCACGGGCAGAGAGAGCTACGGCTAGAGTTGCGGTCAGCACGAGCTCGTCACGGATGAGGACTGACCAGGGCGTGATTCCAGAGATGTAGGATTTCATTGAGAGGCGTCGTTTTATTGTGTTTTCGCGCCATGAGCGTTTGATGGATCGCTTCCACGAGATTTCTCGGACGTGCAGATCAACACCAGAGGATCAGGCTACTGCTAGAGGCCAGCTAGAATGTGATGACCATTGATATATCGCTTATTCATGATGATTGAGGCGATGTTTAGCGTACGGACGAATGAGCAAATTGCTGCTGCAAATGATGAAATATTGCCCAGAAGTTGGAGCTACTGCAGCATGAGTATATACTTAGAAAAATGATGGAAGGTCGCTAGTCACCCATGGATGAACGAGTAGGACATGTGGTTCGTTCGCTTACCCCGATGCGAGGTCATCAGATAGATTGATTCCAGCTAGAGACGACTTCACGCAGATTCGTTGGTAGTCTATAGAGACGATCGAATGTCAGGAACCCATTTCCAAGTTTAAAGTATTCGGAAGACAATGCAAGTAATGCTATGGACCCTCTAGAAGAATGAAACCCTAACTCGACGTAATGACCATGGAATGCCTTCGAACCTCAGGGTTTGCGGCAGTTTAGCGGTGCCATTTGTGAGGCTTGGGTTTGCCCTTCTATGGTTGGTCCATAGGTGCTGTGGCATATACTGGAATACTATTAAACTGTACTCAAGATGTTGATCTCTTGGAAGATTATGAGGTTTTGACAAATCGATCGGATGGTTCGACATCATTCGGATATCATGTGATGGGACGCATTGCTTGGGAGACTCCAGATACGAGTATAGCCGTTGGAGCACAGTCCATGCAGCCGCGATGAGGCGAGTCCGAAGCGGACGACAGTAGAGAAAGGTGGAGTAAGAGGTTCGTACGAGATCTTGATGAGATGACATTCCACTCCGCCGACATTAGAGATGTGATACGCATGCAGAGGCGTTGATTATGAATATATCTTTCAGAAGGAGTCACGATGAGAATGCAGCCGTTCCGGAACAAGAAATAGCTTTAGTAAAGGACGATGACTTCCGGGCAGTTCGGCAGAAGCGAGATTCGAGAGAGACCTCGACAGGACCTTTCTGGAATACTATACGAGAAGACTTGGACCCAGGAGCGGTCATATTGCGCACACCCAGCAGGCCAGAGTTCGGCATCATCGACGAGATAGTTGGCCAGAGATCTATAGAGGATGTGCTAGAGCGGGACTGTTTCCGTCGTCACTCCATATTGGGCCGTTGAGCCGAGGAGCTATATATCTAGCAATGCACAGTGAGAGACAAGAGCCTAAAAGCACCGGACGGCAGGTCATGAACAGAAGGCAAGTAGATATCTTGCTCCGCTAGCATTGGATGCACCGACACCTTCTCGATTTGAAGGAGGATATATCGACGACGGTATTTATGATTTGTGATTTGGTGATTCGATTATCACGTACCCGTCACCTTGGATTTCGGTATTTTGGGCGACTTATTCGCATGATTTAGTCTTGATGACTGACTTTCATGATATTTGTTTTCGTGCACTATGATTGCACCTACTGGGTATTCATATTTTGTGCATAATTATTATGCTTGAGATATTGATTGTGATTTCATGCCTATTTTATGCCTATTTTATGCTTGTGATTTGATTTATGCTTCCAGCATAGTTTTCATGCACTTTTAGTGTTTTGATTTGATTTGTGCACGCTGATGCACATGGTTGTGAGATTATATACCACGGTATACCTGATCTGGGTTGAGTTGTATTGTATACCTTCGATTTCGATTCTGATTTTGATGTTGATTTCGTGATTTTCATGCATGATGGATGCACCGATTTGGATTTTCACGCATGTTGGGCGCATGTTATGAGATGCGATTTTTGTGCACACCAGATGCACTAAATTGAGATTTTTTGTGCATATCAGATGCACCTGATTTTGCTGTCAGGCACACACGTTTCCTATGACAGATGTTTCGTGCACACCCGTTGCACCTAGATGTTGTTCTGTGCATATGTATGGCACATATATAGATTTTGATTTCCGTACGCACCAGACGCACAGGGTATTCTTATATATATTTTGGGATTGATTTCTTATGGAGCAGTACGTTTATATGATATTTGCTATTTGTTTTCGTACTGAGCAGGACTAGTCAGAGGACAGTACCTGGATATATTTTGCATGCATTGATAGTTATCGAAGGGATTTGTAAAAAGGGGGCTATAGTCTCAATATTTACCTACGTGTCTGATATAACACGACACGTTAAAACAAGGAAACCCTTCTAAATTGTTTTCAAAACGGCGGAACGTACATATTAAGCAAAGATATATACATATATGGTTATTTTCTTACAATAGACGTCCGCCACTGTGCAGTGTTACGCGCATCGCACAGCGACTTAAAAATCTTTGGCATGCATCTCCTTCAGATATTTACTTGTACAGATTTAATGTCTACATGTGTAGTTTTGATATATATCATATTGGTTTTGTTTTGGATTTGACATGTGTGTCTTCACCATGACTCCGATGATTGCGAGATACTTGACGGAGTTTTATTTTTGAGTTATCTGCTCATTGTTCATGCGCGTGCACTGCGCTATGATGCGTTTTCTGTATTGATGATTTCGGAGCCCCGACGACTTGGACTTTTTATTGAAATGTTTTAGAATTTAGGGGTTTAAAATTTAAATTCGGGGACCAAATTTCTTTAAGGGGGGAAGATTGTAACATTTCAAAAAAATAAAATATTATTTTTTGGGATTTTTATAATTTAATAATAAAATATTGAATATTTTAAATAAGGCGGTATAATTAAATACCGATAATTTGGGAAAAATTTGAAAAATTATAGAAATTACTTAAAAGGGGGTGTTTTATGTGAATTATGCAAATTTTAAGTTTTTATGATTAATTATATGCTAATTTAGTGCTAATCGCGATTAAAAATCGCTAATCGGATTTTAAACTTGTTTTGTGCAAAACATGCACCATGTCTTTATACACTTGTTACATTTTTCCTACATGATTTTGGGTGCATGGCTTTTGTTTTGGGGTTACTATTGAGGAGAGAAGGAAAATAGAAAAGAAAAGAAAAAAGGAAAGGAAAAGAATAAAGAATTAGGTATGGGTGAGAGAGAGAAAGGTGAGGGTTGCTTTGACTTGGCCATTCCCTCTTCATTCTTCACCCATTTCCTCCCCCCTCCTCATCATTGCTGCTGCTTCTGTCCTAGCTCCCTTCCCTCTTCACCTCCCCAAAACTCCATGAAAAACACCTCAAAACCCAAATCTCATTTCGTTAAAAAGATGCACAAGCTCAAGGGAAGCACATTGGACCAAGAAAAATCAAATTTTGGACACTTGGGGCAACTCAAGAAAATTCTTGAGTTGCCAAATGAGGTATTTTCTAAACCTTTAGCTTAGTATTTCCTTTGCTTTTACCCCCATGTTAGATTAGAACCGATATTGTGTGGTTTGGGTGAACTTTGAAAATTCTAGTTAGGGTTAATGGAAATTGAGAGTTGTGAGGTGAAATTGAGCTCAGTAGAGACCACACAAACCCCCTAGTGCTAGAATTCAGACCTAAACCAGAGACTAGAACCCCGGAATACGGATTTAGAAAACCCGATATTGGAAAATTGTGGATTCTTTGGATGTAAAATGAAATCTGCTAACACCCGGAGCCTCTGAAAATTATTTTGCAAGGACGGTGATACATGCAGGTGATTTAGAACATACCACCAAAACCCTAGCCCCTATCTCCCAATTAAGGCCGCAAATAAAGCTTTCTGGCCGCAAATTGCGGCCAGACCTGGGCCATTTGGTCTCGTTCTTGTTCTGTGGTCCCCTCATCTGTAAATTAGACCCCTGGCATATGCAGAATTGACCAATTTGACCTAGTGTGAAATCTGGGACCATTTTCAATAGTTGTTGTTTTGATTCGGGGTTTCGTTTCTCGTATTTTGAATTCTGGATTTTCGTATTTTTGTTTTACCTCGATCACTTGACGTTTTTTACGACGATATCGAGGGTTAATTGGTGGTTTTGAAAGCGTAGTCCATAGGTTCTAACCTATAAGCCTTAGCGTGTCGTTTTGGTTTTCCGATGTGATTTTAATGTGCATTTGCGATTGTGTTATCTTGTAGGTACCTTCATGAGGGTTTCATGTGATGAAGAGGATGAAGGCGACATCGACACCGACACGCAGGATGCAAGGTGAGTAGATTATATCTACGGGGGAAGTCGAGTGGATGGCGTATAGCACCCCCGCAGTTCGATGTTTAGTATAATATATATATACTATTTATATATGTATGATAGCATTAGGTGACATGGATATTCAAGATGTGATTAGGTGTACTATGGTTAGATTAGGGTTTAGAAGTAAACTAGTATAGTTTCCTAGTTGCGAACCCTAGAATAGATGTACACCCACACGCACACACATGCTTACTTGTTATACTTATACCTGGATGATGAGGATAGTGGATGGTATTTGGAGATGAGTCAATGAGATTGGGCATAGTGCCATGAGATCGGTGATATGATGTGGTTCGTATTTGGGATACGACATGAGATTTTAACGGGCCTTTGGACGTGTGTTTTACACACGGATCTATATAGATGGTATCGGTTTGTACTAGACTTAGATCAGTATTCCGGATCATGAAATATGATGATAAGGATACCAGATAATTGATGAGATGAATGTGATATTGACCCGTACCCAGATTTGGGATGCCGTACGATGATTTACCGTACGAGCTTTATTTGATGATAAGATCTGCACTCATGACTCGAGGATGTCATATGATATTGTATCGTACGCGGTACCTTTGAGGCGGGATCACCGACTATTATATATATATATGTTGACTCAGATGTAGGTGGTTTCCATACCCCTCCCGATTAGCTTGTGAGTTATCAGCCAACCACACTTCCGCTGCGCCACTCTGATAAACTGAGGCGGGTTCATCAAAACTTCTTCAATCAATCATCTTACATCTGATCTATAACATTTCAAGAAAAAAAAATATTATTTTCGGAATTTAAATAATTAAAATAATAAATTTCATGAATATTTTTAAATATAAGAATTAGTTTTAATGAAAGGGTATAATTATATATCGATAATTTGAAAAATATTTAGAAATTTATATCAAATATTGATTTTGAAAGAATTTATGTGATTTAGACATTTTATAAATTTTTATACAATTAATTATATACAAGTTTATTGTTAAACTTGATTAATATTTTGCTAATCATGCATTAATCCAGTTTATGCAATTGACATGTACCATAGCATGTTACATATACTTGTTATATTTTAATTGATATGCACCATGGTTCCTTTTTATTTAAAATGGTTTTTTATTTGTTGTTTTAAAAATAAAAAGATAATGGGAATTTAAAATGTGAGATATTTTGGAGAGAGGGGGACAAAGAGGTATGGCTCATGAGAGAGAGAGAGGGAGAGGGAGAGGGGTCTTCTTTGACCATGGCTCATTGTTCTCTCATCTTCATTTCCTTCTCTTCTTCTTCTTCTTCTTCTCCTCTTCCTCCACCCTCTACCACCCTCCAAACCATCTCAAATCCACACCAAAACCTTATACTTCCTTCACAAAAATGGTGCACAAGCTCACTACAAGTATGATGGTATGAACAAGTTGAGATTTTGAAGACTTTGAGCAACTTAAGAAAATTCTTGAGTTGCCAAATGAGATTTATTCCTACACCCTTAGTTTAGAATATGAGTTTCCTTAACTCCTATAGTATTTTTGAGTTGATAATTGAAGTTTAGTGATCTTGGAAATTTCCAAGATGAATTTTTAAGGGATTTGTGGAGTTGTAAAGGTATAATTGAGGTTTAGTCATGACTACAACCTCTCTAGTGTCAATTTAAACCAACACTGAGTGTAGAAAACTCAAAACTTGAGTTTAGATCTTTCCAATGTCGTTTTTGTGAAATTGTGAGGACTACAGGGAATCTGTAGCAACTTGGAGTGTTATTAAAAAATCAAACAACTTCAGTAACCTAAATAGACTATTAGAAGACCACCACAAGAAGACGAGACCAAACCTTCATGGTCTGGCTGGCGACGTCGAGCATTTTAACAATCTCGCCGGCCCAGTTGTGGGCATTGGCGTAGGGGTTTGGCTTATAGCTCACTTACCTTATAACCTAGCCTTTGTAATGTTAGTTTGGTCCTTTTTTACCTGAGCTAAAATCTAGGAGCATTTGAGATGATTTTAGCAATGGTTTTCCGATTTCTAAAACTTGGCTTTTAGTATTTGATTTGGATTTGGTCGTTGGACGTTTGTACGTCAACGATGAAGGTGATTTGATTGTTTTTGCATGCGTAGGCTATAAGTTCTAACCTATGAGCACTTCGGGTGTCGTGTCGATTTTTGAATCGGATTTTGATACGATACGATGTGTTGTGATATGTAAGTACCTTCGCGTGGACTTCGGGACGACAAAGGAGAACAAGCGTCATCGACTTTGGCAAGCGAGGATCGAGGTGAGTAGATGTATATCTACGGGGGAAATCGGGTGGATGGCGTATAGCACCCCCACAACCGTAGGATAGGTTATATAATATGTGTGTGTGTGTGTGTGTGTGTGTGTGTGTGTGTGTTGGTACAAGATTTGGATACTTAGCAAATAGGGTTTTAGGAAACCGTGGGATTAGATTAAGCGTGTTCATAGAAGGGTTTTACCTTAGTCTTGAACTTTAGGATATATGTAGTCATACACGCGTGCACGCACACACTTGGTTTTGTGTGTATATATGTATATATATGTGTGTGTGTGTGTCTCTCTCTACACACACACACACACATGTGATATGAGGATAGTATATGTTATGGATTTGAGTCGATATGATCGGGCATGATGCCGTGAAGTTATGATGTGTGTTTGAGTCGAGACACCATTTATGATATGATATAATAAAGAATCGTTGGGCGATATATATGCAAACATGCGATAACATATGACTCGATGAAATAATAGATTGTACGAGACCTTAGATCCGTACCTCTGATTATGATATTGTACGACGATTGATACCGTACGAACTATATGATATACATATGATATTTTGACCCTTACCCTTGATTTTGAGGATGTCGTACGATGGATTTTTCTGTACGAGATGTATATGATGATTGATCCGCACTCTTGAATCGGGATTGTCGAACGATGGATTTTTCCGTACGAGATGTATATAATGATTGATCCGCACTCTTGACTCGAGGATGTCGTACGATGGATATTACCGTACGTGACGATATGAAGCTGGATCGCCAACTATTAGATATATCGACTCGGAATATTATAGATTTCTTATCACCATCAACTAGGTTCTTAGTTAGTCTTTAGTTGCTTAGATATATGTTAACTTAGGCTCGAGGCAAACCTATTTTCAAACCTGAAGAATCGTAGGATTTTTCAAAGAATAAACCGAGGGACGTTACAGATTTTCAGAAAGACATCTCTTTTCTCAAAAACACCGTAGTCCCTACTTTTCTAAAAACAACGATTCGTTCTATTTAAACATGATAAACGGTATGGCTAGTATATAGGTTTATATACCTTATTGTTGTCTTTACTGTTTATTTTCTGTTATGATCTCATCTGCTAGGACACCTGCACCATTACTGATGATGCGTATGTTGCACATACACTCGCTTGCCTGCTCACACATACATCATCGGTAATTGCCATGTCATGCACACTGTAGTAACCTTTATTACATTGTTTACGTTGTTAGTTGTAGCCAAGTAGCATTGTTTAGCATTCCGATATCATATGCTAGTTTTGACATTGCATTTCGTACTTAGATGCCACATGCATTTGTTTACCTACACTCTGATTATATACTACAGTTGGGCTCTATGCCGATATTCATTATTCATTATTAACTTTTGATTTTGAGATTCTGATTTTCATGAGATTTCTGGATTTGGGGAAACCGCATGTGAATTTGAAAACATATACTAAATTTTAAAAGAAAATATGGTTTCTCATGATATGATGTGTGGCGTCCACCATGAGTTTTCTCGGTTATTGAGCTGCGTATGTACATATACCCGATTCAAAGAGTGAGGAGACGCCATCTGCGGATACATGGTAGACCCGGTACGGTACCCCGGGGCAAGAAGATCATATAGAAAGGCATTGAGCCCGGTAGGAGCGCACTACCGACCGGTGATATTTGGCGCGGCGGATATCTGGAGGATACCGACCGTAGTCGTGAGATCAGATGATATTGGCCGATCCGGACAGACGGAGCCCGAGATATATGATAATTTTGTGTCGCTGATGGACACGATTTTCTTGATGTTTTCAAGTGTCGATGCTGGAAACTCAGATTTTCTCATGATTTTGTGTGTCGATGCTGGAAACGCCCACTTGTTGATGCATTTGCATTCACGCATAACATACATGACATGTAGTTACCTTGTGACATGGACACGAGTACTTGACCTTACACATCAGCCTATATGATTACCCATACTGCTACTCGTTGTTACTGTGTTATTACTATTATTGTATTTTACTGTATGAACTAGGAGATAGTCATACATTCGATTTCTTCTCGGTGATGTCTTCTACTCACGAGTTGGTAACTCACTCCCGTTGTGCCACAGTTTCTTGCAGGTTTAGCCGTACAGATTCTGTAGCGGCTTCGTTGGCACACCACTTCCATCCAGGTGATTGCTTTGGTAGGTGGGTTCACTCGCATCGTGACCACCATTGTACCTTTATTTTTATTTCAGTTGTATCTAGTTAAAAACTCCATCAACTAGACTTGTATATTTAGTAGGCTTAGAAACCACCGTTTGTATATTCTTTTGGACTAGAGTCGTGATTATGTATTTACTATTATTCCTGTTTTCTTGACGATGCTCGTTTTCTTTATCTTATTTCTGAGTTTTGATCCTCGCCTCCGGTGTTGTATATTTATATCTTGCATGGTTGTTTCCGCCATTGGGCGAAGAGCTAGCTCTCGCTTGGGGATGCCTTTTATTATATTACTGTATTGTTTTCAGGTTAAAGTATACAAAGGAGTTGCTGCCGAAATTTTCAATGACGAAATATGTTTTCAAGATAGCTATAAAACATTGTGTTTTCGTATACTATTACTTATCTTCTAAAGAAGGAATTGGTTTTCATTATACCGTTAGTTCAAAACTTCACCTCCACTATTTTCCCTAAAAGGTTTAGATTTATGGGCTTTTGGCTTACTTGAATTAGATGGGGTCCTATAGACTTCACATGATTCAAGTGCCAGACACGTGCCAATTCCAGGTCGTGACATAATCGGCCTTGAAGCAGTCTGTACCAGCTCCCGCTGGGGTTGATCTCAAATTACTGCAAACATCATATGTTCTCCTGTGTTTCTTTTTGTTCTTCGAAACGCAAACAGATTGGTTCTCACGGGACGAGAGGAAAGATATAACGTGGTTGCTGGATTCAAGCTTGTGATAAGATATAAACTCATAAGTAGTGACGTCAAGAGGGAACAAGGTAATACAACAACCATAAGTCAAGAAAATGAATTAAAATAGGACTCCAGGTTATCTAAATAGAGTACCGCATTATAATCATGCCACGGTATATAGTTATAACCACATAACTCCATTCAATTCGCTCAAATTCTACTATCAGAATCGAAAGAATAAGAAGGGAGAAACAATAAGAAACCAAAAAGATTCCAAGTTGAGATGCAAAGTCATTTTCAAATCGTCAAGATAAAAGAGTTAAGGGAAAGATAAGATTCAAGAATTCGAATGACAAGATAAAAATGTGGCAGGATATGTTCCTAAATTTCTGGGTCTTAAGGACAATGTATTGGGTATCATACACAACTACAAAGTGTCCAACTAACCTAAAACCTATGGCTCTGATACCAAACAAACCCTGTCACGCCCTGCTTCCCAAGATACGTATCTATGGCACGTGGCAGAGCCAACCATACTACCTGTGGTTAGGAATCATCCCTCCACAATCACATTACGGCTGTCTATCAGATATCAAGAATAGTAAAATATATAATTGTCATGACCCGAAGGTACGGAACATGACTGGCACTTAAATTACTAAATGTCTAGAGGCGTAACGTAATCTAAGTAAGCCAAAGCCCAGAAAATCTAAACCATTTAAGGAAATAGAGTAAAGGAAAACTTAACTTAAAAAGTGATTTTAGAAAAATAAGGTCACATTAAAACATTTTAAAACATCAAATTTTCCCGAAAATTTCGGCAGAGTTTCCTTTGTAAATACTGGCCCCAAATGGGTACAACACATGAATATACACAAGTAAAGAATAAAGGCATCCCTAAGCGGGAGCTAGCTCTTCGCCAAGAGCGGAATCACAACCGCACGCGATATATATCATAATGGTGCAAAATAAGCATATAAAAGCACGAGAATAAGAAGCATCACGTCAGCTCAAGTGAGCTCGACACCAGAGAACAACATATATACTAATCTCACTGTCACACCTCTAGGTCATATATACAATGGTACAAGCGGTAGATGGAGAATACTAGATACAAATAATAACATAAGGTGGAAACAAAAGTATCCTCGGAACCCACCTACGAGCAAAACCGCAAGTCCAAGCAAATGAAACAAAATAATGAAGTATGTCCGCCGCTACTGTGCTGACGGGTCAAACCTGTAAGATACTGTGGCATAACGAGGGCGAGTTGCCAACTCGTGAGTAGTAAGTAACATCTAATAAGGTTATCGTAAGCATGCACGCAAATGCATCGCACCCTACATATACAAATATGATGCGATACACTAGTACGAATGCAATATAAATGGATAATCAACACGAAATCATGATATATCTGATATGAGAAGATCTATATCTTTATCTTAGTAAAACCTTTTGTATAATAAAACTGGAATATCATCAGTGAAATCGACAGAAAGTCCGTGTCAAGTATCGACACAATATCCTCAATATCTCAATATCTCAATATCTCAATGTCTCAATATCTCAATATCTCAATGTCTCAATATCTTAATATCTCAATAGCCGTCTCTCAGATCGGCTCTCAAATCTGTTACATCCCACGACTCCGGTCGGTATCCTCCGGATAACCACCGAGTCAATAATAACCGGTAGGTAATGCTCCCTTACCGGGCTCAATGCCTTCTCAATATGTCCATCTTGCCACAGGGTACCTCATCGGGTCCATCATGTACCTGCAAACGGTGCATCCCCCTCCTGGAATCGGGTATATAATATAGCTCAAGAACCGAGAAAAACTTATGGTGCAAGCCACACAAATCATATCAAGAGAAAACAGCAACTTGCATTTTTAGAAAGATAATAGGTTCATAAAATTCTTGCGATTTTCCCAAAATCCATAAATCTCCTAAACAATGAAATCTCCAAGAGTAATCACAATATATGAACATGTTGCAATGATGAAAGTCTATGGTATCAATAATATGCCATGCGATGTATGACTAGAAAACCATGTATGAATGATGATGCAATGAGGTATATATTTATGACTTGAAATCCTATGTATTCATCCTGATGAAATGAATATACAACTACAAGTTTACATATCATATATGATGCAATTACTCACATACTAATTTAAGCAAGTTCTATAGTGTTCGTGACATAGCAATTACCAATGACGTGTATGTTCACATAAGTAGTGCACGTACGGCATGAATCACTGGTAATGGTGCAAGTGTCCTAATTAATAACATCATATGTAAGAAGATGAAATGCCATGCTATGAATGCTATGAGACTACGCATATAGATACAAGAACTACTAATAATCCTAACGATCGGGCATCTTGCGCCATCCAGACGATCCCTTCATAGATGTGTACATCTACTCACCAAGACGTCTCGGCTAATCTAATCCAATCACAGCCTTTCCTTTCCGCGTCGCGTCCGACGACTCCGCAACCGATCCTAGAATCACACAATGAGTATATATGTGGTTAACCATTTAATTAGACGTGAAGTCAAGATGGCACAAAGTAACTAATGCGCACTAATTAGACGCGCAAACACTTGGTGCACAAAACACGCACGACATCACCAAAATCACAACTAGGGGTCACTATACGTGGCAATCCCTAAACCTAGAACCCAATCGTACCAATCGCGCATTCATATCACATTACATATCTTAGAAATTAGGTTGTAGATCATCACAACTTCAAACTAAATTAAAAGCTATTTATTATAAAAATACCTAGTAAGCAAACAAATGGGATTTTGGTGCAAAACTAAGTGTTTTAGCAAACCTAATGGCCACAAAGCTCATTTAATATCTTAATTAGGCCACACAATTATTAACTAAATTTTAATCTCACCTATTTACACACTAATCATGAAATTAGTTTGCAAGAATATTTAATTAGGACAATTTAAAAGTAACAATTAGCAAATTAACAATTAGATTAGATTTTACAAGTCGTTAGATGATAAACTACACATTGCAACCATAATCAAGTGATAAAAATCCTAACTTGAACCCAAACCCTTCTCTTTAAAAACTAAATCTTGTAATTAGGACCATATTAATACCTAAATAAATTAGATTAAAGTAATTAATCAACAAGGTAACCATTGGGTTAACATTTATACCTCAAAAATTTAGAGATCTAACTTGCAAACTTGCCTCCCAAAATGCCATCTTGCTTCAAGATTCAAGCTAGTTTAGACCAAGGAATTTTGGGTGAAGGTTTAATTATAAATTAGTGAGAATTTGTGTGGATTTTTATGGAAATTTGAGGATTTTTGAGATGAATTGGAGGTGGAGAAATGGGGATGGGGCTGCTGGGAATTTCGGCCAGAAATGAGGAAAAAGAGTGAGTGGGGGTGAGTGAGAGAAAGAGGTAACCATACCCCCCATACACACATCAACATCATATCTTTCTTATCTCATTTAATTATTCATTTTCATTTTCTTTTTAAGCTTTTCTCTTGAATTTTCTAGAATCATCTTGAAAAAAAAATTTATTTTGTGAGCATGCTACAACATGTGTTTTAGTTGTGTCATAGTGCAAAATTTTGTATTAACCCATATTAATTTGAAATTATCACCAATTTATGTATATGTGAAATCTTAAAATAATATTTAAAAATAATTAATTAAGGAAAATATTTACATAAACTAGCAATTAATAAGTGACTAATTAAATACCAATTACTAGCAATTATATAGTTAAAATAGATATATTTAAGTCTATGTGGAAAAATGATTATATCTTGGTTTTTACGGAAAACACGTATTATCAATAATTAATACATAATTAACCTAAACAAATTTTTAAAACGTTACAATCTTCCCCCTACAGAAATTCGGTCCCCGAATTTAAGAGCTAACTACGTGTACCTTCAAAGTGATGGGAATATTTCTTCCTCGTCTCGTCCTTGGCTTCCCACGTGGCATCTTCGCTATTCGGGCCACGCCAAAAAACTTTTACGGACGGTATGACCTTAGACCTCAGTTTCTTCACCTGCCGATCTAGAATGACTACCGGCTGCTTAGTGAGAGAAAGATCGCGCTCCGGAAGAATTGTCCGGTACTGAATCACATGAGAGGGGTCATGAAGGTACTTGCGAAGTATCGATAGATGAAACACGGGGTAAACATCTGGGAAGCTGGGTGGAAGCACCAAACGATAAGCAACGGTGCCGATACACTCGAGAATCTCGAAAGGACCCATATATGGGACTAAGCTTCCCTTTCCTCTCGAATCTCAACACTCCCTTCATCAGAGAAACCCTCAATAAAACATTATCTTCAACGGCGAACTCAAGTCTGCGACGACGTCTATCAGCATAAGACTTATGCCTGCTCTGGACCGCTGTCATCCTATTCCGAATCAACTGAATCTCCTCGGTTGTCTCCTGCATAAGCTGTGGTCCCAAAACACTACTCTCACTGAGCTCTGTCCAACAAACCGATGATCAACATCTCCTCCCATATAAGCCTCGAAAGGTGCCATTTGAATCGTCTCCTGGAAGCTGTTATTGTAGGAGAACCCAATCAAGGGCAAATAATGGTCCCAACTGCCACCGAAATTTAGAACGCAAGCTCGGAGCATATCTTCGAGAGTCTGTATGGTCCTCTCTGACTGACCGTCGGTCTGCGGATGGAAAACTGTACTGAAACTCAATCGGGTGCCCAACGCCTCCTGAATTTTCTGCCATAGTTGACTGGTGAACTGGATGCCTCTGTCGGAAAAAATGCAAGTTGGAACGCCGTGTAGTCGCACAATTTCATCAACATAAATCTGAGCATACTGAGCGAATCCGAAAGTGGTATTCACTGGCAGAAAGTGAGCTGCTTTCGTCAATCGGTCCACGATCACCCAAATAGAGTCATACCCTCGACTGGTCCTAGGTAAACCCATGATAAAATCCATAGAGATCTGCTCCCATTTCCACTCTGGAATGGGAAAAGGTTGTAATTCTCGTGCTGGTCTATGATGCTCAGCCTTGACTTGCTGGCAAGTCAGGCGTCTCGAAACGAAGTCTGTGACATCTCTCTTCATCCTTTCCCACCAGTAGACATCTCTCAAATCATGGTACATCTTGGTGGAACCCGGATGAACACTATATGCTGACTGATGCGCCTCCTCTAAGATCTTGCGTCTCAGTCCCTTGGAATCCGGCACACACAGTCGAGTCCCGAATCGTAGTATTCCATGATCATCAATCACGAACTCTGAATCTCTTCCCTGTCGATCCTGCTCCATGATCTCTGACAAACAAATGTCATCGGACTGTACCTCACGGATACGATCAAGTAACTGTGGATGTGCACGGACACGGGCAAGCTGTCCCTCGGTCGACGTTAACTCGAACTGTACTCGGCTGTCACAGAGAATCTGCCGTCGACTGCCTCTGAACTGAGCTCAAACAAGATAAGCTACCTCCGGGCCTCCAACTCGAAGAATCTGCCACAACATTCACCTTGCCCAGATGATAAATAATCTCGCAGTCATAGTCTTTCACTAGCTCTATCCAACGGCGTTGTCTCAAATTTAGATCTCGCTGCTGAAAGATATACTTTAAGTTCTTGTGGTCCGTGAATACCTGGCACGACTCGCCGTAAGTAGTGTCTCCATATCTTGAGTGCAAAAAACCACCGCATCCATCTCTAAATCATGAGTGGTATAGTTCTGCTCGTGCTCCTTCAACTACCGAGAAGCATCGCAATAACAATAAAACCGCCTGATCCTGAAGGCAAGGATAATACTGGCGTCGTAATCAAATGAGTCTTCAACTGATGAAAGCTCTGCTCGCATGCCTCGATCCAAAGAAAAGGAACTCCCTTCCGGGTCAACCCGGTCAATGGTGCAATTATACGAGAAAATCCTGTACGAACATCGATAGAATCCGGCCAAACCCAAAAAGCTATGGACCTCTGTAACAGATACTGGTCTGGGCCAATGCTAAACGGCCTCGATCTTCTTCGGTTCCATATGTATACCATCTCTCGTAACTACGTGACCCAAGAAGTCAACACCATCCAACCAGAAAACACACTTGGATAATTTAGCGAATAACTGGTGCTCTCTCAAAGTCTACAACGAAATCCTCAAATGCTGCTCAGGCTCCTCTCGGCTCCAAAAGTATACTAGGATGTCATCAATGAACACATTGATAAACTGATCAAGATACGGCCTGAAAATTCGGTTCATCAAATCCATGAACGCTGCTGGGGCATTAGTGAGTCCGAACAACATCACCAAGAACTCATAATGCCCGTAACCTATGCGAAAAACGGTCTTCGGAATGTCATCCTTACGAACCCGCAACTGATGGTAACCTGATCGCAAGTCAATCTTCAAGAAATGTCCTGCACCCTGGAGCTGATCAAATAAATCATCGATGTGAGGTAAGGGATATTTATTCCGCACAGTAGCCCAATTCAACTGACGATAATCAATGCATAATCGCAAGCTGCCGTCTTCTTCTTAACGAACAAGACAGGAGCACCCCATGGTGACACACTCGGACGAACAAGACCTTTATCCAACAAATCTTTCAATTTATCCTTCGGCTCTTTAAGCTTCGCCGGGGCCATCCGATAAGGCGGTATAGAAATAAGCCCCGTGACGGGGATCATGTCAAAGCAAAACTTAAAATCGCGCTCTGGCGGCAAACCAGGCAGCTCGTCAGGGAAGACATCTGGAAACTCTCTCATAATCGAGATCTGGTCCAACGGGACCTCTGCGGCTCTAACATCAAGAACATACGCCAAAAATCCCTGACATCCTTTCCTCAAGAGCTGACCAGCGTGAAAAGAAGAAATCAAACTGGGAAGGGTGACGCTACGGTCTCCCTGAATAACTAAAACTGGCTCGCCCGGAAAACTAAATCCGACCGCCTTCTCACGGCAGTCTACGGACATATAACACATGGCTAGCCAATCCATGCCCAGAAGAACTTTGAAGTCAAACATATCGAGAAGAATCAAATTGAAAGAAGAATCCCTATCTCCGATACAAGCAAAACAAACATGATCGAAAAACATATCGAGCGACAAAAGACTCGTCTACTGGAGTAATAACAATCAGCGGCAGATCAAGCAAGGACGACTCTCGGTCCAATCTCGGTACAAAGTGCATAGATATAGGTTCAAACAACAAAAGAAATACGCGCATCAAAAGAAAATACTGAAATAATACTTATCACGACGTCTACCTAACCGCCTCTGAGCTGGCATACCGGTATAAATCCGCTTCGGTCCAGAAACGATCGGAGTCTCAGAAATGCGCTCCTCCAACAGTAAGGTCGAGTCCATAGCAGCAGCGTAAGTGTCAAAATGCTGTGCGCCGATAGCAAGAAATAACTGCATGTCCAGTCCCCGCACAACCTCTTTATGCGTTTCTCTTCAGTGTCCACCAGGTAAGGAGTATATCGAGACAGCTGAGTAAACTAAATGTCGTACTCGGACACTGTCATCCCTGAAGTCTTGCACAAAGACTCGAAAATACATGCTCGGGCATCTCGAACGCTCTCCGGAAGGAAACGAGCAAAAAATACAGCTGTGAACTCATCCCAAGTCATAGGAGGTAGACTTGCAGCTCGGCCTCTCTCGACTGACTCGCACCACGTCTGAGCAAGACCCTCTAGATGAAAACTCGCAAGCTCAACCCATCTCTCGTCAGAACATCTCAACGAACGACAAATCCTAGCCATCCTGTCGAGGAATGTCTGCGGATCCTCCGTCGCATATGAGCCGATGAAAACTGGAGGCTTCAGCCTCAAAAAATCCTGTAAGGATACGGAAATAACAGGAACAGATGCCTGAGCAGTAGGTATAATCACAGTCCCTGCAGTAGGAAGGACATCATCGGCTCTCAGAGCTCAGCTAACCTCAACTAACGATCCAACCATCTGTCATAAGTCCTGAATACTCAACTCCATCCTAGCTATCCGGCCTGGAAAAGGTAGATCAATCTGTCCCTGAGGGGTAGGCGTATTGCCCCGATCGGTCCTCGTCTCATACGAGCCCGCTCTAATCTCATCCCTGGCGGCAGCCCTCTGGCCCTCGTAGTCTTCAGCGGCATAGTGGCTGGAACAAGAAACAGGATTGATAGGAACATTGCGATCAAAACAAGAGGACATATGGAATCAAGGAAGGAAATACAAGCAAATTATATATCCTAAGGTCACTTAGGCAGAATACCGTATCGGAAATATGCCGCGGAACATACACACGCTACGTCATTCTGCTTAAGTCATCTACTCCATCTACCAAGGGTCATCCTATACTAAGAAAGGTAAAACATAACGCTCTGTTACCAACTTTGTCACGACCCGAAGGTACGGAACGTGACTGGCACTTAAATTACAAAATGTCTAGAGGCGTAACGTAATCTAAATAAGCCAAATCCCAGAAAATCTAAACCATTTAAGAAAATAGAGTGAAGGAAAACTTAACTTAAAAAGTGATTTTAGAAAAATAAGGTCAGATTAAAACATTTTAAAACATTAAATTTTCCCGAAAATTTCGGCAGAGTTTCCTTTATAAATACTGGCCCCAAATGGGTACAACACATGAATATACACAAGTAAAGAATAAAGGCATCCCCAAGCGGGAGCTATCTCTTCGTCAAGGGCGGAATCACAACCACAAGCGATATATATCATAATAGTGCAAAATAAGCATATAAAAGCACGAGAATAAGAAGCATCACGTCGGCTCAAGTGAGCTCGACACCAGAGAACAACATATATACTAATCTCACTGTCACACCTCTAGGTCACATATACAATGGTACAAGCGGTAGATGGAGAATACTAGATACAAATAATAACACAAGGTGGAAACAAAAGTATCCTCGCAACCCACCTACGAGCAATGCCGCAAGTCCAAGCAAATGAAACAAAATGAGGAAGTATGCCTGCCGCTACTATGCTGACGGGTCAGACCTGCAAGATACTGTGGCACAAAGGGGGTGAGTTGCCAACTCGTGAGTAGTAAGTAACATCTAATAAGGCTATCGTAAGCATGCGCACAAATGCGTCACACCCTACATATACAAATATGATGTGATACACTAGTACGAATGCAATATGAATGGATAATTAACACGAAATCATGATATATCTTTATCTTAGTAAAACCTTTTTTATAATAAAACTGGAATATCATCACTGAAATCGACAGAAAGTCCGTGTCAAGTATCGACACAATATCCTTAATATCTCAATGTCTCAATATCTCAATAGCCGTCTCTCAGATCGGCTCTCAAATCTGTTACATCCCACGACTCCGGTCGGTATCCTCCGGATAACCGCCGAGTCAATAATAACCGGTAGGTAATGCTCCCCTGCCGGGCTCAACGCCTTCTCAATACGTCCATCTTGCCCCGGGGTACCTCACCGGGTCCACCATGTACCTGCAGACGGTGCATCCCCCTCCTCGAATCGTGTATATGATACAGCTCAAGAACCGAGAAAAACTCATGGTGGACGCCACACACATCATATCACGAGAAAACCGCAACTTGCATTTTTAGAAAGATAATAGGTTCATAAAATTCTTGTGGTTTTCCCTAAATTCCATAAATCTCATAAACATTGAAATCTCCAAGAGAAATCACAATATATGAACATGTTGGAATGATGAAAGTCTATGGTATCAATAATATGCCATGCGATGTATGACTAGAAAACCATGTATGAATGATGATACAATGAGGTGTGTGTGTGTGTGTATGTGTGTGTCTGTGTGTGTGTGTGACTTGAAATCCTATGTATCCATCCTGATGAAATGAATATACAACTATAAGTTTACATATTATATATGATACAATTACTCACATACTGATTTAAGCAAGTTCTATAGTATTCGTGACATAGTAATTACCAATGATGTATGTGTTCACATAAGTAGTGCACGTGCGGCATGAATCACTGGTAATGGTGCAAGTGTCCTAATTAATAACATCATATGTAAGAAGATGAAATGCCATGCTATGAATGCTATGAGATTACGCATATTGATGCAAGAACTACTAATAATCTTAACTATCGGGCGTCTTGCGCCATCTAGACGATCCCCCCATAGATGTGTACATCTACTCACCGGGACGCCTCGGCTAATCTGATCCAATCATAGCCTTTCCTTTCCGCGCTGCGTCCGATGTCTCCGCAACCGATCCTAGAATCGTACAATGAGTATATATGAGGTTAACTATTTAAATAGACATGAAGTCAAGACGGCACAAAGTAACTAACGCGCACTAACTAGACGCGCAAACGCTTGGTGCACAAAACGCGCACGACATCGCCAAAATCACAACTAAGAGTCGCTATACGTGGCAATCTCTAAACCTAGAACCCAATCGTACCAATCGCGCATTCACATCACATTACATATTTTAGAAATTAGGTTGTAAATCATCACAACCTCAAACTGGATTAAAAGCTATTTATTATAAAAAAAAAACCTAGTAAGCAAACAAATGGGATTTTGGTGCAAAACTAGGTGTTTTAGCAAACCTAATGGCCACAAAGCTCATTTAATATCTTAATTAGGTCACACAATTATTAACTAAATTTTAATCTCACATATTTACACACTAATCAAGAAATTAGTTTGCAAGAATATTTAATTAGGACAATTTAAAAGTAACAATTAGCAAATTAACAACTAGATTAGATTTTGCAAGTCGTTAGATGTTAAACTATACATTGCAACCATAATCAAGTGATAAAAATCCTAACTTGAACCCAAACCCTTCTCTTTAAAAACTAAATCTTGTAATTAGGACCATATTAATACCTAAATAAATTAGATTAAAGTAACTGATCAACAAGGTAACCATTGGGTTAAGATTTATACCTCAAAAATTTAGAGATCTAACTTGCAAACTTGCCTCCCAAAATGCCATCTTGCTTCAAGATCCAAGCTAGTTTAGGCCCAGGAATTTTGGGTGAAGGTTTAATTATAAATTAGTGAGAATTTGTGTGGATTTTTTATGGAAATTTGAGGATATTTGAGATGAATTGGAGGTGGAGAAATGGGGATGGGGCTGGTGGGAATTTCGGCCAGAAATGAGGAAAAAGAGTGAGTAAGGGTGAGTGAGTGCGAGAAAGAGGTAACCATACCCCCTTACACATATCAACATCATATCTTTCTTATCTCATTTAATTATTCATTTTCATTTTCTTTTTAAGCTTTTCTTTTGCATTTTCTAGAATCATCTTGAAAACAATTTTATTTTGTGAGCATGCTACAACATGTGTTTTAGTTGTGTCATGGTGCAAAATTTTGTATTAACCCATATTAATTTGTAATTATCACCAATTTAGTGTATGGGTGAAAGCTTAAAATAATATTTAAAAATAATTAATTAAGGAAAATATTTACGTAAACTAGCAATTAATAAGTGACTAATTAAATACCAATTACTAGCAATTACATAGTTAAAATAGATATATTTATGTCTATGTGGAAAAATGATTATATCTTGGTTTTTACGAAAAACACGTATTATCAATAATTAATACATAATTAACCAAAACGAATTTTTAAAACGTTACAATAATCTAGCTAACACATGTCCATCTGCCACGGTAAATAGAATCAAGAAAATGTATAAAGCGAAAACGAATCAAGATCCAATAAAACAATAGTATCCGAATCACGTCCCAATATGGGCTCACATCAATAGAAATAAAACTGTGGGAATAAATAAACTAAGAGTATATAAACTAAATAACTAGCTCCTCATTGCTCGGCTTTATTACTAAACAGAGGGGGCTTCACTCTAGAATCCGGTAACTTGTGCACCCCTCCGTGGGTCATCCTATACCCCTTACGAGTGCGGCGAATAGCCCGCCAATTCTAGAGTGAAGCCCCCTCCGTCTCAACGCTATGAGATACGGGCTTGTTGCCCTCTAGAATCCGGCTATTCGTGCACTCCACCGTGGGGTAATCCTAGTACAGAAAAGAAAAGTATATACAATGGTGATATCGACCTCAACCCGGTCATGCCCCAATAAAAGAATATACAAACTGGCAAAAACGGTGGTCCACATGTCGGACGCTCGCCTCGCACTAACAAATATACAAATGACTCTGAACTGTACTACTAGCATTGCACTCCAAGCTATCCACCACGACAATCCAACCACAATATCAGCACAACACAGAACATCAACGTGAATATTAAGTTCGCAAACCCGTCTAATTGAATATATAGCAACTAGTCGGGTTGTACCGCACATTAATATTCACGGTCGCAGATATCAGCACATGTACTGATAAACACACAGTTAAAAGTTTGATCGACTAAAACATTCCCAAATTGGCCCTAAATGCAAATCAACACTTTAAACGAATTTGGGCCAAAACTAAATATACCAAAAATCTAATTTCCAAGTCAGAGAGTGCCAGATGAAATTTAGAGCAAGACGCCCACAAATCCGCCGCGCTTCCATGGCTAAATGTCACGCATATTTGTCACGACCCACCCCAAAACATAGATGGTATTGTCCGCTCTGGCCGAAGCCGCACGGTTTTGTCCCTTTGAACGAACTCGGGGCTACTTTCCAGTAGGTCACCTATCCCAGAATTTCTCTGGCTCAAGCACGCTTAACTACGGAGTTTTTCAAACTCCGGAGTTCCGATTCATCCAAAAGGCGCCTCTATGTTATAAGAGTGGTATCATTTCATTTATAGTTCAGATCGTGCCCTCTTTCAGAATGGAATTCGATACTCCCTATTGTTCTGGTGGGTCCCCATGTGCATCAATATCGGTTACATCCCCACCTTGATACCGGATAACATCATACTTCTCACGGGGTAGGTGGTATTCAGCCCCAACTCCACCTGGGGTATTACATTCCCCCCCCCACTTAGAACAATGGTTCATCTTCGAACCACAGACCTACTTTTGAGGAACCTGGCTCTGATACCATATTTGTCACGACCCACCCCAAAACACAGATGGTATTGTCCGCTCTGGCCGAAGCCGCACGGTTTTGTCCCTTTGAATGAACCCGGGGCTACTTCCCAGTAAGTCACCCATCCCAGAATTTCTCTGGCTCAAGCACGCTTAACTACGGAGTTTTTCAAACTTTGGAGTTCCGATTCATCCAAAAGGCGCCTCTATGTTATAAGAGTGGTATCATTCCATTTATAGTTCAGATCGTGCCCTCTTTTGGAATGGAATTCGATACTCCCCATTGTTCTGGTGGGTCCCGTGTGCATCTGTATCGGTTACATCCCCACCTCGATACCGGATAACATCACACTTCTCACGGGATAGGTGGTATTCAGCCCCAATTCCACCTGGGGTATTACACTAAAGGGCATGTTTTGCCGCGGAAACGCGGCCATTTGGTGGTGTCTTGACACCAAATTTCTTAAGGTGCCCTAGTTATGCCTGCACGGATTTTTAAGATACACAAAAAGATTTTTTGAACACTTTCCAAAATCGACAGTAAGCATGTATAAATGGAAAAATGATTCGGAATATTTGGTCGATCGATATTCTAACTTCGTGCAAACCACCTAGTATTGGTTTATGGGTGGCTATGATACCACTGCTGAGTTTCTCCGATGCCCTGGCCATCTACCGTGGCCGATGCGGAATAAAAACTGGCGTTTAAAATTTTTGGCGCAAACAAAACCCCGCCCAAGATAGAAAGCATAAACGTATACTAGCTAAACTATAGGGTTAGAATGATTATACCAAAAGAAACAAGTCCTTCGGCCTTCCATCAACCTTCTTAAGCTCCTTGAGGCGAGTTCGAAAGAACTTGGCCGCCGGTCTTCCTCCATCGAAGACGATCTACCCGAGAGATGTAGTAATCGCTCAAGCTCCACATAAAGGATGCAAGTGAAGCAAGTTGGGTTTTTAGGTTGCTAATTTAGAAAGCCTATGTCACGACCCGAAAAGTACGGAATATGAACGGCACTTAAATTGCGGACGTCTCGAGGCGTACGTAATCTAAGTAAGCCAAAACCCAGAAATCAAAACCAAAGAAGCAGTAGAGTGAAGGAAAAACCAACTTAAAGCTAGTAGTTTTAATAGCATAAGCCGAATTATGCGTTTTTAAAAAATATCAAGTATTTACTGAAAATTTCGGCAGAGTCTCCTTTGTAAATACTGGCCCCCAAACGGGATACAACATGAATAGTATACGAAATGAATAAAAAGGCATCCCCAAGCGGGAGCTAGCTCTTCGTCAATCGACGGTCACAACCACGCAAGCAATATAATATACAACGCCAAGGGCGAGGATCAAAACTCAAAAGAAACTCAAAACAACAAGAAAAAAAACATAATAATACAACGCGCGACTCTAAAGTCGAAAGAATAACAGGTCTGGTTTCTATCTCTCTCAATTATACAATCTGGTTGATAGAGTTTCTAGATACAACTGAAATAATAATAAACAATGGTGGTCCTGATGCAAAGAACCAACCTGCCAAAGCAATCACCCGGAAAGAACAGTGTGCCGGCAAAGCCGCAAAGAACCTGTACGGCAAAACCTGCAAGGAACTGTGGCACAACGGGGGTGAGTTGCCAGCTCGTGAATAGAAAACATCCACAGATAGAAATCGCATGTATGACTCAATCCTAGGTCATACGATCATAATATATCCTCAAAAAAAATCCTGGTCCAGCAATATATAGTGTAATACTATATGCTCATGTCAGTGCCTCAGATAGCAATATATCACATGTATGAGGTATGAATGTAATGTAATGAAATGAGTGAGACAACTGTTTTCTTTAATTTAATGGGATTTCTGTATGTATATAAAACGAGTATCCTCAATGAAATCAACAGAGAAATCCGTGTCAAGCATCGACACAAAACATAAATCCCAATATCTCAATATCTCAGGTTCCGGCTGCCCAGCCTAACCTGTATCATCAAATCTCATTGCCTCAGTGTCTCAAATCTCAAATATCAATATCTCAGGCTCCGCAGAACGGATCAGCCTATAACTATCTCATGACTCCGTCCGGTATCCTCCGGATAGCCGACGAGTCCAAATAATATCACCGGTAGGTAGTGCTCCCCTGCCAGGCTCATCGAATACAACTCGAACTTCTTGCCCCGGGTACCTTACCGGGTCCACCATGTACCCGAGACGGTTCATCCAACTCCTCGAATCAGGTCTCGAAATCCAACAGCAATCATGAAAACTCATGGTGGACGACTCATACATCATGGGAAAACCGCGCTTTTCATTTTAAAAAGATAAAGAAGTTTATACATAATCTTGCGGTTTTCCCCCGAATCCAGGAAATCTCATGAAAATCCGAAATCCAATCATCAATAGCAAGTAAACAGTGAATAATGATATGCATAAAGTAGCAAGTAAACAGTGAATAATAATATGCATGAAGTAGCAAGTAAACAGTGAATAATAATATGCATGAAGTAGCAAGTAATAACTGCAATGTCTAAACTAGCATATGAGGCAAGTACACTAATATCATGTCGAAACTATCAACTAACAAGCTATATCAATGAAATAACCTTCTTTAAAGTGTAGGTGATATGGCAGTTACCGATGATGATGTGTGTGAGCCGGCAAGAAAGTGTACGTGGAACATACACATCATCGGTAATGGTGCCGGTGACCTAACAGCATGATATCAATAATGGTATATGAAAACACAATATAAGCATGCGATGCGAAGCGAATCGCAATAATGTGCGGGAGCTGAAAGATAAACACCTATGATAACTAAACTGCATTTATATAAATATAAGTCATACGATGGTGCCATTTGAAATAACACGAATCGTGGTGTTTTGAAAATAAGGGCTACGGTGTTTTTAAGAAAAAATGCATCCTTTGAAATATCCATAGAATCCCTCGGCCTGTCTTTTAAAATACCCACGATTCGTTAGTTTTTGAAATAGGTAGGAATCGAATCTAGTCTAACAAATACACTAAACTATAGGGCTGAGCTAACAGGCTAAATGAAAGGTAAGGAAACCGTCTAACATCTGAGTCGATACATATATATATATATATATATATAATAGTCGGTGATCCCACCTCAATAGTATCACATACGATACAATATCTATAATATGACATCCTCAAGTCAAGAGTGCAGATCTACCATCAATATATAGCTCATACGTAAATCCGTCGTACAGCATCCCAAATCTGAGTACGGGTCAAATATCACATTCATCACATTATTCATCTGGTATCCTCTTTATCAAAGATCATAATCCGGGGTACTGATCTACGTCTAGTATAATACTGATACCAATCTAAGTAAATGCATGCGTGTGTATGAAAACACCATGTTAAAGGACCCGCTAAAACATCATGCCGTATCTCAAATACGAACCCTGTCATATCACCGATCTCACGGCCATGAATACAATCTCATCGACTCATCTCCAATCCCAAGTACTATTCTCATAATCTAGTATATGTACACATCGTCCCATACCCATGTGAATACATATACACATATCCCCATATACGCACATGTAAAAGAATGAATGTAAGCAAGTGTGTGTGGGTGTGTGGGTGCAACAACTACTCTAGGGTTTCGCAAGTAACACTACAAATCCATGAACACATAACCATATCCTGAATATCATCCACGTATCATAAACCACATATATATATCCATTATATAAGCTATATTACGGACTGCGGGAGTGCTATATGCCATCACCCGACTTCTCCCCGTAGATATAAATCTACTCACCTGGTCCTCGCTCGTCGGTGCCGACGTCGCCACGCGCTTGCTTGTCGTCTCGAAATCCACATGGGGGTACCTACATGTCATATATAGCATCGTAAACGAAGTCACGCTCGAAAACCAAGTCGGCACGCATATCACGTATAGGTCAAAACCTATCGCCTACGCATGCAAGAATTTCCAAACTAACCCTCAATGTCGATGTACAAACATTAACCCATCGAGAAAAACCCAAATGCACCCATTTGCACATTCACAAACACTAATTATAATATGAAATATGTTAGAATTCACAAAAACCCCAAACTCACTTTAAAAGTCATTTTCCCGAAAACCTAGCAAGCAAAATTTACCGTTTTAGTACAACACTTGATGTTTTAAGAATTCTAATGGCCATAATACTTATTAAACATCTTAAATAAGTCATACAAACAGTTTCCACAATTTAATCTCATTAAATTTCATTAACCCCACAAACCTAGATTACAAATTATATAATTATCACAAATTTAAATTAACAAAAATTTAACTAGCAACTAGATTTGATTTAGAATAACATTAATATATCAAACACATCACACAGCCATAATCTCACAACACAAAACCCCAATTTGAATTCAAACCCCTCTCTTGAATTTTAAATCATGCACTTAGAACCAATTAAAAACATATTTAAACATTTAATTAAGCTAACCTAAAGCAATTAATAACAAATTAAGCAAAAGGTTTAGAATTTATACCCAAACAATTTGAAGATCCCACAAGCACACATAGCCCTCCAAATTAGCTTCTATTCACCAAGAACCATACTAGATATGCCAAGGAAAAATGGGTAGGGCTTGGATTTGGATTTAGCTTTGAATTTGTATGGATTTTGAGGCATTTTGTGGAATTTTTGTAGTGAGAAGAAGAGGAGAAGCAAGGGGAAGGGGGCTGCTGAATTTTTGAGAGGGCTCGGCTGATCTTTGAGGGAGGAGAGAGAGAGAGGTGAGGTGTGTGTTGAAATCCCACCAAAGTCAACAAAAGAAAACCATACCTCAATAGTTTAATGTTTTCCTTAATCATTTCTTTTCTAATTTGTGTGGAAATGGAGTGGGGAAATGGGGGGAAGTGCTGCTGAATTTCAGACACATGGGGATGAGGGTGAGTGAGTGTGGGTGTGGGTGTGGGGAAAAATGATAAATGTTATACCCCAAACATCCATTTACATTAAATTCACTATTTAAGCCTTTTTCTTCGATATTTTCTAAAACCGTTTGACAGCTTCATTTTATTTCAAAAACAACATGCTAAAATTTTGTTTAATTTGTTATGATGCACAAAATTTGTTTCAACCGATTCCAATTTGTAATTTTTCCTAATTAAATGTATTAGTGACGGCTTAAAATAATATTAAAAATAATTAATTTCGGAAATTTTTTCAGAAAATTAGAAATTTTACCAGTGGCTCAATAAACACCAAGTACTAGCAATTATATAGCTAGAATATGTACATTTAATTTATATTAAAAGATATTTATATTTGACTTTTTTACGGAAAACCCCCTTATTTTACTGATTTTTCCGAAATTTCACCGAAACGATTTTCAAAACGTTACAGCCTAGGATGTAGAGAGTGAACTAAGTGTTTAGCTATCCTATCTCATCTCCTCTCATGATTCTCAACACATGAGAAGGTTAAAAGGAGGTGGAAGATGAAGGTGGAGGAACAAATGAAAAACTAGAGAGGAGTGAAGCTCTAATGGTGAGGAGAAAGAGATGAACCAAAGAAAAAAGGAACCATCTCAAAAACCAAGTGAGAAAATAATGAAGCCCATGGAGAGAGAAAATACCATGGCTTGGTTTAGTAAAACAATATCTTCATTTTAAAATTGTGCCCATATTTGAATAGTATGCATAAATAAATTAAAAATTCATTTGTGCACACTATACAAGCATGGTCCTCACCATACTCCCATCAAGTCAATGCCACCTCATTTATCCATTTATAATAAATGGTCAAACTAAAATGAGGTGTCCACCTTCTAGAATGTTTTCCGGAAAAACACGGATTGCATTCTACTGTATATACATACATGTATTCGTACTGAAATACGAATACCCAAAGAGATAGAATAACACAAAGAACATAATACTAGAGTATACGTATCGAAATACATATACGAAAATTATTAAATCAATATCTGATTTAATAATACGGCTCAAACCCGAGCCGGCTGGTATTATCAACTGTCCAATCGAAAGTCCGGGTATATAGTACAATCAATCGATCGGAACCCTGCACATATCCAATACGGCTACTACATCAATTCGCAAGAACCAGGGAAACCCTCTGTGTGGGACTCTAAAGACTCGTCAATACGCTAGCAGTGATTTAACCACAAGTACGTCAGCGGCACTGGCTATACGTAACGGCTACCCAGGTATTGAGCGAAAGGAAGGCCGACGAGCAAGCTCATCCAAACCCTTACTGAGCATGTCGGTGACAATCTCCATACAGTCCGGTCTGTTCGTCTAAGAGTATTGCATATCAATTCTAAGGGGTGGATAAAGTCATACCCCTAATAACGCGACATTTCGTGTCGGTATGAAGCCCATCACCCACTGAGAATATACTGATCCAAATCAGTAATTCTCATCCACCTCGGTCGAGGATTTCTGGTGATGGACATCCATACACAACGCGACATCAACCCCCAATACCGGGAGAGACGAATCCCCGACGATCCGCTCACTACCTCCATGTGGCTTAGGACTGTACCAAACTAAAACCTGTTTGCACGACTCCTTTGAGCCGTGGTAGGGTAGTAATCAAAGCACAATAGGAACTCACACGATACAAATGACGATCTCAGGTCGACAAACTAACCTGTACTCATGTCACCTAGGAACTGCTATCTAACAATAGGTATAATACCAACTAGTATGTTCCCGGCGAGTCCGTCCAGTGTACTCATAACCAAATGAGCACCTGTATACTATCTTAGGTGGCTAACTAACACCAATGGCTTGTGAGACCGGCCACTGCCCCTCGTCAGGGTCTCGATAAGTATATATTAGTCTACTCCGGAGTATCGATACCCAGTCTCGATACTCCCACGACTAAGGACGTTTAAGGATGTGCTTATAGACCACCCAGCTCCCACTTATATGATCACCATCATAATGCTGGTAGTCAAGCGAGAATCATATGGGCTCTATCAATATGTAATAGTGATCTATAATTCCACATAATGTTGTACATGATGATAAAGACAAACCGGATAGCATACTATCATCTCGAGTAAGACAGTTCTACCAGTACAGGTCCTCCCTCAATCATCACAATCGCGTGCCTGCAATTCAATAATTGACTTGAGGGCACTATATCCAACATTTCAAACATGCGGGTCGGGTCGGATAATAACCACAACTATCAATTGCACTATCCACAACCCAAAAGCAATAATAATAAAGAATTTTGCCGCAAGATTTGAAATACCCCAAATAAATATAGTATAACAATGCTAGAGTGTTACACTCCATCCTCCTCAAATCGCCGCCAACGCCTCCTCCCTCTACCTCCTCATCATCGCTGTCGGGACCCGGTTCTTGCTCACGGAACAAAGTGTCACATGGAACAAAGTGCCACGCCAATCATGCCAAGGTGGCGGGGTCCACCTCTTGAATCCGTGGGGGCCACCTCTTGTAAGTCGACGTTAGACACCCCACATGATGCGGGGAGGCGGAATAGGTAAAACAATCATTTTTTTAAACTAACATCAACTAACTTTACGGATCTTTGCTAAACCCTAACTAACAACTACATAGAAGTGATTAGATACTATGATAGATGATTACACCTAATGAATCAATTCCTTCTTGTTCTTGTTGATCACCTCCTCGTCGGCCTCCTTGATGTGATAGAAGATCCACCCGAGAGCTACGTCTCCAAGCTTTAACCTCTCACTTGAGGTAACTAGGTGACTATGAGTGCTAATCAAGGTAACCTAGAGGATATAGAAGAGGATTAGGGATCTATTAATCTTGCTAACCCTTAGGATCTCAACACATGAGAGGATTAGGGTTAGGGTTGAAGAGAGAGAGAGCTTGAGGAGAGAGAGTGTGTGAGTGAGAATGAATAAATATCCTAAGTCATTTGGATAAATAATGAAGCATCAAAATATCTAGAAATAATATCTCAAAATATCAACCATGCTTCATTAATTACTTTGAGGTGAATCACCTCATGACTCATGATGTAATTAATGCAAATCACGCATCATCTCCTCCACCTCATTAAGCTTAATTCATAAATGAATTAAAGCATAATGAGTCACATTTCTTCTAAAAGCTTCTCGAGTAATTACGAGAACGCCCCTCCTATCTGTGAAAACACGCAAAAACTGAGACTGTATAAATCCAATAATCCAACAATAGAACCTGGCTTAAACAAAAGCTCGCTAGTAAAAACTGTCCGAACATCGTACGTGCATAAATGCACGTATGTGTCCGAACCCTGTCGTAAAACCATACGACCTCTATATCGTTTCGTCCGAAGCAGGGAAACTCTCTGTGTGGGACTCTAAAGACTCGACACTACGCTGGCAGTGGGTTTAACGACAGACCGCAAGCGGCACTAGCTGTACGTAACGATCCCCAGGTAGATGTCGATAAGAAGGCCGATGAGGAAACCCATCCAAACTCCAACTGAGCCTGATGTGATAATCTCCGTACAGTCCAGTCTGTTAGTCTAAGACTATCGCATATCAAGCCTAGGGGGCGGCAAGCGTCAATCCCCTAAAAGATGTATAAGTCGTGTCGGAGCAAAGCCCATTACACCTTGAGAAGCTACTGGAAATCCTACCAGTAAATCTCGTTTGCCCTGACTAGGGACTTTGCGTAATGGCTTTCCAAACACAGCGCGATATCAACTCCCAATACCGGGAGAGACGAATCCTATCTAACCGCCACTGCCTCTAAGTGCTTCGGGACTGCACCCAACTGCTACCTGTTTGCACGACTCCTTTGAGCCGTGGTAGGGTAGCAATCTAAGAACAGTAGGAACACACTCGAGACGAAGCAGCAGTGTCAAGTCTGTGGACTATGCTGTACTCATGTCACCTGGGAACTGTTAACTGACGACGGGTATAATACCAACCAACAATTCCCTGCGAGTCTTGTCCGGTGTACCCGTAACCCAACGAGCACCTGTATACTATCTCCAGTACGATGTACTAATGGCTGTAGGACAGACCATTTCCCCTGCTGGGATGAGAAGCGTACACACTAGTCTACTCCGGAGTATCGATGCCCTGTCTCGATAATCCTACGACTAGGGACCTGAAAAAGGATGTGCTTGTAGACTACCCAGCCCCCACTAGTGTGACTGCCATCACAACGCTGGTAGTCAAGCAAGATCCTAAGGGCTCTATCAATATATATTCTCGATATGCTAGCATATACACATATTAAGATAGATATAAACCAAGTAGCGTACTACCATGTTTAGCAAGACTGTTAATATAACTGTGAATATCCTAAGTTTCCATTAAGTAATATACAAGCTAGTATGATACAATAATGGCCCTTAGGGCATATACACTAACACCTCATGAGTCCCTGGGACCCACTGTAGAACAATGGGGAATCTTCGGAACATATTCCGAAAGAGGACCGAACTGCATTATAAATATAATGATACCACCATCAATTACATAGGCGCCTTTTAAGTGAACCGGAACTGCAGGAGCTTGAGAATTCCGTAGTTAAGCGTGCTCGGGCCAGGGAAGTCTTGGGATGGGTGACCTCCTGGGAAGTGGCCCCTGGTCGGGTCCGGTTCATTCTAAAGGGAAAAACCGTGCGGTTTCGGCCAGAGCGGACAATACCATTTGTACTAGGGCATGGGGCGCTACATTTATGGTAGCCCATGCAGGTCTTTCAGTAGTAGGTCTGTGGTTCGAGGACAAACCATTGCTCAAAGGTGGGGAGAATGTCGGGACCCAGTTCTTGCTCACGGAACAAAGTGTCACACGGAACAAAGTGCCACACCAATCTTGCCAAGGTGGCGGGGGCTACCTCTTGAATTCGTGGAGGCCACCTCTTGAGTCCCTAGGACCCACTGTAGAACAAAGGGGAATCTTCGGAACACATTCCGAAAGAGGACCGAACTGCATTATAAATATAATGATACCACCATCAATTACAGAGGCGCTTTTTAAGTGAACCGGAACTACAGGAGCTTGAGAACTCCGTAGTTAGACGTGCTCGGGCCAAGAAAGTCTTGGGATGGGTGACCTCCTAGGAAGTGGCCCCTGGTCGGGTCTGGTTCACTCTAAAGGGAAAAACCGTGCGGTTTCGGCCAGAGCGGACAATACCATTTATACTGGGGCATGGGGCGTTACAACTGGTCCTTAAAATAAAATTTGTAAATTTCGAGAACGAAATTTTTGTAAGGAGGGTAGACTGTAACAAATCTAATTTTAGTGTACAAAAATTTGTTTAAAAGTTAATGTATACTTAGGGTATTTGCATTTACTGTGAGTAATTTAAGTATTTGTTTTGCTTTTTAATAGCAAGAAAGAGCTTGTAGCTCATTGGTAAGACCTTGCAACTCTGAATCAAAGCACCACAGTTCAAATCCCATCAGCCACATTATTTTTAATATTGCTTTATTTTAAATTTTTATAAGTCCAAGGGTCTACACGTGCATAACTCGTAAAAACCCCACGTCACATATAAAACAAACCACCCCACGGGGGTAGATAAATCGCCAAGAGACACGTGGACCCCTGACTCGGTGCGACTCGGTCGACTCGGGCCTGCGGATCGCCCGACTCGGCCCGCCGCCGCCAGCCGAACTCGGTCAAAACCCGAGTTGTTCTTCATGAAAGTTCTGCCTTTTGGCCTCCTCATTACCCCTGTATAGTTTAAAATTCCTGCACATTAACAGAGCCATTCAAAACCCCAATTAATCCAACTTTTAATACAATTTTTAATACATTTTCTTACACCTTTTCACTACCCTAACCCTAATCTTTTCCTATAAATACCACTCCATTCCACAACCCACTCACTCAAAAACTCTATCCAAAACTCTCAAGAAAACTCTCTAGAATTTTTGTGTACAAGTGAAGTTAGCGAAGGGCGAAATTCCGACGACGACCCTAGGAGCTCCCGGCGACGAAACGACGTACCGGAACCTACTTCCACTCCCCCTTCCTCTTTTCTAAGCTCTAATCCATTAATTCCCTCCTCCCCATTCTCTATTCTATTCTAAAAATTTGTAAAACTAAAACCCGACGGAAGCGGAGTTAATCCGACTTCCGATTCGGTTTTCTTTAAAAAGATCAACTTTCCTCAAATACAACCATACTAAACTCTTACATCTTGACTATTAATCATTAAAAAAACATGTTGAACAAGTTCATAGCAAAATATTTCATATTGCAATTTTTATCGTACTTTTTCACTAAAATACCATGTAGTTTAGTTTCGACTTTAAAATATCATTAATCTTGCTATACCTTTAGATAGATCACGAGGTAATGACCTACCTCTTCACAACACTCATATACAACATAGCACAATACCTTTTGGAAAATATAGATTCGGGAAATACCATTTTACACAAAACTATCTCTAACTTATAAAAACCATTTTCACAAGATGATGTATTTTAAACAAGTCCTTGCAAAGCGCCGCTACAACTCATTTTGGGGAACCCGACTAGGATGATGCGGATTATCGCACATCCCTGGGCTTAGTAGTGCGAGATTCAAACCTCCGCAAAGAGCATTCGGTCTCGAAGGATTTAAAAATACAAATATCTTAAGAAAAATGAGATTTTTAGAAAAATAATAAATTAAAATTATTTTATATAAATAAATATATATATGTATCATCAAAATATATATTTTTTATATAATATAAATATTCCAACTTTTCTATATCACAAGAATCACTTTACACGAAAATACCATAAAATTCCATACAAGTTCAATATTACAATTAAATACTCTATATTATGAAATTAGGTTATTTTCACTAGAAATGTCACATATATAAAATCTACATTTATGAAAACTCTAAAGATGATAATTAAATACTTGCGGTGTATTTTGAAAATTATACAAAATTATTTTTATATAAATCCCCCTCAAGTTCTATAAATTACAATAAGAACCCTAGTAAATACAGGTTTAAGCGGGACCAGTCTCTTGAACCTCAGGGAGCCAGAGATATGGGTGCTTGCCTATTTAAGATAGACAACTTAACAAACGGTGTTATCAACCCGGTAATCGTCTTTGAAAAAGACACAAATCCTGCCGCCCATGTGCAGCGGTTACCGATAACACCAAAACTTAATTCAGGATTTCAATTTCTTTTCTAATTGTTCTGACTCAGACTGAATCTCATTATAATAATCTGACTTGAATATGATTCAAGTACAATACTACAATACTACAATTCAATATGAATCCATGAATCTATATATTCAATTTATTCAATCTGTATTGACCGAACCGAACCATGGATATACTTTCATTTACATGATTCTCCAGTTACATCCTGTTCTCCGCCAAAAGACGCGACCGGGAAATTGGGACGTCTGGCCTGAATTTTGGGGGCAGATGCTATTTGGTTTTATCCGTCCACCTCTCCGAAGATACCAAGTTGATTTATGGCATCGTGTATCGGATGTTTAGACGGATGCGGCCGTTATAGCAGACTTCATCAGATTCCCCCTCATTTGAGGGGTTTTTGATTGTGAGGACGCTCTTCCCTACAGGCGCAAGCCCCTGCAGTTAATTACACTACCTCATCGCGGTAACAACTTTCTCCTTCTCCAGATGGTCACTTCGTGTCGTGTGTGTTTGTTTTATTTTTGGTTGCCCATGAATTGTATACAGAGACTAATTTATGTTGTCGCCCTTAGGGTATGGATTAGTCCAAATCCGTATTTTCTTAGATTTGGGTTTTGGTTTGGGTTTAAGGATACGTTAGTCTCATTTGAGACTAAGATCAACTTAAACGTTTGTTAAGGATACGTTAGTCTAATTTTAGACTAAGATCAACTTAACGATTTGTTAAGGATACGTTAGTCTAATTTTAGACTAAGATCAACTTAACAGGATCATTTAGATCCAACAAAAGAGCATTTGGACTCTATTGTTTTAGTTTAGGGACTTTGCGGTCCAGTTTAAAGGCATCATAGTCTGTAAAGTTTAAGGACATCATATTCCATGAATTTAAGGACCCCACAGTCCGTGGAATGTCTGGTTGTCGGGACCCGTCACCTCTCTGAAGACGTTGAAGGATTATAACGACAAATATCAGAGGAGTGAAGAGATGTACCCTTGAACCAATATTGGTTGGGAGATCTGTAGTCCAATTTGGGGCTAAGATCAAAGATTTGTGGGCACATGGGCTCAATTGATCTGAAGTAGGGATTTGTGGCCAACTTGGGCTCGGCCCATTCAGTTAAAATGTTGAGCATTGGTTCTGACAATTGTTTTTGTCTTTTACTGAGTGCTGAGCACTCATTATAGCTCTGGGGTTTTTATTATTTAAAGAACAGTTTATGTTCGTTTAGCGCACACATGAGAAGCACGTGGCGCGCTTGGCGCTGTGCGCCAGACAATGAGCACGGTGCGCTCCTGGTGAAATAGTGCACACATGAGGAGCCCGTGGCATGCTTGGCGCTGTGCGCCGGAAAATGAGCGCAGTGCGCTTCTGGTAAAATAGAGCACACGTGAGAAGCACGTGGCACGCTTGGCGTTGTGCGCCAGATTTTAGAGCACTGGGGCGCTTCTGTTAATTAGCGCACACGTGAGAAGCACGTGGCGTGCTTGGCGTTGTGCGCCAAACTTTGGAGCGCTGGGGCGCTTCTGTTAAGCAGCGCACACGTGAGGAGCACGTGGCACGCTTGGCGCTGTGCGCCATACTTTGGAGCGCTGGGGCGCTTCTGTTAAGTAGCGTACACGTGAGGAGCACGTGGCGCACTTGGCGCTGTGCGTCCGACTTGAGCGCTGAGGGCTTCAGTAAATTTGGAGCGCTAAGGCTCTGCAGCGTTGTGCGCTAGATTTGGAGCGTTGTGCGCTTCTTTTAATTAGAGCGCTAAGGCTCCTTTTAGGCAACTTTGCGCTCTGAGAATTAAGTTCTCTCATATAAGAGATTTTGTCTCATAGATCTAAGAACAAAGTTCTTATTTTATAGGAGATATTTCAATCTCTTATATTTTTTGTGAAAGGTTTTGCCTTTATGGATCTGTGATCCTAAGAGAATTGAATTATTCTCCCCCCTTTTTATAATGAGATGTTATAAGCTCTTTTGTGAAAGACAATTTGTCTTAAAGATCTATGATCTAGCATAAGAACTAAGTTCTTTTTCTGATGAGATTTTTTATCTCTCTGTTTTTACCTTGAAGAAAAGTTCTTCTTCTGCCGAGAGCTTGCTCTTCTCTTTTAAGTTTTTCAAAGTTTATAGGGGGTTCCTCTATATCAGACTTAAAGTCTTGGGGCCTTTATATAGGACAAGCTGATTTGTTGAATCAGTTGAAGAGATGTTTTCTCTAATTGATTTGGGGATTTCCCCACCGTTGGATCTTTGATCCTAGGGCTTCTGTTTTACAGAAGGTAATCTTCTCGTTTTTTAACAAGATTGAGAAATCTTTTCTAATGCAGAATTTATTCTACACCATTGTGATTTTTAATCACCATTGGATCATTGATCCGACGGTGCTATGATTTACAGAGCAAAATGTTTTTGTTTGGAAAGATTCTGAAGAATGTTTTCTTAACAGAAATTTATTCTGGTAACCTGATGATTTATCATCTTTGTTGGATCTTTGATCCAACGGTGGGGAACATTTAGTTCTAGAGCTAGCGCACTCGTGCTCTGCACGTGAGCGCTGCTTCAGAGCGCTGGAGCGCTGGCGCTCTTAGCGCGAGCGCACTCGTTTTCTGCACGTGAGCACTACTTCATAGCGCTGGCGCTCTTAACGCGAGCGCACCCGTGCTCTGCACGTGAGCGCTGCTTGCTGGCGCTTTCATGAAGCGTTGCTTCATTTCAAATTTTAAAAATTTGAACAGAGTTTTGCTCTGATTGGGGAAACAAATACCCCTCCCCCCCCCCCCCCCGTTGCGCTCATGTAGCTTGCCCGAGAACGCAGCGGTGGCAGTATCTCTGCTATTGGATCAACTCAGAAGTTGAAACGGCTCTCTAGGCCTATAAATAGGACCCTTAGCCCTTTGAGATTATCTCTGTTCATCTTCTTACTTTTTTCTGAGAATTATTTCTCCTTCAGAGCATAGCTCTTCGTCTTAAGAATTTTCTCAGGGACAGAACTCTGTCAAAAATTTAGGTAAAAATTAAATCTTTCTAAAGTTTCCCCATTAACAGAGCTTTGCTATTTTCAAATCATATAGATTTTTAGGGTTTCTTGATGGATTGTTTCATCTTCCTTACAGAGCATTGCTCTTTAGAAATTTTGGGGGGGAATTTTATTCCCCTCATAATTGATTTTGACAAGAGTCCCTCTTTTCTGCAGAGCGTTGCTCTCGAGGAGTTTTAACTCCTTGACTCGAGGAGTCTCTTATTAAATGAGAATCCTTTTTAGGATCCCTCCTTAATTGCACAAATTTGAATCTGTTGGGTGTTTTAATCAGCACTTGTTTTCGTCATGCGGATATCAAGAGTTGTCTGAATCCCCGTGTTTTGATCAGTCTGTCCGCTAAACTCTCACTGATTTTCATTTTCACGTGCTATGGCCGCTTATTTGTATGACCTTGACAAAATTATTTCTTATGGGGACATTCGCGCATTAGACCGCTGCCAAAATCAGGAGTTCACCAACGCTCAGTGCGCCAAAATCATGCGTCACTTTGATGAATACAATGGTCGACTACTTCTTCATTGTTCCGCTCTTTTGAAACTCATCATGAGAGCGATCTGGGAAGCACTTCCTTTGTTCTATGCAGGCATGCCACTTAAGGCATTAGATGATGCCGAAGATAAGGTACACTCAGTGTATCTGATGGGCCTAATCTCAAAAAAAAGGCGAGACATTCTGGTTGATATTCTGCATCAATCTTTCCAACAGGCTACGATAATCGCTGCCTATCGAAGGACGGAGGACATCAGTGAAGATCCTGACGCTTGCGAGCGTGAGAGGAAGCATACAAGAATGGTCAGAGAGGCCAGAAACATTTTATATGGCCTTACTTTTGAATTTCTTAATCCATGTCCTGGATGATATCTTGCCATTGTAAACATTTTAATGGTGCTTTTGTTTACTATTTTCATCAATATAAGAATTTTCTGAAGTATGAATGGCAAATTTTGCGTTTCCGTTCTTTTATTTCTCTCTCTCTCTTTCTCTTTCTGTTCCCCTCTCTCTCTCTCTTTCTCTCTCTTTCTCTTTCTCTTTCTTTCTTTCTCTCTCTTTCGCCCCCTCTTTCTCACTCCTCTCGCATACACTGTTCCCCGAGGGATCCCCTCACCTTCCTTCTTCTACTATCGTTACCTCTCTTCTTCCTCACTCATAAATTTTCTTTCCTACCCACCTTTGCCTCCATGCCCTGCCCTCGCTCGCGCGTCACCGCCGACCTCTCGCCTCCACCCTCGTCCATCTCCTCACCTCCATCTCTTCGCCCTCACCTCTCTCCAATCCCCGACGACAACCCAACCCAACAACTCAAGAACCCTCGCCGTCGTCGACCACCGCCAACACCCTTGCTTCAACCTCCTCGTCATCGTTAACACCCTCTCCTCCCTCTCCTCTCACCTCTCTCAAACCAGTGCCTTAACCCATACCCGAGCTAACCCTGCAAACCCGAACCCACTGCATCCATCTCCGCCTTACCTCACCTCGCCTTCGCCGACCTCCTCGTCACCGCCCTCGTCATCAACTCCGACTCCTAACACCACCACCACCATCCTCGGCTCTTCCCTGCACACCTGACCTTGATCCGACACCTGCAAGAACCCTGCACACCCAGATCCCCGACGACCAAGAACCCCGATACCCACTGCCTCGCCGGAAAACCCCATCGCCGGAGACCTCATCGTCACCCTCGCCTCCTCGGCCCAGAACCCCAAACCCAGAGCACCAACCCAGAAGCAACCTCTCTCTCTCTCTTCTTCTTCTCTTCTCTTTCTCTTCTTCTTTCTCTCTTGGCTTCTCGATTTCCGACCATCGCCGGAGCCGTACTCGTCGCCGACGATCCGGGCGACCCAGAAGACGTTCTCGTGCAGCGTGGTCACTTCTTGCATTGGCTGGTTCCGTTCCGAGCACGCGTGTGTGCATCGCAACTTTTACCGACATCCGACGTGCCGTACGTATCCATATCCGTATTGTGATCTATCGAGACAAGTTTATCTTGCTACATGCTATACTACTATATAATGCACCCAATTGAATAATAACAATTCATATTGCTTAGTTGTACATCCCACATTACCATTTACCATCTTACTGTTATACGACGTCCTTGTGCATCCATATCATTATTTACATATCTAGTCGCATGCTAATTCATCTTGCTACATGCTAGTTATAATATTATGCATCCATATGAGTAAAATGTTATCTGTTTATCATATTATACATCCATATTAAAGTTTACCGTTTTCGGACACCCGTTTGCATCCATATCATTTAATATACATGTAGCTGCATCTACAGATCATATTAATTCATATTATTATTGTAGTAACACCCCATACTAGATAATGTGCATCCTACATAATCATGGAATTGTAGTTGTAAACCCTGATAGTTATTTGAGCATCCAAGTTCATTTGTGTCTACATACCATTAATTCTGCATACCTAATTGCACCCCATATTACATTAACTCATATTATTAATACATTAGTACCCCATGCTTGATATTGTGCATCCTGCTTAGTCATGGTATAACCTCTAGTGGATATTTGTACACCCATGCTATTATCGTACATCCGTATTCTACCCTGATTCAATACTTGCTACATTTTACTGTTGGGCACCTACTTGATACATGTACACTACCTGACATGACCTGATATATCACTACTTGACATGTTACATGATTCTATTTCTAATGCCGACAATCCTGACATATTGTCCCGATGGACATATCCTGTTGTCTGTATAAACAAACATGTACCTGCTTGATCCTGTGTTGGCATTAGCTTCAGATTTATCAATACCTGACTTGAACACATAACTTGGGGGTATGGGGAAAGCAATGATGAAACCTGACTTATAACTCGACATTTCGATGCTTATACTGATCGGTTTTACGGGCTAGGCCAGCCCCGGTATGATGCTGCTGACATCATTCGTCTGTACATGTTACCTGTTTACTGCGTAGCGGCACGTCTCGGATTCAGCCCGAGAGTCTTGACCGTGGTCCCGGGCATGCACAGGATACTATTGAGTTACATCGATGATTCATTAAATTGATTTCAAAGACTTGAGAGTAGTTAACCCAGTAGTTTAGTTCAGATTACTCACCGCACGTCGCATGTGCTTATACCCTTCACTGTTTCTTATTCGTGTTACTGTTATACCTTTATTACTGTTCATACTCGTGCCTGCATGTTTGCTACCCCCGATTATATTATTGTTGATATTATGACGCACTGACGTCTGGGTTTTGCATGGCCCAGATCCTCTCTCCCTGTCGCAGGCCGTTCAGAAGTATTTCAGTCAGTAGGCCGAGCGGTGAGGACCTGTTAGTATTTTAGTTTAGTTTACTTTCAGCACTTTTATTTCCTGTTGTGAGCCCGTATTTGGGACGTACTTTCCAGATTGTTATTGTTACTTGGATCTATTGCTTCCGCATATTTTTTCTTGACTCGTTTATTCTGGCTCATGGACATGTACTAAATAGTTTATTTTATTTCTACTGTTCTTGATATCTCTAGACAGCCATAATGTGACTGTGGAGGGATGTTTCCTAGCCACAGGTAGCATGGTTGGCTCTGTCATGTGCCGATCTTAGCGCACTCTGGGAAGCGGGGCATGACATGGTTTGTTTGGTATCAAAGCTATAGGATTTAGGTTAATCGGGTTTGATTCTTTTGTAGTTGGGTATTGGACCCAATACACGAATCAGAAAACTCATAATTAGGAACATGTCCTGCTACTTTACTATCTTGCCATTCTTGAATCATATCTTTCTCTTGACCCTTTACCTTGACGAGATGGAATGACGTTGCATCTCGGCTTGAAATCTTTTGGTTCCCTATTGTTTCTCCCGTCCTATTCCTTTGATTCTGATACTAGGATTTGGGCGACTTGAACGGGGTTATGTGATTGTAACTATGAACTGCAGTATGGTTACAATGCGGTACTCTATTTAAGTAACTTGGAGTTCTAGTCTTGATTCACTTCCTTGTTTCATGGTCGTTATATTGCCTTGCTTCTCTTTCTTTCTAGTTCATGTTTTATCCGCAGCTTGAATCCTGTTGATCGTGTTTATCTTCTTCAGTATCTTGGCTTCAGATGAAGTCGTTTCGGGTTCATGTTTTTCCTGCATTAGCATTTTTCGATTCTGGTGCATCCCATTGTTGTATGTCGTCTAAGTTTATTATTGCACACTTGATTGCTTGCACGGCCATATCTTGTTGTTGGGACATACACACTGGGAACGGGAAAATCATATCTAGTAGTGAGTGCAAGGATTGTTCAGTTGTTATCTGCGGACGGGAGTTATTTGCAGATTTCTTGGTGATCGATACTAGCGGTTATGATGTTGTCTTAGGAATAGACTTCTCGGAACTTTCCACACTCACATTGATTGTAGGGCAAAGAAAGTGATTTTCCAGATTCCCAAACATCCGGAGTTTGTTTTCGCTGGAGGAAGCAGTTCTGTCGGGCCAGTCGAGTTTAGGGCTAAGCCGACAAATAGTGTTCTTTCGTCGATGGAAGTTGATAAGGAGGAAGCGCCACCTGTAGTTCGAGAGTTCATGGACGTGTTCGAGGACGTCTCGGGTTTACCACCAAAACGAGATGTGGAGTTCGCGATTGATCTTATTCCTGATGTAGCACCAATCTCAAAGGCATACTACCCGATGGCACCAGTGGAGTTGGAAGAAGTAAAAAAACAGGTTACCGAATTGTTTGAGAAGGGTTGGATTCACAGCAGTAATTCACCTTGGGGAGCTCCAGTTCTTCTAGTCAAGAAGAAAGATGGTACAAGGAGGATGTACATCGACTATCGAGAATTATACCGGGTGACTATTAGGAACAAGTACCCGATCCCTCGCATTGGCGAATTATTCGAGCAACTCAGTGGCGCAAGGGTTTCTCGAAGCTAGATTTGCGATCCGGATATCATCAGGTCCGAGTTAAATTAGAAGATATTTGCAAGACTGCGTTCCGAACTCGGTATGGACATTACGAGTATTTATTGATGCCATTCAGAGTCACGAGTGCACCGGCCATATTTATGGATTTGATGAACCGAATCTTTTCACCGTTCTTGGACCAGTTTATAGTGGTGTTCATCAATGATATTCTGGTCTACTCGAGCAGCATTGAAGAGCATGCAGAACACTTGAAGATCGCACTGCAGACATTGAGGCAAGAAAGATTGTATGCAAAGATGAGCAAGTGCGAGTTTTGGCTTGAAGAAGTAAAGTTTTTGGGGCATGTTGTATCCGGATATGGAATCACCGTTGACCCTGAGAAGATTGCAGCAGTTCAAGATTGGACGATTCCGAAGAACATAGCAGAGATCAGAAGTTTTCTTGGACTTGCCGGATATTACAGAAGATTCGTGGAGAATTTTGCTCGTTTGGCTGAGCCTTTGACCAAGCATACGCGAAAGGAAGTACCGCTCGTATGGACGGATAAGCGTGCGTCAGCTTTTGTGGCATTGAAGCAGAAATTGATAACCGCTCCTATTTTGACCGTACCAGACGGTTCCGGAGGATTGGTGATTCATAGCGACGCATATGGGAAAGGTTTGGGATGTGTTTTAATGCAGCATGGGAAGGTTATAACTTACGCATCGAGACAGTTGAAGATCCATGAGAAGAATTACCCAACTCATGATTTGGAGCTTGCAGCAGTGATTTTCGCTCTGAAGATTTGGAGACAATACTTATTGGGCGAAAGGGTCGAAGTATTCACCGATCATAAAAGCCTAAACTATGTGTTCGTGTAGAAAGAGCTTAATATGAGGCAGCATAGATGGTTAGAGCTGATGGCTAAATACGATCTTAATCTTAAGTACTATCCGAGGAAAGTTAATGTTGTGCCGGATGCGCTTAGTCGGTTGCCAGCAATTCGGATGTTGACTGCATAAAAGGAGCATATCGAAGATTTTCGGAGATTCAAGTTGGAGATCGTGCTACCGCATTCTTCGGGACAGTTGATGCAGCTGTAAGTACAGCCGTCGTTGATCGATAATATTAAAGCAGCGCAGTCACAGGACCCAAGATTGCAGAGGTTTCGAGAACAGGTTGAAGCTAGACTTCGAACGGACTTGTTGATTCATGAAGACGGTTCGTTGAGATATAGTGGCCGTTTGTGTGTGCCGTAAGGAGACATTCGTGAAGAAGTTATGAAGGAGGCACACAGTTCCGCGTATTTCGTACATCCAGGAGGCACGAAGATGTACCGTGATCTACGACAGCATTTCTGGTGGGAAGGCATGAAAAGGGAGATTGCTCGCTTTGTAGCGAAGTGCTTGGTGTGTCAGCAAGTTAAGGCTGAATATCAAAGGGTAGCTGGTTTATTGCAACCACTTCCGATTCCTCAATAGAAGTGGGAACATATAACCATGAATTTTGTGACAGCTTTACCACGGAGTCCAAAGGACAACAATGCAGTTTGGGTGATTGTTGATCGTTTGACTAAGGCAGCTCATTTCATACCGTTTCGAGTTGGTCAGTCGACAGAAGCGTTAGCAGAACGGTACATGTAGGAGATTGTAAGATTGCATGAAGTACCTGTGAGCATCGTGTCCGACCGTGACATCCGATTCTTATCGCACTTCTGGAGGAGCTTACAGGAAAGTTTGGGGACGCGATTGAAGTTTAGCACAGCTTATCATCCTTAGACAGATGGCCAGTCGGAGAGAACAATCCAAACTCTTGAAGATATATTGAGAGCTTGCATGTTGGACTTCAAGGGTTCATGGGAGGATCATCTACACTTGGTGGAGTTTTCGTACAACAACAGTTTTCAGGCGACTATTCAGATGGCTCCATTCGAAGCATTATATGGTCACAATTGTCGCTCACCTGTTTGTTGGGACGATATTGGAGAACGAAGATTGTTGGGACCGGATTTGATCGTGCAAATAGTAGAGAAAGTTAATACTATCCGGAATCACATGAAGGCAGCACAAGATCGGCAGAAGAGTTGGGCCGACACATCGAGAAGACCTCTAGAGTTCGCTGTTGGTGATCTGGTATTCTTGAAGATATCACCAACTAGAGGAGTGATTCGTTTTGGGAGTCGAGGCAAGTTTAGTCCTCGATTTGTGGGGCCTTTCGAGATTATGGAGCGTGTCGGAGAAGTGGCTTATCGATTGGCGTTACCACAATCTTTGGCGAATGTTCATGACGTGTTTCATGTATCTCAACTCCGTAAGGATGTTCGAGATGAAACACACGTGCTAGATCATTCGGAGCTGACTGTAAGAGAGGATTTGACCTTTGAGGAACGACCGATGTCGATTGTTGATCGAAGAGAAAAGGTCCTTAAGAATAAGGTTATCCCTCTCGTACTTATTTCTTGGGGGAATCGCTCGCATGGAGAATCGACTTGGGAACGAGAAGACGAGATTCGACAGAAGTTTCCACACCTATTCTTATAGATTCTTGATTATTTATCTTTTCTTGTTTTGGGAATTTCGAGGACGAAATTCTTTTGTAGTTGGGTATAATGTAACACCCTAGTTCTTTTATACCAGTTCTATTTTTGAGTATTTTTTTATTTATGGCATTTTCCTGATTTATTGTGTTTTGGGTGCGAATAGTGTATTTGACATCTGTATTTGCATCCGACCCGACCCACATGCTTGAAACCTGTCTTGATTCCTGTTTATGGTTTATCCTGGCTTGTTATATGGATCCGTGCACTTTCATATTATACATTCTGTATACTGGCATTATATCTGGCATCGGCATTTCTTTAACATAACATTTAAAATCACATAAAATATTTTAAAAATACATTGCATGGTATGCCTGATACCCCTGACCCTGTGGTAGCATCCGCACATCATGTTCTCGTCCCGTTCAGTGAAACGAACTTGTTTGGATGGTTACGCGCACGTACGTGCATCCGCTCTTGGGGGTATGCATTTTCGTTACCCGGATATCCAATTTTAGTTTTGGTCGACACATATATTTTTCATATTTTGAAACTGAATTTTTAGACCCGACCCGGGCGTGTTTTAGACTAAGTTTGTATTTGCCAAAATATCAAATTTTATTAATATTATATTTTAAATATTTTAACAGTTTAAAATTTAATTAACTAAAATCTATTTTTAAAAATTTAAAATTCTAACTAAAAAAACAAAACTATCTCTCATCTCTCTCTCTCTCCTCTCGCCGGTTCTCTCTCTCTCTCTCTTTCTGTTCCTCTCTCTCTCTTTCTCTTTATTTCTTTCTCTCTCTCTCTCCCCCTCTTTCTCACTCCTCTCGCATACACTGTTCCCCGAGAGATCCCCTCATCTTCCTTCTTCTACTATCCTTACCTCTCTTCTTCCTCACTCATAAATTTTCATTCCTACCCGCCTTTGCCTCGACGCCCTGCCCTCGCTCGTGCGTCACCGCCGACCTCTCGCCTCCACCCTCGTCCATCTCCTCACCTCCATCTCTTCACCCTCACCTCTCTCCAATCCCCGACGGCAACCCAACCCAATAACTCAACAACCCTCGCCATCGTCGACCATCGCCAACACCCTCGCTTCAACCTCCTCATCATCGTTACCACCCTCTCCTCCCTCTCCTCTCACCTCTCTCAAACCAGTGCCTTAACCCATACCCGAGCTAACCCTGCAAACCCGAACCCACTGCACCCATCTCCGCCTTACCTCACCTCGCCTTTGCCGACCTCCTCGTCACTGCCCTCGTCATCAACTCCGACTCCTAACACCACCACCACCATCCTCGGCTCTTCCCTGCACACCTGACCTTGATCCGACGCCTGCAAGAACCCTGCACACCCAGATACCTGACGACCAAGAACCCCGATACCTACTGCCTCGCCGGAAAATCCCATCGCCGGAGACCTCATCATCACCCTCGCCTCCTCGGCCCAGAACCCCAAACCCAGAGCACCAACCCAGAAGCAACCTCTCTCTCTCTCTCTCTCTCTTCTTCTTCTCTTCTCTTTCTCTTCTTCTTTCTCTCTTGGCTTCTCGGTTTCCCACCGTCGCCGGAGCCGTGCTCGTTGCCGACGATCCGGACGACCCAGAAGACGTTCTCGTATAGCGTGGTCACTTCTTACATTGGCCGGTTCCGTTCCGGCACGCGTGTGTGCATCGCAACTTTTACCGACATCCGACGTGCCGTACGTATCCGTATCCGTATTGTGATCCATCGAGGCAAGTTTATCTTGCTACATGCTATACTATTATATAATGCACCCAATTGAATAATAACAATTCATATTTCTTAGTTGTACATCCCACATTACCATTTACCATTTTACTGTTATACGACGTCCGTGTGCATCAATATCATTATTTACATATCTAGTCGCGTGCTAATTCATCTTGCTACATGCTAGTTATAATATTATGCATCCATACGAGTAAAATGTTACCCGTTTATCACATTATACATTTATATTAAAGTTTACCGTTTTCGGACACCCGTTTGCATCCATATCATTTAATATACATGTAGCTGTATCTACAGATCATATTAATTCATATTATTATTGTAGTAACACCCCATGCTAGATAATGTGCATCCTACATAATCATGGAACTGTAGTTGTAAACCCTGATAGTTATTTGAGCATCCATGTTCATTTGTGTCTACATAACATTAATTCTGCATACCTAATTAAACCCCATATTACATTAACACATATTATTAATACATTAATACCCCATGCTTGATATTGTGCATCCTGCTTAGTCATGGTATAACCCCTAGTGGATATTTGTACACCCATGCTATTATCGTACATCCGTATTCTACCCTGATTCAATACTTGCTACATTTTACTGTTGGGCACCTACATGATACATGTACACTACCTGACATGACCTGATATATCACTACTTGACATGTTACCTGATTCTGTTTCTAATGCCGGCAATCCTGACATGTTGTCCCGATGGACATATCCTGTTGTCTGTTGTCTGTATAGACAAACCTGTACCTGCTTGATCCTGTGTTGGCATTAGCTCCAGATTTATCAATACCTGACTTGAACACATAACTTGGGGGTATGGGGAAATCAATGATGAAATCTGACTTGTAACTCGACAGTTCGATGCTTATACTGATCAGTTTTACGGGCTAGGCCAGCCCCGGGATGATGATGCTGACATCATTCGTCTGTACATGTTACATGTTTACTGCCTAGCGGCACGTCTCGGATTCAGCCCGAGAGTCTTGACCGTAGTCCCGGGGATGCACGGGATACTATTGAGTTACATCAATGATTCATTAAATTGATTTCAAAGACTTGAGAGTAGTTAACCCAGTAGTTTAGTTCAGATTACTCACCGTACGTCGCATGTGCCTATACCCTTCACTGTTTCTTATTCGTGTTACTGTTATACCTTTATTACTGTTCATACCCGTGCCTGCATGTTTGCTACCCCTGATTATATTATTGTTGATATTATGACGCACTGACGTCTGGGTTTTGCATGGCCCAGATCCTCTCTCCCTGTCGCAGGTCGTTCAGGAGTATTTCAGTTAGCAGGCCGAGCGGTGAGGACCTGTTAGTATTTTAGTTTAGTTTACTTTCAGCACTTTTTATTTCCTGTTGTGAGCCCGTATTTGGGACGTACTTTCCAGATTGTTATTGTTACTTGGATCTATTGCTTCCGCATATTTTTTCTTGACTCGTTTATTCTGGCTCATGGACATGTACTAGATAGTTTATTTTATTTCTACCGTTCTTGATATCTCTAGACAGCCATAATGTGACTGTGGAGGGATGTTTCCTAGCTACAGGTAGCATGGTTGGCTCTGTCACGTGCCGATCTTAGCGCACTCTGGGAAGCGGGGCGTGACAGCCATATGGGGTCAGGATTGACTTTAGCCATACGGGGTCAGGGGTTGACTTTGACCATATGGGTTCAGTATTGACTTTAGCCATACGGGGTCAGGGGTTGGCTTTGGCCATATGGGGTCAGGATTGACTTTAGCCATACGGGGTCAGGGGTTGGCTTTGGCCATATGGGGTCAGGATTGACTTTAGCCATACGGGGTTAGGGGTTGGCTTTGGCCATATGGGGTCAGGATTGACTTTAGCCATACGGGGTCAGGGGTTGGCTTTGGCCATATCGGGTCAGGATTGACTTAAGCCATACGGGGTCAGGGGTTGACTTTGGCCATATGGGGTCAGGATTGACTTTAGCCATATGAGGTCAGGGGTTGACTTTGGCCATATGAGGTCAGGATTGACTTTAGCCATACGGGGTCAGGGGGTTGACTTTGGCCATATGGGGTCATATGGGGTCAGGATTGACTTTAGCCATACGGGGTCAGGGGGTTGACTTTGGCCATATGGGGTTAGGATTGACTTTAGCCATACGGGTCAAGATTGACTTTTGCCATATGGGGTTGGGGGTTGACTTTGGCCATATGAGGTCAGGATTGACTTTAGCCATACGGGGTTAGGGGGTTGATTTTCGGTTGTCTGTGCACTGCCGAGTCCTGGAACTAGGGACTTTGCCATGGCTCCGCTTTGCTGACGTTGCGTCTGCTGTAATGAGACGAATGTCGAAGTGGTCTCTAGGTTGTCTGTAAACCGTCGAGATTTGGAACTAGGGGCTTTTCCATGGCTCCGGGGTTGATTGTCGCATCTGATCCTGCTGGAATAAGGAGGAACGCTGTTGTAGGTCTTCAGGCTATAGATGTGGCCATCGAGACTTAGAACTAGGGACTCTGCCGTGGCTCTGAGATAATCTTTAGGCTGTCTGTGAACCTTCGAGATTTGGAACTAGGGGACTTTTCCATGGCTCTGTTTGTTGATGTCGTATATGCTTCCGGTTGGAACGAGAAGGAACGCCATTGTTGATCTCTAGGTTGTAAATGTTGCCATCGAGAATTGGCTCTCTTTCTGATGGAGCCTGGTGGGATGATATGATTCCCATTTTGTTTGTGCCCCTGGATTGTATACAGGGATCGATGTGATCTCACCTGTAGGGCAAAAAAGTTTCATTTCATTTTTTTTCATTTTTTTTCTTTCCGTGATGCTCTATCATTTTAGCTTTTATATCGCGAAAGTCGCGATTGCCCAATCATTTCAGCTATTTTTCGCGGTGGCCAATTATTTCGGTTATTTTTTGTTTTTTACTCGCTGCTTTTTATTGCGAGTTGCTCAACCATTTCGGCTATTCTATATGCATATATTTTTTTACTTGCTGATTTTGTTGCAAGTTGCCCCATCATTTCGGCTATTTCATATGCATTTTTGGCTCACTAATTTTTATCGTGAGTGTGGAACTCGGAACCTGATGCCAATCTCAGCATCAGTATCGCTACGACTGGAATATTGCTAGGAGCGAATCATCATTTGCCGTGAAAGGACTTGGGATTTGATACCGATTTAGGCATCAGCATCGCTACAACTGGGATATTGCCAGGAGCGAATCATCATTTGCCTTTGTTGGTTCGAACAAAGGTGGCTTAGCAAACAGAGTTAAGATCCTGTCGACTAAGAAATTTTGACTTTACGAGCCGTAAGGGTCTCATAAAGGTATTTCTCCCTACGAGTCGTGAGGATCTCATAGGTGTATTTTCTCCTTAGGAATCATGAGGATTCCTAAGCGTGTGTTCTCTTATAAGTCATAAGGATCTTACAAGAGTGTTTTCTCCTTGCAAGTCGAGAGGACCTACAAGTGTTTGCTCATCGTGTGAGCATATCCCTAGTCGCTGGTGGGACTCTGCTAGGGAAATGTTTATTCGTGCCCGTGGATTGTATACAAGGGTCAGTATTGAACCGCTTGTAGGGCGGTCTGTGGGTTGTGATGGCTTAAGAACAGGTTCAGATCCCTGTAACTTAAGGCTTTTAAATCCTATGAGCCGTGAGTGTCTCAAAGGGGAATTCTCCTTACGAGTCGTGAGGATCTCGTAAGTGTAACTTCTCCTTAGGAATCGTGGGGATCCCTAAGTGTGTTACTCCTTTGTGAGTCGTAAGGATCTCACGCAGGTAGTTTTCTCCTTACAAGGTCGAGAGGACTTTGCAAGTGTCTTTTAACGAGATTGCGCCCTTTCAGGTTTTCACAAACTCGCCGGTAGCCTTGCTGTTTTTACCCACGGAGCACTTCCGAGTTTTCATCCGTGCCCATATCGCTTATGGACGTACCGTTTTTGTTTTTTTTTGCGTCAGCCATGGGATGCTGCGGTCCGTAGTAGTTTATAGACGTCTCGGTCAGTTGCAAGTTTTAGGACATCGCGGTCCATTGTTAGTTTAGGGACATTTCAGTCCGTTGCAAGTTTTAGGACATTGCGGTCCTTCGTTAGTTTAGGGACGTTTCGGTCTGTCGCACATTTTCGAGGCGAGGTTTCGTCGGATACTACTTATAGAGTTCAGGCTTAGGAAGATAGCGAGCGGACATAGGCGTCGTCATCTATCATTGACCTAGGCAGTGACTCGTCAGGCGTAGTATTTTTTCAAGAACCGGCTGTTTATTGGCCTGAAGGGTCTTTCGCCATGCATATCCATGAGCAAGTAAGCCCCACCCTGGTAGACTTTGTCTATGATGTACGGGCCTTCATAATTCGGCTCAAATTTCCCCTGTTTGGCACGATTGGGGATCATAGGTCTCTTGACCACTAGCACGAGTTCGTCTTAGTAGAATGTTCTCGGCCTAGTCAATCTCTCGCATGAGCGTGTCATTTTTACTTTGTAAGCTTCTAAGTTTTGCTGCGCCATGAGCCAGGTTTCGTCAAGGGCATCAAGTTCCTCAAGCCGAAAATGAGCATTCTCTTCGTCCGTTAGCTCGTAATGAATTGCTACTCGAAAGGAGGGTAGCTCTATCTCCAAGGGGAGTACTGCTTCAGTGCCGAATACCAATGCATACGGCGTTGTGTTTGTGGTCGTTTTGAATGTGGTTTGATACGCCCAGAGAGCTTCATGCAGTCTCTCATGCCAGTCCTTTATATTTTTGGACACCGTCTTTTTCACGATCTTCGTCAAGGTCTTGTTGAAAGTCTCAGCCAACCATTAGCTCGGGGATTGTAGACTGAAGAGTATCTCCAGTCTATATTATTCTGTTGTGCGAAGCGGCTGATTTTATGGCTTCTGTAGGCCGGCCCATTATCGAAGATAATCCGTCGCGGAGTGCCGAACTGATAGATGATATGTGTTCTGAAGAAATGGAGGATGTTCTCTGTCTTCACTTCTCTCAGCGGTATCGTTTTTTCCCATTTAGAAAAGTAGTCAGTTGTCGCCAGTATGAACCGGTGTCCTCTGGACGATGCTGGTTCGATGGGCCCGATTATGTCAGTTCCCCACATTTCGAACGGCCAGCTAGCCACCGTTGGATGTAGTGGATTTGGATGCTGGTGAATAAAGTCCCCGTGAATCTAGCACGAATGGCTTTGCTTCGCATATTCAAGGCAATCTTGGATCATTGTGGGCCAATAGTAGCCCATCCTTTTGATCTTGAGTTTCATCGTCGCCCGGCTTGGTGAGAACCGCAGAGTCCATCGTGAGTTTCTTGGACAACTGTCCTTGCTTCTTCAGGTCCCAGGCATCTTAGCCATAGAGAATCAAATGATCTCTTATATAGAGTGACATTGACTAAGGCGAAGGATAGAGCTCGTTTCATGAGCTGATGTCTTAAGGATGCATATTCAGGCGTTCGACGGGATTTGAAGTAGTCTATAAAGACTTCTCTCCAATCCTTGGCCTTCTCTTGGTCCTTTATTTGTAGGGCTGCTTGCTCGGTCACTTCCTTTTCTTCAGACGACTTCGGAGATATTTTCGCTGGTGCAAGAACCCGACGGATTTGCACAACGATCCTTACGTCATCGAGATTCTCGTCGGCCAATTCTTTAGCGAGCTTGGTTAATGCATCTGCCTTGCTATTCTCTGCCCGCGGTATGCTTTCTAGGGCGTAGGAAGGGATCTGAGTCAGCAATTGCTGCACTCTCTCACCGTACTTTACCAACTCTGGTTTGCACGTTTGATAGTCGCCATTTACTTGACTAACGACCAGCTGGGAGTCTCCGTATATGAGAAGGTTTTTAATTCCCATGTCGACAGCGATCTCAAGACCTGCTATCAAAGCTTCATATTATGCTTCATTATTTGTCCTCGGCTCTGTTAGGGAAAAGGCAAAGCGCATTATCCTTCCTTGTGGAGTCACGAAGATGAGGCCTACCCTAGACTTGATTATGGGGGTGTTGTGCTCTCGCTTCTTCATGGAAGATGCCCCGTCAAAGTAGAGTTCCCATCGGGTGTTACTCTCTCCTTTCTCCCCGTCGATAGTGTCAAACGCGTGCTCGTCTAGCAATTCGCAGTTCAAGGGAGAGTCGGCAGGTATTGGATGCTCAGCGAGGAAGTCGGCGATGGCCTGGCCTTTCACTGCCTTGAGAGGTCGGTATGTCACCGAGAATTCTATTAAGAGTAGGGCCTATTCAGCTAGTCGTCCAGTTAGAATGGTTTTTGACATCAAATACTTGAGAGGATCCACCTTTGATATGAGATGGACCTCATGCGCCAAAGCATAATGTCTGAGCTTTGTTATCGCGAAGATTAACACCAGGCAGTGCTTTTCAATGGGAGAGTAATTGTTTTTTGCCCCCAGAAGAACTCGACTCAAATAGTAGAGGGATCTCTCCTTCCTTTGGTCATTCTCCTGTGCCCATAGCGCGCCTAAAGAACCTTCAAGGGCTGTTGTGTAAAGGATGAGAGGCTTTCCCTTGACCGGAGCAGTCAGCACCGGCGGATTCTATAGGTATTGCTTGATTTCGTCCAGTGCGCTTTGGCATTTACGATCCCAGACGAAAGGGGTCCCCTTCTTCATTAGATGACTGTAGGGACGGCACTTGCCGGAGAGATTGGCTATGAACCGCCGAATATACGCGAGCTTCCCTTGGAGAGACCGCAATTGAATGAGAGTTCTTGGCGGGGGCATTTCCATGATCGCTTTGATCTTCAACGGGTCTATTTCGATGCCTCGATGTCATACGATGAATCCTAGGAATTTGCCCGAGGAAACTCCGAACGCGCATTTCAGAAGGTTCATCTTGAGGTTGTATTTCCGAAGACGTTGGAACACTATCTTCAGATGCTCCAAATGTTCCTCGTGCGATTTGCTTTTCACCACAAGGTCGTCGATATAGCATTCGACAACTTCATGTATGAGGTCATCAAAAATATTTTTCATGGCCCTCTGATAGGTAGCGACGGCGTTCTTCAAACCGAAAGGCATCACTTTGTAGCAGAATATGCCCAGAGGAGTCCGGAAAGCGGTATGCTTCTAGTCTTCGGGATGCATTTTTATTTGATTATATCCTGATGAGCCATCCATGAAGGAGAAGACTTCGTGAGTGGACATGTTGTCTATCATCAGCTCGGTGATCGGTACGGGAAAGTCATCTTCGGACATGCTTTGTTGAGGTCCCGAAAGTCTACGCAGATGCGTACTGTCCCATTTTTCTTCATCACTGGGACGATGTTGGCGATCCAGTCAGGATACTGAACCTCTTGGATGAAACTGGAGTCGATTAGCTTCTTGACCTCAGCATTGATGCTCATCTCAAGTTCGAGCCGCATTCTTCTTGGCGCTTGTTTGACTGGCTTGACGTCCGGAGATATCGCCAATTTATGCACCGCTATTTTCGGATCTAGCCCCGGCATCTCGGAGTAGTTCCATGTGAAGAAGTCTTTATGCTGCATGAGCACATCTTTGAGCGTAGCCATCTTTTCTTCAGACAACAGCTCACTGACGAACGTCGGCCGTGGGTCGTTTGTCGTCCCCAAGTCGATTTTTCTAAGGTTATCTGCAGTAGTATGTATTCCATCTTCCAGCTCCTTTGGTGCCGGTGGAAACTCTGAGATCACCTCGTCATCATCATTTTCGAAGCACCAGGGGAGGTCAGACATACCCTCGTGCACTCCTTCTTCTGACATCCTTATCATGTGACAGGTACGAGATCGCTTCCAAGACCGATGTTGATCCAGCTCTACTCTCGCTGCATATGTAGCTTTCGATTCATGCTTCTGTGGCGGGGTTACCCTCCAACTGCTGGATAAAGCGAACCTGCCTTGCTGATACTGGTCTTCTACCCAGTCTTTGAATGTGAAGCAGTCTTCGAGAGGATGCCCTATCGCTCGGTGATAGGAGCAATAATCTGGGTGATGAACCTCTCTTGCTTGTTCAGGGTGCTTGGAGTCCGGGAAAGTAATCATCTGATGTTTAATGACAAGATCGAATATCTTCCTTGTCTTGTCTTGAGGAAAAGAATATGCTCGACCCATCTTCTTTACAAGAGACGGATCCCGGCTGTTCAATTTTCGATCGCGTGGCTTCTTGGACCCGCTTTGCCGCTATCGAACGTTTTTTCCGTTCTTTAGCTTGTTTCTACCTCTGCGTCGGGTCTTTTTCGTGACAGGCTAGCGACGAAGAGCATCGTCATTTTTCGTAGCCTGCTGAAGGAGGCGCTGCGTCCTGGTTTTCTCGTAGATGGCCATTTCGCGGTTATGATCATCCCGGACCTTTTGACCCGCTTCTCTTATTAGCTTGTCCATCTGTTCTTCAAACGACGAACTTGGCATTTTTACGGCGGGACCTCGTTTTGGTTCAGAGTCAGCATCTTCTAACAGAGCATCTCCTTCTTCATCAAAGTCATGTATAACGTAGCAACCATAGAATCGCTCCCGTTTCTTGGATTGAACATATCTAAGCCCGATCATTTGCATTCTCCCGTTGGACAATTTTCGCTGAGTTCCAGGGACGTTCCAGATCCTGTTGTAGAACTGAGCTTGTCGTGCGGTCTGCTTAAAGGGTACGCCTTGGCGCCTCAACAGCCTTTTTAATCCTTCTGTGTAGTATCTGGACAGACGGATGGGCTGGAGCCTGTCAAGCGTAAAATTGGCACCATGACAGATCTCTTTCTGCACTTTGGTTTCCGTGGATCGATAAAAGAGAATTGCATTTTCATCTTTTCGCTTGGGAAGGACGTAGAACGTCTGCAGTTCTTGCATGCTATAGGTATCAAGTGCGTTGAGCTCTTTGTAATGCTTTTGCGGAACCATGGCGATCTGCAAACTCTGATCATCTCCAATGAAGGCTTGCACTGATGGACGAGCCGAGAAAACTGCGTTGACCTCGTCTTCAGAGTCACTGCCAAAGACCAGAATTAGGGTAAACGGTCCCGGCTTTTTGCATTGGGGCCGTCCTGAATAGACTATCTCTTCCTCCTCCTCGGTATCGCTCTCGAAGACCGGAATGGTGTTGATAGGTTTTTGCTTATTCTCCGGCTTATGGCACCTTTCCGTGTCTTCGAAGTCTGGCAAGAAGTATTTTGTATCTTCGTACTTTCGGACTTCATTCACGGAGAATAGGTTCAGCTCCCCTGTCATGGTGTATTCAAGTCCATCTTTGAAATACTTCATACACTGATGTCGTATAGAAGGGATAATGCTGTACTCGTGTAACCAAGGCCGGCCGAGTAAAGCGTTGTAACAAGTCTTGGCATCAATGACGTGGAACTTGATATCAGTGATAAGCAGCCCAAAGAGTAACGTCGGTATCACAGACCCGAGCGTCCGTGATGACTGGGAATCGAACCCGGAGATAGTGATTTTATCCTGAGCGAGGTGTTGAACGCTCATTCAAATCTCTTTCAACACTCTCACATTGAGAAGGTTGATGGAGGATCCATTATCGACCAGGATCTTCCCTATCTTAATGTCATGGCAATACCCGGAGACATATAGGGGACGGTTGTGCTCGCATGTTTCGAGGAGGAGATCTTCGTTGCCGAAAGTGATGTCAGCTGTGTGAATTTCTTCCAGCTCGTCCTTCATCTTTTCTTCGGTGAGGAAAGCTTGAAACTGGTCAAGCTCCTATAATGCCTTGATCAAAGAATCTCTCGCCTCTTTGGATAGCAGAAGGGCATCGAGAATGCTTAGCTGCAAGGGTATCTTCCTCAGGTGCGCCAGAACGTTGTAATCCACCTTGTTTTTCTTGGGCGGGTCCTTGGCTGCCAGCTCTTCGACGACTCGGTCGTCGAGTGTGATATCCTCAGGGACCTTTTCTTTCCCCTTATCCTTTTTGTTCGATCCCTTATTTGTGGGTCCGAGATTCTTTTCAAATAGCGTGCGATTGCGCAGCTGAATGTTCTCGCAGGTCTTCATCTTTTCTGCTTCAGGGATAGATTCCTTGAAGAGAGGACCGAGGACTATTTCTTCATCCGAATCGCTTCCGAAGGTGAGAACTTGCAATCCTCCGGAATCAACCATGTGACAGTTGCAGGTAATTCTTTTGTGCTCATCTATCGTGCCCTTCTGCTCTCGACGTGTTTTGCACTTTATCCGCTTGAACTGCTGCCGATGAGCAACATATCCCTGCCACTAATTTTTAAAGGCATTGCACTCTTTGGTATGGTGCATGATCTTCCGATGGTATAAGCAGAATCTTGGATGTGCATCTAGTTCGTCAGGGCATGCATTTTCTAAAGTATCTTCCTTGGAAGGTGGTAACTTTATTCCCATAGACAGGGTTTTAGCAAACCGCTTCCTTGTCTTGAACCCGCTTTTGCTGGCGGCGGATGTGGTTTAATCTGGTGGGAGTGTTTTTACCCTTTCGTCCAGTCGCCGGCGTTTGGCTTTTTCGAATATGGCCAGTTCGCGCTCTCGATCAGCTTTGCTTTTCTGACGGCCCTCATTCAGGAATACGTCAATCAACTTGTCGAACGGTTCTAGGAGTTCAGGCTCGGGATCTGCCCCCAGTTTCTCTGTATTCAGAGCTTCTTCACCGTTTATTAACGAGTGAGAGATCGTGTGGCAGCTTGCCACATAATCCTCAGGTTCATCTGATGAGTCTTCTCGCTCATTTTCGTCGCCATCTCCATCTTCAACGATATGGTTGAGGAATTATTGGAGTGTGACCAGAGTTCGCGCCTTCTGCTTATATTCTTCCAACACGTAAATATATTTTTGCAGGTCCGTGCGCTTGTCATTAGGCTTCACGGGCTTTTTGGTCTTCTTCTTCTTCTTTGAAGACTTTGACGGCTTGGCATGGGCGTTTTGACTATCGCCGCCACTTCTTAGCGTCAGGCATGGTTTCAGCATTCTCTCGATGATCTCGGGTTCTAACGGACTCTCCCATCTGATCGCCGGGCATGTTTGGAGATCCTTCAGCATTCGTTTTGTTTTGGCTGAAAGAGCGAACTCCCATAGAGCTTCTTCTATAAAAGAGCATGATGCCCCCGGTGTGTCCCCTCTTTTAAGAGTGTGCGACTGAGGCAGGCTTACTTTCCAATTCTCGGACAGTGCGAATTTGCCCTATTGGTATTGGTCATCAATCTAGCCTTTGAAGACGAAGCAATCTTCGATTGGATGGCCTACCACTTGGTGATAAGGGCAATAATTGGAATTATTGGCCTCACCGGGTTGCAATGGGCATTTTGGATCCGGCAAGATGATGAGCCTGTTGTGCACCGCCGGCTCGAACAGTCTCCTCGTTTTATCCCGGGGAAACGAATAAGGGCGCTTCAGTTTCACATTGAAGAATCGCCGTCTTTCATCTTGGCGATCAGTTGGCTTTGGACCACTGGGCTGCTGTTGAGCATTGGCGACGAAGGTCGCTTTCCCTTTCCCTTTTTCTTTTCGAGATTCCAACTTCAAAGAAGATGGTCTATGACCCATCTAATCCATTTATGCCAGTTTTTCAATCAAGGCCTGAAAAGTAGTCGGCTTGAAGAACATCATGAATTATGAAATGGTCACCTGAGGGTCGAGGGTCCCTACGAACATGCCTACCGCAGGCGCTTCTTAGATGCGCTGCTCGCACTTCGACCATAGATCCCGCCATCGTATTGCATACTGCACCCATGTTTCGCCTGGCTTCAATCTGGCGTTAATTAATGCTGTGATGGGGGTGCACTCGCTAGCGCTTGCGAACCTTTGTGTGAACAGTAATTCCATCTCCATAAAAGTTTTGACGAAGTCGTTAGGAAGCTCTGAGTACCATTCGAACGCCGTCTCCGCCAAGGTGCCGACGAATTGGCGAAGCAGTGGCTTATCATCCCCTCCAGTGTTACCGCAAAGAGCCCTGAACTGAGCGACATGTTGATGGGGATTGCCTGTCCCCTTGTACACATGGAATTTAGGAATTGTGTATCCTGGCGAGTACTTTATCTGATCGTACCATCCTGGATATGGTCGCCCAGTTTTAACGACTTGGCCGGCTGCTTCATTCGCTTGATGAACTCGTATTTGCTGAGCTATATAATCATCGAGCATGGCTTTGGAGATGGTCTCCTCCTTGGCTGCTGACAGAGCCGGTAGAGGATTTGATATCTCTCCTCTATCATCTTCAAGTATTACCGGAGGATCTTCGGCTGGAAGGTCCGGCTGGATCATCAGGCCCACCATATCTTGGAATAGAAGGGCCATTTGTTTTATGTTGGCCGCTTGATCCACGGCCTCTTTGTCCTTCTTCTCAAGCATTCTCCGAAGGAATTCGGCATCCGTTTCCTGCTCATGACTCTGCTCCGAAGATGTATCCGGGCCTGCTTTTGGTCTAGCGAGTGCCGCCATGGCTGTCAGCATTTCTTGGAGCTTTTGTTGTTGTTGCTCCTGAGCCTTAGTCATAGACCGTGTAAATGGCCGGTGACCCATAGAAATACGGCTATCCTCTTTTCCGGAAGCCATATAAACAGTATGAACCACTATGCCTCCAGACTTGGGGCGTTTAAATTCAGTATCCTTGCGATTTGCCAAAGACGCGGGGATCTTCTCCGGCCTCCTTCTTTTGTGGGCGGTCGAAGTTGAGGGAGCCGTTGCAGCGGGCGCCCAAACAGATGACACCTTCTGTGGCTTGACAGGGTGATCCCCTTCTTGCCGAGCTTTCATCTTTTTCTGTCGGCGGGGGTAGTCTTGATCAATCACGGAGTCTTGGACCTGTCGCCAGACCTTGTGAATTTTGGAGGACAGCCGCTGAGGGGGCTGCTCCAGCTTCGCCTTTGTAGTGCCCTCCATAGGTGGAGGAGATCTCTTCAGTATGGTCGTCGAAAAGTTCTTGTGCACCCTCCTGAATGGTTCAAAGCTGTTCCCAGTTGGAACAGTGGCAGCAATTTCTATCGTTGGAGCTGGCAGTGTCAGTCCAGAAGGGGAACTGCCCCCAGCCTTCCTCACTCGGCGCCAGTGGCGACGTCGAGCATGGCGAGCGGCCGGGAACACCTCCATTGTTGGATCAGCTTTTCTATGCCCCCTGTTTTGATGAGAACCTGTTGTTGGCGCCAGCCTGTCAAAGACAGACGTCCGCTGAGAGGGAATGATCAACCTGTCAAAAGCCAACCTTCGAGTAGGGAGAGTAGCTTGGATGACCTCAACTGTAACAGGAGTTGGAGTGTCCTTCTCTGGTATTGCGAGCCTCTTTGCGGGCCCACTTGAGCTTTGACCCAGCCTGTTGAAAACTGAGGCATTGGAGTTGAACAACCCGCTAAGAGGGGCCGTAGTGGTTGCAAGCCGATCAAAAACCGACTTCTTCACAGCTTCCTGTGTCGACATCTGAACGCTGAAGTTCGTTGGTGGGATCATGGTCCCGAAGAATAGCCCAGTGGTGGCTTGGGTCACTTGTTCCACCGGCATTGTGAAAATGGAGGCCGCTTGAGGCCCGTAGGTCACTCCTTCGGCGAGGACGGAGTAGGAGTTGCTGCAATTAGTGCAGTTTGAGGCCATTAATCCTCTATTTTTTTGCACGGTGCAAGACACCAAATTTTAGTATCTCGAAACCAGGGGCAAACATAGCAAACCGCGCTTTGTTCGCGAAACACGACACACGAAGTGTGGAGTGGAAAGAGGAAAAGGTCCCACCGGGGTGCCAGAATCTGTTCTCCGCCGAAAGACGCGAACGGGGCGTTGGGATGTCTGGCCTGAATTTTGGGGGCAGATGTTATTTGGTTTTATCCGTCCACCTCTCCGAAGATGCCAAGTTTGATTTATGGCACCGTGTATCGGAGGTTTAGACGGATGCGGCCGTTATAGCAGACTTCGTCAGATTCCCCCTCATTTGAGGGGTTTTTGATTGTGGGGACGCTTTTCCCTGTAGGCGCAAGCCCCTGCAGTTAATTACGCTACCTCATCGCGGTAATAACTTTCTCCTTCTCCAGATGGTCACTTCGTATCGTGTGTGTTTGTTTTATTTTTGGTTGCCCGTAGATTGTATACGGAGACTAATTTATGTTGTCGCCCGTAGGGCGTGAATTAGTCCAAATCCGTATTTTCTTAGATTTGGGTTTTGGTTTGGGTTTAAGGATACGTTAGTCTCATTTGAGACTAAGATCAACTTACACGTTTGTTAAGGATACGTTAGTCTAATTTTAGACTAAGATCAACTTAACAATTTGTTAAGGATCCGTCAGTCTAATTTTAGACTAAGATCAACTTAACAGGATCATTTAGATCCAACAAAAGAGCATTTGGACTCTATTGTTTTAGTTTAGGGACTTTGCGGTCCAGTTTAAAAACATCATAGTCTTTAAATTTTAAGGACATCTTAGTCCATAAGTTTAAGGACCCCACAGTCCGTGGAATGTCTGGTTGTCAGGACCCGTCACCTATTTGAAGACGTTGAAGGATTACAACGACAAATATCAGAGGAGTGAAGAGATGTACCCTTGAACCAATATTGGTTGGGAGATCTGTAGTCCAATTTGGGACCAAGATTAAAGATTTGTGAGCACATGGGCTCAATTGATCTGAAGTAGGGATTTGTGGCCAACTTGGGCTCGGCCCATTCAGTTAAAATGCTGAGCATTAGTTCTGACAATTATTTTTGTCTTTTACTGAGTGCTGAGCACTCATTATAGCTCTAGGGCTTTTATTATTTAAAGAACGGTTTATGTTCGTTTAGCGCACACGTGAGAAGCACGTGGCGCGCTTAGCGCTGTGCGCCAGACAATGAGCGTGGTGCGCTCCTGGTGAAGTAGCGCACACGTGAGGAGCACGTGGCGTGCTTGACGCTGTGCGCCGGAAATGAGCGCAGTGCGCTTCTGGTGAAGTAGCGCACACGTGAGGAGCACATGGCACGCTTGGCGCTGTGCGCCAGATTTTGGAGCGCTGGGGCGCTTCTGTTAAGTAGCGTACACGTGAGAAGCGCGTGGCGCGCTTGGCGCTGTGCGCCAGACTTTGGAGCGCTGGGGCGCTTCTGTTAAGTAGCGCACACGTGAGGAGCACGTGGCGCGCTTGGCGCTGTGCGTCCGACTTGAGCGCTGAGGGCTTCTATAAATTTGGAGCGCTAAGGCTCTGCGGTGTTGTGCGCTAGATTTGGAGTGCTGAGAGCTAGATTTGGAGCGCTGTGCACTTCTTTTAATTAGAGCGCTAAGGCTCTTTTTAGGCAACTTTACGCTCTGAGAATTAAGTTCTCTCAGATAAGATACTTTGTCTCGTAGATCTAAGAACAAAGTTCTTATTTTATAGGAGATATTTCAATCTCTTATGTTTTTGATGAAAGGCTTTGCCTTTATGGATCTGTGATCCTAAGAGAATTGAATTATTCTCCCTCCTTTTTATAATGAGATGTTATAATCTCTTTTGTGAAAGATAATTTGTCTTAAAGATTTATGATCTAGCATAAGAACTAAGTTCTTTTTCTGATGAGATTTTTTATCTCTCTGTTTTTACCTTGAAGAAAAGTTCTTCTTCTGCCGAGAGCTTGCTCTTCTCTTTTAAGTTTTTCAAAGTTTATGGGGCGGTTCCTCTATATCAGACTTAAAGTCTTGGGGCCTTTATATAGGGCAAGCTGATTTGTTGAATCAGTTGAAGAGATATTTTCTCTAATTGATTTGGGGATTTCCCCACCGTTGGATTTTTTGATCCTAGGGCTTCTGTTTTACAGAAGGTAATTTTCTTGTTTTTAACAAGATTGAGAAATCTTTTCTAATGCAGAATTTATTCTGCACCATTATGATTTTTAATCACCATTGGATCATTGATCCGACGGTGCTATGATTTACAGAGCAAAATCTTTTTGTTTGGAAAGATTCTAAAGAATATTTTCTTAACAGAAGTTTATTCTGGTAACTTGATGATTTATCATTTTTGTTGGATCTTTGATCCAACGGTGGGGAACATTTAGTTCTAGCGCGAGCACACTCGTGCTTTGCACGTGAGCGCTGCTTCAGAGCACTGGAGCGCTGGTGCTCTTAGCGCTAGCACACTCGTGTTCTGCATGTGAGCGCTACTTCATAGCGCTGGCGCTCTTAGCGCGAGCGCACCCGTGCTCTGCACGTGAGCGCTGCTTGCTGGCGCTTTTATGAAGTGCTGCTTCATTTCCAATTTTGAAAATTTGAACAGAGCTTTGCTCTGATTGGGGGAAACACATCCATTTACTGATATCATGGTTTCGGCAAGTCATATATCTGTAAAATCTATAATACAAAACAATACAATACAATACAAACAATACAATCAAGACATCACAGGGTTTAAGGGGTAGATTGGTACGGAAGGTGTTAGAAGTGGCACACGACTGCAAGATTTAAGACACCTAACCTGAATTCAATTGTCGATGTTCCTGGTTGTATAACGGAGCCTTGTACTTCCATTTGCCTTTAGTCTCTGGCATATAAAGACTCCTCTCGTATACACTGGCATCCTTCTGTACCAAGCTACAAACAACAGCATTAATACTAAATACAACTTTAAAAGCTACACTCTCTCTTACTCTCTATCTATTCTTCTTCTCCCTTATCTTTAGGACTTACCGAGCGATTTGTCTGCTGACAACATTCTCTTTCTTCTTCTTTGAATATCGTCAGGTATTTCGGACCTTCCAGAGATCGAGCCTAGCACTGAAGACTTGGACCAGTTTACTGAAGATCTTGAGCTGTAGTTACACTTGTACACATTTCATTTCAGTACTTTCCATTTCTGTTATGCCACTGTTTAGGCATTGCTTTCATTCAGATGTATTTACTTTTCCATGCATTGTACAAAAGAATGTTAATAAATAAATTTGTTATTTCATTACATTTGTCTCTTGTGTATATTTATTTTATATTGCTTAGTACGTTTAGCATATTTTCTTCTGAGTAAATACGTAGCGGCCTCGTCGTGTTCTCTACCCGTACACTGGGAAGCGGGACGTGACAATCGCTGATGCCTCCTCCCTCCACCTCGTCGTCATCGCCGACGCTTCCTCCTCCTCCTCTCCTCGTCGTCATTCTCCGCGACGCCTCCTCCTCCTTTCCTCATCACCATCGACTCCTCCTCCCCCTCGTCTTCGACCTCCACCTCTTCCTTCCCTCGACTCCGACGTGACTCCTCCCCTCATCACCGACCTGCTCCTCCTCGCCTGAGCCGACATCGACATATTTCTAAATCCTCCTACTACTGCTATGACCCCCTCCTCGTCTGAGCCAACGTGCATCCTCCCTTCCTCCTCCATGTTGCTTGAGCTTGACGCCATAGCCTTCCCCCTCCAAGCTTGACTGCTCCTCGACAAGGCTCTACTTGTAGTTTCCAAAAGTTAGGCTTCAGTAATCCTTCTCTAGATTTAGGCTTTTCAATTTCTTGTGGTCGTGTGGATGTTAATTTCTGGTGATCGATCTTTTGATAATGGCATGTAGGGAATTTGCGGTGATTGACTAGTGGTGGTAGCATGTGTTGATCAATTTGTGGTAATCGATTATTGTGAAAAGTAAAAACTTTAAAACCTGAAAACTTGAGAACTTGAAAAACAAGTAAAAACTTGAAAATTCATTAACTTCATATCCCTAAATTAATAACTTGAGAATTTGAGGACTGGAGAAATTGAAAACTAAAACTTGAAACCACTAAAGTAAAAGCTCGAAGATTTGAAAACCCTAAAATAAAAACATGAAAACTTGAAAACCCTAAAGTAAAAACTTGAGTACTTTGAAACTTTAAAACCCTAAAGCCAAAACTTTGAAACTTGAAAATATCAAAATTGATTTATAATAAAACAAGAAGATACGAAAACCCTAATTAATAACCATGAAACTCTTAACCGAAAACATAGAAACTTCAAAAGCGAAACAAAACCCTTATTCAAGTTAGCATATAACTCGATGATAACATGGAAATCTATGTTATCATTGAGGATATCACATAACAAATCACCGCGCCTTAGTACCCGTCTATCGGTTATATGTGTAATAGTTTTTGTCGTGACATAAATCTACTTGATGGTTGTCAACATCAAGCGTTAATCATTTGATTTTTACAGCCATCATGTAATTTATGTAACGAGAAAACTAGTCGTACTATAACCGATAAATTTGTCCAGTGTGGTCAAGTTAAGAATTTATAACGTAAACACCCCATGCATTTGTGCTTTCACTCGTTTCGAAATTAGTTTTGTCAGCACCTTTTTGCTCGTTCTCCGTGTACAAATATTGAAGGGATGGTCATTTCAATATTGATATTTAACATTGAAATGATTAGTATCTCTTCTATTGCAGTGTACTCGGAGAACAGCGAGGAGGTGTTGTCGAAATTTTGTTGAAACGAATAAAAACACAAATGCAAAGTTGTATGCATTAAAATTCTTAATGGGATAGAAGCCTTATCCCCAACAGCCGATGTGATGTATTGATGGATCAAACTGAAACATTAAACCTAACCTACAAGTCATAAACCAAATGTCAAAATAATATGCTAATTATGCAATACATGATGTCAGAAATTGGAGTAATGGATAGGAGTTGGTTGAAAAAGTCGAAATTTAGTGATGATTACAAGGCCGACGTCGATGAGTTTATGAAATTTGCATTGAGGGACCGATCTCCTGAAGAATTTATTTCATGTCCATGAAAAAAGTGCGTGAACGGCATCAACCTTCGTCGAGATATAGTTTATGACCATCTACTGAATAACAAGATTTCTCTTGGGTATACAAAATGGAAGTACCATGGAAGAGTTGCATCGAGAGTCAAACTTTCTACGTGTCATTGGATTAGAAAAAATGATCCTCCTTGTACGTGTTTTAGGGATACGGGTTTGAATAATTTTTTAGACGATCTCAAAACTGGCATGCATTCTGATACTGATATTGTTTCTAAACCTAATATCGGAGAGCAATATATTCGTAGTCTCCCTGATACAGAATCGGTCAAATATATGAAGTATATGGATGAATCGAATGTACCCCTTTTGAAGGCGCAAACATTTCTAAATTGGGTTGGATTGTCAGAATGTTTCATATCAAATGCCAGAATAATTGGACTAACAAGCCTTTTTATCTGTTTCTTGAGGTGCAAAGAAAGACTTACCCTAAAGAGATATTGCCAGAAAATTTCACCTAGAAGAAGAAGATCTTGAAGGAGATAGGTTTTGGTTATGAGAAAATCGACTCGTGTCCGAACGATTGCATGTTATACTGGACAGAGCAGGATAAGAAGTTAGATAAGTGTAAAACTTGCAACTTATCTAGGAGGATCGTCCCTCGAAAGGATAAAAGTGGAGATGAATCAACTGTGCACTTGCGGTATAATTTAGAGACTAAGAAAATCTCCATCGCTTACCCTAAAGCGATATTGCCGGAAAATTTCATAGAGATGAAGAAGATCTTGAAGGAGATTGATTTTGGTTATGAGAAAATCGACTCATGTCTGAACAATTACATGTTATACTGGACAGAGGAGGATAAGAAGTTAGAGAAATACAAAAATTTCAACTTATCTAGGTGGACCCTCGAAAGAATAACGGTGAAGATGAATCTACACTTGATGCTCCTAGACGGATTCCGGCAAAGGTTTTGAGATATTTTTCAGTCAGGTAAAGACTTCGGCGATTATTTTTGTCATCAAAAATTGTTGAAAGCATGACATGACATGAAAATGGTCGCACTAAGGATGGAGTCTTGTGGCATCTAGCTGATGGTGAAAAGTGGAAACACTTTGATGCCTTGTATGAAGGTTTTGTTGTTGATGCCTATAATGTGAGGCTTGGTTTATCTGCAGATGGCATGTAATCGTTCAGCCACGGTGCAAATCATAGAATATGGCCAGTTAATCTTATTGTTTATAATATTTCTCCATGGATGAGTATAAAGCATTCTTACACACAAATGCCCTTGTTGATCCCTGGAAGTAGCTCTCCTTCAAATAACATCGATGTATACTTGAGGCCGTTGATTGAGGAGCTGAAGTAGTTATGGGAGCCAAGTATACAGGTTTACGATGCCTACAAGAAGAAGACATTTACACTTCGTGTGGCGCTCTTATGGACAATCAATGACTTTCCAACATACGTTATGTTGTCTGGATGGAGCACTAAAGATTACAAAGCTTACCCGGTATGTCTAGAGGAAACCGTATATGATCCTAAAGTAGGCTCGCGAAAGATCAAGTGTTACACAGGTCAACGTCGATGGTTAGATAGAAACCATCCATATCGTCGTAATTGCAGCAAGTTCAATGGTAAACAAGAGCATAGGAATGCCCTACCTGAGCTAACGGGTTTGAAGTTCTGGAAGGCTGTTCCCCTCCGAACGGCGGCGCGCAGGACTGCGATGTCCTGGCGCTGAGATTCAGGGCAGATGCTAATTGGTGCTATCCGTCCACCTCTCCGAAGATGCCAAGTTGATTTATGGCACCATGTATCGAAGGTTTAGACGGATGCGGCCGATGTAGCAGACTTCGTCAGATTCCCCTTCATTTGAGGGGTTTTTGATTGTGGGGACGCTCTTCCCTGCAGGCGCAAGCCCCTGCAGTTAATTACGTTACCGCGTTGCGGTAACAACTTTCTCCTTCTCCAGATGGTCACTTCGTGTCGTGGGTGTTTGTTTTGTGTTTTGTTGCCCGTGGATTGTTTACGGAGACTGAGTTATGTCGTCGCCCGTAGGGCGTGGACTAGTCCAAATCCGTATTATCTTAGATTTGGGTTTGGGGGTTTGGTTTGAGGATACGTCAGCCATACTTGAGGCTAAGATCAACTCAAACGTTTGTTAAGGATACGTTAGTCCAGTTTGAGACTAAGATCAACTTAACAGGATCGTTTAGATCCGACAAAAGAGCATTTGGGCTCTAATGTTCCAGTTTAAGGACATAGTGGTCCATCATATGTATGGCCGTCGGGACCCGTCACCTCTCTGACGACGTTGAAGGATTACAACGACGGATGTCAGAGGAGTTCAGAGATGTACCCTCGAGCCAGAGTTAATTGGGGGGCTTCATAGTCCAGTCTGTTTGAAGGTTTAAGGATACGTTAGCCATCTTTGAGGCTAAGATCAACTTAAACGGGACCGTTTAGATCCGACAAAAGAGCATACGGGGCTCTATTATTCTAGTTTAAGGACATTGCGGTCCATGGGTAGTTTAAGGACGTTGCGGTCCATTGTTAGTTTTAAGACATCTCGGTCAAGGTTAAGGACGTCGTAGTCCATGGGTTTAAGGACCCCACAGTCCATTGTTAGTTTTAAGACATCTCGGTCAAGGTTAAGGACGTCGTAGTCCATGGGTTTAAGGACCCCATAGTCCGGTATGTGCTCTGGATGCTTCACACGGGTTCACTGCCGTGCTCCGCGAGGACCAGGCTCCGCTCTGGACGTTTTCCACGGGGTCAAAGAGTGACATTATCCGCGTTCCACGTAACCAGGAATTTTGCATTAAACAAGGGTTTAAGGACCCCACAGTCCATATCAATGTGTGGTCGTCGGGACCCGTCACCTCTTTGAAGACATTGAGGGATTACAATGCCAAGTATCAAAGGAGTGAAGAGATGTACCCTAGAACCGGAATGGCTTAAATAGTCTTTGACCCAATTTGGGATCAAGACCGATTAATTATGTTATGAGCCCATTGGCCCAGTTAATCACAAATTGAGGACTTATGGCCATCTTGGGCTAAGTCCAATCAGGAGAGGCTTTGCCTCCATCCATTTAGCCAATTGGGCCAAAGCCTAATGTTAAACACTACAGAGCAATCAATGTTGAACACTGGGAATGAGGTTGACAAGTTAGTGTTTAACACTAAAAGATAATTGGTGTTAAACACCAGCAACAAGGCTTTTCAAATTAGTGTTAAACACTAAAACAGATCAGTGTTGAACACTGGCAACAGAGCCCAGATTAGTGTTAAACACTAAGGTAGTCAGTGTTGAACACTGCAAATAAAGCTTTTTGATTAGTGTTGAACACTAAGGCCCAACAGTGTTTTAACACTGGGTTCGGGAGTTTCAATTTAGTGTTAAACACTAAGGCAAGAGGGGTCACGTGGCAGCACGTGAGAGCGCCCTCCCTTCATTTATTCTGCTGAGATTATCGCGTCTTTCAGAGCATCACGTGCCATCACGTGATGGGCATTCAAATGCCTGTGTATTAAAGCTTCTGTCAAGGGTCACGTGGGTCACGTAGGGTGCTGCCTCAAAGGGGTTTTCTGTAGATCTCCTGGGGGGGTCACGTAGTGACACGTGACCCTGCCTCTATGTATATTGTTTAGAGGATCTGTTAATCTTTTCCAGGAATTAAATTCCTCGTAGGGTTAAACCCTGACAGTAATTTCAGAGGAATTAAATTCCTACTTCCTCTTAAAGGTTTATATTCTGAATAGAGTTGGACTCTGAATTTTCTGTAGGAATTAAATTCCTCATACGTGTGAAGAACCAAATAGGGTTAAACCCTAATAAAAGCTTTTAAGGAATTAAATTCCCACTCTCTTGTTAAATTATGATCAAGGGAATTAAATCCCCGCTGTTCCAACAGAACTAGGTTCTTAATTAGGGTTAAACCCTGTTTCTCTTTGTTCTGAAGGAATTAAATTCCCATGACACAGGGTCAAACCCTAATTTTATTTTAAAGGAATTAAATTCCTATAGTTCTGTGAGAATTAAATTCTCGTGCTTCTGTTCCCTCTCTATGTTTTGGATCTGCATGGCAGGATCTCGACCTATTGAGAATTAAATTCTCAACCTCAAGGGGAGATGTGCACTTTGCAGATCCTCTATTAAAGAGAGAAGAAATATGTTCTTCTGTTTTATATATCAGAGTTAAACTCTGTTGAGAATTAAATTCTCTTTTCCTTCAAGGAGCCTTCCCTTTCTTACCTAGGGTTTTCTTTTGCAGAAGATCCAAGTTCCTCGAAGTATCAAGGCTCTCTCCCCTTTCTTCCCTCTGCGTATATATCTATATATGTGTCTCTTGGCTCCTATTTATAGGAGAAGCAGCCGAGTCAATTAGTTTTTGACGAATCTTCATTGAGAGATTTGATTTGCATCCATCATTCGTTTTGGACCTTTGGATTATTAGGTGAATTTTATTCACCATTGGATTTCAAGTCCCGGGATTCTCCTTTGTTGTTTCGGTTAGATTTAAAGGGGAAATCTTTCCAAACCCGAGATTTTCCCATAGATAGATGATATTTCATCACCTCTGAATCTTTAATTCGATTGGTTCCAGATAGTCGCTTTCCTTTGGAAAGATTTGAATCTCTTTCGGAATTTGATTCTGTTGACAAAATGGGCTTTGAAAGCCGGTCACGTGTGACCACGTGACCCATGGTCACGTGTGGGCACGTGACCCCCTTAGGAATGAGCCTTCTTCTTTCTTTTTGCGCTGTCTTCTGGTTGTTGCTTAACCGTCACGTGCCACCACGTGACCCCTGGTCACGTGTGAGCACGTGACCCTCATCTGGACTCTTTTTCTTGATTTAACTGGAGAACAATTCTGATGTTTTGAGCGTCACGTGCCAACACGTGACCCTGGTCACGTGGGAGCACGTGACCTCTTCCGAAGCTTTTTCCTTGATTTGATCAGGAAGCGTTGGGTCTTTGCTGCTGCTTTTAAATGTCACGTGCCGACACGTGACCCAGGTCACGTGGGAGCACGTGACCCTTACTGAAGCCCTTCTTTTTGATGTAGTCGGGAAACTGAACTTGCTTTGATGATGCTTTTAGATGTCACGTGCCCACACGTGACTGCTGGTCACGTGTAAGCACGTGATCCTTTTCTGAAGCTTTTCCCATAAGCTTTCCTGATTTTAAATCAGGAAACAAATGCCCCCACAGCGTTGTTCTCACGTGTCCACACGTGAGTGCAACGCTGTCACCTTTCGTGACCGTCGGATCTGTTTTGGGAGATGAATTGTCCTTTCAGAAGCGCCTTCACTTTTTCATGTCCTTCCTTTCAAACTTTTCTTTTAAGAATTTGATTCTCGTTCTCAGAGCTTAGTTCTCTGTTGTGTCTGTGCAGTGCCGCCTCATTCGCCAATCAAAGGCCAGTGCTCATGTGTTGCGTATGCAGGGATCTGTTTGATGGGGACGTTTCATTTTCCTAACCTAATTCCGATGCGTCGTTGGATTTCATTTCCAATGCTCTCCCCTTCTTTCCGGGCTTTGAGAATAGTCCCACCATGCACAACATTTTTGTGCATAGCATTAAATGCTCCCCTATATAACCTGAACCCTATGCCTTACTTCTTTTCTTCACAGAGAAACCCATTCATACTTTAAGGTGGTCATCTTTGAGAACCTGATCAATCTCCATGGCTTGCGATCGTCCCCATGCTCGTCGGCAACCATGGGAGGTGCCTCTTGAGGAGATAATTCCTCGCTTCGCTGCGCGGCTAGCGGATCCCCTTCTCACCGACGCTCAATGTGACACGGTGATGTACGAGCTACTGACCCGTCGGGGTTCTCCTCTTCCCATGGGCTCCATTTGGCTCCGGATGATCCTCCTGTCTGTGCTTGCCGATATACCCCCTCATCCGGCGGAGATGACTTCGGCGATCCTTGACGCGGCGGAGGACAAGCTTGAGTGCTTTCATGAGGCTTGTCTAATCACTCAAGCTCTGAAGGATCACTCAGTTCATTTACTGAGTCAGATAAGAGCTCGTCGGGCCGTCATGTCTGCTTTCGCTGATGAGCACGGCTCCAACCGGTGGGGAGCGACTCCTCGCGAAAACCGCCGTTTTGACGTGCTGGAGAAGGCGGAAAGGGAGTTGGAGAATTTTGTGTTTTGCTTTGTTAACCCTTGTATTTCTGATCCCTTGTTTGGTAATCTTTTCCCACTGATGTAGTATGTTTGAATCAATGTACTCCTTTAATCATTGGTGGTTTGCATGCTTTCTGTTGAATTTTCATGCTTGTCAGATAGTCGTACGTGTGTCTTGCTTGCGTAAATGAGCTGTCTGTTTTGTTTTTTTAAATTACGAGCGCCGTCGTTACGTTGCATGCACATCAGTGCCTCCGGCAACATTTCCTTTTAAACATTCGTACAGTCGCAAATGCGTGCTTGATAGGATACAGATCAGAAACTTGCCACGTTATCTCCCGTATCGGGTGGTTTGTGCTGGCTTTAGATCGAGTATTGTTGTCGAAGGGAGGTTTATAAATGAAGACATATTCTTCTCTTCAATGGTGTGTCCCCTTTCTATTGAATGTATTCCGCGGATATTCTATCTTGATCTCCTTGCAGGACAGCAATGGCTCAGGATTCAGGGTTAAAATCTGCTTCCTAAGGCTTTTGCATCTTATGAGCCACGAGGGTCTCATAAAGAGTTTTTCTCCCTACAGGTCGAGAGGATCCCATAGGTGTAAGTTCTTCTTAGAGATCGTGAGGATCCTTAAGCGGGCTTTCCCTTGAGAGTCGTAAGGATCTCGCAAGAGAGTTTTTCTTCCTTACAGGTCATGAGGACTTGTAAGTGTTGGATGCGGTCACCCTTGTCCGTGTTTTACGGAGTTAGGGGTTTCTCCAGGTATCGTAGTTTAAAGACATCACGGTCAAGGTTAAGGACCTCTTAGTCCGTGGATTTAGGGACTCCACAGTCCGATATTAGTTTTAAGACATCACGGTCAAGGTTAAGGACCTCATAGTCCGTGGATTTAGGGACTCCGCAGTCCAATGTTTGGTTGCAGGGACCCGTCACCTCTTTGAAGACGTTGAGGAATTACAACGCCAGGTATCAAAGGAGTGAAGAGATGTACCCTTAAACCAAGGCAGAATCCGTAGGGAATCGGGGTGGTTGATCGTTAGTTTTAAGACATCACGGTCGAGGTTAAGGACGTCATAGTCCGTGGATTTTAAGGACTCCACAGTCCGGTATTTGCTCTGGATGCTTCACACGGGTTCACTGCCGTGCTTGGCGAGGACCAGGCTCCGCTCTGGATGCTTCACACGGGTTCACTACCGTGCTCTGCGAGGACCAGGATCCGCTCTGGACGTTTTCCACGGGGTCAAAGAGTGACATTATCCGCGTTCCACGTGACCAGGAATTTTGCACTAGATGCTTCACACGGGTTCACTGCCGCGTTAGGCGAGGACTAGGCTCCGCTCTGGACATTTTCCACGGGGTCAAAGAGTGACATTATCCGCGTTCCACGTGACCAGGAATTTTGCACTAGATGCTTCATACGGGTTCACTGCCGCGTTAGGCGGGGACTAGGCTCCGCTCTGGATGCTTCACACGGGTTCACTGTCGTGCTCTGCGAGGACCAGGATCCGCTCTGGACGTTTTCCACAGGGTCAAAGAGTGACGTTATCCGCGTTCCACGTAACCAGGAATTTTGCACTAGATGCTTCACACGGGTTCACTGCCGTGCTTGGCGAGGACTAGACTCCGCTCTGGATGCTTCACACGGGTTCACTGCCGTGCTCTGCGAGGACCAGGATCCGCTCTGGAAGTTTTCCACGGGGTCAAAGAGTGACGTTATCCGCGTTCCACGTAACCAGGAATTTTGCACTAGATGCTTCACACGGGTTCACTGCCGTGCTTGGCGAGGACTAGGCTCCGCTCTGGATGCTTCACACGGGTTCACTGCCGTGCTCTGCGAGGACCAGGATCCGCTCTGGACGTTTTCCACGGGTTCAAAGAGTGACGTTATCCGCGTTCCACGTAACCAGGAATTTTGCACTAGATGCTTCACACGGGTTCACTGCCGCGTTAGGCGAGGACTAGGCTCCGCTCTGGACGTTTTCCACGGGGTCAAAGAGTGACATTATCCGCGTTCCACGCGACCAGGAATTTTGCACTAGATACTTCACACGGGTTCACTGCCGCGTTAGGCGAGGACTAGGCTCCGCTCTGGATGCTTCACACGGGTTCACTGCCGTGCTCTGCGAGGACCAGGATCCGCTCTGGACGTTTTCCACGGGGTCAAAGAGTGACGTTATCCGCGTTCCACGTAATCAGGAATTTTGCACTAGATGCTTCACACGGGTTCACTGCCGTGCTCGGCGAGGACTAGGCTCTGCTCTGGATGTTTTCCACGGGGTCAAAGAGTGACATTATCCGCGTTCCACATGACCAGGAATTTTGCACTAGATGCTTCACACGGGTTCACTGCCGCGTTAGGCGAGGACTAGGCTCCGCTCTGGATGCTTCACACGGGTTCACTGCCGTGCTCTGCGAGGACCAGGATCCGCTCTGGACGTTTTCCACGGGGTCAAAGAGTGACGTTATCCGCGTTCCACGTGGCCAGGAATTTTGCTGAATATATCCGCATTTCACGGGATGGAGGTTTGACTGTTGGCGATATGTATACCACCGAGCCATGGAACTGGGAGTTGCCGCTGTTCCGCTTAGCTTGAAGTTGTGTCCGTTGTTACGAGATGAATGTTGGGCTGATCTCTAGGTCTCTTGTGGCCCGTCGAGCTTTAGCTTCTTTCTTTGGTGAAACCTGGGGGAGGGAGGTATGTTCCCTTTTTGTTTCTGCCATTGGATTGTATACAGGGTGTGATGGAACATCACCTGTAAGGCATACATTTTATTTTTATTTTATTTCTTTTTCCGCGATGCTCTATCATTTCAGCTTTTATATCACGAAGGTCGCGATTGCCCCATCATTTCGGCTATTTTTCGCGGTGCCCAATCATTTCGGCTATTTATTTATTTTTTACTCGCTGCTTTTTATTGCGAGTTGCCCCATCATTTCGGCTATTTTTTTTTATGCCTTCATTTTTACTTGCTGTTTTTTATTGCAAGTTGCCCCATCATTTCGGCTATTTTGTAGGCATGTGTGGCTTGCTAGCTTTTTCGCCGCAAGCTTGGATTTTGGACACCGATTTCGGCATCAGCACCGCTGCAACTGGGATGTTGCCAGGAGCGAATCATCATTTGCTTCTGTCGATATTGAACAAAGATGGCTTAGTAAACAGGGTTAAGGGTCCTGTCGACCAAGGCTTTTGACTTCGTGAGCCGTAAGGGTCTCACAAAGGTATTTCTCCCTACAAGTCGTGAGGATCTTGCAGGTGTATTTTCTCCTTAGGGATCGTGAGGATTCCTAAGTGTATGTTCCTCTGTAAGTCGTAAGGATCCTACAAGAGGGTTTTCTCCTTATAAGTCGAGAGGAATTATAAGGGTTGTTCACCATGTAGGCATATCCCTAGTCACGGGTGGGACTTTGCTGGGGAAATGTTTTTTCGCGCCCGTGGATTGTATACAAAGGTCAGTATTGAGCCTCTTGTAGGGCAATATCGAAGGTTGTGGAGGATTTGCTTAAGAACAGGTTTAGGTTTCTGTAACTTAAGACTTTCAAATCTCATGAGCCGTGAGGGTCCCATAAGAGAATTCTCCTTACGAGTCGTGAGGATCTCGTAAGTGTATTTTCTCCTTAGGAATCATGAGGATCCCTAAGTGTGTTGCTCCTTTGTGAGTCGTAAGGATCTCACGCAGGTGGTTTCTCCTTACAAGGTCGAGAGGACCCTACAAGTGTCTTTTAACGAGGTTGCGCCCTTTCGGGTTTTCACAAACACTTGCCGGTAGTCCTGCTGTTTTTACTCATGGAGCCCTTTCGGGTTTTCATCCGTGCCCATTTTGCTTATAGACATACCGTTTTTTTTATTCTTTTTTACTTTTTTTTTTACAAGGTCGCGCCCTTTCGGGTTTTCACGAACACTTGCCGGCAGCCCTGCTGTTTTTACTCACGGAGCCCTTTCGGGTTTTCATCCGTGCCCATTTTGCTTATGGACATACCGTTTTTTTTAATTCTTTTTCATATATATTTTTTTTTCCTTCTCTTTTTTTTATCTCGTCAGCCTAAAGATACTGCGGTAGTAGTTTTAGGGACGTTTCGATCCGTCGTTAGTTTAAGGACGTTTCGGTCCGTCGATAGTTTAAGGACGTTTCGGTCCGCCGTTAGTTTAAGGACGTCTCGGTCCATCGTTAGTTTCAGGACGTTTCGGTCCGTCGTTAGTTTAAGGACGTTTCGGTCCGCCGTTAGTTTAAGGACGTTTCGGTCTGTCGTTATGGGAAGGCCGGCTGCTGCTTGTAAAGTCTGAGCCTAGGAAGATAGTGAGCGGACATAGTCGTCGTCGTCTATCATTGACCCAGGCTGTGGCTTATTAAGCGTAGTATTTCTTTAAGAAGCGGCCGTTTATTGGCCTGAAAGGCCTTTCACCGTGCATGTCCATGAGTAGGTAGGCTCCACCCTGGTAGACCTTGTCTATGATGTACGGGCCTTCATAGTTTGGCTCAAATTTTCCTCGCTTGGCATGATTGGGGATCATAGGTCTTTTGACCACTAGTACGAGTTCGCCTTGGCGGAATGTCCTCGGCCCGGTCAATCTTTCGTACGAGCGCGTCATCTTTGCTTTGTAGGCCTCTAGATGTTGTTGCGCTATGAGCCTAGTTTCATCAAGGGCGTCAAGCTCCTCAAGCCGAAGGTGAGCATTTTCTTCGTCCGTTAGCTCGTGGTGAACTGCCACTCGTAGAGAGGGTAACTCTATCTCGAGGGGGAGCACTGCTTCCGTCCCAAATACCAACGTGTACGGCGTTGTGTTTGTGGCCGTCTTGAATGTAGTTCGATAAGCCCAAAGGGCTTCTTGCAGCCTTTCGTGCCAGTCTCTCTTATTCCGGGAAACGGTCTTTTTTATGATCTTCGTCAAGGTCTTATTGAAGGCCTCGGCCAGACCGTTAGCTCGTGGATTGTAAACCGAAGAATATCTCCAGTCTATATTGTGCTGCTGTGCGAAGCGGCTAATCTTATGGCTTCGGTAGGCCGGCCCATTATCGGAGATAATCCGCCGTGGGGTTCCAAACCGATAGATGACGTGCGTCTTGAAGAAATGGAGGATATTCTCCGTCTTCACTTCCCTCAGTGGTATTGCTTCTGCCCATTTGGAGAAGTAATCAGTTGTCGCCAGGATAAAACGGTGTCCCCGGGATGATGCTGGCTCAATGGGGCCGACTATGTCAGTCCCCCACATTTCGAACGGCCAGCTAGCTACCGTTGGGTGCAGTGGATTCAGATGTTGGTGGATGAAGTCTCCATGAATTTGGCATGAGTGGCATTGCTTCGCATACTCAAGGCAGTCCTGGATCATCGTGGGCCAGTAGTAACCCATCCGTTTAATTTTTAACTTCATCTTTGGGCCTGCTTGGTGAGAACCGCAAAGTCCGTCATGCACTTCCTGAATGACTCTTTCTGCTTCGTCAGGTCCTAAGCATCTCAGCCATAGAGAATCAAACGATCTTTTGTATAGAATATCGTTGACGAAAGCGAAAGATAGAGCTCGTTTCATGAGCTGATGTCTTGAGGACGCATCTTTGGGCATTCGGTGGGACTTAAAGTAGTCTATGAAGACTTCCCTCCAGTCTTCGGCCTTCTCATGGTCTTTTATTTGTAGGGTCGTCTGCTCAGTCGCTCCCTTCCCCTTATATAATTCCGGAGGTATTTCCGCCGGGGCGAGCACTCGACGGCTTTGTACCACGATTCTGACGTCATCGAGGTTCTCGTCAGCCAGTTCTTTAGCAAGTTTAGCCAACGCGTCTGCTTTGCTGTTTTCCGTGCGCGGTATGTTCTCCAAAGTATAGGAGGGAATTTGGGTCAATAATTGTTGCACCTTTTCGCCGTACCTCACCAACTCCGGTTTGCACGTTTGGTAGTCACCATTTACTTGACTAACGACCAGCTGAGAATCCCCGTATATAAGGAGGTCTTCAATTCCCATGTCGATGGCGATTTCGAGGCCTGCTATCAGAGCTTCGTATTCAGCTTCATTGTTTGTCCTCGGCTCTGTTAAGAAGAAGGCGAAGCGCATTATCCCTCCTTGTGGAGTTGCAAAGATGAGGTCTATCCCCGATTTGATCATTGGGATACCTTGTTTCTGTTTCTTTACGGAGGACGCTCCATCGAAATAGAGTTCCCATCGGGTACTACTGCCGCTAATCGCATCAAATGCATGCTCGTCCGGCAAATCACAGTTCAGGGGAGAATCGGCCGGTATCGGGTGCTCAGCGAAGAAATCGGCAATGGCCTGGCCTTTCATAGCCTTAAGAGGCTGATACGTTATCGAGAACTCCATCAAGAGCAGGGCCCACTTAGCGAGTCGTCCCGTCAATATGGCTTTCGACATCAAGTATTTAAGGGGATCCACCTTCGAAATGAGATGGACTTCATGTGCCAACGCATAGTGCCTGAGCTTTGTTATCGCGAAGATTAACGCCAAGCAATGTTTTTCAATGGGAGAGTAGTTGCTTTCTGCCCCCAGCAGAACTCAACTTAAGTAGTAGAGTGCTCTCTCTTTCCCCTGATCGTTCTCTTGTGCCCATAATGCGCCTAAAGAACCTTCGAGGGCGGTTGTATAAAGAATGAGGGGTTTTCCCTTGACCGGCGCAGCCAACACCGGAGGGTTCTGCAGGTACTGCTTGATCTCGTCTAGTGCACCTTGACATTTATGATCCCAAGCGAATGGAGTTCCCTTTTTCATCAGGTGGCTGTAAGGACGGCATTTGCCCGAAAGGTTAGCGATAAACCGCCGGATATATGCGAGCTTCCCTTGGAGAGATCGCAACTGCTTGAGGGTTCTTGGCGGAGGCATTTCCATGATCGCTTTAATCTTTGACGGATCTATTTCAATACCTCGGTGTCGAACGATGAATCCCAGAAATTTGCCCGAGGAGACTCCAAACGTGCATTTGAGGGGGTTCATTTTCAAATTATATTGCCGAAGGCGTCGAAATACAGTCTCCAGATGCTTTAAATGATCTTCGTATGACATGCTCTTTACTACGAGGTCATCGATATAGCACTCGACGACGTCGTGTATGAGGTCATCAAAGATCTTTGTCATGGCCCTTTGATAGGTAGCGCCAGCGTTCTTTAGGCCAAAGGGCATAACCCTGTAGCAAAATATACCCAAAGGGGTTCGGAAAGCGGTGTGCTTCTGGTCTTCGGGATGTATTTTTATCTGATTGTATCCTGATGAACCATCCATAAAGGAGAAAACCTCGTGAGTGGACGTGTTATATATCATTAGCTCGGTTACTGGTACTGGGAAATCGTCCTTCGGGCAAGCTTTATTGAGATCCCTGAAATCCACGCATATGCGTACCGTCCCATTCTTCTTCATTACCGGGACGATATTGGCGATCCAGTCGGGATATTGGACTTCTTGGATAAATCCGGAATCGATCAGCTTCTTGACTTCGGCATTGATGCTCATTTCAAGCTCGAGTCGCATCCTTCTTGGCGCCTGCTTGACGGGCTTGATATCTGGGGATATTGCTAATTTATGCACAGCAATCTCCGGATCTAATCCTGGCATCTCGGAGTAGTTCCACGCGAAGCAGTCTTTATGCCGTAGAAGCACGTTCTTTAAAGCAGTCACCCTTTCTTCAGATAGCAGCTCGCTGACAAATGTCGGTCGCGGGTCATCTGCCGATCCCAACTCAATCTTCTTGAGGTTATCTGCAGTGGTATGTATACCATCTTCCAGTTCTTTCGGAGCGGGCGGAAATTCTGAGATCACCTCATCATCGCTATTCTCAAAGCACTGGGGAAGGTCATCTACGTTCTCGGGCTCTTCTCCTAATATCGTAATCGTATAACAAGTGCGAACCCGCTCCCCGGGCTGAGGTGGACCTGGTTCTGCTCTTGCGGCCTTGGGATCGTGCTTTTGTGGTGGCGTTACCTTCCAGCCGTCGAATAAAGCGAATCTGCCCCGTTGGTACTGGTCCTCGACCCAGTTCTTAAAGGTGAAGCAGTCTTCGGTAGGATGTCCTATGGCTTGGTGATAAGAGCAATAACTCAGGTGAGAAGCCTTGTTAGCTTGCTCAGGATGTCTAGACTCTGGAAGCGTGATCATTTGATGCTTTATAGCGAGGTTGAGTAACCTCTCCGTCTTGTCTCGGGGGAAGGAGTACGCTCGACTCATCTTCTTCATGAGGGACAAACCCGAGCCGCTTCTTGATTTATTTCCGTCTCTGCGTCGGGCCTTTCGTACAACGGATTGACGAGGATAAGCGTCTTTGTCTTTTGCAGCATGTTGAAATAGACGTTGCGTCCTGGCCTTCTCGTAGATGGCCATTTCACGGTTGTGGTCTTCCCGAGCTTTCTGACCCACTTTCCTGATAGGCTTGCCCATTCGTTCCTCAAACGACGGACTCGGCGCTTTAATCGCGGGGTCTAGTTTTGATGGGGGGTTGGCATCTCCTGACAGGGCGTCCTCCTCTTCATCAAAGGTATATATAGCGTAGCTGCTATGAGCCCGTTCCCGTTTTCCGGCTCTTGCGTATCCAAGCCCGAGTGTTTCCATCTTCCCGTTGGGCAATTTGCGTTGAGTCCCGGGGACATCCCAAATCCTGTTGTAGAACCGAGCCTGCCGAACGGTCTGTTCTAAGGGTACTCCTTGGCGCTTCAATAGCTTCTTTAATCCATTTGTATAGTATCTGGGCAGACGGATGGGTTGGAGCCTGTCAGGTGTAGCATCCGCGCCATGCCAGATCTCTTTCTCTATTTTCGACTCTGAGGATCGGTAGAATAGGATCACCTTCTCATCCCTTTGCCTGGGAGGGACGTAAAATGTTTGCAGGTCCTGCACATTATTAGCCTGAAGCGTGTCGAGATCCTTGTAGTATTCTCGCGGTACCATGGTGATTTGCAAACTATGGTCATCGCCAGGGGGTGTTTGTATTGACAGCCGATTGGAGAACACGGCATTAACTTCATCTTCTGAATCACTTCCGAAGACCAACATGGGGGCGGGCGTCCCCAGGTTGTTGCGTTGAGATGGCCCTGCATAAACTATCTCTTCCTCTTCTTCGGTATCGCTCCCGAAAACAGGGATGGTGGCGGCGGTTTTGTTCTCCGGATTGCGACATCTTTCTGTATCCTCGAAATCTGGCAAAAAGTACTTCGCATCTTCTTATTTGCGGACTTCGTTCACGGAAAATGGGTTTAACTCACCTGTTACGGTATACTCGAAACCATCCTTAAAGTACTTCATACACTGATGTTGTGTAGAAGGGATGATGTTGTATTCGTGTAACCAAGGACGACCGAGCAAGGCGTTGTAGCAGGTCTTGGCGTCAATGACATGGAATTTGATGTCTGTGACGAGAAGTCCGAAGCGTAACGTTAGTATCACAGACCCGAGAGTCCGTGACGATTGTGAATCAAAACCGGAGATAGTAATTTTGTCACGAGCGAGGTGTTGCACACTCATGCAGATTTCCTTCAACACCCGAACATTAAGGAGATTGACGGAGGATCCATTATCCACCAGAATCTTGCCTATCTTGATATCATGGTAGTACCCGGAGACATATAGGGGACGGTTGTGGTCGCACGTCCCGAGAAGGAGGTCTTCATCACCGAAAGTGATGTCGGCCGTATGCACTTCCTCCAGTTCATCCTTCATCTTTTCAGTGGCGAGGAAGGCTTGGAATTGCTCAGGTTCTTGTAACGTCTTAATTAGTGAGTCTCGCGCTTCTTTTGATAATAGGAGGGCATCGAGAATGCTAAGCTGAGAAGGTAGCTTCCTTAGGTGCGCGAGGATGTTATAGTCCACCTTACCCTTCCTAGGAGGGTCTTTGGCAGCCAGCTCTCTCATGACTTGGTCATCTAAAGTGATATCTTCAGTGACCTTTTCCTTTCCCTTATCCTTTCTACTTACGGGCCCGAGATTCTTTTCTGGGAGTGTGCGATTGCGCAGCTGAATGTTCTCGCAGATCTCCGATTTCTCCTCTTTCCCTAAAACGGATTCTTTGAAGAGAGGGCCCAGAGCGATTTCTTCATCAGAGTCGCTCCCAAAGGTGAGAACTTGTGACCCCCTGGCGTTTACCATGTAACAGTTGCCAGTAGTTCTGTCGTGCCCATCGATAGTACTTCTTCGCTCCCGACGGCTCTTGCGTTTCATGCGCTTAACATGTTGCCGACGAGCAACATATCCTTGCCACCATATCTTAAAGGCGTCGCACTCCTCTGTGGGGTGTGATATTTTCCGGTGATATGCGCAATAATCAGGGTGCCTCTCCACCCCATCGTGTGTGTTTCCTTCCGAGGGCGGTAGCTTCATCCCCATTGACATGGCTTTGGCAAACCTTTTTCTCGTCTTGAATATCTTCTTGTCTACTTCGGATGCCTTTCGCTCTGGTAGTTCAACTCTTTCGTTCAGTTGCCCGCATTTGGCTCCTTCCGATGTGGCCATCTTACGCTCCTGGTCCGCTTTACATTTTAGACGAATCTCGTCTAGAAAAGCGTCGATCATTTCGTCTGTTGGCCATGCACGCTCTGGTACAGGCTCTGCCTCCAGCTTCTTAGTGCCAGGAGTTTTCCCATCATCGGTAAACGAGTGGGAGATTATGTTACAACTCGCCACATATCCTTCGGATTCATCCGAAGAGCTCTCTCCATCATCTTCCTCTTGAAAGATGTGGTTGAGGAACTCTTGCAGTGTGACAGGAGTTCGCGCCTTTTGATTGTATTCTTCCAGCGCGTCGATTTGCTTCTGCAAGTTCGTGTGCTCGTTTCCAAGCTTCACGGGCTTCTTGGATTTCTTCTTCTTTTTCTTCGAAGATTTTGACGATTGGGCGTGAGTATTTGGGCTCTTATCGCGAGTCTTTGTAGTTGGGCGGCGCCTTAGCATCCCTTCGATAATTTGAGGTTCAAGAGGGTCCTTCCATTCGATCGCAGGGCACGCATGAAGGTCTCTCAGCATTCTTTTGGTTTTAGTTGATAGCACGACCTCCCATGGAGCTTCTTCAATAAAGGAGCAGGTTGCCCCCGGTGTATCTGCTTTCTTAGGAGTATGCGGTTGTGGTGGGTTCACCTTCCACTTTTCGGACAGTACAAACTTCCCCTGGAGGTATTGATCTTCAATCCATCCTCGGTGGGTTGCGGCGGTCGCCTTGGATTTGGCAGGCTTATAAGTCTGTTGCGTATTGCCAGCTCGAATAACCGTTTCGTCTTGTCTCGTGGGAACGAGTAGGGACGCTTCATCTTCTCATTATAATACCGACGTCTTTCCTCCAGTTGATCTGCCGGTTTCGGGGCGTTAGGTTGCTGTTGGGCATTCGCAACAAAGGTTGCCCTTCCTTTACCCTTGTCATTCCGAGGTTCCGACTTCGGGGGAGGTGGTCTATGACCCATCTGGTCCATCTGAGCCAACTTGTCGATTAAATCCTGGAATGTGGTTGGCTTAAAGAACATCATAAACTGGGAGATAGTTGCGTGGGGGTCTAGGGTTCCTACGAACATGCCCACTGCGGGTGCCTCCTCAATGCGTTGTTCACATCTCGACCACAAGTTCCGCCGGCGTATAGCATACTGGACCCAGGTTTCGCCTGGTTTTACCCTGGCGTTAATCAGTGCAGTTATTGGAGTGCGTTCGCTGGCACTTGCGAATCGCTGAGTGAATAACAACTCCATTTCAGCGAACGTTTTGATAGAATCGTTCGGGAGTTCCGAATACCATTCGAACGCGGTTTCTGATAAGCTGCCCACGAACTGGCGGAGCAACAGTTTATCATCACCGCCGGTGTTACCGCAGAGGGCCCGGAACTGGGCGACATGTTGATGGGGGTTGCCGGTCCCCTTGTACACGTGGAATTTTGGTATCGTATAGCCTTGCGGGTATTTGATTTGGTCGTACCAGCTTGGATACGGCCGCCCCGTTTTCACGACTTGACCAGTTGCCTCAGTCGCATGATGAACCCGGATTTGCTAGGCTATGTAGTCAGCCAAGTCAGCCTTAGAGATTGCCTCCTCCTTGGCCGTCGAGAGGGCTGGTGGTGGATTTGACGTTTCTCCTCGGTCGTCTTCAAGCACGATTGGGGGATCCTCAACGGGTAAGTCCTGCTGGATCATCATTCCTATCATATCTTGGAAGAGAAGGCCCATACGTTGTACGTTGGCCGCTTGTTCAGCAGCTTCTTTGTCCTTTTTCTCCAGTATCCGGCGAAGGAATTCAGTGTCGGTTTCTTCCTCCTGGCGCGCGTCTGAGGACGTTTCTGGGTTTTCTTTTGGCCCGGTAAGTGCGGCCATAGCATTCATCATTTCCTGAAGCTTTTGTTGCTGCTCCTGGGCCTTCGTCACGGATCGGGTTAGCGGTCGGTGGCCCGTAGAAGTACGGCTTTCCTCCTTTCCAGAGGCCATGTAAACAGTGTGCACCACCATGCCTCCAGACTTAGGGCGTCTGGGCTCAGTGCTTTTAGCCGTCGTTGCATGCCGGGGGGTCTTCTCTGGCCTCCTCCTTTTATGAGCCAGTTGATCAACAGCCTTTTGGGGTTTAGCCTGGTGACCAGCTTCCGGTTGGATTTTCAGCTTCTTGTGCTGGCGGGAGAAGTTTGGATCGATGATCGAGTCTCGGGCATGACGCCAAACCTTATAGATTTTGGAAGACAGCCGTTGAGGAGATCGGGGCTGTTCGGGTTTTATTTCCACAACCTTTTTTAATGGGGGAGGAGACCTCTTTAGCACTGCAGTAGGAGAATTCCTTCGCACCTTATTTATCATTTCGAAGCTGTTCCCAGTTGGAACAGCAGCATTAACTTCTGCCACCGGGGCTGATGGAGTCAACCCGGAGGGGGAGTTGCCCCCAGCCTTCCTTACTCGGCGCCAATGGCGACGTCGAGCGTGTCGAGCGAACGGCGTAGGGTCAGCGGTGAGAATGGTTTCGTCTTGCCCCCTGTCTGGGTGGGGGGTCGCTGTTGGTATTAGCCTGTCAAAGACCGATGTCCTTTGGGCAGCAGGAGCGGGAGCTGAAGCCGTCAATCTTGTAAAGACCGACCTTTTGGCCGGAGAAGCTGCCTTGACGACTTCGGGGGCAGGAGCGGCCACCTTCTTAGAAGCAGCCTTCTCTGAGATTGTAGGCCCCATGATGGGTTCGCAGGATTTCTGGCCCAATCTAGAGAAGACCGAGGCGTTGACGTTGGGCGACTCATTGAGAGGAGCCGCGGCAGGGGTAAGACGATCAAAGACCGACTTCTTGAGAGCTTCCGTTGTCAGCACTGGAGCGGTGAAGCTTGTCGGCGGGAGCATGGTCCCAAAGAACAATCCTGTGGTGGCACGAGTGACCTGTTCCACGGGCATTGTGAATAGCGAAGCAGCTTGGGGTCCGTAGGCTATACCTCCTGACGAGGCAGAGCGTTGGTTGCAATTGCAGTCTGAGCAGTTGGAGAATTTCGCAGAAGTAGAAGCCATCGATCCTTTGCTTTCTGCAATAAGCGAGACGCCAATTCTTAGTATCTTGAAACCCAAGGGCAACCAATAGCGAACCGCGATTGGTTCGCGAGTCACGACACACGAAGTGTGGAGTGGAAAGAGAAAAAGGTCCCACCGGGCGTGCCAGAATCTGTTCCCCTCCGAACGGCGGCGCGCAGGACTGCGATGTCCTGGCGCTGAGATTCGGGACAGATGCTAATTGGTGCTATCCGTCCACCTCTCCGAAGATGCCAAGTTGATTTATGGCACCATGTATCGAAGGTTTAGACGGATGCGGCCGATGTAGCAGACTTCGTCAGATTCCCCCTCATTTGAGGGGTTTTTGATTGTGGGGACGCTCTTCCCTGCAGGCGCAAGCCCCTGCAGTTAATTACGTTACCGCGTTGCGGTAACAACTTTCTCCTTCTCCAGATGGTCACTTCGTGTCGTGGGTGTTTGTTTTGTGTTTTGTTGCCCGTGGATTGTTTACGGAGACTGAGTTATGTCGTCGCCCGTAAGGCGTGGACTAGTCCAAATCCGTATTATCTTAGATTTGGGTTTGGGGGTTTGGTTTGAGGATACGTCAGCCATACTTGAGGCTAAGATCAACTCAAACGTTTGTTAAGGATACGTTAGTCCAGTTTGAGACTAAGATCAACTTAACGGGATCGTTTAGATCCGACAAAAGAGCATTTGGGCTCTAATGTTCCAGTTTAAGGACATAGTGGTCCATCATATGTATGGCCGTCGGGACCCGTCACCTCTCTGACGACGTTGAAGGATTACAACGACGGATGTCAGAGGAGTTCAGAGATGTACCCTCGAGCCAGAGTTAATTGGGGGGCTTCATAGTCCAGTCTGTTTGAAGGTTTAAGGATACGTTAGCCATCTTTGAGGCTAAGATCAACTTAAACGGGACCGTTTAGATCCGACAAAAGAGCATACGGGGCTCTATTGTTCTAGTTTAAGGACATTGCGGTCCATGGGTAGTTTAAGGACGTTGCGGTCCATTGTTAGTTTTAAGACATCTCGGTCAAGGTTAAGGACGTCGTAGTCCATGGGTTTAAGGACCCCACAGTCCATTGTTAGTTTTAAGACATCTCGGTCAAGGTTAAGGACGTCGTAGTCCATGGGTTTAAGGACCCCACAGTCCGGTATGTGCTCTGGATGCTTCACACGGGTTCACTGCCGTGCTCCGCGAGGACCAGGCTCCTCTCTGGACGTTTTCCATGGGGTCAAAGAGTGACATTATCCGCGTTCCACATAACCAAGAATTTTGCATTAAACACGGGTTTAAGGACCCTACAGTCCATATCAATGTGTGGTCGTCGGGACCCGTCACCTCTTTGAAGACATTGAAGGATTACAATGCCAAGTATCAAAGGAGTGAAGAGATGTACCCTAGAACCGGAATGGCTTAAATAGTCTTTGACCCAATTTGGGATCAAGACCGATTAATTATGTTATGAGCCCATTGGCCCAGTTAATCACAAATTGAGGACTTATGGCCATCTTGGGCTAAGTCCAATCAGGAGAGGCTTTGCCTCCATCCATTTAGCCAATTGGGCCAAAGCCTAGTGTTAAACACTACAGAGCAATCAATGTTGAACACTGGGAATGAGGTTGAAAAGTTAGTGTTTAACACTAAAAGATAATTGGTGTTAAACACCAGTAACAAGGCTTTTCAAATCAGTGTTAAACACTAAAACAGATCAGTGTTGAACACTGGCAACAGAGCCCAGATTAGTGTTAAACACTAAGGTAGTCAGTGTTGAACACTGCAAATAAAGCTTTTTTATTAGTGTTGAACACTAAGGCCCAACAGTGTTTTAACACTGGGTTCGGGAGTTTCAATTTAGTGTTAAACACTAAGGCAAGAGGGGTCACGTGGCAGCACGTGAGAGCGCCCTCCCTTCATTTATTCTGCTGAGATTATCGCGTCTTTCAGAGCATCACGTGCCATCACGTGATGGGCATTCAAATGCCTGTGTATTAAAGCTTCTGTCAAGGGTCACGTGGGTCACGTGGGGTGCTGCCTCAAAGGGGTTTTCTGTAGATCTCCTGGGGGGGTCACGTGGTGACACGTGACCCTGCCTCTATGTATATTGTTTAGAGGATCTGTTAATCTTTTCCAGGAATTAAATTCCTCGTAGGGTTAAACCCTGACAGTAATTTCAGAGGAATTAAATTCCTACTTCCTCTTAAAGGTTTATATTCTGAATAGAGTTGGACTCTGAATTTTCTGTAGGAATTAAATTCCTCATACGTGTGAAGAACCAAATAGGGTTAAACCCTAATAAAAGCTTTTAAGGAATTAAATTCCCACTCTCTTGTTAAATTATGATCAAGGGAATTAAATCCCCGCTGTTCCAACAGAACTAGGTTCTTAATTAGGGTTAAACCCTGTTTCTCTTTGTTCTGAAGGAATTAAATTCCCATGACACAGGGTCAAACCCTAATTTTATTTTAAAGGAATTAAATTCCTATAGTTCTGTGAGAATTAAATTCTCGTGCTTCCGTTCCCTCTCTATGTTTTGGATCTGCATGGCAGGATCTCGACCCATTGAGAATTAAATTCTCAACCTCAAGGGGAGATGTGCACTTTGCAGATCCTCTATTAAAGAGAGAAGAAATATGTTCTTCTGTTTTATATATCAGAGTTAAACTCTGTTGAGAATTAAATTCTCTTTTCCTTCAAGGAGCCTTCCCTTTCTTACCTAGGGTTTTCTTTTGCAGAAGATCCAAGTTTCTCGAAGTATCAAGGCTCTCTCCCCTTTCTTTCCTCTGCGTATATATCTATATATGTGTCTCTTGGCTCCTATTTATAGGAGAAGCAGCCGAGTCAATTAGTTTTTGATGAATCTTCATTGAGAGATTTGATTTGCATCCATCATTCGTTTTGGACCTTTGGATTATTAGGTGAATTTTATTCACCATTGGATTTCAAGTCCCGGGATTCTCCTTTGTTGTTTCGGTTAGATTTAAAGGGGAAATCTTTCCAAACCCGAGATTTTCCCATAGATAGATGATATTTCATTACCTCTGAATCTTTAATTCGATTAGTTCCAGATAGTCGCTTTCCTTTGGAAAGATTTGAATCTCTTTCGGAATTTGATTCTGTTGACAAAATGGGCTTTGAAAGCCGGTCACGTATGACCACGTGATCCATGGTCACGTGTGGGCACGTGACCCCCTTAGGAATGAGCCTTCTTCTTTCTTTTTGCGCTGTCTTCTGGTTGTTGCTTAACCGTCACGTGCCACCACATGACCCCTGGTCACGTGTGAGCACGTGACCCTCGTCTGGACTCTTTTTCTTGATTTAACTGGAGAACAATTCTGATGTTTTGAGCGTCACGTGCCAACAAGTGACCCTGGTCACGTGGGAGCACGTGACCTCTTCCGAAGCTTTTTCCTTGATTTGATCAGGAAGTGTTGGGTCTTTGCTGCTGCTTTTAAATGTCACGTGCCGACACGTGACCCAGGTTACGTGGGAGCACGTGACCCTTACTGAAGCCCTTCTTTTTGATGTAGTCGGGAAACTGAACTTGCTTTGATGATTCTTTTAGATGCCACGTGCCCACACGTGACTGCTGGTCACGTGTAAGCACGTGATCCTTTTCTGAAGCTTTTCCCATAAGCTTTCCTGATTTTAAATCGGGAAACAAAGACCACACAAGATTTCAATACCGTTGTTTTCAGGAGGAGAACAGAGAATACAATTCCACTCATTGCTGGCAGTCACTGGAGGAAAGAATCCCATTTTCAATGAGCTGGTATATTGGCGCAATCTCAATCTGCATAATAACTTAGAATTCATGCACATCGATAAGAACGTATGCGAGCTACTCCTTAACACATTATTGAATGTGAAATCCAAATCTAAGGATACATTGCGGTGAGACAGTGGTTCTTATAAGAGAGGTTGCGTCCAGAATTGCATCCACGAGAAGCTGGAAATGGTAGATGGTCAATTCCTGCAACGAAGTACATGATGTCTACTAGCGAGAAGGGTGCTTTTCTCAAAGTTCTTAAGCAAGTAAGCATCCCTAACGGTTACTCATCAAATCTATTTAAGTGTGTGGACATGAAACATAAAGAACTTTCTCATCTTAAAAGTTACAACCGCCATGTGATCATGCAACAGTTGATGCCTGTTGCAATTAAGGCGTTAAAGGATATAGTTGTTGTCTCGGTTGTGACGGATCTTTGTCATTGTTTCCAAGATTTACGCTCTAAGGAATATAGGGCGGATGATTTTTGAAATATGGAGAACAAAGTTCCTATCATTCTCTGTAGATTGGAGATGTTGTTTCCTCCTATGCTTTTTATAATCATATTGCATCTCACATTTCATCTTTCATGAGAGGCGCATTTAGGTGGACCCGTAAATTATCGATGGATGTATCCATTCGAAAGGTAAGCAATGGTTACGTATTTAATAGTTGACTTTAACTTTCGAATAATATTTATTATATCATCAATTAAACTTACCAAAATAAAATCCACAGGTCTATGTTTAAGATAAAACAATATGTTCGTAATAAAGCTAGACCTGAGGGGTCGATTGCCGAAGGGTCTCTTGCCGAGAAATGCATGACATTTTTTTCTATATCTTGAAGGGGCTGTGACTGCGTTTAACAGGCCGCGCCGTAATGAGGACGTCATGGATAACAAGGGACAAGGATTAATATCTGTCTTCCGTAGAGGTGGAAAAATAATAAGTGTCGTGAACCATGTTGCACTTCGTAGTGAGGAACTTGACACAATACATAGATATGTATTATTTAAGTCTAAGGAGGTCGACGTATTTCAAGAGTATGTATATAATCTAGTTCATAGTATATAATATGATTTCAAGCTAATATGTTTCTCAACACATAAATATGAAATTAACTAATTGCATTGTTTCATACTTAGATTATGGAAAGCTCAATACAGACCACCAAAGGGTCAATCGCTACCGAGGCATATCGATAATGCTCGAAATCGAGAATTTGCAACATGGTTTAACCATTTTGTAAGTTTAACACTAAAATATATTCAACTATATAATTCATGTCCCATCTCATAAACTAAATGCGATTTTGAAATCTTATCTTGCCTTATTAGGTCTATACAGCCGTAAATGCCAATATAACAGAAGATATAAAAATACTTACATCTGAACCAGATCCGGTAGTTGAGCGTCTTACTGGTTAAGTTGTTAATGGATATAGATTTCATACACAAGCTAGAGATACACATAGAAAGTTCCAAAACTACAGCGTTTTTTTTTAAATCAACCATAAGAGGTTACGCATCGTCTAGATATCTTAATCCAACCACGTAACGGCTTGACTACTATGGTGTGCTGCAAGATATAGTGCATGTATATTATCGTGCGCATAGGGTTGTCTTATTCAAGTGCCTGTGGTATGATCTCAAGACAGAACAAAGAGGATACAAAGTAGAAAACGTCCTACTCATATTATATTCATCAAAACTTGCATTCAAAAAAGAGCCTTACATATTAACGAGTCAAGCACGCCAATATATTTATGTCTCAGACCCTAGTGATGCTGAGTAGCATGTCGATATCAGCACAAATCTGCGAGACTATTGTAACATGGGAAATTCTGATGAAAATCTTGAAATTAGATGTCCATGCATGCCATTTATATCATTACAAGACCTGACTATGGATATCGATGACATTAGCCTTTCAAAAGCTGACATTGCTCCAGAGATTGTTGTAGAGAACAGATCATCAAGGTCCGCTGCCCGTAGACGAAAAGAACAACACGTGAACCAGACCAATTCATCAATGACTCCGAGCAAAATTCAGCGAGGGAGAGTAATGCTACAGAGGATGATGATTGCTAAATTTTACTTTTCTGCACTATTCATAATCTTGTAGACAATTAAACACTTCAGTTTATCACAATTTTCTTTTTCGTCTCCTTTATATACATGCAGATTTTAGATATGCAGAATTTAAATTATGTATTGAATATCTTGACTGTGATAAATTTACTCTCATCTACAACTATATAATTTTGCTTAATTGTTTCTTGAAATTGTTATTGCATATGTATGCTGCATTAGATATTTTTCAAGATTTGAGTTCGTGATGTGGTCATGGACGTAGACAGTCTAAGAAGGACGTAGCATCCAGCTCGTCGAGTCGGGGACCTGGGAAAAAGGGCCCCATACAGGAAAAGATATATAGGGTTGTGGCACAGATGACCCAAAGATCGAGGTGCATTTGTCGGCGATTAGGGATTTCGTTGAGCCCGGGACGAAATAGCTAAATAAATTCTATGCCTCAATATTTAACAACGAAAACGGAATGCCGCATTGCGTGAAATTCGGTTCCAGTTATGTCCCTCTAGATTGAACGGCGAAAGTTTTGGAGGCCAAGAAGCAAACGGCCTTAGATAAGATTTTGGTAAGGTTATTTAATTAAGCATTCATTTATTACTTTTGCATATATGTGTATATGATAATACCTTTTCGGTGCTTCTTTGTAGACACGCTTTACCGTAATATGGTGGATTGACAGCGCTCCTGTACTTCTTCACGCCATCTTAAGGAGATTGTTTATATACATGTCGAAGAGTTGGTGATCATAAGCACTCGGTCCATAAGAAATGAAAGGATGCTCCTACCGATGCAGCGAAATGGGCGGTGTAGCCATGATTTGGACAGACGAGTACTGGACCGCCATGATAAAACACTTCTGTTCGAATAAATTTAGGGTACGTATATTGATTAAACTGTAAAACCATTAGGCATTAATCTGTCAATTAATATGAGATGTTATATCATATCTAAATGCCAGGAGATGTAACGACTCTGAATTTACTGTACGGAATTTTCCGGTTTAATGTACAGAAATGAGTTATACATCCTGAGATTGGGTTATAAGTTAATTTTGTTAAATAACAGCAAGAAATAACTTGTAATTCACTGGTAAAGCCCCTGCACTGCTGTGATGTAGCCCCTGTGTTCGATCCCCATCAGACACATTATTTTTTCTGATTTTTCTTTTTAACTTTTTGGAAGCCCAAAAGTTTACACGTGCTATACACATAAAAATGAAAAGTCAAAAAAAATCAAACATGTGAAAAATGGAGTTAACACTGACTTGTACACGTGGCACAAATCCAACGGCTCAACTCCTCAGATCGGCCGGCAAAAATGCCATCTAGGCCAATACCGATGGTCAACAGTAGCCAATGAGGCCCGGGCTTTGCACACTCGACGTTTCCCCTACCCCTAACTCCTCTGCACTGTTTGATTGTGCAATCAAACAGAGCCCCTTCAATTCACAATTTATCATCTTTTTAATACATTTTAATTCACCATTTTAATTCCAAAACCCTAATTCTACACTATAAATACCACCCCACACTTTGGCTCAATATCATTCTGAAAATTCTAGCCAAAAACTTTCAAAATTTCTTAAGTACAAGTGGAGTAAAAGAGGAGTTAGCAAGCGATTAACTTCCAGCGATGATTGAAGCAAATTCCGGCGATCCCGCGACGCCACGAAATTCAACTCTCTTTCTTCAACCTTTCTTTGAGCTAATCTACTAGTAATTCCCTTCTAATCTTCACTTCTCTTCTTTAAAAATTTATTTCAAAACTTATATCGGTAAGTGGAGTTAATACCGATATCCTTTTTTCTAAACCCTAGAAAACTTCTTATCTTCATTCTTTGATCAACCAATATTTTATACTATACTTGTAACCTTAAACCCTAATATTTAGAATCAAAATTTCATTAAAATTCTCAAGTAAAATAACTTTAATTTAAGTTTTTCATTTAAATACCATGAACTTTAAACATCACCTCTTTTAGTATTTTGTTAATACTTTACCTATAGAAAACTTCACGGGATAATGACCTACTTCTCACATACACACATGGTTTCATAGCACGATACCGCTTTTGTGTGAATTTTTGTTACGAGTACAACTTTACATTAAAATACCATTTACTATAAAAAAAACCGGATTTTTTTTAAACGGTGTTTTAAATTCTTTTACGATTATGCCTCTACAACCCTTTTTAGGGGACCCGCTATTGGATGGTGCGGATTATCGTACATCCTTAGGCTAGTAGAGCGAGATGCAGACCTCCTCACGGAGCATTCGGTCTCGAAAGGTTTTAAATACGGTTTTTAAAAAAAACGCATTTTTTCTAATTAAATAAAAATTAATTTTTAATAATTATATAAAATTAAAAAATCCATATATTTTCAAAATATAATAAATTTACATTTTTTTAAATTAAAGTATTACAAGTTTCACCAAAATACCATTAAGATACCAACAAAAGACAAGTTTTACAATAAAATACCATGAACTTTCCAAGCAAAGCTATTATTACTAAAATATCTCAAATCCTTAAAATTCATGTCCATGAAAACTGATTGTTATGTGAGATTTAGTGCTTACGTGTTTTTGAAATCAAATAATTAACCGCAATCAAGAACGGTGTCGCTTGGTAGCTAGACGGTTGAGTACGGGTCGGTCCACAGAGATTACGTATATTTTCTAGTTGTTCTAACGAGTCAATTCCTATTTGTGGTAGGTTTTGATTTTCAATAAAAACTAAAGTTGAGTTTGAATAGGATTAAAACCTTGCTAAGGTTAGGATTAGGTTAGTTTGGAAAGTCAATTATTCTCACCATTTTCTTTGCCCTAGTTAAGAACTTTTAGTTGTTAAGGTAATAGTTAACAAATAGGATTAGCACGATCGGGAAGAAACTAGGTTTCTTCCCTTTTGTCCTTGTCCGTCCTTTCTTAATTCTTACCCTAACCTCTATGGAAAACAATCACAACCGGTCTTTAACTATAGAATCACCGCTACCTCGTAGGATAAGGTGTCGTAGTGAGCGGTGTGTGTATGTATGCATAGAGCCTACTTTAAAATGTTGAACGGGCAAGAAAGGGATGAGAGATTTTTATTTCTCAAACTTTCCCCTAACCTAACCCTAACAAGTGAAGAACTACTCACTCATTAGGGAATTGATAAACGAGTTCATTTTTTATGGTTTTTTATTTAATAACTACGGCAGATAAAAAATTGCGAAAAATAACTACGGCAGAGAAATAAAATTGCTAGAGAAATAACTAGGACAGAAAAGAAACTTACTTTATTGATGCACTCCTTGATAATTACAATGAATGGAAATTTTAAACTTAGGAATTAAAAAGAGGCATGCTCCAAAAAAGAGCAGTAGGATTCCTATTTATAGAGAATAGAAACCCTAGGGTTTACATCTAATCCATATCTAGAATTACAAAAATACCCTAAGAAAACCGTGTCAACGCACCGACTCCACCGACACGCACCGACACGCGCCGACTCATGCACAGCATGGCCGTGGATCCGTGGCCATAAGCATGGTTTGGCCGCGGTTCCGCAGCCATATAGTGGGCTTGCTGGCTCATTTTTCTAGGGTTGCTTTCTGTTGCTTTTTCCCTCTGGTTTCTTCACTTGGTTTTTCAGAATGTCTTCTAGTTTCTTCCAGATTTCTACAGTGCAGAATGTTGTGGACTTTTACCGTTCGCTTCGTGCTGAAGTCTTGAATCTTGTGCTGCCTTTGTACTTTGTGCAATCGAACTGTTTGCTGATCTTCGTTTGTTCCTCGAACTGTAGGCGGCATGATAAAAATTCTTCTATTTGTTGGTCGTAATCTCACTTTTGTAGGGTCTTTTCACCGTTTTCACAGTATTGTTCCGAGAACCTGTAACCTGCAACTATTTAGCAGACATGGATCAAAAGCATCTATTTATTAGTAAAATGATTAAGAATTGGGAATATAATAATGCAAAATTATGATATAAACAAATACCCCCAAACTTATGTTTTGCTCGTCCCGAACAAAACTAGTTTATTCTCGAAAAAGACTAACCTCACTTTCGCAGGGAAACGCGATTGCACTGAGCATGTGCAACAAGCCGTTAAAGCTCTAGGTGTCTCTAGTAGGAGAAGTGTTGTCTCCTGAGGGTTTTCAGCGGATACTACCCACAAAATCCGATCAATTTGGCCTATAGACTTTAATTCTTCAATTCGGTTTTCTAACAAGAAATTCTATTATCTTCAACTCAGAAATTATCAACCCGTGTTTTTCACACTCACTTATCATTTAACTTAAGATTGTATATGTCCTGTAAATTTATTTAGCTTTTAGCATCTTTTGAATTTTTCTTCTAAGGTTTCATCTCAACTTAAGAATTTTTATCATCTCTACTAAAGATATAAGTCCAATTTTTCATTCCTATCTCTCATCCAAACCCCAATCATATACCCCTACGTGTGTGTATGTATCACCCCTACACTTGGAAATTCTTACTCTTGTTCATCGTCCAAAGTACTTTTAGTTGGTGAATTTTTAGATGAAATTGCTCACACATCCTTCATTGCACCGTTAATACTTCTTGAGGTACTAACGACATTACAAAATGTGTTTGCACATTAAGACGTAATTTCTCGTCTTGTAATACCTAAGGCTTTTAGCAGTGACTCCCAAACCAGTTGTTCTAAGGCACTAGGTGATAAAACTCCCTCGCTATATATATATATTTTTTTACGCGGCCTTAAGTAACTACAAAACCAGTGTTCATTTTTTTATATCTCTTTATTCACACTTATAATTTTATTTTCCTTCATACTAAGGATTTTAAACAAGAGCATTTCAAGGTATCCTCTACTATTCCAAATTTCAAGGTTCGTGTTTGTACAAGTTGTAGGGTATATATTTTCAGAATTTAGACTTAAGCTTAGAAATTATTTTTCAGACTTACACTTCAATAAAAATTTCAATACTCTTCCTTTATTTTGACTTAGCCCAAGAAGTGAACACAAAATTTGCATATTTCTAAGTAAACTACAAGGACATATATTTTCTACCGTTAAATTTTTAAGAAAGGTTATTTTTAGGGTTTTTAATTTACTAAGTGTAGGATCTAGTTTTTCCTAGCTAGTTAACCGACTTATCAAACTTAAGTCAATTATGGACAAAATTGAATTTTTCAATTTTTATAATTTTTAAAAAATTTCAATTTTTATGGGTTTTAAAATAAGTATGCAAAAATATACATATGAATGCGAAGGAAAAAACATTACCGAGCACACCCTCAAACTTAAACTTGACAGTGTCCTCACTGTCAGGCTACACCAAGAGGGTCAAAATTGTCGGCACTCCCCTGTTTATTTTTTATATATATATTTTTATTTTATTAAAAATGGAAATTTACAAAAATACCCCAAAATATTTTTTTTTTATTTTTTATATTTACAAGTGGTAAACGTACTCCCAATCATACGGTTAGCTAAAATTCATTTTCTTTCTAGAGCCAACAAAATCTCCCCCAAACTTGAATTAAACAATATTACAAGTCAATGCCAAGCTTTGCAAAAGCCAAAAGTCAATACCAACCATTCGAAGAATTTATCAGTGAAACACAGCGGTTGGTGGAAGAGGATGTTGTCTAGAATCATGAAGAAGTAGGGAAGAGATGAGTGGTGTAATAGAAATGGATTGCATCTCAATTTGAAGAGACAACAAAGTGATTGTGACGATAGATTACTCGCATTTTTGTGATTGTCAAGAAGAAGGGGCTAAGGTTCAATTTCTTTTTGGGGTTGATTTATCTCCACATACGTGTTTGCTAAAAATGCGAGCTCATCAGTGAAAATTTCCTCAAAGCTTTCATCAATACCCCGAAGAATAATATCATCAGAAAGAATGGGGTGATCTCTAGACTCCATGAAAAATTCATAATCAGTGTTAAATGCTGACCCGGACAACTTAATAGAAGAGTCCGTATGTGTATAATATATAGTTGGGTCAAACAACGTATGAATAGAATCTAAATCGGCATCCTGAAGCGGATCAAATTCGCTGCTGTCGACATCCATTAATTCGACAGAACATGCATGAGCAGAAGGTTCGGAGGGCAGACTTCCTATCTTGTAAATGTTGAACTCACTTGACATCTTCCCGAAGGATAGAGTCATAGAACCGTTACGACAGTTGATTACAGCATTGGAAGTGGCCAAAAATGGTCGATCGAGAATCAACGGAATTTGGTTCCGTGGGTTAGCCACAGGCTGCGTGTCTATAACAATGAAATCAACGGAGAATATGAAGTCCCCTACATTGATCAACACATCCTCTAACTCACCCCCTAGGATGGGTGATGGATCGATCGGCCATTTGGAGAGTACAATGAGTGGGTTTCAACTTTTCAACACCTAATTGCTCATAAACGGAATAGGGAAGCAGGTTAACACTGGAACCAAGATCTAAAAGTGCACGATTTATGTTCTTATCCCCAATTATTATTGAAATTGTAGGACAACCAGGGTCCTTTCATTTTTGGGGCAAAGGTAAAGGTTGGGTAATAGCATTGCTCACGGCACTAGCTACGAATACTTTCTTGGGTACCTGAGACTTCCTCTTCTTGGTGCATAAGTCCTTCAAGATTTTAGCGTAAGAAGGGACTTGTTGGATTGCATCCAAGAGAGATATGTTAATGCTAACCTGTTTGAATAACTCCACAATCTTCTCCATTTGTGGAGTTTGTTTATTGGATCTCAACCTGTTTGGAAATGGAATGTTTTGAAAATTTGTTGAGTCCAATATTTGTGGAGTAGATTGCGGAGTTGGAACGGATCCCATTGTTGGTGTTATCGTGGAGTGAGATGTGGGTCCGTTCAAATTAGAAGCAGTAGAGCCTTGTGAAGAATGAAGAACAGGCTCTGAAGATGAAGATGAAGAAGAAGAAGCGGCGGCCGGGGTTTCATCACTAATACCCACATTATTGTGCAACACTTTTCCAGATCTCAACGTGGTCACAGCATTTACATTATGATTTTGTTGTTCATAAGCAACATGTGCGTTGTGTGTGTGACCGGCATTTGGCAATGGTTGAGACGGAAGCTTTCCCTTTTCTCGCTCGCTTAACGCAGCATTCAGTTTTGCAATTTGGGCCTCAATTGTTTTGATGCTCTGATCATGTGAAGCACTGTGTTGCACCAAAGACTCAATGGAAGACTGGATGCTTGCTGAGGATTGTGTAGAATATTTTAAAAATGCATCCAGACTTATTTCTAGCGAGGAAACCTTATCGTTATTTGGCTGAACAAAATTGTTTTGAGGATAAGAGTTGTTGGGTACAAAATTGTTCATTTGGTTTGGATAAGGTTGGGGTTGGAAAGGTTGCTGATATTGAGTTTGTTGAGGGGCTTGTTGTTGTGGAGGAGGCCTTTGAAAGTTGTTGTTACCTTGGAATTGTTGTTGATTTTGATTTCAAGCAAAATTTGGGTGGCTTCTCCAACCAAGATTGTAAGTTGAAGAGTATAGATCATTTCTTTGTCTTTGCTGAAAGGCAGTATTGACATGACCTTGTCCTTGGACAGGTAGATTGTAAGGACACTCTTCAGTAAGATGGGACGGATCCGAACAATAAGCACAAATAGTGCGTGGGGGTAAAGCTGGGGCAGGAGAAGGCGATGAGAATTTGCTCTCAATTGCTTCTAGTTTTTTCGTGAGTGCAGCCATTTTGGCCTTCATTGCAATCGACATATCAAGTTGATGTATGCCTGCCCTAGATTGACCTGATGAAGTGGATGAAGTGGTCTTAGTGCTTTCCCACTGAAGTGTTTGTTCAGCAAGATCGTCGAGAAATTGCCAAGCTTCCTCGCTTGATTTTGTAAAAAAGTGACCTTGACAAATGGTTTCCAACAACTGCTTAGTTGCTGGATTCATTCCTTCGTATAAAGTTTGGCAAAGTTGCCAATTCTCGATACCGTGGTGAGGGCACTGAACAAGGAGCTCCTTAAATCTTTCAAAACACTTCTAAAAAGGTTCGGAAGGAAGCTGGGAAAATTGAATAATTTCATTGCGAATTCTCACGGTCTTGTGGTGTGGGTAAAACTTTTTTAGAAAAGCCTTAACAAACTCTTCCCAATTTTTTATGGAGTGTGATGCTGTGCTATATAACCATTTTTCAACTAGGTCATATAAAGTGAATGGAATGACACGTAGCCTTATAGCATCATCAGAAGGTTGTGTGGTCTTCATCATTGCGCAAACATTCTGGAATTTGTTTATGAAGATGTAGGCATCTTCGGATTCCAGCCCGTGAAATTTGGGCAACATATTGATGAAGTGTGGTTTAATTTCAAAGTTATCCCCATTAGCCGGTGGAAGTGAAAGACAAGTGGGAAGTGTGGTGCGGATGGGATGGAAAAGATCCTGGAGCGCGATTCGTTGGGGCGCTTCGACAGGAGGGTGTGGTGGGTTATTCGCACCTAATGGAGGTGGAATCAGTCCCGCAGGTAATGGGTTGTTAGGATTGAATCCCGATATCTCCTTAGAAAATGATGAATATGAAGATGAAGGTAAAGAAGTGGAGGGAATTTCGACTTCGGAGTCGAAAGCGTCGTCAGTCGGCACTAACGAGACACGGACTAAACGGGCACTAATGTCCCTAGTCCAACTGGACATACACTAAAGAGGTGTAGTGTAGTCAAAAGGTAAAAACAGAAGGTGGGGGTAAGAAAACGTCAATGAGAAAAAGTGGAGTGTAATGGATTTCTGGCGAAAAATGGCAAGTCTTTTTTGTAAAAATTTTTGTTTTGTGTTTTTTTTATAGGGAGTTTTTGCAAAAGATTTTTATAAGAAGCTTAGACACATGTTCAAGCAATCACAATATGCACAATCAAGCCTAGAGCTAGGGCCTCCTAGGTCAACTAGACTGCTCCTAACTGTTCCAAAGGGCAAGTTGTGAGATCCTCAAATCGCCTCTTCACCGCCAATTATGACCAGGTAAGCACAAGTAAAGAAAGGAGGGATCTGCTCACAAATCACCGTGAGACGGGCCTTTTAAAATTACCTTTCCCACTTATCTAGCCTAGGCACCACAAAGTCAGGTTTAGATAAACAACCGATGCCTACAACTATTCCTTTGTCCTAATGAGCACGACAGTCCTTATAGGCTGAGTCTAATCTTTTTTAATTAACTCGATGATTGATGCGAATGCTTTTTGTGATTTTTGGGGTCCTAGGAAGGGTAATGAAATCCCCACACAATCTGAATTGGTGTTATAGCCCCGTAAAAGTCCGTTTTAAAAATGCAAAACAGTAAGCACACAAAAAATCCAAAACACTTGCCAAAAATTTTATTTTATTGCGGCGCAAAGAATCCTGCACAAGATCAAGTTATTGGAGAAGGTTTAGGAAAAGAACCCTGCAGGGAAATTTTTCAGAGGAGATCAGAGGGCAGAAGAGAAGAAATGAATGCTTACAGAGAAGATTCCACTTGCTGACGTCAGCAAGGTGCGGCGGAACCGCGGCTAAATGTAGGCAATCGCGGCGGTTCCACGGTGGAAATATTGGTTCAATCCTCCAAAAATCTTCTGTTGTCTGTTGTGGTTCTCCTCTGTTTGTTCAGATCTGCTGTTTGCTATTTTGCTCACTGGATTTTTCCAGATCTGAATCTGTTCTCCCGCACAATTCACACGAAAACCCTTCAAAAAATAACAAGATGATAATTTTTTTATATTTTTTTAAGTTTTTATGATTTTTTTAATTCTTAATTAACCCGAAATTACAAAAAGAAAATAACTACGCCATCCCCGGCAACGGCGCCATTTGATTGTTATGTGAGATTTAGTGCTTACGTGTTTTTGAAATCAAAGAATTAACCGCAATCAAGAACGGTGTTGCTTGGTAGCTAGCCGGTTGAGTACGGGTCGGTCCACAGGGATTACGTGTATTTTCTAGTTGTTCTAACGAGTCAATTTCTATTTGTGGTAGGTTTTGATTTTCAATAAAAACTAAAGTTGAGTTTGAATAGAATTAAAACCTTGCTAGGATTAGGATTAGGATTAGGTTAGTTTGGAAACTCAATTATTCTCACCGCTTTCTTTGTCCTAATTAAGAACTTTTAGGTGTTAAGGTAATAGTTAACAAAGGAGATTAGCACGATCGGGAAGAAGCTAGGTTTCTTCCCTTTTGTCCTTGTCCGTCCTTTCTTAACTCTTACCCTAACCTCTATGGAAAACAATCACAACCGGTTTTTAACTATGGAATCACCGCTACCTCGTGGAATAGGATGCCGTAGTGAGCAGTGTGTGTATATATGCATAGAGCCTACTTTAAAATGTTGAACGGGCAAGAAAGGGGTGAGAGATTTCCATCTCTCAAACCTTCCCCTAACCTAACCCTATCAAGTGAGGAACTACTCACTCATTAGGGAATTGATAAACGAGTTCATTTTTTATGGTTTTTTTTATTTAATAACTACGGCAGATAAAAAATTACGAAAAATAACTACGGCAGAGAAATAAAATTGCTAGAGAAATAACTAGGGTAGAAAAGAAACTTGCTTTATTGATGCACTCCTTGATAATTACAATGAATGGAAATTTTAAATTTAGGAATTAAAAAGAGGCATGCTCCAAAAAAGAGCAGTAGAATTCCTATTTATAGAGAATAGAAACCCTAAGGTTTACATCTGATCCATATCTAGAATTACAAAAATACCCTAAGAAAACCGTGTCAACGCACCGACACGCACCGACACGCGCCGACACGTGCACAGCATGGCCGCGGATCCGCGGCCATAAGCATGGTTTGGCCGCGGTTCCTCAGCCATATAGTGGGCTTGCTGGCTCATTTTTCTAGGGTTGCTTTCTGTTGCTTTTTCCTTCTGGTTTCTTCACTTGGTTCTTTAGAATGTCTTCTAGTTTCTTCCAGATTTCCACAGTACAGAATGTTGTGAACTTTTACCGTCTCTTGAATCTTGTGCTGCCTTTGTACTTTGTGCAATCGAACTGTTTGCTGATCTTCGTTTGTTCCTCGAACTGTAGGCGGCATGATAAAGATTCTTCTATTTGTTGGTCGTAATCTCACTTTTGTAGCGTCTTTTCACCATTTTCACTGTATTGTTCCGAGAACCTATAACCTGCAACTATTTAGCAGACATGGATCAAAAGCATCTATTTATTTGTAAAATGATTAAGAATGGGGAATATAATAATGCAAAATTATGATATGAACAAAAACCCTAAATCATATAAATAAATTCTCGAGATTTATTTTGAAATATTATTATAAATATTTTTCATAAAACCCCATCGAGTTATATAAAACAATATTTAAGGACTTTAATAAATATAGGTTTAAATGGGATCAATTCTCTTGAGCCCTGAGGAGCCGGAGAAAGTGAGTGCTTGTCTATTTAATTTAGAAAACTTAACGGAGTTATCAATGGTAATTGTCTTGGAAAAAGACACAAATCCTGCCGTCCATGTGCAGCAGTTACCAATGACTCCCGAACCTAATTCAGGATCTAAATTGGTTACAAATGTCTAACTCGGTCTGAGTCTAATTTAAACCTGAATCCAAACTCAAATCAGAGTCCAATTCAAACATGAAACCAAAACTAAATATGAATACATGAACATGAACCTGAAAACCGGAATTCGAACATCAATATCAAACCTGAATACTTGACTTGACTTGACCGAACCATGGTTATAACTTGACATGACTTCTTGAATACAAGATTACATCCTGAACCTGACTGCTTAAACAATTTGTATCCATTGTTTCAGCAAAACTTGTAAATATAACATATACAGTACATTACACAGGGATAACGGGGTAGATTGGTAAGGAACGTATTAACGTGGCACGAGATGATCACTTAAAAGACACCTACATGAACTTTCGTACCGTTGTCCCGTGGGTTTTGACGGGGCCTTGTACCATATGTTATCATAGTCTACGGGGTAAGATGGACTCCTCTCGTATACACAAATACCTTCTGTACCAAGCTACAAACAACTACGTTAGAATAACAATCATATATGTGTACAACTTAACAGTCTCTTTTAACATTACTTATTCTTTTCCATTCCTTCTTTTGGGACTTACCGAGCACCAGTTCGCTGACGACATTCCTATCTATTTCTTTCTTTGGAATGTTCGTCAGAAGGACCGAACTCTCAGAAGATCGAGCCTAGCTAGGAGGACTTGGAGCAGCTCACCGCTCAGCCGGACTACTAGCTCATCTTGTACTTATTTTATTTTGTATGCCACTGTTTAGGCACTGCTTATTTCATTGTATCTTTCCTTTTCAAAAACAGTTGTATGTAAAGATGAATGTAAATAAAGGTTGTTGTTTATTTTATATCTCTTGTCATTTTTTTGCATTTTATATATATTGCTTAATTACGCTTAACGTATTTATTTTCTAGTAAATACGTTGCGGGCCGCCACGTCATCGATTCCATACACTGGGAAGCGGGGCGTGACAGGAGAAGAGCGAGCGGGGAGCAGCGGCGCAGAGTCATAACACTAATCATTGCTTGGGCAGAGGAATGAACTCCTCCCAGTATGGAATTGTTCATGTAAAATCAAATCAAATATTCTGAATTTTTCTATTTCGTAAACTTAATCTAAATTGAATTTTCGTCTAAATAGCAGGCAAGACAAACAGGATAAATGCCCAACCGTGTGGACATTTATGGTATGGGGTTTGCGTATCAGTCCAGTTTCACCAGCTCACAGGAGGCGACTGAGCATTACGTATGTATGCTCCTATACGGGTTTCTTTTAGTTATTTAAATTACTTAATTTCAATTTGAATAATTGACTTAATTTGGTTCATACTGTAATTTCGTATAGTAAGAGATGAGCAGAGAGATTAATGAGATGGTGGCGGCGTTTGTTGAGGAGCATGGTCGAGATCCTACCCCCGTTGAGCTTGATGGAATTAATAAGGATGTCATTCAGCGACACAATCCGGATCGGCACGAGAGAGTTCATCTTGACTGCCAGAGCTTTTCGTCTACAGTATATCACGCCTATCAGGGTCTAGAGTTGCATCCTCCTCAGATACGCGGAGGGATATTGATCCCGAGTACCCCGCGTTCCCTGCGCCCCCATCTGCATCTCCGCCCACTCCCGTATTCCATGGAGAAAGCCTGTCTCCTCATACACCCACGGGTTCTCGAGCATGCGTCTTCTCGTCTACTCCTGCATCTGGACCCTCATCAACTTCTGATTCGCGAAGGAGGATGACCATAAAAGAAGTCGCTGCGTTATTTGAGACGAGGATGTAGATCATAGATAGCTTGAGGTCTCAAGGAAAGCAAATACCGGATGTAAGTTTGATAATCCTTAGTTTCAATACATTTTTCATATAATTATTAAAATTGTGTACAAATAATTGTCTATTGATAATACTATAGTACCTACTCAATTTCAATGACTTTCCGGATGACGGCGGCGGCGGAGACGAAGAGTAAGTTCATGATGGAGATAGATAATCACCCCACATGCGCGCATCGATATTCAAATCACTCCATTTCGTACGTTTTAAAAGTTTTTTTTTGACAAATATGTTTTGAGAAGTTGTAAAATACTATTAGACGAATGACATGTTAATTATATTTCGTATCGGATTCTATAATTTGGTGAAGTTGTATTAAGTAATGAACTTTATTTCAACATCGTATCGGATTTGTGTCTATTATCTAATTTATGTGTTATGAATTGATTGTGGAATGAATTGATTTTGTATGCGAAACGATTGCGATTATTATGATGTGTATTGGTTGTTTTTTGGTTATGATTTCAGTAAATGAATTGAATTTGTATCGAAGTGTTGAATTAAATCAAAAAACCTGCTCACTGTTTTTTTTCTGTGTACCACATCTATTTCATCGGGTAATATCCGACGAAATAACTTATTCCATCGAAAATTACCTGACGAAATAGGTCTTGTACTCCAGTTTTGCCCACTTTATTCCGTCGGATGTATACCGACGGAATAGACTACCCAACGAAATAAAATTAGCACCCGACGGAATAAAGTTATTCCGTCGGGAGGAAATTTATTCTGTCGAGCTATACCCGACAGAATAAAGGAGTGTTTCTTGTAGTGTCAAAGCTCTCCCCAAAAACCCAAAATTGATAATTACTTATAACCGCCAAAAATATTTAATTTACCATAAAAACATATTCCTTCACTCTGTTAATCAATTAACGGTGGATATTGGAATTTGGGTTAGGAATTTGTTCAAACCCTTCTTCTTCATCTAATTTATAGGTTAAGGATTAACTCAAAGCCCTCTTCTTCATCATCTCCAAATGGAAATTAGGGTTGGGTATTTGCTCCAACCCTCTCTTTTCATTTAAAATCTTCTAATTTAGCCCTAACTAGAAATTAGGGTTAAAGATTTGCTGCATCAATCTTGAATTGGTCATAAATCGTGTCTTCTTCTTCAATCTTCGCGAACTAGTGGAGTACAAGGTATCCAGGGAAGAAAATTTTAGTCTCTCAACCCCCCTTCTTCATCTAAATTCTCAAATTTTGCTCCATATAGAATCTAGGTTTAAGGATTTGCTCTATCAATCTTGAATTGGACTTGATCATTGAAGCTGGATTTTCTTCGTCAACCTTTACTAACCATGAATTAATGGAGTGCACGTGTTATTAGAATAAGGGAAAAACCTGATTGAAGAATGATAAATCCATAGAAACAGAGGAAATTGAAGAGGAAGTTTTGAAAGAGAGAAAATGAAGTTTTTTGAATGAAGTAAGAAAGCAGTCTGGGGGGATTTCAGGGGTCTTCGAAAGTGTGACTGATGGCATCATTAAATGTTGATGGAAAACTTGCAAACTTGCAGGAGGCAATAGGTTGACAATTTAAATATTTAGGGGGTAATAAGTAAATATCAAAATTTGTGGGGTTGTGTAATTAGTATATATTTGGGGGGTTTTAAGTATTAAAAAAAACTTATAGTTTATTCCGTATATTTGGATAAGCATCCCGTGAAATTCATATTTCGCAAACAAATATAAAATCATGATATTCACCGACAGAAATTTTCTGGCCTAGACTTCACGGACTTTAAGGTTGAAAAAAAAAAATCAAGTCATGTTTCTGAACATGCTCTTTTTCTTTTTCCTTTCTCTTTCCTAATCTTAATGGTACCTGATAGCTAAATGACTTGCTTCTACATAAAAATGTTAAATATGACTTCAATAAGATTCTTACCTGTATATTTATATCCCTAAAGTAGTTAGGGATTGCTAAGAGCCTCATAGTTTATCATGAAGTAGCATGAAAATACCAAAAGTAGGCTTACTTTCGATATTTCAAGTGTTTGTTTTGACAAGAAATAACATTTGAAGTTACTTCGGCCATATGCTGATGTTGATCCTATGTGGAGTTCTTATTTCAAGATTTTTCTTCTTGACCTTTTTTATTTGGAGGTGACATGGAGCACAAGGAAAGAGAAAGAAAACTACTCCCTCTGTTCCCTTTCAAGTGTACAATTTTGGTTTTATTTTATTTCCATTATAAGTGTCCATTTACAATATCAATCTTAATTTTTGTGTTATCGATGCAAATCTAAATTTTGATCCCTATACTAACCCTCGTTAATATTGATACCTAGGGAAAAATGATGAGACAGATATAAATGGACACTTAATAAGGTAAACTTTAAATTAGGTTAATATAGTAATTTAGTATCAACCATATCATGAGTGTAAATGAGACAGTAGTTTTTCAAAAGTTTACTTAAAGAAGTGCTAACCCAAAATTGGATGCTTAAAAGGGAACGAAATGAGTAATATTTTACTCCCTCCGTCCCTTTTTACTTGAAGTTTTGGAGAGAAAAAAGTATCGCACTTTATTTGACGTTTTGGAATAACAAGTAAATTATTAATGCTCAAAATATCAATAAATGATACAATATCAAAAACAGCCTAGATAATTATTGGTCGTGGTTCTATATCATTAATGCTTTCCAAAATAGCTGGGGGCAGAAATGGTATAATTTTTTAGTGGTGATATGGCAGTAAATTAATTGTTGATACTAAGAAAGTAATAATATTTTTCTTAATCGGTGTGCATTTCTCTAAAACGTCAAGTAAAAAGGACGGAGAAAGTATTCATAACATTAATTACTTTAAAGTTATTTCCATTCTCTCTCATGTTTTTTTGGATAAAAGTTTGCATTAACTAATTGCATTTATTACTTGAATAGAACTACTTTCATAAACAAAACAAACAAAAGAAGTGCAAGAAGTTATTGCTTTCATGAACTTCAAGATTACTTCCGACACTTGTGGTATTTCCGTTAATCCAAACCGTCCCGAATGAAAATAGGCAAGTTGACAGACGGAGAGGTGTGTTTGTGTTTGATAATCATGTGAGGGGTTTTACGTGTCATACGGCATGAATTAAAAGGGGTAGGGCTTTTTATGCAAATAATACAAACACAAAAGATATAAAATATATTTCCTATGGAAGATTATATATGTCGTGACCTAAGAAACAAAGTACCCATTCTTCAAATGTTTTATTAGAAGAAAACATGTTCACACTCTTGCTTTCAAAGGTCAATCATCAAACATTAATATATAAATATTAATTTGTGTTTGCTGAATATATTGTTTAATTGAATCTGGATACATATATAAGCTTGTGTGAACTAAGCAAACAAAGTAATTAATAAGATAGATGCTTGTTCTCTGAAGTCCAAATCCATTGGCATGTAACTACCCTCTATATATGAAATCAAATTTATGTTATGCCAGTAGAAAATTTTAAAAATATTCATGATATAACATTTTAAATATTTTAAATATACTTACGGATAAAGGAATTCTTGAGCAAATACCAATTGGACCAAGCCTCTGGCCCTTCCATTAAGCTGGGTTTAGCTAAGCCGAATAAAGGAAATTACTTTTGATGCATTGCATTTTTTTTATAAACAACACACGCTCGCGATAGCCATGAGATAACATATGTAGATGAGGAGAAGGGGCGTAATTATGGTCCGTCGGATTTAAAATAAATAAGATGGATGGGAAGAACATTATAGAGGTAATAATCGTTCAGATTAGTCAATTCTAAAATATATGAGAATTGTTATATATAATTTCTAACATTACATTCTCTAATGAATGAATCTCTAATCGTTTGATAATCTATCTATCTAGTATTATGATTTCAAAGGAGGGACGTAAGAAGGACATGAAAAACAATTTTTATTAAGACATGTGTACAATGCACATAATTAAATTAATAAGATATAAGGAAATAAAGTGATTTGTTAGCCTTTAGTTTAAATCACTATAATTTGTTGTTTGAGAATTATCTTATATGCTAAGAAAATTAGAAGTCCTACAAAGAAACCTTTACAACATATATTATTTTAATTAATTTTTTAAAAAAAACTTCTCTACTTTGTCCATAATTCCAAAACATACAAAGCGTGCGTCGAATGCGATGTTAAATCCAATAGACCACTTTATTACTCATCTTCTCATCTAGACATGTTACATTTTCGAATGTTATTATCTCTACTGGCATAACCGGAATACAAGAGACGCAGGAGGTACTTCCAATTTCAATTTGAGGAAAGAAGCAAGAAAATTTTTTTAAAAAACTTTATTATCAGGAGGGCAATTTTTTTAAGAAAACCTTTATTTTAAATTTTGAAGCCTCTAACTCAAATCCAGTAGCAAGGATTATTTTTCACTAACCAAAGTTGACCAAAGTCGCTGGTTGCCGGACCTGGATTCGTATTTTAGATTTCCTAGGAATCTGAATTCGTGGTTGCCAACCCTGGTATCAAGGTTTAGCCTTGGTAAATTGTCATAAAAAAAAAAAAACGGCCCGCTCGGAGGCTGTATTAAAACCCTTGTAATTTTCGAAAGATCTTTGCAAAAAAATCCTATGCTATATTTCATTTAGGCCATGTATTCCCTCAACTGCTTGGATATTGTATGCAACTGCAACTGCTTAGATATTGTAAATCCCCAGTTTCCGTATATAAAATTTTTCATATTTTCTCGGATTTTTTCATAATTTTTTCCATATTTTATATTTTAATTATATTTTAATTATAAACCTATCATAAACTCTAAACCCTCACCCCATACCTGACCCGACCCGCGCTCGCCAACCCGAGCCGACCCGCTTGATCATCTCAGAAAACTCCATTTTAATACCACTCATTCATTATCTATTTTATTATATATTGGTATTTTTAACCAGTGTCTGCTCAGTAAATACAGATTACAGGTATCCGTGATAAAATAATGGAAACACACTCAAAATCACGGATATAACGCGTAGGAGCCGACACTGTAATTAGAATAGGAAACCGACCGATATCCAAAGAGTTCTTTTGCAAATAAATGTGTGCACACTATTTTGATCCAACACAATACAAGTGTGCACATACTCTTTGGCACATGAACCATGGTGGGGCTGTTTTGGCACAACAAATTGAGCAAGTGGGCACATGTAAGGTGATGTGTGTTAAATGCATAAAGCTGTGATGTGATTTAAATTATCAAATTTCCTTCCAATTCTACTAAGTATAACCCTAACTGATATGAAGAAATCAAACGATACTAGTAGACTTGTTGAGTGCACACAAGACCACCATGCCAAAACGAGCCCATATGCTCGGATTTGGGCCGGCGAGATCACCAATAAACCCGATGTCACCGGTCCCCTTTGCTCCAAATGTCCCCATTTTTCTTCTGGTCATTTCTTAGGGTCACATCAGTCCATCTATATTGTTTGTTTATTCTGGAATTGAGCCTATAAATACCAGAACAGATATTGAGCAAAGGATGCATATATTCTTTAGTTTTGTTTTTGTTTTGTTTTTGGTTTAGGCTTGAGAGTTGCGTGAGCTTTAACTTGGTCTCTTTTTCTTCTTCCCTCTTGAAACTTTATTTGGAGAGCTTCGTTATGAAAGTTGAACAAGTTACCGACATCTTATACCCCAATTTTATCAAGTGTTAATAATATTGCTTTTTGTTTGTTTACTTGCTTCTTTGTTTCTTGCTTTCTTTTCATTATGATTTGTAACTAATTTTTCTTTGATTGTGGTAATGGTGAGAAAATGAGATAAAAGGTTTTGCCTGCTCCTCTTCTTGTTAATGTTCAATATGCTTATATATATGATTCTAACTTAAAAATTGTTATGTATTGATGTGATATGATATTTTGAAACATGATTACTTTGTAAGCTCTTCATATACCATATTCACTTCCTTTCCCCATTTCAATGTTTAAGTTAAAATCAAATTGGTGTTAAGTTTGCTAAGTTGAGTATGGTATTTTGTGATCAAGTGCTTGACAATCGCTTCGTTTCATATACGATATACTATCACAAACATTTAGCAAACTCAACACTAAAATCATTTGTTCTCACTCACTAACTTGTGTTTTTTATGTTGTGGTATACTTGCTAACCCTCGTGCTTAGTGTTGATACCCCAAGTTTGGACATACAAACGGTAAGTGAACAAAACGGACTCGTTTCGTATTTTGCGGCGAATATCGGAATTTAATAATTTGTGCTTCGCAACCGTCTTGACAAGTCATGCTTCATGTCGGGATCGACGTAAGGACGGACAACTCATGATCAAGGGGGCGTCAAAGGAATCGTCACGATTCGACCTTCCAAACCGAAACCACAACCACTTCTTTCTTAACTTGTTTTCTTTGTTATCTTGTTTTCGTATTCTTTCTATTTTTAGTGGCAAACCAAACCATTCATTATTTGTTGAACCTTAAATAACAAGAACTAATATATAATTCCCTACGGATCGACCCGTACTTGCCGGCTTACTACAACGCGCCGTGCACTTGTGGTTTATAAATTTTAAAACGAGACCGAGCTCGCGTGTGCATCCATTTCCTTAAAACGATTCCATTTTCAAAACATACGTTTTTGCCCGTGCGGGTGAAGTCCCAACAAGTTTTTGGCGCCGTTTCCGGGGAGTTAGTAGTCATTAGGTTTTATTATTTCTAGTTCATACTAATAAACTAACTACTAACTCAACATTTTTTCAAAACTAACAAAACGAAATTTTTCTAACTTAATCTATGTCCTTAAAACCTGCAATCACCATGAACTTAAATTAAAAAATCAAAGTATACTAGTAGACTACTAATATAGCCTGGAATAGCCACACAAAATTCGAGCACAAATACTCTGCATTTGGCCGGCGACATTGGTGAAAATTCCGATCTCGCCGGCCCAATCAGGGTGTTTTTGATTTTTTTTCTTGTGTTATCTTCGGTGCCTTGTTGGTATTCTATTAGTATTGTTTGATTTTTGTAATTTTGTGTGTGCAGGAATTGGGGCATATATATCGTTTTTTGCACAAAATATCGTATTTTCCGACATTTCAGGTTTTTAAACGGAATTACAACCAGCGATCGTGCGGAGCGAGGCCCAAATTCAATTTCAAGACGTTAGTGAAATATAGTGCCCAAAATTCGGGTAGTTTGACCCGCGCAAACGAACATTCAAATACCCAAAATCACTTCAAAGGGGTTTTCTAACCCAAAATCGCATTGGTACGTAATTTCCTATCATTCCTCTCGAATCCGACGCATTCCAATATTTCTATCTTCTACAGGATTCTTTGCACAAGCTTGTCATCAATTGCACAGAGAACTAACCCGTATTTGTTGCAGCTCTTAAGCCTAAACGAAAAAGAATTGCTTAAATTGCTTGATTTCTTAAATTCTTTTATTGATTGCGCATTTGCATCTTAATACGGATATTAAGGGCATGACCAAACAAGATACGGTAAAGGATCTCACCACCTTTCTCCGTAGCCCACAAATCACAAAACTGCATTCTTACATACCCACAGTAATTTAAAATCAACTAGAACTTTGACTTTAAGGACTTCGCGCTCATTAGGAGAAATTAACTGTGTTTAGAACACTGCTTAACGGTATATTGTTCACAGGGTGTCTAAGCAAGTGTTAACGAGAAAGGGTTATTCTAATTAAGGAATTTCGCGAAAGCGTTGGATAACATCCCCTTATCTCTGCACTTACCTAGCTTTGTGATCTGTATATCCTGAGCCCGTTTCTCGACACAGTTTTATTTCGACAATCAGGTCTAGTTGACTTAGCATAACGTAGACTGCCAGGGGTATGATATTCTTTGTTTTTGTGATTTTTGTGAATTCTTGTTAATATGGGTGATACGCAGTTCGATTCGATTTTTCACGATTCTTATTCTTTTGTTTATACACATTCCCAATTCTTTTGTTCAAATTGCCACGATTCTTCCCACATTCATGAAAACTATCCTTTCTCAGGGGGTGACCAACCGTCCCAGAATTTTGATAATGGTCATCCACCTATCACTCTTGAACCCGGTCCCTCTTCAAACCTAAAACAAATGATTGAAAATTTAGAGAAAGGGGTCGACAAGATGACAACTTTAGCATCACCACCATCACAGCACTCCTTACCTGAAACAACTGACACATCATTAGGGAATGATAGTTAGATGGATGCTAGGTTGACCACTTTAGAGAAGGGTATTGAAGTAATAACTGCGATCGAGAATCAAACAGCTGCGACGCTAGCCCTGTTCATACAGCAGTCTGAGCAATTGGTTCACGCTCAAGCTTAATTTTTGGCTAGAATCGAAGAGCATGTAACTGTAGTGATTCTAAAGAGTGAACACCGTCAATTAGAACCTAATAATGTCAATGTTTGTCATCTAGGAAGTCACCTGAGTGAGATAAATGAACAAACAAATTTTGATGACTTCACAGATAATGATGCAATTGAATTGACTGAGTGTTATCGGGACAAACAAGAAACCCTCGAAGTCAGTCCGACAATAGCCTTCAGGTACCAATTGAACCTCTTTTTACTAGTAATTTAGAGGTTGATTTAACCAAAACACTACTTGAAGAGGAAATTCATGAACCGACTGATTTTTGCGCTCCGATTTTAAAGGAGGGAGCTTTTGAGTTTGACAGATATGGTTGGGATAAACATTAAAGGAAATCAATGATCAGGAACCCACAATTTTTGTATCACCAATTGATATTGTTTCGGAAGAAACGTTAGTATGGGAACCTACTTTTTTAGATGACGTATACCTACCCACTTATGAATGTGATGAGAGCGAACTCATATTGGGAACTGTGAGCTATAGCAGTAAGTGTAGGATTGTGCAGGATTATAGGGAGGAAGGCAGTCTTGATAAATATTCTTTCGTGCAAAGTTTTGAGAAATTATTTGCGGATGAACTTGATATTCTATGTGAGTTTGAGTCGGGATCAATTTGGGAACATCCTAAAAACCTTTCTTTTGCTGAACTTTTTGAGTATGAACTCCAATTTTTTAACGAACTCGACTTTGGAACTTAACACGTGCTTTTTGAACATTCAATTCATCCAGAAAACAATTCTTTAATCTCTTCAAAACTTCATCTTCACTTTCAGCGTCTTCCGACCCCTACTTTTACACACTCATGCACTTCACTAACAACTAACACATTCTTTTTCTTTTTCCTTTTAATATATGTATTCTTTTACCAGCCCTTGCATTATATCGACAAATTTTTCAATGGCTGGTATTAATTTCTGGACCAACCCAATCTTTTAACTTGTATATGCTGTAATTAGTCTTAGGTTTTTTCTTTTTCTTTGAATAAAATTATCACCCTGATGTCTAAGTCTAGCTACCGGAGACGGGGGCAACAATGAAGACATCGTAAAACTCAAGTTTGGGGATGAGCACTGCGTTTATTTTGCTGCATCATGTGTATATTCTACATTGCATACATATTAAAAACCCATAAAAATTTGAAAAATTTCTCCAAAACATAAAAACTTTTTCATGTTAGCTAGCGGGGGAACTTAGACTCAAAGTCTGACGGTTCGGTTGATAAGATAGAAGCAACTAAATTCTTTTCGTGAGATAGAAAACCCAAAAGATAACCCTCCTTTGAGTTTAATCGTAGCTATTATACGTCTTTTATATCCATGTACATGTGTCATATGTTCTTGAGAATTAGATGAAAGGTCTGGCATGTCTCAAACTTTTGAAAATTGATAAACGCCTTTAGGATCAAATAGGTTTGTTCTGAGATAAATAATATCAATAATAGTTCATAAAGTGAAGTGAATATGAAGGATATTATTGAGATTTTAATAGAAGCTGTAAATCTGAAAAATAACCCATCGGGAAACATATTGGAGTGATTACATACCTTATTCACATAATCACGTCTTTTGGATTAAAACGAAAAAGCTGGATATATCTCCATTTTCATCGCTTTCAGAATATTTTAAACGCAAACAAAACGAGTCTTTTGTTTTGTGGCCTTGATAACTTAGGTAATTAAGTCCTTGGGCTGTCTCCACACCTAATGCCCTAAAACCATCTGGTTTGGGAGCCATTGACCCAAAGCTCGCTACGTTTCCAATCGCCAAATAAAATAAGCTAAGCAAATGTTCTCTTCTAGTTAAAATTCTTCACAGTTCTTTGTCGGAAAATAATCTTGGCGGAGACAAATTTTCAATTATAAAACAGTTTTTTTCGTGGAGATATGAAAGTTTACATTTATAAAGACGTTGTGCACGATCACGAAGGTATGTATGAACAACAACAAGTGAAAGGTAGGAGTGAAATCTCAGACTTAGGTTCTCTATTAAAAATGATTTAAAATTCTGACTTGAAACCTAACTGGGGAACGAAACTTGAGAAAATCTTAACTCCTTTCAAACTTGTATGATCCTTTAAGAAGTCTATCCTAGTCCGTATTTATGACATGATGACCCTAATCAAGTTCTTGAAAACTTATGGACACTATCCGCACAATCGCGTAAAGACGCATATAAGCTTATGTTGAATGCATTGCGAGAAGTGAAAAATAGGGTTTGACGTTTCTAAATTAGGGTGATAGAACTTCTAACTTTGATTCTTAACCTTAAGATTAGAATCAACAGTTTCCCTTCGATGCTAACTTGACTGGATTTTGTGGGTGTAATCCGCTGAAAACCCTCAGGAGACAACATTCCTCCTACTAGGGACACCTAGAGATTTAACGGCTTGTTGCACATGCTCGGTGCAATCGTGTTCCCTGCGAAAGTGAGGCTAGGATTTTTTTGTTTTGCTCGAGACAAGCAAAAGATAAGTTTGGGGGTATTTGATCATCTCAGAAAACTGTATTTTAATACCGCTCATTCATTATCTATTTTGTTATATATCGGTATTTTTAACCAGTGTCTGCTCAATAAATACAGATTACAGGTATTCGTGATAAAATAATGTAAACACACTCAAAATCACGGATATAATGCTTGGGAGCCGACACTGCAATCAGAATAGGAAACCGACCGATATCCAAAGAGTTCTTTTGCAAATAAATGTGTGCACACTATTTTGGTCCAACACAATGCAAGTGTGCACATACTCTTTGGCACATGGACCATGGTGGGGCTGTCTTGGCACCACAAATTGAGCAAGTGGGTACATGTAAGGTGATGTGTGTTAAATGCATAAAGTTGTGATGTGATTTAAAGCATCAAGTTTCCCTCCAATTCTACTGAGTATAACCCTGACTGATATGAAGAAATCAAACAATACTAGTAGACTTGTTGAGTGCACACAAGACCACCATGCCAAGACGAGCCCATATGCTCAGATTTGGGCCGGCGAGATCACCAATAAACCCGATGTCACCGGTCCCCTTTGCTCCAAATGTCCCCATTTTTCTTCTGGTCATTTCTTAGGGTCACATCAGTCCATCTATATTGTTTGTTTATTCTGAAGTTGAGCCTATAAATACCAGAACAGATATTGAGCAAATGATGCATATATTCTTTAGTTTTGTTTTTGTTTTGTTTTTGGTTTAGGCTTGAGAGTTGTATGAGCTTTAACTTGGTCGCTTCTTCTTCTTCCCTCTTGAAGCTTTATTTGGAGAGCTTCATTATGAAAGTTGAACAAGTTACCGACATCTTGTACCCCAATTTTATCAAGTGTTAATAATATTGCTTTTTGTTTGTTTACTTGCTTCTCTGTTTCTTGCTTTTTGTCATTATGATGTGTAACTAATCTTTCTTTGGTTGTGGTAATGGTGAGAAAATGAAATGAAAGGCTTTGTCTCCTCCTCATATTGTTAATGTTCAATGTGCTTATATATTTGTTTCTAACTTAAAGATTGTTATGCATTGATGTGATATGGTATTTTGAAATATGGTTACTTTGTAACCTCTTCATATACCATATTTACTCCCTTCCCCATTTCAATGTTTAAGTTAAAATCAAATTGGTGTTAAGTTTGCTAAGTTGAGATATCGTCTTTTGTGATCAAGTGCTTGACAATCGCTTGGTTTCATATACGATATACTATCACAAACACTTGGCAAACTCAATACTACAATCATTTGTTCTCACTCACTAACTTGTGTTTTTGATGTTTTGGTATGCTTGCTAAACCTCGTGCTTAGTGTTGATACCCCAAACTTGGACATACAAATGGTAAGTGAACAAAACGGACTCGTTTCGAGTTTTGCGGCGAATATCGGAATTTGATGATTTGTGCTTCGCAACCATCTTGACAAGTCATGCTTCATGTCAGGATCAATGTAAGGACGGACAGCTCATGATCAAGGGAGTATCAAAGGAATCGTCGCGATTCAACCTTCCGAGCCAAAGCCACAACCACTTCTTTCTTAACTTGTTTTCTTTGTTATCTTGTTTTCGTATTCTTTCTATTTTTAGTGACAAATAAACCATTCATTATTTGGTTAACCTTAAACAACAAGACCTAATACACAATTCCCTGCGGATCGACCCGTACTTGCCTGCTTGCTACAACGCGCTGTGCACTTACGGTTTATAAAAATTTAAAACGAGACCGAGCTCGTGTGCGCATTAATTTCCTTAAAACGATTCCATTTCAAAAACATACGCTTTTGCGCGCGCGGGTGAAGTCCCAACACCGCTCACACTCCTCCTCTTCTTCCTCTCTCGCTCGTTCTTTCCCGCCCTTTTCCCTCAATGGCTCCCTCGCACTCGCCCGCGAGACCCGCGCCCACGCCTATAACGACCACACCCGCTCTCCAACAACACCCCTGCCTAACTCGCGCGCACGACGACCCAGCAACCCACGTTCCTCCACTCCCCCAATGACTCTTTCCCTCCTCGCTCGCGCCAACGCCCCGTGAGATCCGCTCCCCCAACGGCCACGACGACCTCGATCTCTTGCTCTCTCTCTCTCTACTTCACTCTCTCTCCCTCCTCTCTCTTTGCTTCACTCTCTCTCTCTCTCTCTCTCGCTCTCGCTTCCTCACATCCTCATTATCTGCCACCGAGCCACCTCACCTTAGGCGACCACCGAGCCACCTCACCTCAGGCGACCACCTCGCCAACGAGCCGATTTCCGCCTCCTCCCTTCCTCCCCCTCTCAACCCACAACTTCCGACGAAACCCTGCATCGACACCGCAACTGCTACTCCCCATCACCGAGCCCCACTCCCCCCAACGTCGCGACACATCAATTAGTTTTGTAGCAAACCAGGTCGTTCAATTATATTGAGAGTTACCATCCCTTATCAATACCATTATAACATTCAAATTGAATAACCTTAGTTGGATCGGTTAATGAGAACGGATGCCTATACATAACCTATGTATTTGACACGACACCCTAGATGAAAACCCTATTTAAAATGGCGGAATTTATGAGTTTCGAAACCCATTCATGATAACAAATAACTCGTAAGAATTCAAGGGAAAAATATTGATTTCACCACTATGAATAATACCTCCGCTGAGTTGTGTCAATCTGAAATTTTACCGCACATGTTATCTCATTAAAATCATCGTAGATTCAGTACAGAATGGAACGTGATATTCTACGGCTCATAGCGAAGCCGACTCGACAACCTATAACCAACCATAGTTTGTTTCTCAACAATTTTAGATCACTGTAACGATACATGGTTGCGAACGCGGCACTGGACTACAGTCCGGGGCAGCGTTTCGATTTGGATACTGGACTTTGAACACCTATGCACCACCGTTTTAGACTGAAAATGCGCAGAGCCCCATATGAATACATAGATAATTTAATTAGTTAACACCTAAATCCATTCGCTTGTTGTTTTACCGTCGTTTGATATTTAATTTGCATTTTAGCGTGCCAATGTGTTCTGCAGTTTCTGCAGTGACCTCTCTTACACCGCTACACTAAAAAGGACATAAATTCTAATACATAAATACTATTGATAATCCGTTTGATGCGTTAGAAACCTAACAGATATAACTAGATTTTATTCAACTGGGGAAATACCTGAATCTGAACATAATCACTGGTAAAACGCGCATGAAGTTGGGTTTCCGATTCTGAAACTGGAATTCCAGAAATCGATTGCTACCTTAAAATGATGATATTAACCTAACCGGAATTCCGTTTGACATGAAATTAATTTTACTACTTATATGATCAAGTGTACTTCGTACGCCTTTTATATTATTTCGGTCGATTTTATGCGTGTGATTTATCGTAAATTTTTCAAGTTATATGGAATTGGTCGTCATAAAATAGTGAGTACCTGTTCAGTGCATTTCTGCCTATTTTCATGTTTTCTTTATACCTGTTGTATAGTAATCATTCACATTGAGACCTAGCAACTGTTTTGCATTGTCGATATATTAGTGTTAGTGATTGGGTTGTGGCAAATACGACAGTGATATTGATAAGTGGAAAAGTGATTGAAAGCGACAGCGATACGTATTTGTCCACAACTTATCTAATACCTGAATGCATACTATAACTCGAGGAATGGGGAAATGAAGGTGGAATTGAACTCGAATTTAGCAAGGTACAGTGAATTAGAGGATGATCATTCGTTATTAGTGATATATATACATACTTTAGGTCGTGGGCATAGTGGCACGGCTGACATGGTTATGTCCCGGGCACAGCAGACCGTAGTTTCGGGCATCACGAGACCCTTTTTAAACACGAGCATCCTTTCCACCATTTGATTTTATTGACTTAGTGACCGATAAGTAGTGACATGCGCATTGCCTAGTTTATTGACATGATACCTATATTGCACTATTCATATTCAGTGATGTTTTATTATACCCATGTTCTGCATTTTGTCGCACTTCTTATGTTTAATGATATTGCATACCCATCCTATATATATTTGTTGCTATGTATGTCGCCCTAATGACCTGAGTGTGCATACTCAGAGGACGAAGTGGACCCAGCCCAGGAGCAGGACCTATCATTCGAGATCGCGGAGGTCTAGACTGCATCATCAGTGCCGTTTCTTTTGCTCCCAGCATTTTGTTTTGTTGGTTAGTTAGTTTATTATGCAAAATAAATGTATCTCGAACTCTTTTATTTGCAATGTAATAAAGTTGTGAACTGTGATTTTCCTTTACTCAAGTACTGTTTACCGACTACCATGTAATGCTAGAAATCGAAGTGTGACTACGGCAGGATTATTCCCTGACCGTAGGAGTAGGAGCATGGCTGGCCTAGTCACCCCTCGTATTCCGTATTTTTGGAAGCGGGGTGTGACATGATTTTGTTAGTATCAGAGTGCCGAGTTTTTGGACGAAATTACAGTTCCGTCGAGGGACCTCTAGATTGATTTACACCCTTAGCGTATGCATTATTACATTTCTTTCTCACTTTCTAATCATCGTGCAGCCTTGCTTGAATCTAATTTCTTTTGATCTTTTCAGAGATATGGACTTCTCGAGCAACTCCTCCGGTGCCGGGGCCCACGATCATACCGAGAAGGTCTTTAGCACGCTGACGACCCTGGCCTAAGCTCAAGAAAGAAGGTCCGATCTCCTGGCCGAAGGGTTGAAGGTGGTACAGGAGACCGCAATTACCGCCCTGGAGAGATCTACGGCTATTCCCGCCGCCACCGAGGGCGCGCTCGTACCGACTACACAGGCTAGAGTTGGTACCGTTTCAGACTTCAGGAGGCTTCATCCAGCGGTGTTCACGGAATCAGCAAGTCCACTTGAGGCCGAGCAATGGCTCATCAATGTAGAGAACCTCCTGACAGCCTCTCGAATTCTTAACGACAACAGAGTGAACGTGGTGAAGATTCAGCTAGAAGACGAGTCTGTTCGCCGCCGAAAACCGGAAAGACAAACGTCTTACCTGAATTTGGGGGCAGATACTATTTGGTTTTATCTGTCCACCCCTCCGAAGATGCCAAGTTGATTTATGGCACCATGTATCGAAGGTTTAGACGGATGCGGCCGTTGTAGCAGACTTCGTCAGATTCCCCCTCGTTGTGAGGATTTTTTGATTGTGAGGATGCTCTTCCCTGCAGGCGCAAGCCCCTGCAGTTAATTACGCTACCGCATCGTGATAACAACTTTCTTCTTCTCCAGAAGGTCACTTCGTGTCGTGTGTGTTTGTTTTGTTTTTGGTTGCCCATGGATTGTATATAGAGACTAATTTATGTTGTCGCCCATAGGGCGTGGATTAGTCCAAATCCGTATTTTCTTAAATTTGGGTTTGGATTTTTTTTAAGGATCGTTAACCTCATTTGAGATTAAGATCAACTTTGTTAAGGATACGTTAGTCTAATTTTAGACTAAGATCTACTTAACAAGATTTTAGGATCATTTAGATCCAACGAAAGAGTATTTGGACTCTATCGTTTTAGTTTAAGGACGTTGCGGTCCATAAGTTTAGGGACGTCATATTCCATGAGTTTAAGGACGTCATAGTCCGTAGGATTTAGTTTAGGGATGCTGCGGTCCATAAGTTTAAGGACATCATAGTCCATGAGTTTAAAGACATCATAGTATGTAAGGTTTTCAATTTAAGGACAGTATAGTCCATGAAGTTTAGTTTAAAAACGTCACGGTCCGTTGTTAGTTTAAGAACATTACGGTCCAGAGTTAGTTTAAGGACGTTACGGTCCATCATTAGTTTAAGAACGTTGTGGTCCATTGTTAGTTTAAGAACGTTATGGTCCAGAGTTTGGATGTAATCATGGGTTTGGAAATGCACCAGATAGTTATTGGTCGTCGGGACCCACCACCTCTCTGAAGACGTTGAAGAATTACAACGACATATATCAGAGGTGTGAAGAGATGTACCCTTGAACCAAATGCCAGATTGAGAAGCAATGGGATAAATATTATTGTAAATTCCATCTGAGATGATTAATTTTGGAAGACCTGAGCATAATTAGGGCTCGGTTAAAAACAAGGTTTTGTTTTTGGGAGACTTAGCTAACTTGGGCTAAGGTTGGCCTATCATAGTGTTAAACACTAGCATATGTTCGGCGCTCACGTGCTCCCACGTGATGCCTTAAAGTATTGTTTAAGCACTAAAGATTTGAAGCGCTCACGTGGGGTCACGTGAGGCGCTTGAAGTAGTGTTAAACACTGAAAATCTCATGCGCTCGCGTGGGGTCACGTGAGGCGCCTAAGATTTGGCACAGCTTCTTTGGATTTGTTCCCTTTATCTTTTCTGAGAGCTGAGCACTATTAGATCATGTGGGATCACGTAAGGCGTTCACACTGAAGATTTGAAGCACTCGCGTGGGGTCACGTGAGGCGCCTGAGATTTGGCACGGCTTCTTTGGATTTGTTCCCTTTTTCTTTTCTAAGAGCTGAGCACTATTGGGTCACGTGGGATCACGTGAGGCGTTCCCAAAGACTGAAAGCTGCCTTTGTTTTATTCTCTTTTGAAAAGTGCTAAGCAATATTAAGGGTCACGTGGGGTCAAGTGAGGTGCCCTGAGAATGGAATTTGTTTTAAGTTTATTCCACTTTTACAAAGGTTTGTTCAGGGGTCACGTGGGAGCACGTGATCTGCAATTATCATGTTTAGATGTTAATCTCCTTTTACGTGCATGGGGATCTTAAATTTTCAAGCCCCTTATTTAATAAGAATTAAATTCTTTTATAGGGTTAAACCCTAGTTTTATTAAATTCCTATATGTTCTGTTGTAAGAATTAAATTCGTTGGACTCAATTCTCCCCCTAAGTTTTGAATCTACATAACAAATCTCCCCGATGAGAATTAAATTCTCAATTTGTGGGAAGATCTGCTTCTGCAGATCTTTAACCAGAGGAAGAACTAAGTTCTTTTTAGAAGAGTTGAACTCTTGTAAAGGTGAAGAAGAGGTAAAATGTTCTGTATTTGGTTCCTTTTCTTACCTAGGGTTTCTTTTTGGAGATCTTCTTCTCTCTGGAGAATTAAATTCTCTTTTCTTTTGGCTTACGAAGGGGTTTTCACTCTCTCTTTCTCTCCTTTTCTTTTCTCCTCCTCCCCCTCTTTTGCTTCTTTGCTCTTATTCATAGGAGAAGAAAGGAAACAATTTGTTTAGAAAATCTCTCTTTGAGAGATTTTGATTGATTTTATAATCAATCAAAATGATCTTTTAGATCAATCGGTGAATTTTATTCACCGTTGGATTTTTAATCCAAGGACTTCTGTTTTACAGAAGATATCTCTTTTGTTGTTCTTAACAAGATTAGGAAGATATTTCTCCGTACAGAAATATTTCTGTAGATTGACGATTTTTAATCACCATTGGATTTTTAATCCAACGGCGCCCTGTTTTACAAAGCGTAATCTTTCTTATTTGGAAAGATTTAAGGAAACATTTTCCAACTAGGGGTTTTGATTCCTCTTAATTAGAATTTAATTTTATCGGTTCATAAGGCATAGGAGCCCATCACGTGTAGAACGTGACCCCGCCAAATTAAGCCTACCAAAGAGCGTCACGTGCTATCACGTGAGTTTTTGCTCTGGCCAATTGTTTGCTTTATTCAGACGCCTATATACTCTGTATATAGAGGTCACCTGTCTGCATATGAGGCCCGTTTCAGCTTAGTTTTGTCAAGCGCAGTGCCTATCACGTGTGGGCACGTGATGCTCCATTTGGGGACTTTTCCCATTTCTTTTATTTATTATTCATTTTTTATAAGGGAACAAATGCCCCTACAGCGTTGTTCTCACGTGGTTTGCACGTGAGTGCAACGCTGTCACCTTTACAACCGTTGGATTGCCTAGGGGAACGGGAGATGAACCGCCCTTGTTACGTCTTATAAATGCTAGGGTTTAGTTTCTTATGCAGCCACTGTTTCCTTCATCTTCTTCCTCCTTCGTTTTCTTCAAGAATTTAATTCTCCTCCTCAGAGCTTAGTTCTCTGCCATTGCAATCCCAGAGTTAAACTCTGTCAAAAAGAAACCCTTTTTAGGTTAAGATCTTGCACATTATAAAAACTTTTCTTTTTGAACAAAAATTCTCTGGATTTTGAATCTATCATGAGAGCTTTGCTCTCCTCTGAAACCCATCCACTTAGGGATCCAAAGGTGTGATCTTTGAGTAGTAAACCTCCATATCTCGAACATTCACCTCTGTTTTTTGAGGATTCATGGAATTTTATTTCTCATATGTGTTTTTTGTGAGTTTCTGGAATTTAATTCTATCATATAAAAGGAATTTAATTCCTCAGGCGAAGAGTGTAGCTCTGAAAGATCAAAAGGACCCTTTAGGAATTTTATTCCCTGGTGCTCTTGAAAATCTTTGCGTAGGGTTTTACCCTTATTCGCGCAAATTTTAAATTTGTTGTGTACCTTAGCAGAGATTGTTTTCCCAAGAGTTATTTGGAATTCCAATGTCTGTTTCAATAAGCATTTTTTTGATCAGTCTGACCACTAAACTCTCACTGATTTTCCTTCTCAGACACTATGGCCACTCATTTGTATGATCTTTACGAAATTATTTCTTGTGGAGACATTCGCGCATAAGGCCGTTGTCAAAATCAGGAGTTTACAAATGCTCAATGTTGTTTCCCCCAATCAAAGCAAAGCTCTGTTCAAGTTTTGAAATTTGAAATGAAGCAGCGCTTCATAAAGGCGCTCGCGCTAAATGCGCCAGCGCTAAGAGTCAAAGACTCTGATGCAACGCTCACATGCAAAGCACGAGAGCGCCAGCGCTAGCATTGCCAGCGCTAAGATTCAAAAACTCTGATGCAGCGCTCACGTGCAAAGCACGAGAGCGCTAGCGCTAAGCGCGTTAGCACCAAGAGTCAAAGACTCTGATGTGGCGCTCACGTGCAAACCATGAGAGCGTCTGCGCTAGCAGCGCCCGCGCTAAGAGTCAAAGACTCTGATGCAGCGCTCACGTGCAAAGCACGAGAGCGCTAGCGCTAAGCGCTCTAGCACCAAGAGTCAAAGACTCTGATGCAGCGCTCACGTGCAAAGCATGAGAGCGCCCGCGCTAAAAGTCAAAGACTCTGATGCAACGCTCACGTGCAAAGCACAAGAACGCTAGCGCTGGAACTAAATGTTCCCCACCCTTGGATCAAAGATCCAACAAGGATGACTAAAAATCATCAGATTACCTCTGAAAATTAGAGCACCGTTGGATCAAACATCGAATGGTAATTAAAAATCACCAAGATACAGAATAAATTCTGTATGGGAAATTATTTTCCCAATCTTGTTAAAAACAAGAAGATTGCCTTTTGTAAAACAGAAGCCCTTAGATCAAAAATCCAACGGTGGGAAACATCTCCAAATCAATCGGAGGAAAGATTTTCTTAACTGATTCAACAAATCAGCATCCCCTATATAATGGACCGAAGACTTCAAGTCTTGCACAGATTAACCACCCCACAAACTTTGAGAAATTTCAAAGAAAAGAGCAAGCTCTCGGAAGAAGAATTTCTTCAAGGTAAATAAAACAGAGAGATCAAAGCATCTCGTCAAAAAGAAGAACTTAATTCTTTTTCTAGATCATAGATCTATGATCGTCAAATGGATCATAGCATCTCATTAAAAAAAAAAGAGAGAAGAATTCAATTCTCTTCAGATCACAGATCCATAAAGATAAAGTTTTTCACAAAAAGATATAAGAGATTGTAACATCTTCTATAAAATAAGAACTTTGTTCTTAGAGCTACGAGACAAAGTTTCTTATAAGTGAGAATTTAATTCTCAGAACGCAGAACTGATCAAAGCTGCCTAAAAAAAAGAGCATTGGTGCTCCAATTAAAAAAGAAGCACCTTAGCGCTCCAAGACTGGCGCACAGCGCCGCAGCGCTCCTAGCGCTCCAATTTAAAGAAGCGTCTCAGCACTCCAAGACTAGCGCACAGCGCCGCAGCGCTACTAGCGCTCTAATTTAAAAAAGCGTCTCAGAGCTCCAAGTCTGACGCTCAGCGCCCAGCGCTCCAAGCGCCATTTCAAAAGAAGCGCTCAGCGCCCAGCGCTCAGCGCCCAGCGCTCAGCGCCCAGCGCTCCAAGCGCCATTTCAAAAGAAGCGCCCAGCGCTCCAAGGTTGGCGCTCAGCGCCAAGCATACCACGTGCCCCTCACGTGGGCGCTATTTTATAAAGAGCGCTCTGCACTCATTGTCTGGCGCGCAGCGCCAAGCGCGCCATGTGCTCCTCATGTGTGCACGATCTCACAGGAAGCGTCTTAGCGCTCTAAGTCTGGCGCTCAGCACCAAGCGCGCCACGTGTTCCTCACGTATGCGCTGAGAGAACATAAACTGTTCTTTAAATAAAGCCCTAAAACCATAATGAGTGCTCAACACTCAAAGAAAGAAAAAATAGTTGTCAGAACCCAAACTAATGCTCAGCATTGTTAAATGAAAAGGGGCTGAGCCTAATTAAATATCCAACATTTTAACTGAGTGGGCCGAGCCCAAGTTAGCCACAGATCCCTAATGTAGATTAATTGAGCTCATATGCTCACAAATCTTTTTAACTGATCTTAGTCCCAACCTTGACTATAGATCTCCCAACCAATATTGGTTCAAGGGTACATCTCTTCATACCTCCGATATATGTCGTTGTAATTCCTCCATCATATATATATTGCTATGTGTGTCGTCTTGACGATCTGAGTGTGCATGCTCAGAGGACGAAGTGGACCTAGCTCAGGAGCAGGACCTGTTATTCGAGATCGCGGAGGTCTAGACTGCATCATCAGCGCCGTTTCTTTTGCTCCCAGCACTTTGTTTTGTTGGTTAGTTATTTTATTCTGCAAAATAAATGTATCTCAAACTCTTTTATTTGCAATGTAATAAAGTTGTGGACTGTGATTTTGCTTTACTCAAGTACTGTTTACTGACTATCATGTAATGCTAGAAGCCTAAGTGTGACTATGGCAGGATTATTCCCTGACCGTAGGAGCATGGCCGGCCTAATCACCCATCGTATTTCGTATTTTGGGAAGCGGAGCGTGACAGATATTACATGCGGTTAGGGAGAGCACGGTTCGGTTTTTGATAAAAAATTTCGAACCGAAACTTTCAGTTCAGTTTATTCGACGGTTTGGGTTAGTTTCGGTTTAACCTCGGTTTTTTCAAATATATAAAAACCTATCAATTATTTCCCTAAAATTCAAATAAAAACTTTTGATCAAAACTAATATAGAAATAAACAATTATTGCTGAAATTCGAGACAAAAGCTCTGCAAATTAATCGATTAATAGTAAAAATATTTCTCTATAATATGGAATCTTGTAAAATAAGTGACAAGATATAATATAACATGGGAAAAAATATGTATTAGGCGTGTGGCATTGTTTATATGTACTGTTGTTACATAATTAATTATATATATGATAAAAATTATTGTGTATCCATATAATTTTCATCCAATATTCACCTAGGTTCGGTTTAAATCGCATCTGAAATTATCGAAATGAAACCGAACCGAAATGTTTCGGTTCGGTTATTTTTTTATTGGTTTTCGATCGGTTTTTCAGTAGGATCGGTTCTTGCTCACCCATATATGCAGCTGCTTAGATATTACAGTTAACTGGTATACATGGGGCATTAATTGGACCTAGCTTTTTTTAACAAGAACAAAAAGCACAGGGGTTTGTACATAAGTTTGAAGCGGGCTGCGGCTTGTTGACAATTTACCCTTAGCCTTTTTGTCCATAACCGCAAGGCTTTAGGTCTAGGGGGCGACATTTAGGGAAAACCCCAAACAAAGAAAACCGAAAATATAAAAGAAAAAAGAATAAATTAAATTTAAAAAATAAGAACCAATTCGATATCAACTTATTCGAATTTCGGAGCAGCGAAATCAGCAGAAAAGGTAAATGGTAGATTTTCTTTCCTCTTTGCAATTTTTGTTCTTGTTTTTCTTTGGCTTGAGTCGTGCAACTCGATCGAAGCTAGGGTTTCAAATCTTGATCTTTGCTTTCGGTAATGTTCTCTTATTTCTTGGTTCGATTGCACAATTTGATCTAACGAGCATGTTTTTATGCCTTTCTTTTGGGATAATAACTTGTTTACAACTATAAATAAGGTAATCTTTCGATCTAAAAACGTCATATTTATATGTAAATGTTGAAGACCCAAGGACTGTTTCCTACAAAAGGGCTAAAAACTTATCGTAGGTCAATACTAAGTTTATTCTCGATCTCAGATTGCAACTTATCAAATTATACTGTAAAATGCTGAAGGCCCAAGTGCTGATTTCGACGAAAAGCAAAAAAATGCATCTTTGATTTATAATAAGTCAATTTTTCGATCTAAGAGTTATGAATACCGAGTAATATTTGTAAAGATGTTTTTCCATTGCGCAGATTGTTATCTTCCCCCGATGTAGTTTTTGGTTATTCAAAATGATTTGCGAGAAGAAGGTTATCAAAACCATTTTATTCCTGCATATTATATATTATGTCCATAGGTGATGTATTTTGACCAAGCATGTAGATTTATTTTGGTCTTATGCCTGCTGACCGAAGGTAATGCTGTAACGATTTTCCTGAAAATTAATTATTACTAAATCAACTTGGTTCCTAATGCCATGTACAAGTGGGATGATATTCATATTATGGGTATTTCATTAAATGCATCATTTTATTGTTTTGGAAGCATTATGCATGAGCCATCTTTGGTTGATCGTCGAGAAAAATAGGCTTAGTTTCAGTCCGAGGAGACTAGAGATAGAAAATATAACCAAGTTATATCCTTATGTATGGTAATATTTGAAAATACCAAAAAACATTTGAAAGGCAAGTTTCACTAGAGACTGTGCATGCTTATTTGATTTGTTTTAACTAAGTATTGGCTATTGATCAGACATAGCTTTAAAATACATACGAGTGTAAATGTAATTTTGCAACCTTCTGTATATGTACAAGTCATTCATCTAGTTTCTTTGTCGGTTTCTTTTCCATTTGGTTTAGTCTTAGTGACATAGGATCCACTGTACATTTCAGGTATGCCATAGTTTTACAATTAGTTGCCTTGGGAGCATCTGTGCATACTTGTTTTTAGAATGAAGTGGAGCAAGGAAGGTTAAATTTTGGTATCATAGTGTATGGAATGAGAGAAAGTCATGGAGACCTAGTGTTTATAATCGAAGCCCGACCTAATTTGTAAGCGGTGGTAATTTTTGCAGTCAACCAAAATGCTATATGTTGAAAATTAGAACAGACGCAGTTTGTTTCTTTAATCAATATTTTGTGGGGATGCAGAGTGCATGATAGTCATGATTATTTGAAGATTCATATTAGTTAATGGACCTTTTTTGTTTATGAAGAGCCAGTCTGCTGATTTACGTGCAAAAATGCACCTCAGTGCTTAAGCACCTTTTGGATTTATTTGATGTTTGTAAGAAGCAGGAAATGACAACAAAAGTTTAGTGGTTGAGTCTCATCAATTTACTAAACGCTAAATCGCAGTAAATCTTGTATAGCATGAAAACACCGTATTTTATTATTAAATTGCACTAAATACATGATTCCCACCTTTAACTAATGATCACATTTTCCATCTCTAAATACATGCCAGTATTGTTGGGGTTGTGTATTATATTCTGCAAATCCTGCACACTTATCTGGTTCTTAGACCGGGCTTGCTATTGTTTGGACCATAATTGACACATGTGCATTCAGGGACCCTATAGTCATTCTTTGAACACCCTAGGACGAGGCTTGAGATGAAAAGTGTTTTGTTCTTGGCTTTATTTGGCTGATCGGGGAATGGATATGGGAGAGAAGGTATAGAGTTCTTGTCATCAAGAATAAATTGATTCTCTCCAATGTATCTCTTTGTTACCTTGCGAGTTTGTGTTTATGTCCCCTTTCATCTCGCACGTGATGTCCTGACAATCCTTGCTCTCAAAGGTTACGAAAGGGTTTACAATTGAAAGAAATCTTTTCATAGTGATGTAGCATGAGAGATGGACAGTTACCAGATTGGTTAGGTTCTTTGCAGACATGGCATGCCATCGTCATAAAAATTAATAAAAGGGAGATTCCAGCTTCCCTAACTAGCAAGATAACTAAACACACTGATGATTGCATGGTAAATTTGTATCATTGCGGGATTTATTTAGTTCACATGCATTGATTTTTTTTACCTGTGCCAATTTCTTAGAAGACCAGTTACTTTTCTCCGTAGAAAATACCACTCGAATCATCTCTAGAGGGTAGTGAAGCAAAAAGAAGCAACAGCTTCATCGCAGGCAAGAATAGTTGATCACTCTGAAGGATCGTTGGCTTTACTCGACGAAGGCGCTAAAGTAAAGGTCTACTCTTTTCCCCCTTGCAAATACGACAACCTTTAAATTCTTTTTTTTTTATCATTCAGCCATCCATTTCCTGTTACTCTCATTTTTTGGGGGGTTTAGATGAAGGTTTTCACTAGCAAGCAGAGTAGCTATCTGTAATTTCGTAATTAGATTCAAGATGAAATCATCTTTAAACTTCATTTAATGAGTGTGTTAGTGCACTCATGACGTCCTTTTCACTATGCTTTTGTTTTGTGTAATGAAAGTAAAACACGGGAGAAACAATATAATTTTCTTAGGCCGGGCGGTGATTTCTTAAACTCTTTTGTTCGGTATGGTACATTCAATGCTCAATTATTGTGCTATCATTTCATTGCTTCGTATCTAGTGAATGGATTTATTGATTGTTCACTTCTCTACATACTTAAATTCTCTCTTATAAGTATTATTATATGTGATGTATGACTGAGTCTAGATCAACTTTATTTTGTGGTGTTGACAGGAGAAACTATCACCGCGTCAGCTTCGAATTTACACTTTGGTGTTTCTTGAGGTGGTAGGAGCCACTTGCAACATATGGCTAGTGATATAAACTAAGCAAGTGTATACGTGTACAGTGTTTCAGAAGGAAAGAAGAGTCATACGGCATACCGATGGAGAACAAAACTAGAGTCAACAGCAAAGAGGAGATGGTCTCTCAGTGGAACAATGGCATTGGTCACTGGAGGCACGAGAGGAATTGGGCATTGTCCTTGATCTTTTCTTACTTTTCCCCCAATTGTGAAGATATTTCCTTTTTTTCAACAAATTTGTCTGTTTATCTTCTACACTCTTTTTTTTGTTTATATTTCCTTGGTTTCCCATTTTTCAGTAAATCATTGTGATTAAGATGGTTGCAAAATTATTTTTGCACAGCACCAAAATGCAAAGATCAGTAAGAAACTAAGAAACAACTGTGTTCTTATGAAAGATAGCATAACTAATTAAAAAAAACTTCTTGGCCACACTGTAGGGGTCCTTAGTTCTTGTTCTCATGATTGTTCCATCAAGTGAATGAAGGCATTTGATTCCTATGAGAATCTCTCATAATATAACGTCCAAAACATCTATCTATAATCAGTATCTAAAAATGTATGGTGTAAATATTATATCTTAATATTAGTCCATAAAAGATTATCTTCAGATTTAAGTCCGGAGCAATATGTGCCCCACGCATTCTATGTCAGCAGCCTTTGTTTCTCTCATCTAATCCTAGTTAACCTTTAATTCACACCTTTCTTTAATTCCCCAGCATAATCATTTTATCTTTATCTTTATAACCTTGCAATTTACAGCTGCGCTATGATTTTCTAAAGGGGAAAAAAGAAAGAATATCAGTGTCCAATTTGATATTACTTACCAGTACATGAAGTAAGATGTTTAAATGAAAAGATTTGATACAAATGGCAGCGTAATATTATTTTAGGTAGCTAGCTTATATTTATAACCTTGTACTGAAAGAATGTTTTGCCCGGCTAAATTACTCAATAAAATAAAAAGCATTCATTAGTCAAAGTTTGAGCCACCCTGACAAAAACAGGGATGTGCTATATATGATGCAATACTGGCATGTCATAGTTGAAGAGTTGGCTGGGTTTGGGGCCACAGTGCACACATGTGCCCGGAATGAAGCACAGCGCAAGAAATGTTTGCAAGAGTGGGAAACCTTAAAGTTTAGTGTCACTGGGTCAGTTTGTGATGTAGCTTCTCAAGCTGAAAGAGAGAAACTAATGGAGAAGGCCGCTTCAATATTCCATGGGAAGCTGAATATACGAGTTAAGTTTTCCTCCTCCTTTTTCAACCTCGCATATTGGTAAGATTTTCTTCAAAAATTTCTAAATATCGAGTGTATAAAGTAGCTGAAGGTTAAAGCAATAATCTGTTAGAATAAAAACACGGCGGAAGAATATGGAATAATTCCTCGTCAGGACCAGACACATGCTAGGACTCTTAAGTATTTTTTCCCAATATTCATTGCTTTAAACCTATACATGCAAAAGTATTGTGATTAATATTGTTCACACATTGGTTGAGAAAATTTATGATTTTTTCTATCTATGAACATTTTGTTTTATCCATGAGTATATGTGGTATTAACAAAACTCGGTGATTTTTTTATCTATTTTATCTTAGAACATGTTATGCAGGTCATGAAATGCAACATGGACAGTGCATTCAATCAAAGAGAGAAAATAGAATTATTCTTACTGTAGTACGAGAACACTTATTTTTATTTATTCTCCCTCTAATATAGATTCATAATTTTGTGTTGCTCCTCCTTAGATAAATAATGCAGGGTTAGGTATTCTCAAGGCAATTGTTGATTTCACTTCCAAGGAATACTCATTCCTCATGGCTACCAACTTGAAATCAGCCTTCCATCTAAGCCAACTAGCACATCCTCTGCTGAAGCTGGCGGGCAGTGGCAATATTGTTTTCATCTCTTCCATATCCGGACTAGTAGCTCTAGAAAATTTGTCCCTTTATTCAGCGACTAAAGGTACACCCATGAAAATCTCTACTATTTTAGCTAAAAAGGGGAGGACTCAATTTGCTTCTCAACATGACACTTGGCAGCAGGAAAAATACTTATAATTTTGAGAAAAAAATAACATATAAGTATTATTTTTATGTAATCAAATCTTTAAACACACACACACATATCTACATATACATATTCATAGTCATACACACACACACATGCATAGTCACACACACATATCTACAAATACGTATTCATAGTCATACACACACAAACACATATCTACAAATACATATTCATAGTCATACACACACACATACATATGCATAGTCACACACACACACACATACACGGGCCCTGGAGTGTCCCAGTAGGGTCCATCCTATAGTGGAGCATACATGGTATGTTTGCATGGTGCATTTGCACTAAAGTCCTTTCTCATGTTCATAAGGTTTTGCACTTAGGAGCAAAAGCACCCTGCAAAGTCCAATAGAAATTTGCCCACATATGCTTCACTGTAAGGTGCATCCAACTGGGACACTGTAGGGCCCTTTTGCCCTACACTCATATATACATATAAATTTATACACACACATATACATATACATACACATTCATACATACATATACACACACAAATACATGCATACATATACGCATACACACATATGTATATACACACCACGTGCGCGCACACATATATGTATGTTTCAATCTTTATTTTTGTAACTACTAATCCTTAAAAGCTTTTCAAACCCATTCTGTTGACATATATTTCTGTGCACCGTACTTGTAAAAATACCATGTAGTGAGTAGTACAAAAAAATTGTTTTCATTTAATCATGTTCAATTGATTTTGTTTGTTTGATATTCAGGAGTGATAAATCAGCTCACTAGGAATTTGGCGTGTGAGTGGGAAAAAGATAATATCCGAATCAATTGCACTGCGCCAGGACATATAAGCACCCCACTCATTAAGGGAGCAAGGCCTTGATATAGCTAAATCCAGATAAATGATTGTCAAGAACCACTTTATACTTATGCATATCAAGCTAACATAATCTTAAGTTCCCCCTTACATAGGCCATTGCTCAACGAGCAACGCAGAAAGGCCTTCACCAGGAACTCTCGCTTGTAAAGGGACGATACCTCATGGGTAAATCGATATATTTTGAATTGACAATGATGAGGCCTTCACCAGGAACTCTCGCTTGTAAAGGGACGATACCTCATGGGTAAATCGATATATTTTGAATTGACAATGATGAGGTTTGAACCTAGAACCTCTTGAAAACCTTGTGCCGTGATACCATGTCAAGAACCACTTTGTCCAAAAGCTTTAGCTGATGGGTTGTAGTTGTAGGATACTAATGTATTGCAAGCTAACATAATCTTAACAAGACCAGTTGTTTTATCCTGACATGATTTTTTTTTACTATCCAATAGTTACTTGATGGTAAGGATGTATTGGCCACACTACTCTCTCGCATTCCACTCGAGCGAGTCGGAGAGCCGGAGGAGGGAGCGTCTGTGGCTGCATTCCTCTGCATGTCGTCAGCGTCTTACATTACTGGGCAAGTCATATATGTCGATGGGGGACAAACCATTTATGGTTAAAAGTTAAAATGAAAAAATTTAAGCTATTTGATTCTGGGTGCAGTTGCCCCTAACTTTTAAGGCGCAGATTGTTGTAGAATAAAACTTATGTAATTTCGGAAACAAATTTTCTTGATAGCCCTTTCTTGAATGTAATGTTGCTATTTATAGTTGAGTTCTTTTTTCCCCTCTCAAAACACAATAAAAAGAAACTTCGTTTATTGTAATGACCTCTTGAGTGGTCATATATGTAAGCTATGGAAATGCTGGAACAAATCTTTCTGATGTAGGTGTTTCTGGAATGCGATGAAGAAATTGATAGTTGTGCTTTTTGTGGTGAAATTGAACAAACTCTGTTAGTTATGTTGACCTCTTAAGAGTTTGTATATGTAACCATATTATTGAATCTTGAAATGACCCTGTCTGGTGTCCACCATCTAGCAAGGCTTTTGTTCTATGATTGACACAATGAATGTCCTTTTTGCATGAGTTTTCTTAAATTATTTTTATTTTGGGCTGTGCTCAAGGAATTATTGTATTGCAGATAGGAGCATGCCACATGGATGATGGAACGAGTCTCATTGAGTCCTGAGTCAAGTGAGCAATATAGGTCATAGTTCTGTTTTCTATACTAGCTGCAGTTTTTAATAATGCGATAGTCTCAGAAGCCACATTTTGTCTATGATTACGTATTTAGGGAACCTTCCATGCACACAGAGACAATACCGAGGCAAGATTTAGGTTAGTTGGTGTACCATTTTAATCATAAAGGCTAAAATGCAGGAAACCCTCTTACTTTTGCCCGAAAAGCAAGAAACTCCAGTAAAAAAACCTACATTTTATCCCATAAATATAACACCATTAATGTAATTTTCCCAAGTGCTCTTACAACCCTTTTGCCCTAAATTGCTTTCCCCCTTCTTCCCTAAAATTTCCCCCTTAAAATTGCTTTCCCTCCTTCCTTCCCCAAAATGTCCAATTGAACACACCATCAACCTCGTCTCCTCCTCCAATGAGTGAGCGTGTATTCAAGAGAGTATGATTTAGGAAAAAAAAAGAGAAGAAAAAGGAGTAATTGGCTCATAAAAATTTATTAGAGAGGCATTTTTAGTATGAAATAGTCTGATGGATAGAAATATTAAACCCATTCGAGTTTATCGGGTAAATTGCAGGTTTTTCCAAGTTAGGGGACTCTCCTGCTTTTCGAGCAAAAGTGAGGGGGATTTCCTGCATTTAGCCTGTTAAAACATATTATCTCATTGAATATTTGTCTTAGTTATATGTTGGACTCACGCTGGTCACATCCACTGCCTCAATATAATATCATTACTCGCAAATCTAAAACATTACTTTAAAACATCTAATTAGTGGTAGGTTATGCTGTCAAGCAATATATTTCAGTTACAGCATAGTTCATTAAATGATCATAACAACATTTATATTGTAATATTATTTCATTTGATCACGCATTATTAAACTATATATATTTTTTGCAATTTTAACGTTACCCATCCCTCACTGATAAATAGGGTTGGTCTCCCCTCTCTTGTTGGTTGCATTTCCTAAACATGCTTCCTCCTCATACTTTCTCAATCCAACCAACATACCCACCATCGCTAGTTGCAGTAGAATAACATGTTTGTGGAATAGAAGAGCATTGTTCGAAAAATCATTACGTCTATCATTTTGTATCAGCATTTTTCTAAATATGACACATTTATTTCTCTGAGTATTAACATTTTTGTAGAAGCATTTGCCACCAAATTAAAATATTTAACAAAAGCAATTAAGTTTAACCATGATTTCCATGTACATAGCATTTATATATAGATGATATGTTCCGAAGTGGATAATATCCGCGAGTATAATGGGGGCATTGCTGAGACTCTCTTTTCGTGGATACCCTGTGAGGCACTCATGGCTGAGACTCTCTTTCGTGAATACCTAATTAATTTCTTGATAAATTTGGAAGCTATTTGATGGAGCTATCTTTTGGGTCTCCTTCAGATATTGTCTTCCGTTGATCTCCCGGTGGAGTTTGGAGGTGATCTCCTGTTGCGTGTGGGTCTCAATGGGTTTTGAGGAGATTGGAGATTTGAGGAGTTTAGCGCCGAATACCTGCAAAGAAGTCCCGGGATGGTTTGGTACCACCAAGGACCCTCCGACGATCAAGTTAGTACTAGATCCGAGCAGAGTAACAGCTAAGTGGAATAAAAAATGGCTTACTTGGCCCCTCTGTGATGGGGGTTTATATAGCGGCGGCAGCACATGGCGAGATTTGCGGAGCGGCCGTTACGCCTGTGAGTGGTGGAGTTGGTCGGCTAGAAGGACCGAGGGAGTCGGCCTCGACTGGGGAGCTCGGAAGTGAGCAAAGGGGACCGAGGAGTCTTGGTCTTGCGGCAGCTCGGGACGAGCCGAGGGGCCGAGGAGGCTAATTTGCAAGGGTCCCGAGAAGGGCCGGCTTGTGCTTGTAGGCCGGGTACAATAGTGGCCTGGTCGGCCCCTGTGGGCCCTTTCTTCTGAGTTTCGGGACACGTCATCTGCCACGTGTCATAATCTTGAAGATCGCCAATATTGAGCATCATCATTAGCCCCCCACTATTGTCCTAACCAGCTAGCGGGGCGGGTCAGGAGTGGACTGCCGGGCCCCCCGGGGTAAGCTTCCTCCTAAGGTTTCGTCGGGACGCGTCCCCGGGCCGTCAGCTGTCTTTCCTTCCAGCGAATCAGGGCGAGATCTCTGCATTTAAGGAAGGTGCGCCGGTCCGTGCATCTTGCCACTGAAGTGACGGTCCACGTGTCAAGCGTCGGTTGGCCGACGCGACGTGTGCAGACCTATGGCGTCTGATGGGGTGCGGCCCGATGTGGTCATGACATGTGGAGCGATCGGATCTGTTGGACGCAAGGAGGCGTTTTGGCGGGAGATGAAGGGCGCCGTTGGATGAGGCCGCCCGCGGTGATAAATAGGGGTGGGGCCCGTTCCAGGGCCCCTACTCCTTCATATTTTCCGCTCTGAGTCCTGCTTGCTCGGCGCTCATCTCCCTTCTTTCGTTTCCCGAGGATCCCTCTTCTCAAGGTTAGATGTCTTTCTTTGTAGAGTCGGTAGATGTCGTAGGGGTAAGTTCTAGGGACCCTTTAGTTGAGCCTGAGTCCTCCCGGGGAGCAGGGGTCGGATCCTTTCCCCGGGATCGTGCGGCGGGGGCAGCCCCCAGGGAGGAGGCGGTAGATACTGTCCCCGGCGCCTCGTGTTGGGTGAGGCATGAGGACGAGCTCGCCAATGCTCGGGCTCGCTTCCACATCCCCTCACGCTATACACTTCGTCTGGCCAAGGAGGGAGAGAGGGCAGACCAAGTACGGGGCAGGGAGATCTCCCTGTATTTGGAAGCTTTTTGGGGTGGAATGCGCCTGCCTTTCTCTCCCGAGGTCGTCGAAGCGCTAAACTTTTTTGGGTTGGCCCCTGGCCAGTTAGTGCCGAACTCATGGAGGATTCTCCTCGGGTTCCTGATCCGCCTGAAGTTACAGGCGGTTCCCTTCAGCCTCTCCCTCCTTGATTGTTCCCTCATCTTCAAAAATCACCCTGGTGGTCGAGCGGGTGACCTGAGGTAGGTGTGCTTCTCTTTCAGAAAGCGGCAGGGGGTGTCGCCGGGACAGGGGTTGTAGCCCTGCCTTCTTATATCCACGACTGGAAGAAGAAGTTCTTCTTCGTTTCCCCTCCCAAGGGCGAGGACTGGCCCGTGCCTACAAAGTGGTCAAGAGAGAAATGCTTGCCGGGGAATCAGTCCAGTGACCCCGTCGCGGTGAGAGTGGCGTTGTGGGAGCCCATCCCCCGTTCCGACGTGCTGCTGTCTGAGAGGGTCCTGAGTTGGGCCGGGCTCAGCCCCGTTGAGTTCGTCGGTAAGTTTAGGCTCGCTTTTTGGCTTGTATATTGCTTGTGTCGCTGACTTCTTTACATTTGGTTTTGTGTGGGACCCATGGACATGGACTCGCTCCGATTTTCCATGTGCCAGTCGAGGAAGGTCGCGAAGGCTGGGGGCGCTAGCTCTTCCCGCTCAAATCCTACCCCGCCTCCTTCTCCCTCGGTGGTCGTGTCCCGTGAGCGTTCGGGGGTGGATCCCGCCCCGGGGCCTAGCAGAGTGTCGGGCCGAAAGCGGGCTCGGATTCTGAGGATCCGGTCCCGGAGGAAGAGATCGGCTCTCCCTTGGAGCCGCTCAAGAGGAGTTCCCAAAGATCCTCCCGGGGCCGTCCCCGCCGATCATGGTGGAGGAAGGGGGCCTTCAGTTCGCAGTGCCTTCAGAGCTATCCGTCGCGGATAGCTTGCTGCATGAAATAGAGACATCAGCCGGGGGTAGAGTCCCTGGGGGGACCTTCAGGGCCCAGCTGGCGTCCATCGCCCGGAGTCCGTGCAGGTAAGTGTTTGGTCTTTTGTGAGATTCGGTGCCTCCTTCGTTTTTCTGATCTCTTTCCTATCTTTCAGGTTCTCCAGCACAGTGCCATCGCCTTGCGCATGGAGGTCGAGGTGATGTCCCCAGCGTTGAAGGCTGCGGGCCAGCTCGCCTCGTTGGAAGAGAGCTCCAAGCGGGAGCTGGAGGCGGTGATGGCGAGGGTCGCCGCCCTGGAAGGCGAGGTGGAGGCCGGGAAGCGGGAGATTGCCCGGTACCACGAGGCCACCGTGGCCGCTGAGATCAAGCTCGAGGACGCTCAGGTGCTCGCCGGCAACCTGAAGAAGACGGTGAAGACCCTCCGGAAGGAGCTGGGGGCGACGGCCGAGTCGGTGAAGTCGACCGACTTGAGAGCGGAGAAGTTGGCCGACCTCTCGGCGGTGAAGGCTGTGGAGGGTTACAAGAAGTCGAAGGACTTCTATGATGACCTGGCCGTGGCCACAACCTTCATCTGGCACGAGGCCCTCAATGCCGTTAAGGCCCGGATGCCGGGTTCGCCGATGAAGAGCTCCGGGCCAAATACCCCCTCGCGGACGCCGAGGAATAGGGGAAAGAGATTCCTGACGACGAAGTCGCCGAGGACCCAGCTCGTCTCGTGGTGGATGTCGAGGGCCCCGAGGTCGCGCCTGGCCCTGAGGCCTAAAGCCCCCATCTTCCTCCTCCTTTTATTTTGTTGCTCCTGGAATTTTGTAAGCTTCCGGGCATTTTGTAAGGCTAGGGAGCCCAAAATACCCTTTGTAAAGACTTTGCCTTTAGCAATAAAACTTCTTCTTTGGTTTCATTGGTTTGTGAAGAATGATTGTAAAATATCTCTACTTGCATTGTTGGGCTTCCATGTCAGGTCGACCATCTGTCTAGCGATCGTTCGTCGAGTTGATTTCGATCACTTGCCGAGCGTGCCGAGCGCTGCCGAGAGGGAGGCATCCTCATGGCCCCGAAGTCGAGGGGGGATCGCACAGACTTGGGTAGACCTGATGCCCCTTGTTGGGGTCACGGATCCTCTGCATGTGATAGGCAGAGGGACGTTCGTCATATTTGTGCCCAGCATGAATAGGCTCAGAGGCCTCGTTGTAAGGGCCACTAGCCCGCAGCATCCGTTAGGCATGAACTAGCTGGGAAGCTGCTCGGTTGCCCCTTGGCGTGGGCTTCGGTCTCTGGCTTTGAGAGTAGGGAAGCTACCAGCCAGGGATAGCAGAGCAGGGAAGCCGCTCTGCTGCCTCTTCGGAGGGCTTCGATCCTTAGCACGGGAGGGGCTGTAAGAAGCCCACTAAGGATGACCGGGCAATGAAGCTGCGTGGTTGCCTCTTGGCGAGGGCTTTGATCTCTGGCGTCGTGAGTAGGCAACTACCAGCCTGGGATGACTGCGTGGGGTAGCCGCTCGGATGCCTCTTGCGAGGGCTTCGATCCCTGGCGTCATGGGTAGGGAGCTACCAGCTGGAGATGACTCGGTCGCCTCTTGCGGGGGCTTTGATCTCTGGCGTCGTGGGTAGGCAACTACCAGCCTGGGATGACCGTGCGGGCTAGCCGCTCGGATGCCTCTTGCGAGGGATTCGATCCCTGGCGTCATGGGTAGGGATCTACCAGCCGGAGATGACCGATCAGGGTAGCTGCTTGGTTGCCTCTTGCGAGGGCTTTGATCCTACAGGACGGGGACTGAGCAGGGTTACTGCCCAGCGCCTCTTGGCGAGGGCTTTGATCCCTGTCGGTTGTGGTAGGAAGCTACCAGCCGGGGATAGCCGAGCAAGGACTCGACTGCCTCTGGGAGGACTTTGGTCCTTAGCGCGGGAGGGGCTGTAAGAAGCCTACCAAGGACCCTCGGCCAGGCAGGGTTGCTGCCCGGTGCCTCTTGGCGAGGGCTTTTATCCTGAAGGATAGCCGAGCGAGGGATCCTCGGGCTCGACTGCCTCTGGGAGGGCTTTTGATCCCTGTCGGTCATGGTAGTAAGCTACCAGCCGGGGATAGCCGAGCAGGGTAGCTGCTGAGTTGCCTCTAAGGAGGACTTGGATCCTTAGCGTTGGAGGGGCCGTAGGAGGCCTGCTAAGGATAACCGGGCAGTGAAGCTGCGCAGTTGCCTCTTGGCGAGGGCTTTGATCCCTGGCGTTGCGAGTAGGGAAGCTACCGGTCAGGAATAGCCGAGTAGGGTAGCTGCTGAGCTGCCTCTTCGAAGGACTTGGATCCTTAGCGTTGGAGGGGACGTAGGAGGCCTGCTAAGGATAACCGGGCAGTGAAGCTGCGCGGTTGCCTCTTGGCGATGGCTTTGATCCCTGGCGTTGCGAGTAGGGAAGCTACCGGCCAGGAATAGCCGAGCAGGGTAGCTGCTGAGCTGCCTCTTCGGAGGACTTTGATCCTTGGCCGAGCAGGGTAGCTGCCTGGCTGATTCTTTACAAGGTTTCGCCCAGCCATCGAGTTATAGGTATGGGGATAGGAACGGTCACGGTGAATGTGCACGTAGCACGCGCATCGAATGTGGGGGGAGGCTGTTCAGACCATAATATTGCATTTTTCATTCCCCTATTCTTATCCGTTTTATAAGTAAACAGGTACTCTTGACGCACGTTTTGTTGCATGTTACAGGATACAGGGCTTGGATGCGAATACAGTGAAAAAGACGAAAGTTGATACAGAAAAGGGACTCTTGACCAACAAGTAGACGGACCTTACTCAAGCCAAGACGAAGAACAGTACACAAAGACGAAAGTGAAACGGTCAAAAGATCCTTACAAATTTTCACTGAAAATCTGGAGAAGACCAAGAAGGCCAACAGAGAAAACAAGTATAGAAATAGAAGACCAAACAGCCAAGGAAAAAGACCAAAAAACTACAGAGCATAACTCTTCAGTTTGGCCGCGGAACCGCGACCAAACCTAGCCTGGCGCCGCGGTTCCGCGGCCATATAGGGCCCGTGTCGGTGCATTTTTTCTGTGCTGTTGTGTCGGTGCAGATGTTAGGATTTTCCGTGGGCAAATCTGTAATTGTGCATGTGCGAGAGTCTGTAACCCTAGGTTTCCTGTTTTCCTATAAATTGTAATTACAGATCTGTAAAATGCTATGCCTCTTTTCAATCAATAAATTTCAGAATTTCTGGGAGTTATATTCAGATCTGTTCTATATCGTTTGGAGGGAGCCGTCAACCTAGTAAGGTAAATTATGTTTTTTCTTCTTCTTTTAATTAGTATGCATTATCATCCCCTAATGAGCGAGTAGTCTCCTCGCTTGTTAGGGTTAGCCTTAGGGCAAGGGTTGAGAGATGAGATCTCTCACCCCTTTCAATGCCACATTCACCTAATGAATTAGAACTCCATGCATACGCGCACAACCGCTTCCTACGGCACCCTACCCCTCGAGGTAACGGTGAACCGTAGTATAAAGGGCCGGTTGCGCGTGTTTTCCATGGGGGTTAGGGTAACTATCAACAAAGGAAGGATGCGAATCTAGAGGAAGAAACATCTTCCCAAAATATTCGGATCCACTTTATTGACAATTACCGTAACATCTAATAGATCTAAAAAAAGAAGGCATTGAAAGCGGTGAAGAAAAACGTTAATCTCCAAAACTTCCCCTAAGCCTAACCCTAGCAAGACTTTTAATTAGATTAATTAGATCCAGTTTTCATAGATTTTTATAAACCAACCAAAACGACACTTTGAATCAACTCGTTAAAACACATAAAAGGAATTTACCCATCTCTGTGGATCGACCCGTACTCACCGGCTAGCTGCGAAGCGACGCCGTTTCTGATTGCGGTAAACTTTATATTTTTCATACTAATCAAATGGCGCCGTTGCCGGGGATGGCGTAATATTTCTTTTTGTGAATTTTCGGGTTGATATAAATTTTAAAAATTATAAAAATCTGAAAATATAAAAAATATAAAAATTATCAATTTTGATCTGTTTGAAGGGTGTATATTTTTTTTGAATCTTGCAGGAACAGCGAAGAATCGCGGATCTGGAATTTTACAGAGGGCAAAACAAAAAAGTACATATAAGAACAGAGAGGAACTGAAGGTACAGAACAGCAGAAAATTTTTCAGATCCCGATCCCTCTACTCCGCCGCGTTTCCGCCGCATTTGGGGCCACCAGACCGCGGATCCGCGCTCCACCTGCCACGTCATCATCTCAAAATTAGTTTGTTTGTTTTCTCCTTCTTCCCTCTGCAACCTCCATATCTCTGTCTGTAAAAAAAATTCTGCAGGAATTCTTTGCGCTAAAAAGTCTTTCTCCCCCTTCTAAATAACAGATTTCTGCAGGTTTCTTTGCGCCGTGCTATAAAAAAAAAATTGATTGCAAGTGAATTTTTATTGTTTTGCATAATTTAATTGGACCTTAAGGGGCTAATTGACCAAACTCAGATTGGGTGGGGATTTCACCACCCTTCCCAGGACCCCAGAAAACACCTAAAGCATGTGCATTGACCACAATTAATTAAAAAAGACTAGACTCAGACCTAAGGACATCGAGCTCAATAGGAAAAGGACTAGTATAGGCATCGGCCGTTTATCCTAACCGACATTGCGGTGTCTAGGCTAGTGGTTATTAATTAGGCCCACTGTAGTGGTGGTTCCTTCCCACTTACCTGGCCGTACTTGTCTGTGAAGAGGCCGTTTGAGGTCCTATTTCTAGCCCTAGTTAGGAGCTGTCTAGCAGACCTAGGTGACCCTAGATCTAGGCTTGATTGTGCATGTGTGGTTGATACATTTGTGTCACGTGTCCCTTTTCAAAAACCTCTTTGCAAAACTCACACTAAAATAAAAATAAAAAATCTTTTCAAAAACTTGCAACTTGCCGCTAAAACCTTGCAACTCACTTCCATCACTTCCCTCCATTGACGTTATCTTACCCCCACATTCTGTTTTTCTATTTTTTCTGACTACACTACTCCTTTAGTGTATGTCACTTTGGACTAGGGATACTAACGCCCGATTAGTCCGTGTTTCGTTGGTACCGACCGACGAACCCTTCGACGAACCCTTCGTCGACATTCCGTCCATTTCCTTACCTCCACCTTCAAATTCTTCTTTCGAAGGTATGTCGGGATTCAACCCCAACGATATCTTACCGACGGGAATGATTCCACCTCCGCCAGGTGCGAATAACCCGAATCTACCGCCTGTTGTAGCGCCCGCACGAGTTGCGCTCCAGGATCTCTTCTACCCCGTCCGCACTTCTTTACCCACATGTCTTTCACCCCCACCGGCAAATGGGGATAATTTTGAAATAAAACCACATTTCATCAATATGCTGCCGAAATTTCATGGTTTGGAATCTGAAGATGCGTATATTTTTATTAATAAATTCCAGAACGTTTGTGCCATGATGAAAACTACCCAATTAAGTGATGACGCTATAAGGCTAAGGGTCATTCCTTTTACCTTATGTGACCTAGCCGAGAAGTGGCTATACAGCACCGCATCACATTCCATTAGAAATTGGGACGAGTTTGTGAGAGCTTTTCTGAAAAAGTTCTATCCTCATCACAAAACTGCTAGAATCCGTAACGAGATTATACAATTTTCACAGCTTCTTTCCGAACCATTTTGGAAGTGTTTCGAGAGATTTAAAGACCTACTTGTTCAATGCCCTCATCATGGGATCGAAAGTTGGCAACTTTGCCAAACATTATACGAGGGATTGAACGCAGCAACGAAGCAGTTGCTAGAAACAATATGTCAAGGTCATTTTCTCTCCAAGTCTAGTGACGAAGCATGGCAGTTTCTTGAGGATCTTAGTGAGCAAACAATTCAGTGGGAGAGTACCAAGACCATATCATCTTCTTCTGTTGGTCAATCTAGGGCAGGCATACATCAAATAGATATGTCGATTGCTATGAAGGCCGAGATGGCCTCACTTATGAAAAAACTAGAAGCCATTGAGACCAAAATCTCATCGTCTTCTCCTGCCCCTACTCTACCCAAACGAACTGTTTGTGCTTGTTGTTCTAATCCATCACATCTAACTGAAGAGTGTCCTTATAATGCACCTATTCAAGGACAGGATCAAGTCAATGCTGCATTTCAGCAACGACAAAGAAATGATCCGTACTCTTCGACATACAATCAGGGGTGGAGGAGTCACCCAAATCAACAGTTCCAAGGGAATAACAATTTTCCAAGACCTCCTCCACAACAACAACAAGCACCTTCACAAACTCAAAACCAGCAACCTTTCCAACAACAACCTTATACAAATCAAACGAACAATTTAGTGCAACCAAATGATGATAAGGTTATCTCGCTCGAGAAAAGTCTAGATGCATTTCTCAAGCAATCTATAGAATCCGCAGCAAGATTTGAAAGTTATGTTCAATCTTTAATGCATAACAATGCCTCACACGATCAAAGTATTAAATCTATTGAGGCACAAATTGCACAATTAACTGCTGCGTTGAGCGAGAGAGAAAAGGGAAAGCTTCCATCTCAACCATTGCCAAATCCCGGTCACACACAAAACGTATATCACAATTATAATGTAAATGCGGTGACCACGTTGAGATCCGGAAGAGAGTTGCAAAATAATGTGGGAACTAGTGATGACATCCCTGCCGGTGGTTCTTCTTCTTCTTCTTCTTCCTCTCCATCGTCACCTTCCCCTTCTTCATTTTCTTCACTTTCTTCTTCACCTTTTTCTTTAGAGCCTATTCTCCACCCTTCACACGGCTCTACTTCTTCTAGCTCGAACGGCCCCAATTCTCACAACATGAACACATCTACACCGGGATCCGTTCCTACTCCACATTCTACTCCACAGACATTTGACTCAACGAATTTTCAAAATGCTCCATTTCCAAACAGGTTGAGTCCTAATAAACCAACTGCACAAGTGGAGAAGATTGTGGAGATATTTAAGCAGGTTAGCATAAATATACCTCTCTTGGATGCTATCCAACAAGTCCCTTCATACGCGAAAATTTTAAAGGGCTTGTGCACCTCGAAGAGAAAGGCATCTCAAGTACCCAAGAAAGTGCTAGTAGCTAGTGCAGTGAGCAATGCTATTAACCACCATCAAACCTTACCCCAAAAACGAAAGGACCCCGGCTGTCCTACGATTTCCATCACAATTGGAGATAAGAAAATTAATCGAGCACTTTTAGATCTTGGGTCTAGTGTTAACCTGATTCCCTACTCCGTGTACGAACAATTAGGGGTTGGAGAGTTGAAACCCACTCGTTGTACTCTCCAAATGGCTGATCGATCGATCACCTATCCACGGGGTCAGCTAGAGGATGTGTTGATCAAAGTCGGGGAGTTCATATTCCCCGTTGATTTTATCGTTATGGATACACAACTTGTTGCTAACCCAAGAAACCAAATTCCGGTGTTTCTCGGTCGACCATTTTTGGCCACTTCCAATGCTGTAATAAACTGTCGCAATGGCTCCATGACTCTATCCTTTGGGAAAATGTCTAGTGAGTTCAATATTTATAAGATGGGAAGTCTGCCCCCCGTGCCTAAAACTAGTACACGAGAAGTTTGCTCTATTCACGAAATCACGCAGGAGGACTGCGAGCTTGAAAGATTCTTGTTTAATGAAAACAGTTTTGACGCCACTAGTGCGTCCCTTCTTGAGCCTACCACCGTTGACACAACCGATGTTGATTATGAATGTTTCACTTTTTTGGATGATGACGACTCATAGCCCGAATATGAGTCGTTTGAATTTTTGGATGAGTCAGTCGAGCCATCCGAATCGGTTGTTTGCAGTGATTTCGAACCTGTGTTGGAGTCCTTTGAGTTCGAGGTAGATTCCGCAATGATTCTTTCACCTCCGAAACTCGAACTCACGCCCTTGCCGTCTCACCTTAAATATGCTTACATAGGTGAGAATGAGACCTTTCCCATTATCATATCGGCCTCTCTAGCCCTCGAGCAAGAGAACGCCCTCTTAATGGTCTTACAAGATAGGCGGCAAGTTTTCGGTTGGACTATGGCGGACATCGAGGAGATAAGTTCCCTCATAATTGAATATCATACACAATTGATGGATGATGCCAAGTCAATAAAGGACCCACAGGAACATCTTGGGGGTATTGTGATGAGTCAACCTCCTCACTCAGAAGTTGAAATACCCCCATTTCTTTTAATAAGCTACGAGAATGCCAACACTCCACTGATTGCTGATCATTTACATTCTCGTTTCGATGCATCACAATCGCCTGTATATTTACCTCCACACCTCCCTTACCACTACTTCTATCTTTCCCAATTCTTTGCGGATCGCTACAACTTATTCTTCCACCAACCAATACTCTTTACTGATAAAATTTTCAACTGGTTGGTGTTGGTCTATGCAAAGTTTGGCAGTAATGTCTAACATAGTTTAAATGAAGTTTGGGGGAGGGCCTTTTTGTATATATTTTTATTTTTAACAATAAAAATTTCGTAAATAAATAAGCAGGAAAGTGCCGGTATTTTGACCCTCTTTGTTTAGTATGACAGTGAGGACACTGTCAAGTACAAGTTTGGGGGTATGCTCGGTACGTCTTCTTCCTTCGCATTCATTTGTATATATTTTTGCATTTGCATATTTATTTGAAAACCCATAAAAATTTGAAAAATTTCAAAATTATTGTATTCAATTTTGGCTAATTGACTTGTGTTGACTAATAGGTTAACTAGTTAGGAGCAACTAGATCTTAGACTTAATGAATTAAAAACCCTAAAAATAACCTTCCTTAAAGTTTAACGGTAGAAAGTATATGCCTTGTAGTTTATTTAGAAATAGGCAAATTTTGGGTTCACTTCTTGGGTTAAGTCAAAATGAAGGAAAAGTATTGATGTTCTTATTAGAGTATAAGTTTGAAAAATAGTTCCTACCTTAAGTCTAGATTCTGAAAATGTATACCCTACAATTTGCACTATCACGCACCTTGAAACTTGGAATAGTAGAAGAGACCTTGAAAGGCTCTTGTCTAAAGTCCTTAGTACAATGAAAATAAAGAAAAAAAAATGTGAATAAAGAATAAAAAAATGGACACTGGTTTTTGTGATTACTTAAGGCTGTAAGAATAGAAAAATATTTAGCGAGGGTGCTTCATCACCTAGTGCCTTAGACCAACTGGTTTGGGAGTCACTGCTAAAAGCCTTGGGTGTTGCAAAAATTAGGAAGTACGCTTTTAAAGTGCAAACACATTTTGTAATCGGTCGTTGGTACCTCAAGAAGTATTAATGGTCGCATGAAGGATGTGTAAGCAAAAATTCAATTAAAAATTCACGTATTAATAAGTACTTTGGACAATGGACAAGGGCATGATTGCTTGAATTGAATTTCGAAGTGTAGGGGTGATCTATACACACACGTAGGGGTATGTGATTGGAATTTAGATAAGAGAGAGGAATGAAAGATAAAATTTGTATCTTTAGTAGAGTTGATAGAAATTCCTAAGTAGAGATGAAACCCTAGAAGGAAGACTTAAGAGATGCCGAAAGCTAAGTAAATCTATAGAACATATATAATCTTAAGTTAAATGATAAGGAAGTGTGAAGAATATGGGTGGATAATTTGCAGGTCGATGATAATAGAATTCCTTCTTAGAAAACCTAACTGGTGAACAAAAGTCAATGGGCCGAGTTGATAGGATTTTGTGGGTGTAATCCGCTGAAAACCCTCAGGAGACAACACTCCTCCTACTAGGGACACCTAGAGATTTAACGGCTTGTTGCACGTGCTCAGTGCAATCGCGTTTCCCTGCGAAAGTGTGGTTAGGATTTTAGTGAATAAAATATAAGTTTGCTCGAGGACGAGCAAAAGGTAAGTTTGGGGGTATTTGTTCAGACCATAATATTGCATTTTTCATTCCCCTATTCTTATCCGTTTTATAAGTAAACAGGTACTCTTGACGCACGTTTTGTTGCATGTTAAGGATACAGGGCTTGGATGCGAATACAGTGAAAAAGACGAAAGTTGATACAGAAAAGGGACTCTTGACCAACAAGTAGACGGACCTTACTCAAGCCAAGACGAAGAACAGTACACAAAGACGAAAGTGAAACGGTCAAAAGATCCTTACAAATTTTCACTGAAAATCTGGAGAAGACCAAGAAGGCCAACAGAGAAAACAAGTATAGAAATAGAAGACCAAACAGCCAAGGAAAAAGACCAAAAAACTACAGAGCATAACTCTTCAGTTTGGCCGCGGAACCGCGACCAAACCTAGCCTGGCGCCGCGGTTCCGCGGCCATATAGGGCCCGTGTCGGTGCATTTTTTCTGTGCTGTTGTGTCGGTGCAGATGTTAGGATTTTCCGTGGGCAAATCTGTAATTGTGCATGTGCGAGAGTCTGTAACCCTAGGTTTCCTGTTTTCCTATAAATTGTAATTACAGATCTGTAAAATGCTATGCCTCTTTTCAATCAATAAATTTCAGAATTTCTGGGAGTTATATTCAGATCTGTTCTATATTGTTTGGAGGGAGCCGTCAACCTAGTAAGGTAAATTATGTTTTTTCTTCTTCTTTTAATTAGTATGCATTATCATCCCCTAATGAGCGAGTAGTCTCCTCGCTTGTTAGGGTTAGCCTTAGGGAAAGGGTTGAGAGATGAGATCTCCCACCCCTTTCAATGCCACATTCACCTAATGAATTAGAACTCCATGCATACGTGCACAACCGCTCCCTACGGCACCCTACCCCTCGAGGTAACGGTGAACCGTAGTATAAAGGGCCGGTTGCGCGTGTTTTCCATGGGGGTTAGGGTAACTATCAACAAAGGAAGGATGCGAATCTAGAGGAAGAAATATCTTCCCAAAATATTCGGATCCACTTTATTGACAATTACCGTAATATCTAATAGATCTAAAAAAAGAAGGCATTGAAAGCGGTGAAGAAAAACGTTAATCTCCAAAACTTCCCCTAAGCCTAACCCTAGCAAGACTTTTAATTAGATTAATTAGATCCAGTTTTCATAGATTTTTATAAACCAACCAAAACGACACTTTGAATCAACTCGTTAAAACACATAAAAGGAATTTACCCATCTCTGTGGATCGACCCGTACTCACCGGCTAGCTGCGAAGCGACGCTGTTTCTGATTGCGGTAAACTTTATATTTTTCATACTAATCAGAGGCGAAGCGCCAGGGTCATGCCGTTTCGATTCCGCTAAAGAAGGTGTTAGTGTATATGCCCTAGAGGCCATTACTGCATCATACTAGTTTGTATATTACTTGATGGAAACTTAGGATATTCACAGTTGTATAGACAATCTTGCTCGAAATGGTAGTATGCTACTTGGTTTGTTTCTACTTTAATATGTGCATGTGTTTCTTTTAGCATATCGCCTATACACATTAGTGGAGCCCTTACGATCTTTGCTTGATTACCAGTATTGTGATGGCAGTCACACTAGTGGGGGCTGGGTAATCTACAAGCACATCCTTATACAGGTCCCTAGTCATAAGATTATCGAGACGGGGTATCGATACTCCAGAGTAGACTAGCGTATGCGTTTCTCATCCCAGCAGGGGAGATGGTCTGTCCCACAGCCGTCAGTACGTCGTACTTGAGATAGTATGCGGGTGCTCGTTAGGTTACGAGTACACTGGACAGGACTCATAGGGAACTGTTGGTTGGTACTATACCTATCGTCAGTTATCAGTTCCCAGGTGACATGAGTACAGCTTAGTCCGCTGACTTGATATTGTCACTTCGCCTCGAGTGTGTTCCCGCTGTTCTTAGATTGCTACCCTACCACGGCTCAAATGAGTCGTGCAAACAGGTAGCAGTTGGGTGCAGTCCCGAAGCACTTGGAGGCAGTAACGGTTAGACAGGATTCGTCTCTCTCGGTATTGGGGGTTGATATCGCGCTGTGTCTAGCAGAGCCATTACACATAGTCGTCCCTGGCCAGGGCAAGCGAGATATACCGGTAGGTTTTCCAGTGTTATCTCAGGGTGTTCTGGGCTACACTCCGACACAACTTGTACCGCTATTAGGGACTGCCGTTTACCACCCGCTAGGCCCGCCATGCGATATTCTCAGACGAACAGACCGGACTGTATGGAGATTGTCACATTCAGGCTCAGTAGGAGTTCGGATGGGTTCACCTCATCGGTCTTCTTATCGTCATCTACCTGGAGACCGTTACGTACAGCTAGTACCGCTTGCGGCCTGTGGTTAAACCCAATGCCAGCGTAGTGTCGAGTCTTTAGAGTCCCACACAGAGAGCTATTCGCCTTTGGGCAAAACAGAGTAGAGGTCGTATGGTTTTGCGACAGGGTTCATTCACATCCGCGCACTTATGCACGTTTGGTGTCCAGCCAGTTATTACTAGCGGGCTTTGGTTTAAGCCAGATCCTAGTATATGTTTTGGGATTGGTTTTATCTCATTGTATTCGTGTTCCTCGGAACACGGATGCGGGTGTGTATGCACAGTTGACAGAGGGAGAGGCATATGATTCTCATTAGAGTTGTTGACCGTTGACTTTTTTTCTAAACCCTAATAAGAATAAGAAATATAATTAATAATATTAATTAAGTATTATTGTGCCATGGTTGAGTTGGACATTTGACTTTTGTTGACTTGTTGACTTTGTTGACCGGTTGACCATTGTGGGTTTGTTGACCATCATCATTTCATTTCAATGATACTTCTTGTTCTTTGCAAAATGCATTAAATGCATGAAATGATAATGGTCATTGAAACTAACCATCATAATTCTTAATTATTATTATTATCATCATTATTCTTTCTTTTGTGAGCATGGTTGTAAGAAGTCAAGCTCATTCTCACTTAATCATTCTCTCTCATCCAAAGCTCATCCTCTTCCTCTCTCTTAAAGCTCTCATGTCTCATGTGTTGAGAAGCATGAGCTATTGAGATAAAACCCTCAAAACTCTTCTCTACTCATTCTAGAGTTCTAGGTTTGGCAAGCCAAGCACTTTAGTTGCCTTTCGGTTGAGGTAAGAGCTCAAGGTAGAGGCTTTCGGGTGGATCCTTCTTCGACAACAAGGAGACTACGAGGTGGAGCCGTTCCAACCACTCCAAGGAGCAAGCAGAGAAGGAGTTCAAGACCTAGATATAATCCTCTAACATAGTAGTTAAACTTGTAGTTAGTTTGCTAGGTTTTTGTTTAGCAAAGATCCCCTTTTCTAGTCCATGTTGCCTTGCCGTAAAAAATCGTTTTTACCGTTTTTGCCTCCCCGTAAGAACCGGGGTGGGCAACGTGGACTTACAGTAGTATCAAAGCCTAACTAAACAACAACTAGCATCTTAACAAAGTATTTAGAATTTCGATCCGAGAAAAAATCGCAAAATACGTCCGAAAACTGAACTTTCTGCCGATTTTTAAACTGCTCCAAAAATAATTACACATACATTAAAAATCGGCTCAGGGTTTTTTAAGAATAGTCAGCAAAAACGGGCCACTGACTCGGTCAACGCACCGTGGAATCGCGGCGAGAACATGCTTCTTGCCGCGGATCCGCGGCCGAGTTGACTCAGCCATGACTTGTCTTTGCTGCAGTTTTCTCAGTGTTCTGTTTTGGGATTTTTAAAGTATTTTGTTTCTGCCCAGATTTTCCAGAGAACAAAGTTGTGTTTGGGTAGTTACAAATCCGTATTTTTGATCGAAGTTCTATAGACTTTAGCTAATGGGTTATATCTGTGATGTGATATATGCACTGAACATCAACTAATTGCTATACGTCGATTAGTGGGGGTTGTGCATATCTGTGATCTGTAATGTTGATGGATTGTGTATATGAACTCGTTGGATTGTCGCGGATGAATAGCCAGGGGTTGTGAGATGAGAGTTTTATTTATCTTTCATTTGATGTAATATGTAAATTGATGTAATATTATTTCTATGGCCGCACATCCGGGATGAGGTTGTAGCCGCCATTGCATATTATTTCTTTTACTGTTTTTGCTCCTAGGATAGACCCAAGGTGGAGTGTACAAACTACCGGGTACCTCGAAGTGCCGAGTGGCCTACTTACATAGTTGAGGGAGGTTGCTTCACTTCGGATACTTGGCGGGTAGTTTGCCGCAACCGTAGGGGTCTAGGGTGGGGTTTGGCTATTCATCGCGACCGTGTAATCCATTTTTCGTTGCAGGCTCGAACGAAACACGGATTCCTAGTATATCCAATGTGTTCATCTGTGATCTGGAATGGCTATCATTGCATCTAACGAATGTATATATCTATATATGATATCTAGTAGGCGTTGCTTATGTTTTGCATCCGCGCTAGTCCAGCCCCCGCTCTGTCGTTAGTTAAGTAAGCTAACGGGTAATGACGGGGCCCTATGGCGAATGCGGATGGCATAAGCGTACGTTATATTTTCGTTATTTTCTGCAATGGTAGGATTAAATGATGGGACGCTAAATTAATGCAAGAAAATAAACCAAAGTAAAAGTCGTTGGAACAATTTCAAAACCACTCGGTTTCTTTTCAAAACAACTTTTAAACGCGGAGCTTAAACCACTCCTTTTAAAAGCTATCATGTTCCATCGATTATATCAAGTTCACTACGTTCACGGTTTCGCCAAAACCATTCGTAGCCCTCCGTCATTTCATATGGATAGTCAATAGTATTCAAGCTGTGTTTGTTGTCCAAAATCAAGGCATGGTGATTGGTAGTTATTGGATATTCATATGTAGCATAGATAGATGCGTTGGTTTGGGACATTCGTACTGCCTTGTTGGCCAAATTCAAGGGTAGGTACGGGTGGGTTCAAATTAACCTGGAAAATGACGGTTAGAACTTGACATGTGACTTATGATTTGTTGGCCAAAGTCAAGATCATAAGAGCATGGGGCAAAAATCCACATCGGGAGTTTCTAAAGAAACTGAAACTTGCTAGTGCTGCATACCATTTGGAGTGTGATGACTCTGGTAGGATTCCTTCAGTTTTATCACACGATGATATTTGGATCCCGATCCTACTGTGAGTATATGCTACTCCTCGAGAACTTTCTCACTTAACGATCAATGCTATAAACCAGGTAGGTGTCTAGAAAGGTGTTAGCGGGGCTACGCCCACAGGGAAAAGAGGTTATTTAATTAAGGAACTTCGCGAAAGCGTTGGAAAACCTCCCTCGAAGTCAACACTGGCCTGGCTGAACGGTTAAGCAAGTATTGTACGGTGAGATTGATCCCGACTAATTCTTCCTTTTTGGTTTGATGAAGGATTCGAGAAACAGTAGGAGCCATCTTGTTTAGACAAACTAAAAACCACTCTAAACTTGCAAGAGCATCATGCTAAAGTGTTTCTTCTCTCTCTCCTAATTGCAGCGACCAAACATTATGACCGGACTTAAGTTACTACTAGATAAAAATATACTGACAGGGCCAAACTACAAAGATTGGCTCAGGAATGTCAAAATGGCAATCACTTATGACAAGTTGGGGTATCTTCTTACCACCAAAGCTCCCACTGTCCCAGGACCTCAATCCAGCGTCGCGGATAAGGAAATCCGTAAGACCTGGGAGATTGATTACGCGAGGGCCAAGTGCATCGTGCTTGCCTCTATGGACAATGAACATCAGAGGAGGCACGAGGATATGGACCTAGAATCCATATTTCTTCATACAAAAGATCTGTATGGAGAGCAATCCCATATCGCCAGATACGAAGTCTCGAAAAAGTTATTTTCGGCGAGATTGGTCGTCGGATCATCGGTAGCGGAACACGTGCTTAAGATGATTGGCTTTATTGAAGAGCTCGCGGACCTCGGGACCACGTTAGAGAACGAGCTCTATACTGACTTGATTCTCCAGTCCCTTCCTTCCACTTACGCCCAGTTTATCCTGAACTTCAACATGCAAGAAAAGGAAGTTGAACTTTCGGAACTCCTAAATATGTTGAGGAGTGCAGAGGGCACCCTACAGAAAGTAAGGGAGACATCCACTTTGTTTGTTGGAGGAGCTTCCTCTTCCAGATCCAAAGCGAGAGCCAAAGGAAGGAAGAAGAAGGCCCCCACCAAACCAAGGGGCGGTGTTAGTAAAGTGGAAACCAAGGGAAAGGCAAAAGTAACAAAGGTAGCGAAAAAGATTGTGGGAAAGGAAGAGTGCTTTTACTGTCACAAGAGTGGACACTGGAAGAAAGATTGCAGGGCTTGGAAGGCCAGAAACCAGGACCCGAAGCAAGTTGTAGTTTCGGCTTCAGGTGTGTATGTTATTGAAAACTGTCTATCAGTAAACTCTACTTCCTGGGTATTGGATACCGGATCAGGATCTCATATCTGTAATTCTTTGCAGGCACTGAAAAAGCGTAGGGTTTTGAAGGCAGGTGATATGACCCTCAGAGTTGCAAACGGAGCTGGCATGGATACCGAGTCCGTGGGGGACTATCACTTGGGATTGTCAGATGGACATGTTTTGGTTTTGCGTGATTATTATTTTGTACCCAGTGCGACTTGTAATATCATATCTGTATCTTTAATGTCTAAAGAAGATTATGATTTTGCATTTGTAAGCGATGTTGTAAACATTCACCTTAATCATGTTCTGATTGGGTCGGGTACATTAAGCAACGGGATATACGTATTAAACCAACCACAGATTTTCAATGTCCAGAATACACACAAAAGAAAGTCTCCAGAAATAAATCATGCTTTTTTATGGCATTGTAGACTGGGTCACATCAATGAGAGAAGGTTGACCAAGTTACATAAAGAAGGATATTTAGATCCGTTCGAATATCAATCATATGCAACTTGTCAATCATGTCTCAAAGGAAAGATGACAAAGACTCCGTTCACTGGACACGGAGTAAGAGCGAGCGAGCTCTTGGGACTTGTACACAGTGATGTATGCGGTCCAATGTCTACACATGCGCGAAGTGGTTATTCTTACTTCATTACTTTTACGGATGATTTTTCAAGGTACGAGTATGTCTTCTTAATGAAACATAAATCTGAAGCCTTTGAAAAATTCCAGGAATACAAGAATGAAGTAGAAAAACAAACAGGCAAAAGTATCAAAACACTAAGATCTGATCGAGGTGGTGAATACTTGAGTGCCGAGTTCCTGGGTTACTTAAAAGAGAATGGAATTCTCTCTCAACTTACTCCTCCATACACCCCACAACATAATGGTGTATCGGAGAGAATGAACCGAACCCTATTGGATATGGTGTGTTCCATGATGAGTAACGCTGAGTTGCCGTGATCATTCTGGGGATATGCACTAGAATCAGCTGCATACCTTTTGAACCGAGTTCCAACTAAGACTGTGACTACCACACCATATCAGATGTGGAGTGGGAAGAAACCCTATATTAAGCACATTAAGACATGGGGATGTCCAGCTTTTGTCAAAAAGCAGCATGCGGACAAACTCGAGGCACGCTCAGTACAGTGCAAGTTTGTGGGATATCCAAAGAACGCAAAGGGATATTTCTTCTATTGTGCAGAGGAACAAAAGGTTTTTGTTTCTCGTCATGCCTGCTTCTTGGAAACTGAATTTTTAGAAAATCAGATAAGTGGGAGTGCAATAGAACTGGAAGAAATTCCAGAACCACAAGCTATTACTGAAAACTTAGTAGAACCAGAGGGTTCGAAAGAAAAGGACATTCCTGCGCCGCTCCACAAGAGTAGTAAGCAGTCTCATCCGCCCGAGAGATACTACAGTTTTCTCATAAACGGGGATAGAGAGGATTGCATCATTGATAATGATGAGCCGACTAGCTTCCAGCGGGCCATTCAGAGCGCTGACTCGGTAAAATGGCTGGATGCAATGCGGACCGAAATGGAGTCCATGTACACCAACAAAGTATGGACTTTAGACATTGCTCCAGAAGGGGTAAAACCCGTAGGCTGCAAATGGATCTTCAAAAGGAAGATTGGTGTAGATGGACAGGTTGAGACCTATAAGGCTAGACTTGTTGCAAAGGGTTTTCGTCAAAGACCTGGTTTGGACTATGACGAAACCTTTTCTCCAGTGGCTATGCTCAAATCCATTCGGATCCTTCTTACCATTGCTGCCTTCCATGATTATGAGATTTGGCAGATGGACGTAACGACCGCTTTTCTAAATGGAAATTTAGAGGAGTGTGTCTATATGGACCAGCCAGAGGGTTTCATTCAGAGTGGGAGCAGCGGGAAGGTGTGCAAGTTGCTTAAGTCCATTTATGGACTGAAGCATGTATCGCGGAGTTGGAACATCTGTTTTGATGAGACGGTCAAAGAATTTGTTTTTATCAAAAATCCAGATGAACCATGCATCTATAGTAAAATTGTAGCACGAACTGTCGTATTCCTCGTTTTATACGTGGATGACATTCTCTTGATAGGAAATGACATTCATATGCTACAATCTGTCAAAGGGTTCTTATCACACAGGTTCTCCATGAAAGACCTGGGTGATGCCTCTTACATTCTGGGGATCCGGATCCATCGTGATAGGTCCAAGAGGATATTAGGACTTTCACAGTCCAGGTACATCGACACCATACTGAAAAGGTTCAGTATGGAAGATTCCAAGCGCGGTAATCTACCGGCTTGTCACGGGATCACCCTCTCTAAAGAGATGTCTCCTAAGACTGATTTGGAAAGGGATCGCATGTCTATTATACCCTACGCTTGTGCGGTAGGCTCTATAATGTATGCGATGTTGTGTACCAGACCAGATGTAGCTTATGCACTGAGTGTGGTAAGCTGGTATCAGTCAAACCTGGGGAGAAGCACTGGATAGCGGTAAAGAATATTCTGAAGTACCTGAGAAGGACTAAGGACATGTTTTTGGTTTACGGCGGAAAAGACCTCCAGATGGAGGCCTTTGCTGACTCCAGCTTCCAGAGTGACAAGGATAACTCCAAATCCATGTCGGGTTATGTCTTTACCCTCAATGGAGGGGCGGTGTGTTGGATGAGTTCCAAACAGGAAACCGTTGCTGACTCGACGATGGAAGCGGAATATATCGCTGCATCTGATGCCGCAAAAGAAGCCGTCTGGATGAGAAAGTTCTTGACAGAACTTCAGGTGGTTCCGTCCATTGTTGATTCGATACCTCTGTATTGTGACAACAACGGGGCTATAGCTTTAGCGATGGAACCCAGGTCCCATCAGAAATTCAGACACATCTTGAGGCGGTATCACCTGATCAGGGAGATCGTGGATCGCCGGGAGCTCGAGATTCAGAGGGTTGCTACAGAAGATAACACTGTAGATCCATTCACGAAGGCCATACCCCAGACTCGGTTCGAGCGGCTGATCGAGATGATAGGTCTTCGATACGCCAGTACATGGCCTTAGTGCAAGTGGGAGATTGTTAGTGTATATACCCTAGAGGCCATTACTGTATCATACTAGTTTGTATATTACTTGATGGAAGCTTGGGATATTCACAGTTGTATAAACAATCTTGCTCGAAATGGTAGTATGCTACTTGGTTTGTTTCTACTTTAATGTGTGCATGTGTTTCTTTTAGCATATCGCCTATACACATTAGTGAAGCCCTTCGGATCTTTGCTTGATTACCAACGTTGTGATGGCAGTCACACTAGTGGGGGCTGGGTAATCTACAAGCACGTCCTTATACAGGTCCCTAGTCATAGGATTATCGAGACGGGGCATCGATACTCTGGAGTAAACTAGCGTATGCGTTTCTCATCCCAGCAGGGGAGATGGTCTGTCCCACAGCCGTCAGTACGTCGTACTTGAGATAGTATGCGGGTGCTCGTTAGTTTATGAGTACACTGGACAGGACTCGTAGGGAACTGTTGGTTGGTACTATACCTATCGTCAGTTATCAGTTCCCAGGTGACATGAGTACAGCTTAGTCCACTGACTTAACACTGTCACTTCGCCTCGAGTGTGTTTCCACTGTTCTTAGATTGCTACCCTACCACGGCTCAAATGAGTCGTGCAAACAGGTAGCAGTTGGGTGCAGTCCCGAAGCACTTGGAGGCAGTGACGGTTAGACATGATTCGTCTCTCCCGGTATTGGGGGTTGATATCGCGCTGTATCTAGGAGAGCCATTACACATAGTCATCCCTGGCCAGGGCAAGCGAGATATGCTAGTAGGTTTTCCAGTGTTATCTCAGGGTGTTTTGGGCTACACTCCGACACGACTTGTACCGCTATTACGAGACTGACGTTTACCACCACCTAGGCCCGCCATGCGATATTCTCAGACGAACAGACCGGACTGTATGGAGATTGTCACATTCAGGCTCAGTAGGAGTTCGGATGGGTTCACCTCATCAGTCTTCTTATCGGCATCTACCTGGGGACCGTTACGTACAGCTAGTACCGCTTGCGGCCTGTGGTTAAACCCATTGCCAGCGTAGTGTCGAGTCTTTAGAGTCCCACACAGAGAGCTATTCGCCTTTGGGCAAAACAGAGTAGAGGTCGCATGGTTTTGCGACAGAGTTCGTTCACATCCGCGCACTTGTGGACGTTTGGTGTCCGGGCAGTTATTACTAGCGGGCTTTGGTTTAAGCCAAATCCTAGTATATGTTTTGGGATTGGTTTTATCTCATTGTATTCGTGTTCCTCGGAACATGGATGCGGGTGTGTATGCACAGTTGACAGAGGCAGAGGCAGAGGATTCTCATTAGGGTTGTTGACCGTTGACTTTTTTTATAAACCCTAATAAGAATAAGAAATATGATTAATAATATTAATTAAGTATTATTGTGCCATGGTTGAGTTGGACATTTGACTTTTGTTGACTTGTTGACTTTGTTGACCGGTTGACCATTGTGGACTTGTTGACCATCATCATTTCATTTCAATGATGCTTCTTGTTCTTTGCAAAATGCATTAAATGCATGAAATGATAATGGTCATTGAAACTAACCATCACAATTCTTAATTATTATTATTATCATCATTATTCTTTCTTTTGTGAGCATGGTTGTAAGAAGTCAAGCTCGTTCTCACTTAATCATTCTTTCTCATCCAAAGCTCATCCTTTTCCTCTCTCTCAAATCTCTCATGTCTCATGTGTTAAGAAGCATGAGCTATTGAGATAAAACCCTCAAAACTCTTCTCTACTCATTCTAGAGTTCTAGGTTTGGCAAGCCAAGCACTTTAGTTGCCTCTCGGTTGAGGTAAGAGCTTAAGGTAGAGGCTTTCGGGTGGATCCTTCTTCAACAACAAGGAGACTACGAGGTGAAGTCGTTCCAACCACTCCAAGGAGCAAGAAGAGAAGGATTTCAAGACCTAGGTATAACCCTCTAACATAGTAGTTAAACTTGTAGTTAGTTTGCTAGGTTTTTGTTTAGCAAAGATTCTCTTTTGTAGTCCATGTTGGCTTGCCATAAAAAATCATTTTTTACCGTTTCCGCCTCCCCGTAAGAACCGGGGTGGGCAACGTGGACTTATAAAAGGCTCAATGATCGCCGCGTAGCAGCGACTTTTTGGGCGAAAGCGGGCGACTGTTGAGCTTCGTTGGGGCGCAGTGGGCTATATAAGGCTGAAGGAGCGCTGGTCCTTCCTTCCTTCATAAACAGATCATCGAGAATTCAAGACTTCCCCTTTACCATCCCCGAGATCATCCACTTTGAAGACGTATACCTTTATGACCAGAACTGTACCGAGGACACGGTGCAGTTAGTCTGTGGGAGCATTGAGGACCACTTCGGCCGGCTGCTCCCCTGACGCCCCTCCTTGCTGCAGCTGCTGATGTACTCTATCTGGAGGGCGTCGCCGGGACTTTACAACCCCCTGTCCGAGCAGCTCTATGATGAGGCCGTGGGTAAGCTGCGGTCTCTGAGGCGCTTCGGCCTGATTTCCGCGAACCGGCTGGCTCGCTCAGAGGCGCTCGTCCGCGAGTGCTACGAGCTGAGTCTTGAGATCGACGCACGCGGGGGGAATCGAGGGCAGAGGTTGGATCTCACGAGGCCCCGGCTGGCGGAGATCTTTACCGAGTATCATGAACAACGCTCTCTGCACCTCCTTCCCCCACTGTTGTAATTTTCTTTTTTCTTTTTGTATGTATGGCTGAGGAGCCCCTAATACCTTTTTTGAATAGATGAAATTTTTCCCTCTTTTTCGCATTGTTCAACTGATCTTTATTAAATTAACAGACCCTAGAAAGAGTTTACATTGCCCCAAAAGAAAAGTACATGCTAATAGATGACCTTATTAGCGTGGCCCGAGCTCCCCGGAGGCTTGTTGGTCTTCGTGCTCGGCACTGGGTACGGGGATTCCTGAGCGCCGGGCTGGTCATCTGCCGAAACGAGCATGATCTGGCCGATGGTCAGCTCAGCGGGAGGGGGACGCTGCTCCTGCTCACGGTCGGCTTGCCGTTTGTCCCTCAAGTAGGCGGCGAGCCGGCCCGATCGGATGAGCTCCTCTATGTAGTCCCAGAGTTGCTTACAATCCTCCATGGCATGGCCTAGCGTTCGGTAAAAGGCGCAGTAAGGGCCCCTGATTCGCTTCGAGGCCTGACGCGGAATTGGAAGGAACTTGAAGAACCCCTCGCCTTGGGCTTCCTCTAGTAACACTGCAAGGGAGACGTTGAGCGAGGTGTACTCCTGGAACTTCGGGTGATAGGGTTGCTGACGCTCCGACCTCTCTTCCCAAGCCCTCTTCTTCTGGTCGGATCGTTCTGCTCGGGGGAGGTTCGCGTTCACCTCAGACTCCAGCTGGACTTCGCGCTCGGTCCATGCCTTGACCTCGGCCATGGTCTTAAGCTGTGCCAACGCAAAGGAGCGTAACCACTCCTTGTGCCTGAGACCAGATCTGAGCGCCGTGATGACGGTCTCGTCCCGGTGCTCGGGGACCTCGAGGAGGGCGTTGTAGAAGCGGGTGATGTAAGCCTTGAACGTTTCCTTGTCCCCGCTCTTAATTGTGAAGAGGTAGTCGACCGTGCGCTTCTGCCGACGGTTCCCGACGAAGTGGCCGAGGAACTGGGTAGCCAGCTCGTCAAAGGTTGAGATTGAGGGAGGCTCGAGTCCTCGGAACCAATCCCGACCAGAGCGGATGAGGGTGGCGGGGAAGGCCCTGCACTGGGCAGCGTCGGAATGGTCCTGGAAGCTCATCCCCACAGTGAAAGCATCCAAATGGTCTTACGGGTCGGTTTTCCCATCGAACAGAGAGACCTTCGGGGGCTTGTTGAGCGAGGAGACGTGGACGGCGAGCAGTCCCTTGGTAAACGGCTTGGTGAGCGAGTCGGCGGCGTACTTAGCCCCGCCTCCCGAGAGGTTACCTTCCCGGCGCATGCCCTCTATCTTCTTTTCGAGGGCGTCGAGTCGGCCGTGGTACCCCGAGGATTCGGCACCTTGTGATCCCTGGCTTCTACTGTGGGAGACCTGCGTATAGGTGCGGCCCCGGCTCCTCTTGATGAGGTCCCTCAGATCCCCGGGCGAAGTGGCCCTCGAGTCGTCATGGCGAGCCCCTCCTGCGCGACTTCGCCGAGGGAGAGGGTATCGATCATGCCTGTGGACAGGCGAGGTAACCGATATCTCCTCAGGGGGGTAAGGGCCGCGAGGAGGCTCGAGGCGAGGAGCTCGTGCGGAGGATCTTGGTGTGGAGCCGTGGGGCGCCCAGCGGGCCTCAGGGAGTATCGGCCCTGAGACCTGTGACCGGGGGTCGTAGCCTGCCGAGGGTCAGCCGTTCCTGCGAGGGCAGAGCCTTCTGGAGGCGGAGGAGCGGCGATCTGGGGCCCCGGCCCAGTCGTTTGGACGCGGACGAGTGCCTCCATGAGGGATTGTAGCCGATCTATTCGGCTGGCGAGGGCGTTGATGATGGTCGCCTGGGGAGGTTCATCCGCGTCTCCAGTGAGGGGGCGGTGGCGGCTGGTACCTGGATCTTCAGGATGGTTGCTTGCCATGTGGATGGAGATCGGAAGGCCAACTTTGTTTTTTGTGGAGTTTCGTTTCCCACAGACGGCGCCAACTGATGGAGCTCCTTTTTGGGTCTCCTTCAGATGTTGTCTTCCATCGATCTCCCGGTGGAGTTTGGAGGTGATCTCCTGTTGCGTTTAGGTCTCAATGGGTTTTGAGGAGATTGGAGATTTGAGGAGTTTAGCGCCAAATACTTGCAAAGAAGTCCCGGGGTGGTTTGGTACCACCGAGGACCCTCCGACGATCAAGTTAGTACTAGATCCGAGCAGAGTAACGGCTAAGTGGAATAAAAAATGGCTTACTTGACCCCTCTGTGATGTGGGTTTATATAGCAGCGGCAGCACGCAGCGGCAGGCACGAGAATCTCGCCGGCGGTTATGCTCCCGACGTCACGCCCGCGTAAAGAGCGGATCGCCCATTAATGGGGATCGTGATGGCGTGGAACGTGGGGAGTTGCTGGCGGAGAATCTGCGCGTGGCGAGATTTGCGGAGCGGCGGTTACGCCTGTGAGTGGTGGAGTTGGTCGGCTGGAAGGACCGAGGGAGTCGGCCTCGGCCGGAGAGCTCGGAAGCGAGCAAAGGGGACCGAGGAGTCTTGGTCTTGCGGCGGCTCGGGGCGAGCTGAGGGGTCGAGAAGGCCAATTTGCAGGGGCCCCGAGGAGGGCCGGCTTGTGCTTGTAGGCCGGGTACAAGGGTGGCCTGATCGGCCCCTATGGGCCCTTTTTGAGTTTCGGGACACGTCATCTGCCACGTGTCCTAATCTTGGAGATCGCCAATATTGAGCATCATCACTATTAAACAAAACAAGCGCTTCTCTTAGGGCCTGTTTGGTTGCAGGATTATGGATTTGGATTTGTTTTTTGGATTGTGGAATCCTGAGATTCCATAATTTTGTGTTTGGTTGATAGATTTGGATTTGTAGGATTCCTTGGTTTTTTATGGGGGCCCACCACAAAACAAGGATTCTTGAATCCTAAAAAATTTCAAGGATTTTCAAGGATTTGGCACTATTCATTATACTTTTAGATGGGACCCGTGTACTTTATTTATTTAATAATCCTCTCTCTATCTATCTCTCTCTAAAATCCTCAAATCCAAATTCCATTTTTATCACCAACCAAACAAAAATTACAAGGATCTACAAATGCAATAATAGGAATCTAAAACCAAACAAACAGCAAATTACCAAATCTACGAACTTTCAACCCTTCGAATCCAAATTTCTAAATTCTACAGCCCCCTTAGACAAATAATACTGATGTTATTATGTCAAGCCTAGCCCAATCAAAGGCGCAAGCGTACACAAGCTTCGCACCCATCTCCCCACCCAGAACGTGGGGCCCACAGATGAGCGCCCCCAGCATCTACGCGTTGCCCTAGCACGAAACGAAATTGTCATGTGACTCCCATCAATCAAAACCCTTAAATTTTGCTGCCTTCTTCCAAAATCAGCCCCTTTCCTCTCTGGTCGCCGCCGCTCCGCCCCCGATCGCCGCCGGGTAAGATCTGTTCCCCTTTCTGTTGGAGATTAGGGTTAGGGCTTCATTATATCATCAAACCGCTGCGTGATTTTTGCGTAGATTTGTGATTTTTGGGGATTTAGGGTTTCCATCTTTGATCGAGTTTTAAAGTGTTGTTTATTGTTGTGTTTACTGCAATCAACCTTTGAATTACCAGGTCTAGTGATACTTGCTGTGAAATTTCTATGTGAATTCCGTTTGTAAAAGCGAATCATTTGTTATGATTCATGGAGATTGTTTTTTCGGCTATTTTGAAGAATTACTAAATCCTTTTAGTAGAATTGGATGCTTAATTTAGGATTTGATTGACGAATTGGTTTTCCCGGATCTGTTCCGAGTTTTGTTGGAGAATATCCGTGTATAATGGAGGCATTGCTGAGACTCTCTTTTCATGGATACCCTGTGACGCACTCATGGCTGAGACTCTCTTTCCTTTTTATCCGTTAGCATCACCTAATTAATTTCTTGATAAATTTGGAAGTTGGATAACCTCCTATCTATTCTGGGGACATAAATGATTCTTTATCAATTTGAGGATAAATTTCGAAATTTAAATAGGAATCCACATATATACTATTTATGATTTATGATACATACTGAATTCCAGGTCTAATTGTATGTATATTGTTTTTTTTTTTGGGGGGGGGGGGGACAACTTTGAAACTTGGTACTTTCAAAAATAAATCATTCTTCAATTTTACCGACAGAATTAATCTCCCGTATTTTGATGGTATTAATTGTGGGTGTTGGTCAACAAACGAATTTGCTCTCTTTTATGTGTATCAGTATATTTTGCGTATGGCTGTGTTTACTTCAAATTCATTCAGTGGCGTTGACGCGAGAAACTACCAAAGAATTTCTTTCAAAGAGGATATGTTGGAGATCCTTCCTATACTTTTCCTAAGAGAAAACTCTTTCTCCATTGTTTCTGTCAGATAATTACTATACCCAATATGGGCCAAAATGCATACCAAGCAATTGTAATCCTCTTATATTAATGTTTCATTCTGTTCTTTTTTGGATTAATTCAGCTTAGTTGTTGGCCAAAATTAGATTCCATCTATCTTCTGTTGTAATTTGTATCCTTCTGTAATGTTTCTAATGGTAGTCTTTCTATTTCTAGAAGTATGCTTTTCGCTAGATGTTGCCATAAGCATTCTTTTCTGTATATTTATATCCAAATGTTTCTTTCCTGTACTGATTAAACTATAACCCTTGCTATTAAAAAAATTGAACAGTTCAAGGCTCTGTAGAGTTTCTGAGTAGTTGATAGGGAAAGGAATAACAAAAATTTGAGAAGAAATCAAAACATTGGTTACTCAATTCTGATTGAAGGCAAAACAGACAAGACATCAAATTCTTGGCTGTCGTTTTTATTTGTCTCGGGTTGGTTGGAATAACTTCGAATTTCTAAGTTCCGACAGCATTATTGTTTATTTCGTTTGATGAGAATGCACTCTTATTATATGGCTATAAATGGATTCTATTTGTGGATAGTGTGTCGGAGCGAAGAAATTTAGTAATTAATGGAGAACAGCACCAGTGCCAGCAGAAAGGAGAAGAGATGGTCTCTCAGTGGAACATCGGCTTTGGTCACTGGAGGCACCAAAGGAATTGGGTATCCTTTTTATCCTTATTTCAAATTATATGCAAATCAGAACCATTAGTAGAATAACCCCATTTTCTGTAATATCTTCGTTGGCAATGTTTTAAAATTCATCTAAAATCATTCGCAATTGAATATTCACTAGGAATTAATGTTGGTAATGAGTGCTTCCTTAACAGAGTTTTTCCCGATGAGAATACCATCGGACAAAAGTCCTTTTGACCACAGAATTCCAAAAGTTCCATCGGAAATACTCTATCCTGAAGAGTATTGACATTTATGAAGGAAAATTGCACTGGAAATACCTTCATATAGCGATGAACTCAAAATGAAACTGATATAAACACCTATAGATTATATGTGAATGGAATTTGATTGAATAGTTCGTCAGATACCATATCTCATGGCAATGTCAAAATCTTACATATATTTTTTTAGTGTATCAATTGGTTGTCAAATTAGTTATGTACATACATAGTTACATACATACAATATGTATGTATGTATGTATGTGCGTACTTACATACGTGATTTTTATCCTGTTTGTGTGTGCGCTTGCTTGCTTGCTTGCACGTGCGAGTAGCTGCTTGTGATTCCTTATTCACCGTTCCATGAATTTTGTTGAAGTTATACCATTTGGATTACATGGTAGAAGTTTTAAAGCAGTTGCGCATAAAATAGTTTTTGCACAACCCCAAGACCTGATAGTTAAGAAAAAAACTACGCTTAATAATATCTTGTCCTTATGGAGAACTGGAAAAAGTTGAATACTTAAACTAAACATAAGAATTTTTCTTACCCACTCTGTAATTGTCGAAACAACTAACTTGTCAGGACCTTATTTTCTTGTTCGTTTTCGTTGTTATTAAGCCATTGACTACATCTAATATGAAATAGGAATATCCAGAATCTAACTTTCGAGACTTTCATCTCAAATTCAGATTTCCGACCAAGTACTTTTTAGAACCGCAATAGAGACTTGATACTCATTTATTGCAAGGGGTTTGATATCACTCCCTAAAAATATCATATTTTGATGTTTCTCCCCAAGAATAAATAAATATATATATAAAATCATATTTTGATTCCTCCTCAAAATCATCTTTGATACAAATGCTCCACAATTTGTGGCGCAAGCATCGTGAGTCCTATAATCTCTTTATCTCTTTTATTTTAAACTCCAACTAAAGTCCTCTGAAGCTTTAGCTATGGATGTGAAATTAATCTATACCGTCTTTATTAGGCTCGTGTAATACTTTATTTTTTCTTAATACCCTTTAAAGTTATTTGTAACTTCAAAATTTACAATGAAGAAATATATCAATACATGGTTAACATTAGATATGTTAGATGCTTAATGCAAAGCCCTAGACAACCAACACTCGCTGGCTGTCTTATATTAACATTGTACAAAATAAAATGTCCCTGCTCAAATTCTCATAATTAGAGGGGCACCTGAGAGCATACCTACTCAATAGAGTAGAATATTTATGACAAATCATTTACTTGCCAAATTTAAGCCATTGTTAATGACTGTAATGTATTTATATGATGTAGGCATGCCATAGTTGAAGAGTTGGCTGGGTTTGGGGCCACAGTGCACACATGTTCTAGGACTCAAGCAGATCTTAATAAATGTTTGCAGGAATGGGAAAACTTGAAATTTAAGGTCACTGGCTCGGTTTGTGATGTTTCTTCTCAAGCTGAACGCGAGAAACTAATGGAGAAGGTATCTTCAATCTTCCATGGGAAGTTAAACATACTTGTAAGTCCCCTCCCTTTCTTTTTCAGCAAACATATTGATAAAGTTATTTTCCCAAAAATATTTGTAATTGCTAAGCATACAAAGTTGGTTAGAAGTAGGCTAAATTGCAGGAAATACCCCCCACTTTTGGATGTATAGCAGGAAATACCCCTATTGTAAAAAACTTGCACTATACCCTCTATTTTAACCGCTGTTTACTTTTTTATGTTCAAGTCAATTTTTTATTCCCAAAATATTTCCAGAAGAATACTAATCATGACAAGTTAATGCAACAGTTACAAAAGATATAGGAGCTTAAATGTAGTTTGAAAATTAATTTTTTGATTTTAACGGAATATAATAACATTGTCAAACTTGGATGAGGTGAAGTGCTAGATTTGGAAAGAGGGATATTCCTTGCTATATGGCCAAAAATGAGGGAGTTTTCCTGCAATTTAACCTTGAAAGAAATAACCTGAATAAAATGCAGAGCATGAGATTAATATAAATTTTACATCCTACTATTGCAGAATGTCTAATTTCGTTGTTTATCATGGACCAAAGAATTTACACAATCTTCCATCCACCGCTACCCCCCCCCCCCCCCCTTTCCTCCTCTCTCTCTCTCTATAGATTTGTAACACAGGAACAAGTTTAAGCAAGCCAACTGTTGATTACACTACTAAGGACTACTCATTCCTCATGGCCACCAACCTCGAGTCTGCTTTCCATCTGAGCCAGCTATCCCACCCTATGCTGAAGGCATCAGGCAATGGAAGCATTGTGTACATCTCCGCTATAGCTGGCTTGGTAGCTTTTCATGAGCTCGCCCTTTACTCAGTAACTAAAGGTATCGCCAAAAAATAGAGCGAATAATACGAAACAGTCACTTGCTGATAGTTATGATTAGCTGATCTTGTTTGTTAATTTTTATGAAGGAGCAATAAATCAGCTCACGAAGAATTTGGCTTGTGAGTGGGCAAAAGACAATATCCGTGCTAATTGCATTGCTCCAGGACTCGTACGGACCCCACTTGTGCAGCCTGTAAGGGATTCTTATAGCCTCTTTTTCATTTTGTTCATAGTGAGACATACTTTGAGAAGTTTGATCCCTTGATCCAGATAAAGGAAAGTAGTAGATTGGGTCTTCTTGATGGATCAAGTTTAAAAACATACTTCAATCTTCACTCATTGTTTAAAGTGGTAAGGACTTTAGATGATTCAAATCCGGGCACATTTAAAAGCGCATTTTAAAAAACAGGCAACTTCCGAAAAAGCAAAAAATTCAGCCAAAGATAAGGCAATCAACATGTGGAGAGTGTTTCCCCCAAACCGCACAAGTCCACAAATTTAGTGTTCTGGTATAGCGACTAACTTTACAATTGCATTAAGCACCAGTTTTGAAGAGGTCCTTCATTGAAAACTCTTTATTTAGGATGATACAAAAATATAATTGTTACCCCCATTTATTCTGACTTCCCAACAAATTCATGTTTATGCCGGAAGCCTTTCCATGTGGTCCGAAGGCTTTCATCTGAGAGTGCTATTTTTAAGTGTTGAAATACTTTGTTAGCTCAAACCCAACTCACTATTCTCCTGGGTAAAAGTGATTTTCTGACATGTATGTGCTGTAGTTCAATCCTGATGATCCCAAGCTTATCCGTTTTTCTTGGACTGACATGAATTTTGTATTCTGCAATAGCTACTGGATAATGAAGATGCTTTGGCTGCACAACTCTCTCGCATTCCACTTGTGCGCAGTGGAGAGCCAGAGGAGATTGCATCTCTAGCTGCATTCCTCTGCATGCCTTCTGCTTCTTATATTACCGGACAAGTTATATGTGTCGATGGGGGGCTGACCGTAAATGGTTAAAACGAAAAGGCTTGTGATGTTTTGATTCTGCGTACATTTGGCTTGAATATTAAGTCCCAAATTGCTGTAGCAACAAACTTATGAAATTTCTGAAACAAATCTTCCTTGAATGACATGGGAGATTTCATGATTGTATCTCTTGTTTTTGTTAAATTGATATAAAATAAAGGCTAGACCCCTTCAGTATGGTTGTACTCTCTGTTGTGTACAGGCCATTGTTCAATTTCCTATACCTAATGCAGTTTGAGTAATGCGATGGTCCCCGTTAGAATATAAAATATATTCTCTCCACCCTTGTCATAACGTAGAGTTTTGTTGCGGGATTTAACATGGTATCAAAGCAGCCTAGCTTCAATTTCCCCCGGAAGCGCTGTTTAATTGCTGGTTAGAACCAGAAGCACTTTTTAATTGAGGATTAGAGAAAAAAATTATGCTGCGCGAAATGTCTCTGTCATGGCTCAAATGACCCTATGGACATGTTAGGATATGAAATTATATGCGGTCAACCTTCATCATATGCAGAAAATAATATTATATTTCTTCAACCTTCATCATATAAAATTATACTTCAGAGTTTTGTGCGCTGGAACAGGTTTCTATCAGTTCACTAGTCTTTATTTTATTATTATTTTATTAGTGAAGGCACCATGCAGGCATAGGGATATGCTTAATGCTGTTTTAATAGTGCACTTAATACAGTTTTAATTTTTAATAATACAGTGGTCTATATATTGACTAGTCTCTATCTTTGAGTACCATCCGGTGAGGTATTGCTGTGTCATTATCTTTGGCCAATTAGCCTTGCTGCCACTTGCAAGTAAGATGATGTAGTTTACAGCATCGAACTTGAAGTTGGTGTCTTGAACTTGAAGTTGGTGTCTTGAACTGTAACTGGCTGTGTCATTATCTTTGGCCAATTAGCCTTGCTGCCACTTGCAAGTAAGATGATGTAGTTTACAGCATCGAACTTGAAGTTGGTGTCTTGAACTGTAACTGATTGACTAATTCTTAATGCTTTGGTTTGCATTTGTCTTTGAGTAGTGGCCTATATGAGTATATCAGTTGTTTTATCTTTTGGATAAACTGATAAAATTAGATGGGTATGAATATTTTAAAATTTATCATTATCTTTTATTTTTTGACTTTGTGTTCATAGCGCATCCATCTAAACCAAGGGAGACAACTAAAGACTGAAGAGATGGAAACAAGTCTTATGGGGATAGAGAAATAAAGAGCGTCATCAGTAGGAAGAAAAGATGGTCTCTCCTCGGATTCACGGATTTAGTCACCGGAGGCTCGATAGGAATTGGGTATGTTTCTTCTTACTGTCTTACAAAAGAATAAGCATTAGACATATCTACTTGGATTTCATCATCGATATTTTTTCTAACCCACGTAACTTCACGATCAGTCGAAGACAACCCGTCTTTTGAAACAGACGGTCGGAGCACTCTAAGTCTTCTCTCTTCTTCATTCTCATTGCCGTCCTCCATACGATTCTCGAATTCTGGGATATCGTAAACATCCCTGAGTTTCCAACGGCATACGACACTCCATCCCGGATGCTTCAAGCACTGTGAGTAGTATACTTGAAACGCGTGGTCCGGAAAGATAAATGGATCGTCCTGACTGTAAAATCGAAATGTGTTCACACTAGTAAATCCATATTCATCTTTCCAAGTCCCGAAATTGTTTCTCCACTTATCCGTATCGGTTCGTGTATCGTACCAAATACATTGAAATATATAAAACGGTTCTGATCGTTCAGGATATTAGATGCTAAGTATGCAATTTAAGTATCCATAATAAATCACATCATCCGATCCTATCGTCGCAATCCCACTATTCCGAGTGGTTCAAGATATTTCTATGTTCTTAACTTCAAATTTGTATTCAAGGACACCGAATCCTTTATAATATGCAACCTCCATACTAGGAAACTGAGCTAAACATCTTGAATCACTCTCTAATTTTGCAGACAAGTTCGGATCGTGGATCTGACAAAACAAATTTTACGACAAATACATAACGATATATATTTAGATTAAAACTGGTAGCAATAACATATTATTCGAACTTACATGATCTGCAACCCAATCGCAAAAATTATCCTGATGATATTTTTCTAATTCATCATTCCAATCAGGATGCCCCTCACGTACCTCGTTAAAATGATTTCTATTCTCATCAATAAATTATGACATTATTATTATATCGTTTCATACACACATAAACACATATATAACAATTATTCTAAAAAAACTTACTCTCTAATTTCTTCAAGACATGCGCTATTGAGGAGGATAAACCGATATATCTTGTTAATAAATATAGTGTCTACTCTCTTATAATCCGCTTTACCATATGCCCCATCCTGAATTCTTCGAGGCCGGTTAAGTTTCGTCTCAATATTCTCGTCCAGATAGCGGGAACAAAATGTGGTTGCTTCATCTAGAAGATAACCTTGCATGATAGAACTCTCTGGTCGATTTCTATTGCGTATATATTTTTTTAGAGTGTAGATATACCTAAAGAAAAATATGTTAAATAAATAAATACGGGCATATAGGACAATAATAATTTTACAAATTGCGTTAAACAAAAAATTCCACGTACTTTTCGACGGGATACATCCATCGATATTGTACCAGTCCCACTAACTTAGCCTCAGTTGTAGAATGAACCGTCAGGTGTATTATGATATCGAAGAATGACGGTGGGAAAATACGCTCAAACTTGTAAAGTATCAACGAAATAGAATTTTCTAGATTCTCCAGTATCAAAACATTAAGGGTTTTAGTACACAATTCTCTAAAAAAAGCAACAAAGGTCATTGATTATTACACCAACCGATTCGGAAAGGAAAGTCCTGAGGGCTAATGGAAGAAAGTGCTCCATAATAAAACGGTGATCATGACTTTTCAGCCCATCGATCTTATCTTTCACAATTTTTATTTTCTTGCTAAATGATCCTGAGAAATCTGTAGGAACTTTCAAATCATGCAACACCTGTAGGAATCTTTTTTTCTCCGATTGTGACATATGATACACGGCATTGAGAAGTACAAACTTGTCTGGTTTACCCGCGATTGGTTTAGGATGCAATTCATTTCTAATTTCGCAGTCCTGAAGATCCATCTGAGCACGGAGATTGTCTTTCGATTTTCTGTCTTTACAAAGAAGCAAGTTGAGTACGTGCTCGGATACTCCCTTCTCTATGTGCATGACGTCCAGACAATGACGCACTAATTTTTTTGACCAATACGGAAGCTCGAAGAAAATGCTTAACTTGTTCCAGTATGGTGGTTTCACCTGTTTTGCCGGATTTATCCCGAAAGTCATATTATTGTATCCATCCCACTGAGCAGTCACGTCCTCTCCGGACAATGAGGTTGGAGACCCAAGAAGCTTTTGATGACCATCAAAGTGAGCAGCGTCTAACATGTAGAGATGGTCTAGTGGCAGGAAACGCCGATGACCGCAATAACAAACCTTTCTACTAAAATTCAAGAATTTCGATATTGTATATTGATGGCAATAAGGGCATGCTTTGTGACCATGTACGGACCAACCTGATAGCATTCCATACGCAGGAAAGTCATTAATTGTCCACATTAAAACCATACGCAGTGTGAAGGTTGAATCTGTGTTTGCATCGTAAGTCTCTACACTATCAATAAATAAAGATTTTAACTCATCAATCAGAGCTTGAAGATAAACGTCGATATTGTTTCCCGGTAAGTTTGGTCCGTCGATAAAAAGAGTCATCATAAAGTATAATTAATCCATAACCAACTAAGGCGACAGATTATAAACTATCATTACAACGGGTCATGTGCTATGGCTTTCAGCCATATAGTTGAATGGGCAGAAGCCATCACTAGCGAGTCCGAGCCTGACATTGCGAGGATCACTACGAAATATTTCGTGTCTCCTATCGAAATCCTTCCATGCCGGTGAATCTCTTGGATGACTCATTTTTTCATCTTCACTTGGAGCAGCACGGTGATGCCAAATCACTACCTCCGTTGTTTTCTTGCACCTGAATAGCCTCTGCAAGCTCTGTGTTATAGGAAACTATCGTGCTATCTTGACAGGTATATCGGGCTTCTTATCAGAATCTTTCGACTTATACTTGGCTTCTCCGCATGTTGGACACTCTTTCAAATTTGAATTCTCTTCCGCTACAACACGCAATTTTTGGGATATGCTTGAATCTTCTTACACTTCAGACCCAAATCAGACATCATCTTCTGGGCTCCGTACCAGCTGTCGGGCACGTTATTTCCCATAGGCATAGAATTTTTCAAGAACTTCAGAAGTATCGTGAATGACTTGTTGCTCCATCTATTTAGGCACTTAATCTGGAAAATTTGGACGGACCATGATAAGATGGAATACTTTGCATTCTCATAAATTGGTCTTCTAGCATCATTCATGAACTTTTCATACTTATCTGCATACGGTCCTTGGCCGGAAGGAATGTCATCTTCGATCGCAATACTATCACCTAGGGCAGCCTCTACCATATCCTCCATTTCTTATCCTGGAAAGAAGTTATTATGTTCTTCTTCTACCGCATTACCATCTTCTCCTTCTTCTTCTGCCGCATTACCGTCTTCTTCTTGTCATTTCCCGTGATATAGCCAAATTGTATAAAATCTTGTAAAACCATGTTTAACGATATGAAACTCTACAAATTCTACCTTCTGCCAATACTTATTCACACATTTATCGCACAGGCAGAGAATCTTCTCCAACACGTTCTTATTATGTGCGCGTGCAAATTCAATGAAAGCAGTAATTTCTGCGACAAATTTAGGTTGTATACGTTGTTGCCAATCCACGTACATCCAGTCCTTACCTCTGATGTACTCATGGGCTATATTAGACTGTATAACATATAAATTGTAGGTTATGATGACTATATTGAGAAATCTAAGAACGGAAAGGTTACTGACAAAGAAGAAAATCCGAAGATACAAGTTTGTCGTTGAAAAGAATAAATTATCGATAAACAAAGTTAGATTTGAAGATACCCAAGTATGAGTTGTATTCTGTGTATCTCTGTTTCAATTTATGAATTCGCTTAAGTTTAGAATTGTGAGTGTGTTTGTTCTTTGTATAGGGTTGAAAAGAATAAATCATCATTTTTTTGAAGAACTAAGTTCTTTATATAGGGTTAAACCCTAATTTTTGGAGGAATTAAATTCCCAAATGTTGCTGTTATTTCTTTTTGTTCGTTTGAAGCACTCACGTGGGAAACACATGAGACTTCAAAATAGTGCAAAGCACTAACGAGTCACCAAGCTATTCTTGTGTTTTCTTAGAGATATTGATCTCTTATTAATTACATTTTTAGTCATTGATGATCATCAAGATTTCGGTTTTGAGGATCTTAGATCATCATCATTTTTTTGAAGAACTAATTTTTTTATATAGGGTTAAACTCTAATTTTTGGAGGAATTAAATTCCCATATGTTCCTATTATTTCTTTTTAACTTAATTCTTTTCCCCTAAGTTTTGAATCTGCAGAACAAAATCTCCCCGATGAGAATTAAATTCTCAACTTGTGGGGGAGATTTGCTTCTGCAAATCTCAACCAGAGAAAGAAATAAGTTCTTATATGAAGGGTTAAGTTTACGGTAAAGTTGTTCGTTTACGTTATCATCCAACTTTAGTTTTGAATTTACAGAACAAAATGTTCCCGATGAAAATTAAATTCTCAACTTGTGGGGAGATTTGCTTCTGCAAATCTCAACCAGAGGAAGAACTAAGTCCTTATATGAATGGTTAAGTTTACGGTAAAGCTGTGCGTTTACGTTATCATCGAGTATCCTACTGAAGGAACTAGTGCACCCTAAACCTTAACTCTAATTTTTGGAGGAATTAAATTCCCATAAGTTCATGTTATTTCTTTTTAAATTAGTTCTTTTCCCCTAACTTTTGAATTTACAGAACAAAATCTTCCCGATGAGAATTAAATTCTCAACTTGTGTGGAGATTTGCTTCTGCAAATCTCAACCAGAGAAAGAACTAAGTTCTTATATGAAAGGTTAAGTTTATGGTAAACTTGTGCGTTTACGTTATCATCGAGTATCCTGCTGAAGGAACTAGTGCATCCTAAACTCTAACCCTAATTAACCCAAATTATCCCTAATTAACCTAAAATTAAACTCTAATCATCACCCTAACTCAAATTATCCCTAACTAACCCAAAATTAACCTAATTAACCCAAATTAACCCTAATCAACCTAAAATTAACCCAAATAAACCACAATCAACACCCTAACACAAATACACTCTATTTTACCTAATTAACCCAAATTAACCCTAACCCAAATCAACCTAACCCTAATCATCACCCAAACCCCAACCCAAATTAACTCTAGCCCAAACCAAAATTAACCCTAATCAACCCTAACCCTAACCATTACCAACCCAATTTTACCTAATTAACCCTAACCAACCCTAACCCTACCTAATTAACCCTAAACTGAACCCTAACCTCAAACCGAACCCTAACCCTAACCTACCTAAATAACCATAACCCTCATCCTAACCCTAACCCTAATTAACCCCCAATTAATCCGGAACTAACCCTAACCCTAAAATCAACAATAACACAAAAATAAAGAATAATTAATACTTCAAATTAACCCCCAATTAACCCGGAAATTAACTCACCTCACTTGTAGTTTTGCCGGCGGATGGAGCTCTACGAGGTGAAGGAGGCCGGGGATGGAGCTTGACGAGATGGTGGCGGCAAGATGGCGACGAGCGGGAAATTTTGGCGAGACTGTGGCAAGACTGAGATGGAGGAGCTCGACGAGGTGGTGGCGGAGACTGAGGTGACGACGACGGCGGGAAGTTTTGGCGACGAGAACTGGGTCTAGCGGGTGACGAGACTGAAGTGACGACGCGCGCGCGGAAGTTGGTGGGAAAAATTGGGGGTGAGAAATTTCTGAGCTTTATTTTTTTTATAAATAAATCTTAGTTTCCCCTACGGATTAATCCGTAGGGTCTTATTTTACGGCTCCGTAGGACCAAATAAAAGATTACATTTTAATATTTTTAAATTAATCCGTAGAGCACCGTAGGGGCAACCGGATGGCCCTACGGATTAATCCGTAGGGGCAATAAAAAGTTGCCCCTACGGATTCCTGTAGTCGTAGGGGAAATCCTTATTGTAGTAGTGCTTAAGGCGAACGGCATCTGAAAGTTAACATACCCAGTTATACAATGTGTGCGAAATATGTTGTATAATATGTGTTGTGTTTGTGTTTTCCCCCCTAAACACTTGCATTTCTCTTCCGCCAAATCCCCAAGTAACACCCATAGCAATGGTATCTCAATGTTTTCTAATGTTGCTCCCAACATTTTGTTTTCGCGAACTTCCCCATAAATCATAAGCTGACTTCGGCAAAGTAAAGATATGGTTATTTGCACAAAAATGTTGACAAACGTATTGGCCTCATGTTCATCACCACCAATCATGATAAGCGCGCTTTTGTGGTAGTTAATTTTCAGTCCGGACCAGGCCTCAAACAAGAATAACGGCCATTTCAGTTTGATCGTCTGTTCCTCATCCCGATCAGTGAATAACAACGCATCATCCGCATATTGGAGGTTGACAATCGTCGTCCTGCTATCTCCCAGTCCGGTAATCAATCCCTCTCGGGCATACCCCTTTATCATTTTATTCAAACTATCAGGCACCAGTGTGAATGGATCCCCTGGCACAGTCCCCGCTTACATTTGAAGTGGTTGGTTTGGCGTCTGTTGATCAAAACAGACAATTTTGCCAATGTTAGCCATTCTCTAACCCAACCAATCCATTATTCTCCAAACCTTCGTTGTGGCAACGTTTCCCAATCCACCTTATCATAAGTTTTTTAAAAATCAAGTTTCAACATGTATCCCTTTTTCCTTCGACATCTACATGCCTATATCACTTCCCTCTTGTTTCCCCTGTCCCTACCTGATTTACTTGACTCCCCCCTTCAATATTTCTTTCCTTGCACCCATGATTTGACCAGACGCTGCTTTTGCGGACACGCGGCCAGAGACAGCGATCGTACCCACACCCGCATAGGATTCTTGTCCGCCTCCATCCACTTTTCGTTTTCCCCCGCACCCCAATTCTTTGCGGTCGTCTCCCTCATGTTGTTGTTGATGTTGTAACCCTAATTTTGGCTGCTTCAAAATTCCGGCCACCTTTCCCCTCCTTTCTTCCGCCGAGAATCCACTGAATTGCACGCCTTTTCTACTGTTCGGCTTCTCGTCTAACTCCAAGGTTATCTTGACATTGAACCATCTAAAATCGACCAAGGTGTGTAGGATATTAGGAATCTCTCCCCTCGAGCCGCAGCCAATTCGCCACCTTGTTCTGCCACGTAGAAAGGGATAGGGGTTGCTGGTCCGTGTCCCGGGCATTGGAGAGATCTATGGCCTGCCTTGCTGCAGGAGTAGCATGTCTCTCACTTCTTGCATGTTGCCCTCTTATGTTCAATTTCTCCACATTCAAAGCATGGGAGATCCACCATAGTTTTTTTCCTGCTTGAGCTCTCTCCTTTGTACCCTGATTGTGCTTGTTTCATCTTCTTGATCTCAGACTTGGACATAACTGGTGTCCAGTCCTCTCCAGCCGCACTACCCTCCTCCAAGGTTAAGTCTTTTGGTCACCGGAGTTGTCGCAACTGTGCGTTCTTCTTCATGTGATTTGCTGCAAATTTTTATGTCAAATTTACCCCAGATCATAAAAGGGAATTATGATTGAAGCAATAATACTTTAATAGTGATGGTTGCACGAGCCATATTTTGAATCCAAAAGAGAGGGACCCATTACAGGTACGATTAACAAATTAGCATAATGAGCATATGACGAACGCACAGTGATCGCAAATTAACTTCTTCTTCTTCTTCTTTATGTTTGAAGAAAACAATAATTGCAGTCTTTGTAGTTCACTTAGTATCATATTGTTGCTGCTTGCGGCAAATCTTTTTTTTATCCTGAGAGCTAAAGCAATCCAAATTATCTATGGAGTGTAGTGATGCAAACAGAAGCAGCAGGTTCAATGGAGACGAGAACAGGTGGTCGCTCCGGGGATCGACAGCTTTAGTCACCGGTGGCACGAGAGGGATCGGATAACTAATCCAACATCTTTGCATTTATTTCTTTAGCCGAAGGTTTGTCGTTGATCTATTCCTGAGCAAGCTAAGTAGTTACGTTTGATTTTGCCTTCATTTTCAAGCAGAACTTTTTGCGGACTTTATCCAAAAAGCTTATAAGCTATCGGGTTGTCTATTAACAACGATTATCACACCATCATCCCCATACCGGGTGTGAAATAATCATTGTTTTCACAAAATACTACTCATCTGTCGTGGCCATCAACTTTGACGCTGCTTTCCATTTGAGCCAACTCGCTTCAGGTTCGAGCAGCATCGTGTTCATCTTAATTTATGAAATATTAATAATTTAAAAATTAATTATTAAAATAGAAAGGTTAGATTTAAAATGATCAAAATAGGACAGTGTCGTCCCCCATCCCACACCTCAGAATAGGGGGCGGGTTCCTAAAACCCGCCCTCTATACAACAGTATAGAGGGCGGGTTCCCAGAACCCGTCCCTTTTTTTTTAATTTTTAATTTTAATTATTAATTATATAATTTTAATTATAATAATATAATTATAAATATAATTTTAATTATAAAATTATAATTATGATTATGATTATAATTATAATTATAATTATAATCATAATTATAATTCTTTTAAAAAAATTTATAACTAAATAAACGTAAAAAATATTTAAATAAAATAATAAAATTTCATTATATCAATGTTTTTTACATAATGAATCCGTCAAAATTTACAATACAAAAAAATCCTATCCGATTACTATCTCGACGGTCAAATTTATAATATTAAAATGAATCCGTCAAATTTACAATATAAAAAAATCCTATCTGTTTGTAAAATGTAAATAATTATCGTTTTCCTTTTCCCTTTCTCTTATGAAATTCGAGAAGGCTTGACATAAACCTATGCCTCTTGGGATGACTGGAGGACCCACCTGTTTCTTGGATAGATGGCGGCGGCGGCGTCGTCTGCTCTTCTGCTTCGGGTTCGGTTTCGGCTTCGGCTTCGTTTTCAGCAGCGTCTTGGACAGGCTGTTGATCCGCAAATCCTGAACCTGAATGTGGGACAGGTGTCGGATATGTGCTGCCTCCCAACAACTGCATGTAGGACGATAAATCCATGTCCCAACTGGGCAGTTGTAGCGAAAAGCCTGTCCCGGTTTCATGCGGCTGCTGTTGCACAAAACCTTGGCCCATGGCTGCGCAAATCCTGACCCCCAAGGTTGCTGTTGTTGCGCAAAACCTGACCCCCAAGACGGCTGTTCTGCAAAACCTGACCCCCAAGACTGGTGTTGTTGCGCTTGTCCGGTATGCCAGGGTTGCTGCTGACGGTATGGTGATCCAAACCACTGATCCTGCTGCGCTGGATCTCCATGATGCTGCGGCTCTGGTGCCGGCTCATGCTGCGGCTCTGGTGCCGGTTCATACTGCGGCTCCGGTGCCGGCTGATACTGCTGCTCTGGTGCCGGCGATAAATGTTGAGAAATATTATATGAACCGAATACACCATCAATTAATTGGTCTGCACTTGAAAATAGAGCCTGAGTTGCCGGACCAGTATCAGTCGGGTATGGTTTCTGCACCATTGTTTGTACGAGATGCAACCCACGAGCCTGTCGTTACATTAGAAATAAGAAATAAGTATTGACTCATACCGCCGGATGTTAAAATGTAATATAATAGAAAGAATTCAACTTACAAAATCTCGTTCCATGTGGCCTCTAGGCTTGTACCGCGAGATGTTTAGGAAGTTGTTAGGGGGAGCAGAAAAATATCTTATGGTGACACGCTTATACCACTGTAGATATGCTTTGGTAGCGTCGGTGGCTGTTTGGTCACCTATTTGTTGTAAGGCAATATTACGCTGCCTATCCTCTCATCTCGGCAAATATTGATGATGATACTCCCTCCAATCACGCTTCGTCTTTCCTCCTCGCATGTCTCCCTCTATTGTCATAGGCGAAAGCGGCGGAACCGGAATATGTTGCGATCTATCAAACTGTCGCAACACCCGGTCCGGGAGGTGCATGACAACGACATTAATGCAGAGGAGTGGGCATCGAGCCCGCTAAACCGGCTCTCCTTCGATACAGATGCCGGGTAATCTTTGCAGACGATCTGCTGTATAAGGCGTCCACATGAACTGCGCAAATAACATAGTACAAAAATTGTGATGAAGGTATTTCAAAATTTTAAAACAAACTTAATTACCTAAGTTATGGTTACCTGAGTCGCCTCCATGCGATTTAACTCATCTCTATAGTACCTAAGTACTCGACGAGGGGCCTTAAACGCTTTCTTCCCATTCCACCAATAGCCGAGCGGCTTTCCAGGGGTATCCAAGCCAGTTATTTTAACTCGATTCGGTCTTCCTATATACATATGCTCCCATGACCAGATCTATAAATAAAGTTTCAGATGATAAGAGAGAAAACCAATATTACAATTTTGCAAATTTCTAGCTGTGAAAAATAAGGAATTTACCTGAAGTAATGTAATGCATCCACAAATTTTATTCTTCGTAGGAGCACATGCCTTATCGAGTTCCTTATAAAGAAAGGCCAGAACCCCTGTTCCCCAAGCATATTGGCCACACACATCAAAATCCGTTAGGAAGCCAAGGTATAACGGATGGACATGCGTTGCTGATTGGTCCGGCATCAACTAAGAACCGATCATGTACAGAATGTAGACACGTGCATGTCTATCCATGACTTCATCGGTGACTTCATTGGTGGCTTCATTACTAAATGTATCTTTTAACCAGTTTAAACTGATCTTATACCCCTTACTGTAGCCTCATGGTGCCTGATATTAGTATTTTTTGTGAAATATTAAAGCTAGGAATAATGTACAACATGCAATAGGTATACTAAAGAGGGGAATCAGAATGAAATTTTTTACCTGTCTGAGAACAGACTCGGCATATGTATCCCAGTTTGGGTGGTCGGTATCTGGACCAATAATTTTTCCTCCGACCAATCCAAGCCCATTGACCTGTAAACCAAGTAAGAGGCCAATATCCTGGAGTGTGATAGTGGCCTCACCCCATCTTAGATGAAAAGTGTGGGTCTCTTTTCTCCAGCGCTCAACTAGAGAGGTAACGAGAGCGTGGTCGATTTGGATATGACGAAGCAATGAAGCTTCATAAAATCCGGCCCGTCGAAACCGCTGGGTTATTCGTTGGTCGGTAACTATCCATTTGTCTGAACTATGGGTGACGACGGTGAGATTATCTCCATCCTGCAAAATTAAATAATGCTATTTTTAACTATTAGAATTAAAAGAAAGGGGTAATTAAAATAAAATTACTAAGTTTAGAATATTTCCTCTCCGTGTAATATATTAAAAGATCTGTGTTCGTTTTGATGAACGAGCAGAGATTTGTCGAATGGTTGATTCTCCATCGAGATTATTTTAGATACGAGAAGAGACAGAGTTAATTTGAGGGGGGTGAGTTAATTTTAGATACGAGAAGGCACACTGGAGGGGGGTGGGTTTTATAGGGAAAGGAGGGCGGGTTCCTGGATCCCGCCCTCTTTAACGATACATCAAATCAGTTTTTTTTATTGTCAAATCACTAGAAGAGGGCGGGTTCCAGGAACCCGCCCTCTTCAATAATTAAGTTTGTGGTGTCAAATCAGTTTTTTATATATTATTTATATTCTGTTCATTAAAACAAAGAGGGCGGGTTATTAAAACCCGCCCTTTTCAATAATTATTTTATATTACGTTGTGTCACATCAGTTTTTTGCCTGTTGTCCGTTTGCAGAAGGAAGAAGGCGGGTTCTAATAACCCGCTCTCTTCAATAATTATATTTCTGTGGTGTCAAATCATTGTCAAATCAGTTTAGTTTTTATATATTGTTTTAAAAATGTGTTGTCTGTTGTCGTGTGTTATTAAAGAGGGCGGGTTATTAGATCCCGCCCTCTTCAATAATTATATGATATGTCACATCATTTTTTTGTTGTCCCATCAGTTGTCAGATTAAAAAGGGCGGGTTATTAGATCCCGCGCTCTTCAATAATTATATGATATGTCACATCATTTTTTTGGTTGCCCCATCATTTGTCAGAAGGAAGAGGGCGGGTTATTAAAACCCGCCGTCTTCAATAATTAGCCCGCCCTCATACCCTATAAATAGCTCTCTGCTATACAACTCACCGTCCATTTACGCTCTATCCTATACACAACTTACTCTCTGCTATACAACTCACCATCCGTTTACGCTCTATCCTATACACAACTTACTCTCTGCTATACAACTCACCATCCGTTTACGCTTTATCCTACACACAACTTACTCTCTGCTATACAACTCACCATCCGTTTACGCTCTATCCTATACACAACTTATTTTGTGTAAGTGTGGAGTCCAGGAAGAAGGTCAAGTTCAGTACCATAGTCTGGAAGGAGGAGCTGCTGGATAGGATCAAGACGGAACAGTTCATAAAGTATTGGAGGTAAGCCAATCTTTTCTGTACACAACTTATTTTGTGTAAGTGTGGAGTCCAGGAACAATTTTTGATATTCAATGTTCTGCTGCAAAAAAATATATATATATAAAAACCACCATATTTATGCTTTCACTAATTCTAAATGAAGAAAACGATGTAAGCAAACGATGTAATATCAAAACCACCATATTCAAGATTTTTTTATGACTCATTTTCTCGTCTTTTCCCATCAGATGCTCAACATTATATAAGATTTTGAACCCACTAATTATAGATTTTGAAGTCGTTTGTGTCACATCAGTTTAGTTTTTTTGTCGTATGCTATTAAAAACCTTTTGTGGCACATTAAAATTTGGCAATGTATCTAACTTAAACGAGCTCAGGATCTAAAAACTAAAAAAATAAAAAATCAAAAGAAACTATTAGTCTTGTTTCTAATGCTTACAATTCCAACACACAACCGATTTCAATTTGGTCAAGAATATCCAATTACGAATAATAACATCCATTATATTTTCTATTTGTACTTACGCTCTATCCGATTTCAAAAATCAAAAATATAAAAATAGGTCTATCCTATACACAATATTTATGCTATCCAAAGAATCAAAAATTCAAAAGAAACAAAGTCTTGTTTCTAATGCTTAGAATATCCGATTTCAATTTGCTTAGAGTTCCATTATATTCCAACACACAACTATCCACTTACGCTCTATCCTATACACAATATTTATTATTTTGTATCATAAAATGTTTGTTTCAACACAACATTAAAAATATAACTGTTTTTGTGCAGGATTCTTTGCGCAAACTCTCTTTCTCTCTCCAATATAACTGTTTTTGTGCAGGATTCTTTGTGCCGCTGCCAAATAAGTTGTTTGCAATTGTTTTCGATTTATTTTTGTTACTGTTTTGCATAAATAATATGGACTTTAAGGGGCTATAACACCAATTCAGATTGGGTGGGGATTTCATCACCCTTCCTAAGACCCCAAAAATCACTAACAACATACGCATTACCCTCGAGTTTAATTAAAAAATATCTAGACTCAGCCAACTAAGGACTTTCGTGCTCAATAGGATAGAGGAAGGTTGTGGGCATTCGATCGATTATCTAAACTTGACTTTGTGGTGCCTAAGCTAGACAAGTGGGAAAGATAACTTTAAAAGGCCCGTCTCACGGTGATTCGTGAGCGGATCCCTCCTTTCTTCATTTGTGCTTACCTGGCCACAATTGGCAGTGAAGAGGCGATTTGAGGGTTATCTCATAATTTGTCACTTTGGAACAGTTAGGAGCAGTCTAGTGGAGTTTGAAGACCATAGCTCTAGGTACGATTGTGCATGGTTTGACTGTGATTGTATGAAGTTGTTAACGCTTTTTTTATTGTTGGCTTAATATTGTTTGATACAGACTATGACAAGTTCAAGTTTATTTGTTGTATGTAAATACGATGGCCGGTTTATCACAAGTGCACAAGGTCCCGAATATATGGGCGGGTCTGCAAGAATCATGCGATTAGAACCATCAACGCTTATAATGAACTTGAGAATAAAGTATTCAAAATCACGAAATACGATCCCCGTGAAATTTAGGTTAAGTTATGTTGTATATGGCCTATGTTTAGTGGAAATGCATTGGTTGAAATTATAGACGATGCATCAATATCTTCGATGATAGATTTCGGTCTCTCAAACACCCAGCATTCTTTTGAACTTTTGGTTCAGAAGGAGCAATTAGAAGTATCAGATACCCCTCCAACGGGTAATTTTGATGGTAATGCTGGAGATAGTTCCTGGGGGTATGGTCACATGGTTAACGATGATACCGTCAGTCTCGGTGGATATGACTATACACAACATTATTCAAACCTTCAAACTCATGGGTAAACATTTTATAAATCCATATTCAAACATTTTAGTAATACCAAGATACCAATATTCAAACATTTTATAAATCCATAAATCCAGGTTCTCCCAGTTGACTGCTGCAGTTACATGCACCCCAGAAGAACAATAAAGATTACCATACACAACCTTCCACAGGTAAATAAATCTGAAACAAGTGATGATTTCGTTATGAAAATATTAAGAAATAATATTATAATAACAATTTATATACTAAACGCAGATTTTCCCACACCTCTAGCGCATTCCAACACGATCCAAGTAGCGCATTCCAAGCATGTCCGTCCACATCTTTCCGGTCTTCTCACCCCGAACAATCCACATTATACCGACCAAAACCATCATATATTGCACCCGAGCCTTATGTTGCTACGGGTGATATTGATATGTGTGGCAGTAATGATGATAAAATCGGTGAAGGTCATCAGGGGGAGGATAGCGTGGAATATGCCGCTGGATTGAATGAGGTAGCATTCTTTGATGGTATGGTTGCGAATAACGATTTTGTCGAACTAAAAGATTCCGGCCTCGATCCGCTTGAAGATGATAGTTGGGTAGATTTAGCCGTGGCAGAAGTAAATACGACACCCTATTTGGACGCGACAGCAGCAAGCGAATATTGCGTTAGTGTCGGGGATTTGTTTCAGGAAAAAGAAGATCTTATTTGTAAGCTGAAGTCGTGGTCTATTCAGCAAAACGTTACATTTAAAACCAAAGAGTCAAATAAGACGTATTATACGGTGGTATGTACGAAAGCTCCTGAATATCAGTGGAGATTGCATGCATATTGTTCCAAAAGAGCCAAAGCTTGGAAGGTCACGAAATACAACCAAGAACATACTTGCATCAATTCTATTATGTTACAAGATCACCGGAATTATACTTCATCTTATATTTGCTCGCTAATCATGCCACTAATCCATACAGATGTGGCGATGACTCCCCGAGAGATACAGCTCTTGGTTAGCGGAGATCATAAAATTCAGATTTCGTATGTGAAGGCATGGGATGCTCGTAGAAAGGCTTTTTGCAAGATATTTGGGGACTGGGAAAGCTTGTACAACTCACTAGTCCCTTTTATGGAAGCCATGAAAGTATCAAATCCGGGGACCGTATACCGATTAAAAACTACAGAAACAGACGTCGAAGGCTCTGTCAGGTTTCAAAGAATTTTCTGGTGCTTTGGTCCATGTGCGGCTGGTTTCACACACTGTCGGCCGGTATTGTGCGTTGATGGTACGTATCTATACGGTAAGTACAGAGGCTGCATGTTAATTGCTACAGGTGTTGATGCTAATAACGGTATATTTCCGTTGGGATTTTCTATTGTCGAGGGTGAAAATACATCATCCTGGTCATGGTTTTTCCGTCAACTCAAAAATATCCCATCTGTTCTTGATAAAACAGATTTATGCATCATATCTGATAGACATCTGGGAATACTAGCTGCAATGAGATCTGTATTTCCGACGACCCCACATAGGTTTTGCCTACGGCACTTCAAGCAAAATTTTGATCGAAAATTTAAAAATTCGGATCTACATAAGCTTATGTACAAAAGCGGTGAAACGCCTGACCCTAATGTTCACGACATATATATAACGAAAATTGGGGAGATGAGTCAAGCCGCGAAAGCGTGGTTAGATGAGTATCCAGTACGCATATGGTCACAAGCACATGATGATGTATGCAGATATCTACTAATGACGACTAATATGTCTGAAAGCTTCAACGGGGTCCTTAAAGGCGTTAGAGGCTTACCGATACAGGGGTTGATTGTTCGAACTTTTTTCCGGATGAATACTTATTTTGTGCACAGAAGAGAAAAGTCCTTGGCGATAGAGACTCCGCTCACTGCGTATTACGAAGATATATTTCGGAAAAGAGAGCGCAGAGCACAATACTAAAGATCCGAAAGGTTTGACACGGCGAAGTTTCAAGTAACGGGCAGTAATAGGAATCAATATACCATGAACTTTAAAGATGAAGGGCTCTCTTCATGTACATGCGGTCTTTTCCAGCAACAATATTTACCTTGTGCCCACGCAATTGCTGCTGCGAGCAGCATGCATAACTCACATTACAATTTTGCTTCCCATTACTATACAGTTTCCAATTACCAAGGCGCATACGATCCAAAATTTCATCCTATACCGGACAGTCGCTATTGGCACTATTATACTGCCAACAGACAAACATCCACTGTATTACCGCCGGAGAAAAATATAAGGCCCGGAAGACTTAAGGTGCGTCGAGATCGAATCACAATGGATGCTGATCCTCAGCAAAGGCACGCCAGATGTAGCCTATGCAAACAACCAGGCCATTATAGGACCAGATGTCCAGGACAGTCATTAGGGGCGGGACCTTCAGGATCGTGACAAGTGCACTCAGATTTTTTTGTATTATAAATTTGACTGATTCATTTTGTTTTTATAAATTTGACCGTCGATATAGAATTTACATTTTACAAACAGATAGGATTTTTTTATATTGTAAATTTGACGGATTCATTTTGATATTATCAATTTGACCATCGAGATAGAAATCGGATAGGATTTTTTTGTATTGTAAATTTTGACGGATTCATTCTGTAAATAATATTGATATAATGAAATTTTATTATTTTATTTAAATATTTTTTACGTTTATTTAGTTATAAATTTTTTTAAAAAGAATTATAATTATGATTATAATTATAATTATGATCATAATCATAATTATAATTTTATAATTAAAATTATATTTATAATTATATAATTATAATTAAAATTATATAATTAATAAATAAAATTAAAAATTTATTATTCTAGGAACCCGCCCCCTATTCTGGGGTGGGGGTGGGGGTGGGGTGGGAGGCGAAACCGTCCTATTTTGATCATTTTAAATCTAACCCTCCTATTTTAATAATTAATTTTTAAATTATTAATATTTCAAAAAAACCCTCGCAGGAATCGCAGGAATCGTAGTCGCAGGAATCTATACGGTAAGTACATAGGCTGCATGTTAATTGCTACAGGTGTTGATGCTAATAACGGTATATTTCCGTTGGGATTTTCTATTGTCGAGGGTGAAAATACATCATCCTGATCATGGTTTTTCCGTCAACTAAAAAATATCCCATTTGTTCTTGATAAAACAGATTTATGCATCATATCTGATAGACATCTGGGAATACTAGCTGCAATGAGATCTGTATTTCCGACGACCCCATATAGGTTTTGCCTACGGCACTTCAGGCAAAATTTTGATCGAAAATTTAAAAATTCGGATTTACATAAGCTTATGTACAAAACCGGTGAAACGCCTGACCCTAATGTTCACGACATATATATAACGAAAATTGGGGAGATGAGTCAAGCCGCGAAAGCGTGGTTAGACGAGTATCCAGTACGCATGTGGTCACAAGCACATGATGATGTGTGCAGATATCTACTAATGACGACTAATATGTCTGAAAGCTTCAACGGGATCCTTAAAGGCGTTAGAAGCTTACCGATACAGGGGTTGATTGTTCGAACTTTTTTCCGGATGAATACTTATTTTGTGCACAGAAGAGAAAAGTCCTTGGCGATAGAGACTTCGCTCACCGCGTATTACGAAGATATATTTCGGAAAAGAGAGCGCAGAGCACAATACTAAAGATCCGAAAGGTTTGACACGGCGAAGTTTCAAGTAACGGGCAGTAATGGAAATCAATATACCGTGAACTTTAGAGATGAAAGGCTCTCTTCGTGTACATGCGGTCTTTTCCAGCAACAATATTTACCTTGTGCCCACGCAATTGCTGCTGCGAGCAGCATGCATAACTCACCTTACAATTTTGCTTCCCATTACTATACAGTTTCCAATTACCAAGACGCATACGATCTAAAATTTCATCCTATACCGGACAGTCGCTATTGGCACTATTATATTGCCAACAGACAAACATCCACTGTATTACCGCCGGAGAAAAATATAAGGCCCGGAAGACTTAAGGTGCGTCGAGATTGAATGACAATAGATGCTGATCCTCAGTAAAGGCACGCCAGATATAGCCTATGCAAACAACCAGGCTATTATAGGACCAGATGTCCAGGACAGTCATCAGGGGCCGGACATTCAAGATCGTGACAAGTGCACTCAGATTTTTTTGTATTATAAATTTGACGGATTCATTTTGTTTTTATAAATTTGACCGTCGATATAAAATTTACATTTTACAAACAGATAGGATTTTTTTATATTGTAAATTTGACGGATTCATTTTGATATTATCAATTTGACCGTCGAGATAGAAATCGGATATGATTTTTTTGTATTGTAAATTTTGACGGATTCATTTTGTAATACACATTGATATAATGAAATTTTATTATTTTATTTAAATATTTTTTACGTTTATTTAGTTATAAATTTTTTTAAAAAGAATTATAATTATGATTATGATTATAATTATAATCATAATCATAATTTTATAATTAAAATTATATTTATAATTATATAATTATGATTAAAATTATATAATTAATAATTAAAATTAAAAATTTATTATTCTAGGAACCCGCCCCCTATTCTGGGGTGGGGGTGGGGGGCGAAACCGCCCTATTTTGATCATTTTAAATCTAACCCTCCTATTTTAATAATTAATTTTTAAATTATTAATGTTTCAAAAAAAAACCTCGCAGGAATCGCAGGAATCGTAGTCGCAGGAATCTATATGGTAAGTACAGAGGCTGCATGTTAATTGCTACAGGTGTTGATACTAATAACGGTATATTTCCGTTGGGATTTTCTATTGTCGAGAGTGAAAATATATCATCCTGGTCATGGTTTTTCCGTCAACTCAAAAATATCCCATATGTTCTTGATAAAACAGATTTATGCATCATATCTGATAGACATCTGGAAATACTAGCTGCAATGAGATCTGTATTTCCGACGACCCCACATAAGTTTTGTCTACGGCACTTCAGGCAAAATTTTGATCGAAAATTTAAAAATTCGGATCTACATAAGCTTATGTACAAAACCGGTGAAACGCCTAACCCTAATGTTCACGACATATATATAACGAAAATTGGGAAGATGAGTCAAGCCGCGAAAGCGTGGTTAGATGAGTATCCAGTACGCATGTGGTCATAAGCACATGATGATGTGTGCAGATATCTACTAATGACGACTAATATGTCTGAAAGTTTCAATAGGGTCCTTAAAGACGTTAGAGGCTTACCGATACAGGGGTTGATTGTTCGAACTTTTTTCCGGATGAATACTTATTTTGTGCACAGAAGAGAAAAGTTCTTGACGATAGAGACTCCGCTCACCGCGTATTACGAAGATATATTTCGGAAAAGAGAGCGCAGAGCATAATACTAAAGATCCGAAAGGTTTGACACGGCGAAGTTTCAAGTAACGGGCAGTAATGGGAATCAATATACCGTGAACTTTAGAGATGAAGGGCTCTCTTCGTGTACATGCGGTCTTTTCCAGCAACAATATTTACCTTGTGCCCACGCAATTGCTGCTGCGAGCAGCATGCATAACTCACATTACAATTTTGCTTCCCATTACTATACAGTTTTCAATTACCAAGGCGCATACGATCCAAAATTTCATCCTATACCGGACAGTCGCTATTGGCACTATTATACTGCCAACAGACAAACATCCACTGTATTACAGCCGGAGAAAAATATAAGGCCCGGAAGACTTAAGGTGCGTCGAGATCGAATGACAATGGATGCTGATGCTCTGCAAAGGCACGCCAGATGTAGCCTATGCAAACAACCAGGCCATTATAGGACCAGATGTCCAGGACAGTCATCAGGGGCGGGACCTTCAGGATCATAACAAGTGCACTCAGATTTTTTTGTATTATAAATTTGACGGATTCATTTTGTTTTTATAAATTTGACCGTCGATATAGAATTTACATTTTACAAACAGATGGGATTTTTTTATATTGTAAATTTGACGGATTCATTTTGATATTATCAATTTGACCGTCGAGATAGAAATCGGATAGGATTTTTTTGTATTGTAAATTTTGACGGATTCATTCTGTAAAAAATATTGATATAATAAAATTTTATTATTTTATTTAAATATTTTTTACGTTTATTTAGTTATAAATTTTTTTAAAAAGAATTATAATTATGATCATAATCATAATTATAATCATAATCATAATTATAATTTTATAATTAAAATTATATTTATAATTAATAATTAACATTAAAATTTTATTATTCTAGGAACTCGCCCCCTATTCTGTGGTGGGGGTGGGGGTGGGGGTGGGATGGGGGGCGAAACCGTCCTATTTTGATCATTTTAAATCTAACCCTCCTATTTTAATAATTAATTTTTAAATTATTAATATTTCAAAAAAAAACCCCTTGCAGGAATAGTAGTCCCTACACCTTCACCTTCTGTATCGCTTTACTCTGTGAGTGAAGGTATAAAAAGATGAAGCCGTGATGTATTTTGTGAATTTGAAGTGTGTGAATCCTGTGATGTATTTTGTGATCATTAACTTCTCTTTAATGGTATTTGGGTGCCCACCTTATTTCCTCAACAAAAAAAGGAAGAGATGAAACAGTGTTCAGAAGAGTTAAAATTGATTATGCTATTGTCAATGGCTTTTGAATATCTGATGCATTTGTTTTCCCTCTTCCTCAATTTCTTTAGCGGCGTTGATCCAGCTTGTAAAGAATCTGGCTTGCGAATGGGCGAAAGACTGTGTTCGTGCCAATGCCATTGCACCCGGATCCATAAGAACCCCAATGTTCCAAAAGGTAAACATTTTCAAGTTCAATTTTTTTTTGTCAGGAATATAAATAGGGTTAATGTGACTCAGGACTCCAGTCAGATAAAAGAATATATAGTAGTAATTATGAAATGAAAAGAGTTAAAAAGAGAACCATAAGTTTAAGAGACATTCAGAAAATCCAAAAAGAAAATGATTACTACGCCCAAACAAATAATAACCAGATATCTACGTGCAAAGCTTCTTTTTTCTTTCTTTTTGTTTTTTGGTTTCTGTATGGGAGAATGACTTCTTTAGTATTTCCAACATACTGTGAATAATGACAGTGCTGCAGCTCAATTTGTCTCTTCTACTCCACTGGGACGAGTTGGAGAGCCAAAGGAGATAACATCCGTAGCGGCGTTTCTCAGCATGCCAGCTGCCTCTTATATCACTGGTCAAGTCATTATTGCCGATGGTGGCCACAGTTTCGGCCGTTATTAGCTGAAGTATTTCTTCAAGCCTCCTACTCAAAGTCACAAATTATCAAAATAATTGAGAGACAAATATATGAGTGATAAACTCATGTTCATAATGTTCTTATTTTGCTTGCTTGCATGTTGCAGAAACCGTAATGTTGTTACTTGTTCAATAGATTATCTTGGATCAATCCATGTTATAAAGAATTAGCTCTCTTTAACTGCAGAATTTTGTCTAATGTTTTTTAAAGTAGAATATTAACGCTTCTTATAAGAGTTTTGGTCGATAATCGGAAGGGGTGTTAAGCCGTAATTAGTTTATTGGGGTTATATTTACATGGTAAACTATAGGAAGTTATTACTTTTCATCTAAGATCCGCTTCCTTAAGCTATTCTAGGTTTTCTTTCTGTGGTGCTAATTGTATTTCTTGAACTAGTGGCTTATCTCATGATCGAAATTCGATGGTCGCTTTTGAGATCGGAAAAGTTAGATTCTTTTTCTATTTGATTGAACGAATTTCTAACGACAAGTTAGAACTGTAAATTAATTGTAAAATAGCTAAAACCAATGTGTCAATTTTTTATAATTAATAATTTCAAGAATGATATATCTATTTGAAGAAAAGAGCTGGGCTCAAATAGCAAGCCTCACTCGAATTTATAACAAAAGGTAGTGTAAAATAAGCCAATAAATTTCTTGGCATTTATCATTAATTGGGTGCCATCAAGAATAACATCCAAAATATTATGTTATAAAGATGATAATAAACTTCTTGGCATTTTTAACTAATTAGTTACTGTAAAATTATCCAATAACCCAATACTAAATTTATACGTAATATGTGCCCGTGTTTCCATGGAAAAAACAAAGGGGGAATAGGAGGTCCCACCCACATGCACATGGATATGCATAGACATATTTTACTTTGAATTTATAAACCCATTAATAAAACCACTTGTGCATTAATCTTTACTATATAATAAGTAGAACATGTACATGCATAAACAAAAATATTTCTCCTTATTTGTATAAACAAAAACAAAAAATGGAAAAATGATGCATGAGAGAACTTTATAGTTAAAACATGCCAACTCATTCTTCCGTATGAACATAAGTTTATCAAATTCAAATTCAAATAATGTCCTTCTCTAGTGAGCCTCAAATTCTTTAAACCTAGCAACATGCACGCGCTATACACGTCTGTGTTGAGAAAAAAATAGGCTTATTTCACAAAAACCATCATGTAGTTTACTAGAGTTTTCAAAAACCATCTTGTAATTCAAACTCATCACGAATCCTTCTTGAACTTTCAATTACTTGTAAAAAAAACACATGCAGTTATTTATTATAAATGGTCTTTTACTTATAGGCCCCCAAAGCATAGAAAATTCCTCTCTAATCCCCCAAAACTTGGTATTTACATTTTACCCCCATAAACTAATAAGATACATCATTTTATCCCCTTTACGATTTCCGTCAGAAAAAAATCCCGTTAACTTTAATTTTAATTTTTCTCCAAAAATTTTAGGTTTATCATTTACCCAAACACAACAAATAAGTCTTCAGAAATATTCAATTTCTTCGTAACTAGAGAAAAATGTTGAAGATACTCCTAATTTTTTGGACGATTTTAAGAATGACGCAGCAGAAGTTTAAACTTTAATTTCAATTTGGAGAAGAAATTGAGTATTTCCAAATAAGAAGGAAGGGGTTGGGATATTTTAAGGAAAAACCTGATATTATGTCGTTAAAAGTTGATGGAAATTGTGGAGGGATGGGGTAAATGATGTATTTTATTAGTTTTGGGGGGTAAAAAGTAAATACTAAGTTTTTTTGGGGTAGAAAGGAATTTTCTATGTTTTAGGGGGCTACAAGTAAAAAACCTTACTATAAAAGGCTTATTTCACAGAAACCATGGTTTGCTCGAGTTTTCCAAAACCACCCAGCAGTTCAAACTCATCACAAAGCCCTCCTGAACTTTCAATTTCTTGTACAAAATTCCCATGCAGTTATTTATTATAAAATTGACTAAATTAACATCTTATTTTGATAAATATGGATCCTTTAGATATGTTGAAGGTAAACAATACTCTTAGTTGTAAGTCCACGTTACCTCTCCCGGTACTTACGGGCTTGCGGAAATGATGAAAAACGATTTTCTTTTGGTGGTAACATGGACTCAAAATACGGATCTTTGTTAAACAACTATCTAACAATCCTAACAAGAGTTTTACCTACTCGGTTAGGGGGTTATACCTTAACTTGAACTCCTTCGTCTTCCACTCCTTGCGGTGGTCGGAAGGTTCTCTCCTCGTCGTCTCTTTGTGCCGAAAATGGATCTACCTGAAAGCTTCTACCTTTGGCTTCAACCTCAAACTAAAGGAAACTAGAACACTTGGCTTGCTAGACTTTGTGTGCTAGAATGAGTAGAGGAGTGTGTTGGGTTTTATCTCTATGGTTCTTGCTTCTCAACACATGAGACAAGTGAACCATGAACTAAAGAGAGAGCAAGAGGAAGAGAGAGAGCTCAAGCATGAGAGAGAAAGGAAATGAAAGAATGAGCAAGACTTTTGCCATCCAAGCTCTCATAATCCAAAATCATCATAACACATAATAATAATTGAGTATTATGTGATGGTTGTTATCATATCAAGTGGCCATATCATTTCTTGCATTAAATGCAATGTGTGAACAAATAAGCAAGCCAAGGTCAATGCCAGGAAATGATAGCCATTGTCATGATGATGGTCAACAAGTCCAACCTAGTCAACCGGTCAACTAAGTCAACAAGTCAACAAAGTCAACCATCAACAACCATGTCACAATAATACTTAATTAATATTATTGTTAATCATATTTCTTATTCTCATTAGGGTTTAGCAAAAGTCAACAGTCAACAACCCTAATGAGAATCCTCTGCCTCCGTCTCTCTGTCAACTGTGCATACACACCCGCATCCGTGTTCCGAGGAACACGAATACAAACGAGATAAAACCAATCCCAAAACGTACACTAGGATCTGGTTTAAACCAAAGCCCGCTAGTGTTAACTGCCCGGACACTAAACGTGCACAAGTGCACGGATGTGACCGAACCCTGTCGCAAAACCATGCGACCTCTACTCTTTTGCCTAAAGGCGAATAGCTCTCTGTGTGGGACTCTAAAAACTCGACACTACGCTGGCAGTGGGTTTAACCACAGACCGCAAGCGGCACTAGCTGTGCGTAACGGCCCCCAGGTAGATGCCGATAAGAAGACGGACGAGGTGAAACCCATCTGAACTCCTACTGAGCCTGAATGTGACAATCTCCGTACAGTCCGGTCTGTTCGTCTGAGAATATCGTATGGCGGGCCTAGGGGGGCGGTAAACGTCACTCCCCTAATAGCGGTACAAGTCGTGTCGGAGTGTAGCCCAGAACACCCTGAGATAACACTGGAAACCTACCAGTATATCTCGCTTGCCCTGGTCAGGAACTTTGTGTAATGGCTCTCCTAGACATAGCGCGATATCAACCCCCAATACCGGGAGAGACGAATCCTGTCTAACCGTCACTGCCTCCAAGTGCTTCAGAACTGCACCCAACTACTACCTGTTTGCATGACTCATTTGAGCCGTGGTAGGGTAGTAATCTAAGTACAGTGGGAACACACTCGAGGCGAAGTAACAGTGTCAAGTCAGCGGACTAAGCTGTACTCATGTCACCTGAGAAATGATAACTGACGATAGGTATAGTACCAACCAACAGTTCCCGACGAGTCATATCCAGTGTACTCGTAACCTAACGAGCACCCGCATATTATCTCAAGTACGACGTACTGACGGGTATGGGATAGACTGTCTCTCCTGCTGGGATGAGAAGCGCATACGCTAGTCTACTCCGGAGTATCGATGCCCTGTCTCGATAGTCCTATGACTAGGGACCTGCATAACGATGTGCTTGTGGATTACCCAGCCCCCACGAGTGTGACTGCCATCACAACGCTGGTAATCAAGCAAAGATCCTAAGGGCTCCACTAATGTGTATAGGTGATATACTAAAATAAACACATGTACACATTAAAACAAAAACAAACCAAGTAGCATACTACTATTTTGAGCAAGATTGTCTATACAAGGTGAATATCCCAAGTTTTCATTAAGTAATATACAAACTAGTATGATATAGTAATGGCCTCTAGGGCATATACACTAACAATAGTGCCGTTTATTGAGCAATCTGCCCTAACATTTTAAATTTGGGGATTAGAAGAAGAATCTTCAATTTGAAATTAAATCAAAATTTTGAGAAAAAATAGCTGATATAGTAAGATCCGGATGGATAATTTAAGATAAAACTATAAGAATCGGTCAATGTGAGGTCATATGACTCGTAAATCGCCAAGAAAACTTTACAAATCAAACCACAAGGGGTTTTTGTATAAGGAATCGAATGTTCATGGGGGGTTTTGTGATGAGTTTGAACTACATGGTTGTTTTGGAAAATTCGAGTAAACCACATGGTCGTTTCTGTGAAATAAAACATTGTGAAAATTAACTAAATTAACAGTTCAGCAGCTTACGAGCCAACCTTTTTATTAGTTATTGGTGCTAAGGCCGCAGCTCTTCCGGACAGCGGTGGAAAACTAGAACGAATAATTTCTTTGCATAGCACCAAACACAAACCCAAAATCATCCATTTAAAAGCAATTGCAATAAATAAGATAGTAAAGCAAAAGGTTAAAGGGGTTACAACCTTTGTAGAGTGTCCACTCTCTAGTGGATGTTAGTTATATGTATGCCCTAGAGGCCATTATTGTACATATGATGTATATTATAGTGGATACTTGGATATATATAGAGAGGACATTCTTGCTCGACATAATAGTATGCTATCTGGTTGTTCTTAATCTTAACATGTAGACTTGTATTATGATACTGTCTTGCTCTTACATGTTGATAAAGCCCTTAGGATATGTACTTGACTACCAAGACTATGATGGGGATCATACTAGTGGGGCCAGGGTAGTTCACAAGTACATCCTTTAATTGTTCCTAGTCGAGAGAATATCGAGACATGGCATCGATATTCCAGAGTAGACTAGCGTATACGCTTCTTGACCCATATGATGGGGGATGGATGATCCTGTAAGTCGATGTGCAACACCCCACGAGTTGCGGGGAGGCAGAAATTTGAAAAACGATCATGTTTATAAAGCGAACATCGACTAACCGAAGATCTTTTCTAAACAATACTTAACTAAAACCATAGAGTTCTTAGCTACTATGCAAAGAGGTTATACCTAATGATCCGTGTCCTTCGTCTTTACGATCTCTGCGGCCTCTTTGGATCTCCACGTTCTCCTCGGCTTCCTTCCATGATAGACGATCCACCCGAGAACCCTAATCCAAGCTATTACCTCTAAACTTGAGATTAATTAGTTTATCTAGTTGCTAATTAAAGTAACTAAGGTGATGTAGAGTTAGGTTATGGAGTGTTTAGTCTTTACTAATCCTTGTACTCAACTCATGAATGGTAGGATTAGGGTTTGAAGAAGAGAGTGAGCTTGAGGAGAGAGAATGAGAAGATGATAATGATAAATAAAATTGTTTCTCACTTGATATATGAAGCATCATGAATAATTGAATAAATGAATAAAATGATTATTCATCATGCTACATAAATGCAATATGAGTGATTCATTGTGTGAGTCATTAAGCATTTAATAATGCATTAATGACATGATGATTCACTCTAAATGAGTCACAATTTCATTTAATGATAATGCCACCTCACCCTCCAAGTCACCATGCTTTTAGAAGCTTCTCGGAAAATTACGAGAACGCCCCTCCTATCCGTGAAAACACGGAAAAACTTTAGACTGTATAAATCCAATAACCTGTTACTAGAATCTGGCTTAAACTAAAGCCGGCTAGTAATAACTGTCCAAACGACATATGTGTGTAAACACACGTGCGCGTTCGAACCCTTGTCGTAAAACCGTACGACCTCTATATCATTTCGCCTGGAGTTTGGAAATCTCTGTATGGGACTCTAAAGACTCGACTACTACGCAGGCAGTGGGTTTAACCACAGACCGCAAGCGGCACTAGCTGTACGTAACGGTCCCTAGGTAGTTGTCGATAAGAAAGCCGATGAGGAAACCCATCCGAAATCCTACTGAGCCTGTCCGTGACAATATCCGTGCAGTCCGGTCTGTTCATCTAAGAGTATCGCATGTATGGTCTAGGGAGGTGGCGGACGTCAGACCCCTAATAACCGTACAAGTCGTGTCGGTATGGCTCAAGACCATCCGAGAATCTACTGTTCATTCCATCAGCAATTCTCAATCAGCCCTGGCCAGGGACTTATGTTAATGACCAACCGACCACAGTGCAATATCAACTCCCTATACCGGGAGAGACGAATCCCTAACAGTCGCTCACTGCCTCCACGTGGCTCGGGACTGTGCCCAACTAAAACCTGTGTGCACGACTCCTTTGAGCCGTGGTAGGGTAATAATCAAAGCACAGTGGGAACTCACACGAGACAAATGATGATTTTAAGTCAACAGACTATCTGCACACATGTCACCTGAGAACTGCTATCTGACGTTAGGTATAATACCATCCAGTCAGTTCTCGGCGAGTCTTGTCCGGTGTACTCACACCTAGTGAGCATCTGTATACAATCTTAGGTGCACACCACCAATGGCTGCGGGACCAATCCATCGCCCCTCGTCAGGGTCTAGATATATATACAATAGTCTACTCTGGAGTATCGATGCCCAGTCTCGATACTCCTGCGACTAGGGACATCTAAGGATGTGCCTATTGACTATCCAGCTCCCACTAGTATGACTGCCATCACAACGCCGGTAGTCAGGAAAACACCCTATAGGCTTTATCAACATGTATATATAAATGAATACAACACAAAATATATCATATATTACGATAAAGACAAACCAAATAGCGTACTATCATATCAAGCAAGATTATCATGTACATACATATCCCTAGCATCCTTTACAATGAAGGCCTCTAGGGCGTATATATCCAACAGATCCCACATCCATTGGTGTTTGACATCAATGATGGTATACGGGTGCTCAGTGGAGACTGGGTACACTGAACAGGACTCGCCGAGGACTCCTATGTGGTAGTATACCTATCGTCAGATAGCAGTTCTCTGGTGACACTGGTACAGGTTAGTCTGTAGATCCAAGATCGTCATAGAGTCTTGTACGGCTCCCACTGTGCTTTGATATCCTCCCTACCACGCTCAAAGGAGAAGTGCAAACAGGTGGATTTTGGGTACAGTCCCGAGTCGTATGGAGGCAATGAGCGATATGAGGGGTTTCATCTCTCCCGATATTGGGGGTTGATGTTGCGCTATGCTCGATTGGCTATAATTGGAAGTCCCTGGCTAAGGCTGCTGCCGAGATTTACTGATAAATGTTATCAGTAGTTTTTTGAACCGTTATAGGCCAGACATCGGCATGACTTATTACGTTACTGGGGTCTGACGATTTCCACCCCTAGACATGATATGCGACATATCAGACGAAGAGACTGGACTGTACGGTAGTGTTACTGATAGGCTTCATAGAGAGTATGGACGAGCTTGCTTGTTGATCTTCATATCGCTCAATACCCGGGTTTCCGTTACGTCCAGCTAGTACCGTTGACGGCTTGTAGGTGACTGATATGATCATCACCTACTGCCGGCGTATTGACGAGTCTTTAGAGTCCCACACAGAAGTTTCCTGGTTCGAGCGAAATGAAGTAGGGCACATATGTGATATGTGCGTGGGCCTGATTAAATACGAGTATGTGATACCGTATTGTAATCTGGCAGTTATTTGGTATCAGTTAGGTCATATGTGATATGACCAGATTATCGAATCAAGTGTTGATTTGATAATGTGATATTCAGATAAATGATATTAGTCGGTTATATGTGATATAACTGGATTATTAGATCAAGTGTTGATTTAATAATGTGATATATATTATATATGATATAATTATATCTTAACTAATATCATTAGCTCACTAATTGCTTTATATATATATTAATGTATATTTGATATATATATATATTATATGAAGAATGACATATTTTTCTATTTTTAGTAAATGGAAAAATGAGGTGTAAATTGTGGAGATATTTTGGGTATGGATGAGGCTTATATGGTTTTTTATTATTCTTGACTCACTATTAAAGCATGGTTACAATTTAGAATTGCAATTTATTTTCCTTGAGCTTCTTCCTCCTCTTGAGCTCTACAATTTCTTCATCTCACCTCCAAGCTCAAACCCTCACATGAGATGTGAATCATTGAGCTTGTGATTTACCTAGTGAGCTCATCATATCCCCTATCTTATCATCCCACACTAAACTAGCAATTTAGTGTGATGTGTTTCATACACTAAAGAAGTTTAGTGTAGAGTTAGCTTGATCTAGAGGAACTTCGGGTGGATCGTCTTTGGCGCGAAGATCACGAAGGAAGGTCATTCAACTCGAAGAGGAGCCTTGTAGAGTCATGTGGACTTCAACCCGGAGCTCTTGAAGAGAAGGACTAGAACTACAAAGGTTGTATTCTTGTTCTCTAGATGTAAAGTAGTTTACATTTGGTATTGTCTAAATCTCTAGTTAAAGATTCTAAGTTTAGGGTTGTTTAGCATGACAATTTTTTGAAAATGGCATGGACGATACCTCCCGAAACCTTGCTGTCGTGCTAGGGAACCTTACAGTGGTATGAGAGCCAAGCTAAAGATTTAGACAATATTTATTAGATTACGAAACCGAAACTGCTCCGAAACTTGAAACCCTAACAACCCAGTTTCTGTCAATTTTTAAAGTCGTCGGAATTTTTTTAAACAACTGCAGAATGTTATATGAGATATAACATGAACACTGAGCAAATACGAACCCATTCCACCAGATTTGACCCGGCGAGAGACCCCCAAAAACCGAGCAGGCCGGCCCAATTTCATATTCTGGGCTTCGTATTTTTTCAGTGTTCTGGTCTCTGGGTTTTGGTGTTTCAGGTATTGTTTGATTTTGCTAAATTTGCATGTGATGTTATCTTTTTGCAAAAACAATTCGGAGTGTTTCGTAGTCGTAATTCTAACTATATTTCGGGTTATTTAGACGGTGTTAAAAAGTTCGAACAGATATCAAATACCCACTTTAGCCCTTGCTGGAAAATTTTCCAAGAGTTGGATTTTTTCCAAGTTAAAGAACATTCAAATATCATGCAAGTGATTCGATGGACCTTCTAGAAGAACGAACCCTAACTCGATTCTATGACCGTAAGAACCGCCGCCAAACCCTCGGGTTTGCGGTAGTTCCGCGGTACCATAGGTGAGGCAAGGGTTGACCCTTCTACGCTTGGTCCATAGATACTGCGGCATGTTCTGAGTATTTTTAAAACTGTGCTCAAGTGTTGAGCTTTTTGGGAAACTTTGGGTGTTTGTTGATTCGATCGGAATGTTTAATATCGTCTAGTTATTTGTGACATGTGATGTTGTGTGTTGCTTGGATATGTTATATTGGATCGTCGTGTTTTGAATAGCCAGGGGTTTATGTGAGATGAGAGTTTTTATTTTCATTCATGTAAAATTCATTGTATGTAATATTCTTTTATTGGGGCACTTCCGGGTTGAGGATGATGTCACTATTGTTGTATATTATTTACTTTTCCACACTAGGATAGACCCAAGGAGGGGAGCACAAGTAACCGGGTTCTAGAGTCCAGTGGGAGACCATCTCGAGGAGTCGAGTCCGGGTCTCCTAACTCTAGAATTGGTAGGGTTGCTTGCCGCTCTCGTAGGGGTCTAGAGATGTGTGTTTGGCTATTCATCATGACCTTGGAATTCGTGTTTTATACTGGCTTAATTTAAAACACGGAATTTCTAGTATATCCAATATTTCATATGTTATCTTCTGCTGCTGATATTCTGTGATGTGACCACTTTATATGCATGAGACGAATGCTTTTATTATTGTATATATGATATATAATAAACGTTGCTTATGTTTTGCACCCGCGCTAGTCCCGCCCCGCTATGCCGTTAGTTAAGTAACCTAACGGTGCATAACGGGACACTGTGGCGAATGCGGATGGAATAAGCGTACGTTGTATTTTCGTCTTTTCTGTGATGCTTAGGAAGCATAATTGATGAGACTTCATTAATGAGATTAATGAAAGAAAAGAAACCTAAAAGATGTTAAAGAATCAAATTTTCAAAAAGGGTGGCTCTAGTTTTTGCTTTGCATAGCGGTATTCCTTGTAGAATATCTAGCACCTTATTCGATAAGGAAAGAACCGAGATCTCTTCACCGGGAGTGACCTCTTTAGAGAAACTAGAAGATGCTACAACCCACTCGGTTTTGTTTTTGATTGCTTCTATAGTTCTTGCTTTGCATAGCGGTATTCCTTGTAGAATATCCAGCACCTTATTCGATAAGGAAAGAGCCGAGATCCCTTCACTGGGAATGACCTCTTTAGCAAAACTAGCAAAAGCCTTAAAAACACTCCTTTTAAAAATCACTCGATTCTACATCGATATCAAGTTCATTACGAAAAATGTTTTCTTAAAAAGCTGTCGTAGCCCTCCGTCATTTTAGATAAGTACTACTTAGTATTAGTGCTACGTTTGTTGATTATGTTAAGCCGTAGTGTGCGGTAGCTAATTAGTGCTTATCTGCTAAAACATGAGATGTGATTGGATTAGGGTAGTCGTGCGACTTTGTTGACTATGTTAAGGGTCGTACGGGTGGGTTTAATTCAATCAGGAAATGACGGGTTGAACTTGGCTAGCGCTTATGATTTGTTGATTATGTTAAGGTCATAAGTTGCTAGGGGCAAAATATTATCGGGAATTTCAAGTGTTGAAATTTGCAATGAGATTGCATACCTTCTATGAGCTAGTTGGATCACGATACCCACTGCGAGTAAGAGTTACTCCTGAGAGAGTTTTACACATCATAATTAGCCAATCAAGTAGGTGTCTAAAAAGGTGTTAACGGCGTCACGCCCCTGGGAAAACGAGGTTTATTTTAATTAGGTCCGTGTGAAAGCACGGGAAACCTCCCTCAAACTACCAGCACTGGCCTGACTAAAAGATTGGCGAACTTGTAAGGTGTAATTGATCCTGGCTAGTCATGCCTTTTAGGGTTTGAAGGAAGATTTGATAAAAACAGTGGGAGCCGTCCTGATTAGATAAGATAAATAACCAATCTAATCTTGCAAAGAGTGCACGCTGACGCGTTTCCTTCTCTCTCTCTCCAGGCAGGAACCAATGTCATGCCTTAATCAAGATAATAATATGGATGTATTAACCGAACCCGCTTGTTATACTGAGCAAGGGAAAGTTGGTTCCGCTCCAACTTATAAGTGTTATAAGTCCGAGCAGAAAATAGGAACATATCTAGATTCTAACGCCACCCAAACGAAGAATAAGCATGTTGATGCATCTTCTTCGGGTGTGTTAGTTACAGAGAACTATTTCTCAGTACACTCTACGTCCTGGACCGGATCGGGATCCCACATATGCAATTTGTTGCATGGGCTAAGGAAAGGTAGAGAACTTGGAAAAGGTGATCATTCTCTAAAAGCAGGGAATGATGCAAGTGTTGCAGCCAAAGCAGTTGGTGAATATCACCTTGTATTGCCAACTGGAAATACATTGATCCTGAACGACTGTTATTACGTACCCTCTATGATATGCAATTTAATATCAATTTCTTTATTAGATAAAGAAGGATATAACTTTGTAGTAGAGAATAATGTTATGAACATTTACCTAAATCAAGTGTTGACTGGGTTTGGTGCGTTATGTAACGGATTATACGTTCTGAATCAAAACACGGTTCTTAATGTACAGAACACACACAAGAGGAAAAGTTCAGAAATGAACGAATCCTTCTTATGGCATTGTAGAATATATCATATCAATGCGACACGACTAGCTAAGTTGCATACAGATGGATATTTGAATCCGTTCAGACTTTCTTCTTAAGAAACTTGCCAGTCATGTCTCAAAGGCAAGATGACCAAAACTCCGTTTACAGGACACAGAGAAAGAGTTACGGAACTCTTGGGACTGATACATAGTGATGTATAGGGACCCATGTCTACACATGTCAGGAATGGTACCTCATACTTCATTACATGCACTGACAATCTCTCAAGATTCGGTCATGTGTTCCTGTTGAAACACAAGTCTGAAACTTTTAAGAAATTCAAAGAATATAAGCATGAAGTTGAGAACCAGACGGGTAAAAGTATTAAAATCCTTCGATCTGATCGGGGAGGAGAATACTTGAGCACGGAATTCCGTGACTATCTAAAGAGAATGCGATTCTCTCTCAGCTTACTCCTCCGTATACACCACAGCACAACGGTGTATCGGAGCGGAGGAATCGCACCCTATTAGATATGGCGCGCTCTATGATGAGCACCGCTAAGTTACGTATTTCCTTTTGGGGTTATGCGCTTGAGACAGCAGCGTACCTATGGAATCAAGTTCCATCTAAATCGGTACCTACCACACCATATGAGATATGGAGTGGAAAGAGACCATATCTTAAACGAGTTAAGATATGGGGTTGTCCGGCCTATGTCAAAAGGCAAAATTCGGACAAACTCGAGGCACGATCAGTTCTTTGCAAGTTTGTGGGATATCCGAAGAATTCACAAGGGTATATCTTCTACCACGCCGAGGAACAATGGTGTTTGTTTCTTAATACGCCACCTTTTTGGAAAAGGAATTTCTTGTAAAAGAAATTAGTGGCAAAAAGGTAGAGCTGGAAGAGATTCCGGCTACACAAACTATAACTGATGATTTATTAGAACCAGAGAATTCAGTAGTCTCCAATGAACCCCAGCCTCTCCGCAGATCTAGTAGGATTTCTCATCCATCTGAGAGATATTACCGTTTTCTCATTGATGGTGGGAGCGAGGATTGCATCATGGAAGATGATGACCCGACTAGCTTCGAGCAGGCTGTCACGAGTGGGGACTCTGTGAAATGGCTGGATGCAATGCGATCTGAGATGGAATCCATGTACACCAACAAAGTATGGATTTTGGAAGTTGCTCCCGAATGGGTAAAACCCATTGGGAGCAAATGGATCTTTAAGAAGAAACTTGGTGTAGATGGAAAAGTTGAGACTTTCAAAGCTAAACTTGTTGCAAAATGTTTTCGTCAACGACTAGGTGTGGATTATGATGAAACCTTTTCTCCAGTGGCTATCCTTAAGTCTATCCGGATCCTACTTGCCATTGCTGCATACCATGACTACGAAATCTGGAAAATGGATGTTAAGACCGCCTTTCTAAATAGTGATTTAGAAGAGAGCGTATACATGACTCAGCCGGAGGGCTTCGTAGACAGTGGGAGCAGTGGAAAGGTATGCAATCTGCTTAAATCAATCTACAGATTGAAGCAGGCATCGCGGAGTTGGAACATCTGTTTTGATGAGGTAGTCAAAGAGTTTGACTTCATAAAAAATATAGATGATCCTTCTATATACAAGAAGGTCGCAGAGAGTAAGGTCGTCTTCCTCATATTGTACGTGGATGACATACTCTTGATAGGAAATAATGTTCCTATACTGCACTCGGTCAAGCTCTTCTTATCATAAAGATTCTCAATGAAAGATCTAGGTGATGCCTACTACATCTTGGGAATTAAGATCTATAGAGATAGATCTAAACGGATACTAGAATTGTCCCAATCCAGGTACATTGACACCATACTAAAGAGGTTTAGTATGGAAGATTCCAAGCGTGGGAATATACCCACGATCTCAGGACTCACTCTCTCCAAAGAGATGTCTCCCAAGACTGATTTGGAGAGAGTTCGCATGCAATGAATACCCTTTGCTTCGGCAGTAGGCTCTATCATGTACGCGATGTTATGTACCAGACCCGATGTAGCGTACTGTCATGACCCAAATGTGGCACGTGACCGGCACTTAAATCACGTGACATCTAAAGACGTCGACGCGGTCCAAGTAAGCCGAAACCCGGATCTAAACCCTTTTTAAAATATTGGATGTGAGTTTAAAATAGTCATCAGATAGAATCAGTTTAAATAGTATTTAAATTTAACTAAGTATGTTTGAAAAGTATCTATGACATTTTGAAATTTGGCAGCATCTCCTTTATACTTTTTGCATAAAAACCTGGTATAACATAACAATAAAATAGCATCCCAACGAGAACTAGCTTCCACATCCAAACGACGAGGCAGCCCAACAATCTATATCAGAAGTCGACTCCAAAGAGTGCGACCTCACACTTTCTAAGTCTCGTTTCTAAGTCCACAACATATCATTTCTAAGTTGATGGAGTTTCCACTAGATAAAAGAATATATGAATAATCAAGAGTGAGTACGATACAATAATAACCCACTTACCAATCAATCACCCAAAAGAATGTGTGCCCAAGCCGCTGATAATCTAAGCGGTAAAACCTGCAAGAAACTGTGGCACAACGGGGATGGGTTGCCAACTCAATGAATAAAAGTATATCTAAAGGTAGAAATCGAAATGAGCGACGATACCTAGGTCATAAGTATAGTACTACCATAATCTGTACTAATATAATTTGATATGCGTGTGTATCATAATGCAACACTAACTGTCATGCAATCCTAAGTAGAATACATATATAGGTACTGTTCCCCAGATTAGTCCTAGTCGAATCCAATAAATGAAATCAAACTGTGTACCTCATGATAACAATCACATCAATATATATATATATATGGATGTCCAGCATCGACTTCGAAATCATAAATCTCTCGTGTCCAGTATCGACACGTAAATGCAGATACCGTCGACACCATCTCAATAGATGATCGCCACCCGATATCCCTGGCCCCGGTCGGTATCTCCTGGATATCCGTCGTGCCAAATCGAACCCCGGTCAGTATCCCCTGGATATCTGCCGTGCTCATCTCTATCTCCGGTATCGAGTATCCTCGTTAGGCTCTCCGCCTATAATGCGGCTATCCTGCCCCTCGGTCTCGAACCGGGTCCACCATATATCCAACTGTATACCCCCCACTCAGTCTGGATAATGTATAAATCCGCAACCGTATCTCCCCCCACTCGGTTCGGAATAAAATAACCAGAAAACATAAAACTCATGGTGGACGTTAACTCATCATATCCAGAATTATCAAGTAAAGAATAAGAATATTTGCATAGATTATCCTGATGATATATTATATATATACATATATAACAACGTCCCATACCACTGATATATATCATCAAAGTAAAACGTCCAGAAAACTCATAAGATCAAATACAACATTCATAGTACTGGTATTCACAATGCTTAATAGATAATAAGGTAAAGTGCGTAAATAAATCATATAAGCAAATAAACGTATCAATTCTACCGTGTCATGGCAATACTAATGATGTGTGGTGTAACATACGCGTCTGTACTCGTGCCGCATGGCAATCATTAGTATTTGTGCAAGTGTTCTAAAGATGTAATAGCCTACTCATATCAACATCTATATACGTATTACGGAGTATAACAGTTCTCCAGTGACATGTCAGTACCAATGAGATGTGGTGTTACATACATGTACACTTGTGCAACATAGTACTCATTGGTATTTGTGCAGTGTTCTATCAGAGTGTTAGTATTACAGAAACGTGTACTATCGATAAATATAATGCGAACATGTAAAGTAAATCTAAGCATAACTAATAACTGTACTTACCTGTTATGAGCTAATCTTTGAAAAGGAAACAGAACATTGGTTTTGAGATAAGGAAGCCACCTTAGATTAAAATAGATATTCGTTTTGGAAATTGGCACCACATCCTTATATTTTATCATTAAAAGGGAAACGAATCGTAGTTTTTAAAAGAATATAGCCCACACAAGTATTACATCCTAAAATGGAAATTAATCTAACTCTACGAGTCTAAAAGAACACTTGGCTGTTATTCGGCATATAAATCTCATCATTTCCAAAACATATAATTCCTCATATAATGTCTCACATTATCACTATATCTCAAATCCTCTCTAGTACAGTATGATCCTTCGTACCATCTTACCAACCATCCGTAAACTATATGCACATGAGTATCATACAAGATGCAATTTAATTCAAATATCCATATCTTAATAAATTTCTAAAACTGCTATATATCATAATACTATTTATAAGATTGCGGGGGTGCTATACGCCACCACCCGACTTCCCCCGTAGATGTAAATCTACTCACCAACTCGTTGTGCTTGCTGAAATCCACGCTGCTATGTTCGTCAACTCCGTCTCGGAATCCTTCGCGATCGCACCTATAATCGTATTTAAAATCACATCGATGTAAATATCATATTGAAAACTAAAACAACGAGCTAAGTACCCGTAGGTTAGAACCTACAGCTCACTTACCCCAAAGATGATCAATTGCCCCTGAACTTAACGTACGAACGTCAACGTTTCAGTTGCGGTACAGAAATACGGAAAATCATCTCGAAATGTCGGAAACTTTAATAAAACTCAACTAAACATTCCATGATTTTCTCGATTTTCTCTGTATGAATATTGGAACAAATCAAACAACACCATATCTTATAAAATACAAAACAAAGCTACAGGAGAAAACCAACACCAAAAGCCTAGGGAAGGCCGGCGTCGCCGGAAAAAGGTAGGATGTCTCCGGTTCACACATGGAGTTAGGGGATCGAGTTTTAGGTGAAGGTCTCCTAGTGGTCTCAATATACCTTTGGTCTTGCTAGATTGTTTTTTAGTGATTACACCTAGTAGTCCTAGATTCAATATCAGTATGATAATTATCATAATTTCAAAATTTATGATACTACACATACCAAACATGCTATGTGAGGATAATGCGACTATCTAACACTCATACTAACCTAAGTTAACCCTTCGCTGTCCGTAACAGTAAAATCAGAACTCATGACACGATATATCCTTGTCGTATATAGGGTTTTAACTCCAAAACTGATATTAGCCTTCAGATTTCCTATACTGTTAAAATAACTTAAATAAACAATACCAAATATCTTAACACCTATACAGAGACCTACCCTAAAAACCACAACATCTAAATCCCTCAAAACCGGCGAGATCGGATTTTCCCTACGTGCCGCCGGCTGATATCCGAGCAAGTAGGCCCGTCTTCCTAGGGTTAATTCTAGGTCCAATATATAATATTATGGTACTGTTTAGTTAGGTTAATTTTCATCTAAACTATAGCAGATTAACACAGAGCCAAATTTTTCCTAAAATACCATATATCCGATATCCGATTTCTATACTTAGCATTTCAGAACTAAACTTCTACAGTGTTTAAAGATTATACCTACAGAGGATTGCTGGAAAGTCTTCCTCCAAGATGCACAAGCTCCTAGTTCCTAGCTAGAGGGTGGTGGTGAAATCTTTAGCATCTAGCTCTTTCTTCACTTCTTTTTCCTTTTCTTTTCTTTGTTGTTTATTCTAAGATATTTTTCTTTTCTTTTTTCCCTTTAGTTGATTCTTTAATTCACAGGATATATGAGCTGAACCATATAAGGATAATGAGTGAGATTTGTAGGAGGAGGCGTTGCTTAGCAAGGAGGTGGTAATCTCATGCAAGTAGGATGTGTAGCATGGAAGAGGGTGGTGTTTTCATGCAAGAAGGAGGTGTAGCATGAAGTGTCATCTAGGATATGTTATGCCATGAGTGTAATTTAAGCTTAACCTTGACCTTTACCCCTTTTACACTTAAACCCTCACAAATTTCAATTTTCCACAATTAACCAAACTCTTCACAAAACCCCTCATGATACTTATCATTATAAAAACAAACTATTTCTTTACAAATTTATTCTACCACATTTTAAAAGACCTTTTTATTACAACCACAATAAAAATAATTGTTTTAATTAAATAAATAAAATAATTAATTAACTAAAATATTTCAAAATTACATGTACTCACTAAGTGTAATGAGTAGGTATCAAGCAGGTCCAGGAGAGAATCACTGGACAGCTGTGAAGAACATTCTCAAGTACCTGAGAAGGACTAAAGAGATGTTCTTAGTGTACGGTAACGCTGAACTCCAAGTGGAGTTCTTTACCGACTCGAGCTTCCAAAGTGATAAGGACGACAGTAAGTCGGTCTCGGGTTTTGTCTTTACCCTCAACGGAGGGGCGGTGTGTTGGAAGAGTTCCAAGCAAGACACCGTTGCAGACTCGACGATGGAGGCTGAATACATTGCTGCCAACGATGCTGCCAAAGAAGCTGTCTGGATGAAGAAGTTCATTACTGAGCTTGGTGTGATTCCATCCATTGATCATCCAATACCTGTGTATTGTGATAACAATGGAGCTGTGGCTTTAGCCAAGGAACCCAGGTCCCATCAGAGATCCAGACATATTCTGAGGCGGTATCACCTGATCCGGAAGATAGTTGATCGCCGGGAGATCGAGGTCAGGAGAGTTGACACGAAGGACAACGTAGCGGATCCACTCACAAAGGCCCTCCCCCAGACACAATTTGAGAAACTTTTTGGGATATTGGGTATGAGATACTATAACACATGGCCTTAGTGCAAGTGGGAGATTGTTAGTTATATGTATGCCCTAGATGCCATTATTGTACATATGATGTATATTATAGTAAATGCTTGGATATATCTAGAGAGGACTCTCTTACTCGACATAATAGTATGCTATCTGGTTGTTCTTTATGTTAATATGTAGACTTGTATTCTGATACTTTCTTGCTCTCACATGTTGATAAAGCCCTTAGGATATGTACTTGACTACCAGGACTATGATGGAGATCATACTAGTGGGGCCAGGGTAGTTCACAAGTACATCCTTTAATTGTTCCTAGTCGAGGGAATATGGAGACAGGGCATCGATATTCCAAAGTAGACTAGCGTATACGCTTCTTGACCCATATGATGGGCGATGGATGATCCCACATCCATTGGTGTTTGATATCAAAGATGGTATACGGGTGCTCAGTGGAGACTGGGTACACTGAACAGGACTCGCCGAGGACTCATATGTGGTAGTATACCTATCGTCAGATAGCAGTCTTCTGGTGACACTGGTATAGGTTAGTCTGTAGACCCGAGATTGTCATAGAGTCTTGTGCGGCTCCCATTGTGCTTTGATATCCTCCCTACCAAGCTCAAAGGAGACGTGCAAACAGGTGTGTTTCCTCCAATCAGAGCAAAGCTCTGTTCAAATTTTAAAATTTGAAATGAAGCAGCGCTTCATAAAAGCGCTCGCGCCAAGAGCGCCAGCGCTCACGTGCAAAGCACGAGTGCGCTAGCGCCAAGAGCGCCAGCACTCTAAAGCAGCGCTCACATGCAATGCACGAGTGTGCTAGAGCCAAGAGCGCCAGCACTCTGAAGCAGCGCTCACGTGCAAAGCACGAGTGCGCCAGCGCCAGCGCTGAGAGTTAAAGACTCTGAGGCAGCGCTCACGTGCAAGGCACAAAAGCGCCAAGCGCTAGAACTAAATATTCTCCACCGTTGGATCAAAGATCCAACGAAGATGGTAATTTATTAAATCACTAGAATAAAATTCTGTTAAGAAAATACTCCTCAGAATCTTTCCAAAGAAAGAAGATTGTGCCCTGTAAATCAGAGTAGCATTGGATCAACGATCCAATGGTGATTAAAAATCACTAAGGAACAGAACAAGTTCTGTATGGGAAAAGATTTTCCCAATCTCGTTAAAAACAAGAAGACTGCCTTCTGTAAAACAGAAGCCATAAGATCAAATATCCAACGGTGGGAAATATCCCTAAATCAATTAGAGAAAAGATCTCTTCAGCTGATTCAACAAATCAGCCTCCCCTATATAAAGGACCCAAGACTTCAATTCTCGCACACACAGGGAGGAACTCCCCTACAAGATTTGAGAAATTTGAAAGAAAAGAGTAAGCTCTGAGAAGAAGAACTTTTCTTCAAGGTAAAAACAGAGAGATAAAAAAACAACTTATCAAGGAAGACGAACATAGTTCTTTTTCAGATCATAAATTTATAAGACAGAGGTCTTTCACAAAAGAGATCATAGTATCTCATCATAAAAAGGGGGTGAAGAATTTCATTCTTTTCATATCATAGATCTACAAAGACAAAGTCTTTCACAAAAGAAAATATAAGAGATTGTAACATCTCCGATAAAAATAAAAACTTTGTTCTTAGAACCATGAGACAAAGTCTCTTGTAAGCGAGAACTTATTTCTCAGATCACAAAATTGATCAGAAGCGCTCTGCTCTCATTGACTAGCGCTCAGCGCCAAGCACGCTACGTGCTCCTCACGTGTGCACTGCTTCATAAGAAGCGCTTTAGTGCTCCAAATCTGGTGACCAGCGCCAAGCGCGCCACGTGCTCCTCACGTGTGCGCTACTTAACAGAAGCACTTTGCACTCTTTGACTGGCGCTCAGCGCCAAGCACGCTACGCGCTCCTCACTTGTGCGCTATTTAACAGAAGCACTCTGCGCTCATTGACTGGCGCTCAGCGTCAAGTACCACGTGCTCCTCACGTGTACTCCGAGAGAACAAAAACTGTTCTTCAAATAAACACCCAGAGCTATAATGAGTGCTCAGCACTCAATAAAAGACAAAAACGATTGTCAGAACCCAAACCAATGCTCAGCATTGTTAAATGAAAAAGGACTGAGCCTAATTAAATGTCCAATATTTTAATTGAATGGGCCGAGCCCAAGTTGGCTACAGATCCTTAATTCAGATTAATTGAGCCCATATGCTCATAAATCTTTGATCTTAGTCCCAAATTGGACTACAGATCTCCTAACCAATATTGGTTCAAGGATACATCTCTTCACTCCTCTGATATGTGTCGTTATAATCCTTCAACGTCTTCAGATAGGTGACGGGTCCTGACAACCAGACATTCCACGGACTATGATGTCCCTAAACTCATGGACCGTAATGTCCTTAAACTAACTATGGACCGTAATGTCCTTAAACTAACTACGGACCGTAACGTTCTTAAACTAAAACGATAGAGCCCAAATGCTCTTTCGCTGGATCTAAATGATCCTAAAACCCTGTTAAGTAGAGCTTAGTCTAAAATTAGACTAACGTATCCTTAACAACCATTTAAGTTGATCTTAATCTCAAACGAGATTAACGGTCCTTAAATCAATCCAACTACAGATCCCTCAACTGACATTGGTTCAAGGGTACATCTCCTCACACATTTGATATATATCATTGTAACTCTTCAACGTCTTCAGAGAGGTGGCGGATCCCGACAATCAATAAACCCTATGGACCGCAACGTCCCTAAACTAAACCCCTATAGACTATGACGTCTTTAAAATGGACTATGATGTCCTTAAAGTTTACGGACTATGAGGTCCCTAAACTCATGGACTATGTGTCCTTAAACTTTATAGACTGTGAGGTCCTTAAACTCATAGACTATGATGTCTTTAAACTTTACAGACTATGACGTCTTTAAACTATGGACTATGATATCCTTAAACTCCATGGACTATGATGTCCTTAAACTTATGGACCGCAATGTCCCTAAACTAAAACAATAGAGCCCAAATGCTCTTTTGTTGGATCTAAATGATCCTGTTAAGTAAATCTATGTCTAAAATTAGACTAACGTATCCTTAACAAACGTTTAAGTTGATTAACGATCATTAAACCCAACCCAAACCCAAATCTAAGAAAATACAGATTTCGACTAATCTACGCCCTACGGGCAATAACATAAATTAGTCTCTGTATACAATCCACGGGAAAACAAAAACAAAACAAACACACACGACACGAAGTGACCATCTGGAGAAGGAGAAAGTGGTTACCGCGTTGCGGTAGCGTAATTAACTGCAGGGGCTTGCGCCTGCAAGGAAGAGCGTCCCCACAATAAAAAAAACCTCACAATGAGGGGGAATCTGACGAAGCCTGCTAAATCGGCCGCATTTGTCCAAACCTCCTATGCACGGTGCCATAAATCAACTTGGCATCTTCGGAGAGGTGGACGGATAAAACCAAATAGAATTTACCCCCAAATTCAGGCAAGACGACCTACACAGTTCCGTCTCTATATTCGGCGGAGAACAGATTCTGGCACGCCCGGTGGGATGTTTTCCTCTTTCCACTCCACACTTCGTGTGTCGTGTTTCGCGAACGAATCACGGTTTGCTATGGTTGCCCCTGGATTCGAGGTACTATGATTTGGTATCTTGTTCCATGCAGAAAAAGAAGATCAATGGCTTTCAACTGCACCAACTGCAACAACTCCCACTCCGTCCCTGTCGGAGAAGTGGCCTATGGGCCTCAAGCGCCCTCCCTTTTTACGATGCCAGTGGAACAGGTGACGCAAGCCACCACTGGGCTACTTTTCGGAACTATTCTCCCACCAATAAGCTTCAACGCCTCGCTGCCGTCGCAAGAAACTCCGAAGAAGTCGGTCTTTGATCGGCTTATGACTACCGCGACCCCTCTCAATGGGTCGCCCAAATCCAGCGCCTCAGTATTTGACAGACTGGGCCAAAGCTCAGGTGGGCCTGTGAAAAAGCCTGCAATACCAGAAGGGGTTATCCCGAAGCGGATAGCCATTCCTGCTCCTGAAGTCGTCAAAGTGGCTTCTCCTGCTAAGGAGACAGTCTTCGCTAGATTATCCGCTCCAACCTCTGCTTCAGGCGAGATCACCAAAGTTGCTTCCCCTGCTCAAAAGTCAGTCTTCGTTAGGTTGGACGTTTCTTCTCAGTGGACATCAGTCTTTAAGAGGCTGACAACGGCAGCAACCCTCCACCAGAGCAGGGGGCATGATGAAGCCGCCCCCATAGCTGAGCCAATACCGTCTGCAAGACATGCTCGACGTCGCCACTGGCGCCGAGTGAGAAAAGATGGGAGCAGTTCCCCCTCTGGATTTATGCCGCCAGCTCCAACGGTGGAAGTTGATACTGCTGTTCCAACTAGGAACAACTTTGAACCACTTAGGAGGGTGCGCAAGAACTCTCCGACGGCCGTGCTAAAAAGATCTCCTCCACCTGTGGAGAATGCTACAAAGATAAAGCCAGAACAGCCCCCTCAGCGGCCGTCCTAAAAAATTCACAGGGCCTGGCAAAGGGTCCAAGACTCAGTAATCGACAAGGACTAATCCCGTCGATCTAAGAAAATAAAGATTCAGCAAGAGGGGGACCATCCCTCCGCCACGCTATGAAAGGTGTTGTCTGCGCAGATGCCTACATCGTCAGCTCCCTCAACTTCGACCGCCCACAAAAGGAGAAGGCCAGAGAAGATCCCTGCGTCTGCGACGAATCGCAAAGGCATTGAATCCAAATGCCCTAAGTCTGGGGGTATGGTAGTGCATACTTTTTATATGGTTTCCGGAAAAGAGGAAAGCCATGCTTCTTACGGGTCACCGACCGCTCACCCGATCAGTAATAAAGGTTCAGGAGAAACAACAGCAAAAGCTCCTAGAGATGCTTACGAAGATGGCCGCACTCACTGGGCCAAAAGAAAGCCCGGAAACATCGTCGGAACAGCGTCAAGAACAGGAAACTGATGACAAATTCCTCCGAAGAATGCTCGAGAGGAAAGACAAAGAGGCCGCAGAACAAGCGGCCAACATAAACCAAATGGCGCTACTATTCCAAGACATGGTCGACATGATGATCCAGCCATATCCCCCAGCTGAAGACCCTACAATAATCCTTGAAGACGACAGAGGGAAGACATCGAACCCTCTTCCAGCTCTATCAGCAGCCAAAGAGGAGACGATCTCCAAAGCCGCCCTGGATGATTATATAGCTCAACAGATACGAGCTCATCAGGCGAGCGATGCTGCCGGCCAAATCTTCAAGACTGGGCGCCCCTATCCGGGTTGGTACGATCAAATAAAATATCCACCGGGATACACGATCCCTAAGTTCCACGTATACAAGGGAACATGCTATCCACACCAACATGTCGCTCAGTTCAGGGCTCTGTACGGCAACACCGGAGGTGACGATAAGCTACTGCTTCGCCAATTCGTTGGCAGCTTGTCGAAGACAGCATTCGAGTGGTATTCCGAGCTCCCGAATGACTCTATCAAGACGTTTGCAGAAATGGAGTTGCTATTCACCCAGCGTTTCGCAAGCGCTAGTGAACGCACCCCGATCACGGCACTCATCAATGCCAGGGTGAAGCCAGGTGAAACCTGGGTTCAATACGCCATTCGATGGCGAAATCTATGGTCAAAATGTGAACAACGCATAGAGGAAGCTCCAGCCGTGGGCATTTTCGTAGGGACCCTCGACCTTCAGGCGTTCTCAATTCATGATGTTCTTCAAGCCGACCATTTTCCAGTCCTTGATCGACAAACTGGCCCAAATGGACTAGATGGGCCATAGACCGTCTTCCTCGAAAATGAAGCCTCGAAACGAAAAGGGGAAGGGAAAAGTGACCTTCATCGCCAATGCTCAACAGCAGTCGAGTGGTCCAAGACCAGCTGATTGCCAAAGTGATAGACAACGATTCCTCAACGAAAAGTTAAGACATCCTTACTCCTTTCCGCCGGAGAAAACAAAGAGACTGTTCGAACTGGCGATACACAACAGGCTCATCAATCTGCCGGACCTGAGACGTCCATTGCAGCCCGGCGACGCCAATAATCCTAATTATTGCCTCTATCACCGAGCAATAGGCCATCCAATTGAAGATTGCTTCGTCTTCAAAGGCTGAATTGAGGACCAATACCAACAGGGCAAATTCGCGCTGTCTGAGAATTGGAAGGTGAGCCCGCCTCAGCCACACACTCCTCAAAAGATGGACACGCCGGGGGCATCGTGCTCTTTTATAGAAGAAGCTCCATGGGAGGTCGCTCTTTCAGCCAAAACGAAGAGAATGCTGAAGGATCTCCAAACATGCCCGGCGATTAGGTGGAAGAGCCCGCTAGAACCCGAGATCATCGAGGGAATGTTGAAGCCGCGGCCAACGCTGAAAGTTGGTGATGGTGGACAAAACATTCAAATCAAGCCTCCATAGTCTTTAAATAAAAAGAAGAAGGCCAAGAAGCCTGTCCAACCCGACGATAGCCGTACATGTCTGCATAAATACATCGATGCACTAGAAGAATATAACCAGAGGGCATGGACCCCAATCACATTGGAGGAATTCTTTAAGCATGTTCTTGAGAATGAAGACGCTGACGCTGACAAAGGAGATGATTCTTCAGAAGGGCCTGAAGACTATGTGGCAAGCTGCCACATGATCTCTCACTCGATAAATGGCAAAGAAGCTCCTGATGCAAAGAAACTGGGGGCAGATCTCGAACCAGAACTCCTAGAACCGTCAGACGAGATGATTGGCATGTTGCTGAACGAGGCCTGTAAAAAGAGCAAAGCTGATCGAGAGCACGAAATGGACATATTTGAAAAAGCCAAGCGCCGGCGGCTGGATAAAAGGGTTGAAGTACCCCAACCGGATGGAAGCACTTTTGCCGCCAGCAAAAGCAGGTTTAAGACAAGGAAGCAATTCGCTAAAGCCCTGTCGATGGGAATGAAGTTTCTGCCTTCCAAAGAAGACACTTCGGAAAATACGTTCCCCGACGGACTAGATGCACATCCAAACTACTGCTTATACCATCGGAGGATCACACACCCTATCGAAGAATGCAACGCCTTTAAAAATTGGTGGCAGGGATACGTTGCTCATCAACAGCATTTCAAGCGGATGAAGCGCAAAACTCGTCGAGAGCAGAGAAGAGCGACAGATGAGCGCAAAAGAACTGTCGGTGACTGTCACATGGTTAATTCCGAGGGATCGCAAGTTCTCACTTTCGGGAGTGATTCCGATGAAGAAATAGCCCTCGACCCTCTCTTCAAGGAATCCATCTCCGAAACAGAAGAGATAAAGACTTGCGAGAACATTCAGCTGCGTAATCGCATGTTACCCGAAAAGAATCTCGGACCCACAAATAAGGGATCGAACAAAAAAGATAAGGGGAAAGAAAAAGTCCCTGAAGATATCGCCCTCAATGACCAAGTCGTTGAAGAGCTGGCAGCTAAGGACCCGCCCAAGAAAAACAAGGTGGATTACAATGTTCTGGCACACCTGAGGAAGATACCCTAGCAACTGAGCATTCTCGATGCCCTTCTGCTGTCTAAAGAGGCGAGAGATTCTCTGATCAAGGCACTACAAGATCCCGAGCAGTTTCAAGCTTTCCTTGCAGAAGAAAAGATGAAGGACGAGCTGGAAGAAGTACACACTGTTGACGTCACTTTCGGCGATGAAGACCTCCTCCTTGGGACGTGCGAGCACAACCGTCCCCTGTATGTCACCGGATACTTCCATGACATCAAGATAGGGAAGATTCTAGTTAACAACGGGTCTTCTGTCAATCTCCTAAATGTAAGGGTGTTGAAGAAAATTTGCATGAGCGTTCAGCACCTCGCTCGGGATAAAATCTCCATCTCTGGGTTTGACTCCCAGTCATTACGGACGCTCGGGTCTGTGATACTGACATTACGCTTTGGGCTGCTCGTCACTGACATCAAGTTTCACATCATTGACGCCAAGAATTGCTACAACACTTTACTCGGAAGACCTTGGTTACACGAGTACAACATCATCCCTTCTACACAACATCAATTTATGAAGTACTTCAAAGATAGTCTCGAGTACACCGTGACAGGGGAACTGAACCCATTTTCCGTAAATGAAGTCCGAAAGTACGAAGATGCAAAGTATTTCCTGCCAAACTTTGAAGACACGGAAAGATGCCATAAACCGGAGAATAAGCAAAAAGCTATCACCACCATTCCGGTCTTCGGGAGTGATACCGAGGAGGAAGAAGAGATACTCTATTCGGGACCGCCCCAATGCAACAAGCCTGGACCGTCTGCCCCTATGTTGGTCTTCGGCAGCGACTCTGAAGATAAGGTCAATACAGTATTTTTTGTTTGAACATCAATACAAGCCTTCACTGGCGATGAACGGAGTTTGCAAATCGCCATGGTTCCGAAAAAACATTACAAAGAGCTCGACGCACTTGATACCTATAGTGTGCAAGAACTGCAGACGTTCTATGTCCCTCCCAGGCGAAAAGATGAAAAGGCGATACTCTTTTATCGATCCGCGGAAACCAAAGTGGAGAAAGAAATCTGGTATGGTGCCAATTCTGCACTTGACAGGCTCCAGCCCATCCGTCTCCCCAGATACTACACGGAAGGATTAAAAAGGCTGTTAAGGCGCCAAGGCGTACCCTTCAAACAGACTGCTCGACAAGCTCAGTTCTACAACAGGATCTGGAATGTCCCCGGAACTCAGCGAAAATTGCCCAACGGGAGAATGGAAACGATCGGGCTTGGATATGTTCAATCCAAGAAACGGGAAAGATTCTATGGCTTCTACGTTATACATGATTTCGATGAAGAAGGGGACGCTCTGTTAGAAGACGCTGCAGTTGAACCAGAACAAGATCCTACCACAAAAATGCCGAGTCCGTCGTTTGAGGAACAGATGGAAAAGCTAATAAGGGAAGCGGGTCAAAAGGTCCGGGATGACCAAAACCGTGAAATGGCCATTTATGAGAAAGCCAGGACGCAGCGCCTCCTTCAGCAAGCTACGGAGAATGACAATGCCCTTCGTCGCCAGCCCGTCATACAGAAGACCTGACATAGAGGTAGAAACAAGCTAAAGAACGGAAAAAACGTTCGACAACGGCAAAGCGGGTCCAAGAAGCCACGCGATCAAGAATTGAGGGGCCAGAATTTGTCTCTTATAAAGAAGATGGGTCGAGCATATTTTTTTCACCAAGACAAGACAAGGAAGATATTCGGTCTTGTCATGAAACATTAAATGATTACGCTCCCAGAATCCAAACACCCCTAGCAAGCAGACGAGGTCTCTCACCCAGATTATTGCTCCTATCACTAAGCGATAGGACATCCTCTCGAAGACCGCTTCACATTCAAAGACTGGGTAGAAAACCAGTATCAGCAAGGCAGGTTCGCTTTATCCAGCAGTTGGAGGGTAACCCCGCCACAGAAGCATGAACCGAAAGCCACGTATGCAGCAAGAGTAGAGCCGGATCAACACCAGTCTTGGAAGCGATCTCGTACCTGTCACGCGATAATGCTGTCAGGAGAAGGAGTACGCGAGGATATGGCTGACCTCCTCTGGTGCTTTGAAAATGATGACGATGAGGTGATCTCAGAGTTTCCACCATCACCAAAAGAATTGGAAGATGGGATACATACTACTGCAGATAATCTCAAGAAAATCGACTTGGGGACGGCAAGCGACCCGCGGCCGACGTTCGTCTTTGAACTGTTGTCTAAAGAACAGGTGGCTACGCTAAAAGACGTGCTCATGAAGTATAAAGACTGCTTCGCATGGAACTATTTCGAGATGCCGGGAATAGATCCAGAAATAGCCGTCCACAAATTGGCGATTTCTCCGGACGTCAAGCCAGTCAAGCAAGCACCGAGAAGAATGCGGCTCGAACTTGAAATGAGCATCAACGCCGAGATCAAGAAGCTAATCGACTCTGGCTTCGTCCGAGAAGTGCAATACCCCGATTGGATCGCCAACATTATCCCAGTGATGAAGAAAATGGGACGGTGCGCATTTGCGTAGACTTTCGGGATCTCAACAAAGCCTGTCCAAAAGATGACTTTCCCATACCGGTTACCGAGCTGATGATAGATAACACGTCCACTCACGAAATCTTCTCCTTCATGGATGGCTCATCAGGGTACAATCAAATAAAGATGCATCCCGAAGACCAGAAGCATACCGCTTTCCGGACTCCTCTGGGTATATTCTGCTACAAAGTGTTGCCTTTCGGTCTGAAGAACACCGGTGCCACCTATCAGAGGGCCATGATGAAGATTTTCTATGACTTCATACATGAAATCGTCGAATGCTATATCGACGACCTCGTGGTTAAGAGCAAATCGCACGAGGAGCATTGGGAGCATCTGAAGATCGTGTTTCAGCACCTTCGGAAATACAACCTGAAGATGAACCCTATGAAATGCGCGTTCGGAGTTTCCTCAGGAAAATTCTTAGGATTCGTTGTACGACACCAAGGCATCGAAATAGACCCGTCAAAGATCAAGGCGATTATGGAGATGCCTCCACCGAGAACTCTCAAGCAACTGCGATCTTTCTAAGGGAAGCTTGTGTATATTCGGCGGTTCATAGCAAATCTCTCCGGCAAATCCCGCCCCTACAGTCATCTAATGAAGAAGGGGACCCCTTTCGTCTGGGATCGCAAATACCGAAGCGCACTGAACGAAATCAAGCAATACCTGCAGAACCCGCCAGTACTGACCGCTCCAGTCAAGGGAAAGCCTCTCATCCTATACACGACTATCCTTGAAGATTCCTTAGGCGCACTGTGGGCACAGGAGAACGACCAAGGGAAAGAGAGAGCCCTCTACTATTTGAGTCGAGTTCTCCTGGGGGCAGAAAACAACTACTCCTCTATCAAAAAACACTGCCTGGCATTAATCTTCACGATAACGAAGCTCCGGCACTATGCGTTGGTGCATAAGGTCCACCTCATATCAAAAGTGGATCCTCTCAAGTATTTGATGTCAAGAGCCATACTAACAGGACGACTCGCTAAATGGGCCCTGCTCTTGATGGAGTTCTCGATAACTTATCATCCGCTTAAGGCAGTGAAAGGCCAGGCCATCGCCGACTTCCTCGCTGAGCATCCGATACCTGCCGATTCACCCCTAAATTGAGAATTGCCAGACGAGCACGCATTTGAAACAATCAACGGGGAGAAAGGAGAGAGTGACACCCAATGGGAACTCTATTTCGACGGGGCATCTTCCATGAAGAAGCGACAGCCCAACACCCCTATAATCAAATCGGGAGTAGGCCTTATCTTCGTGACTCCACAAGGAGGGATAATGCGCTTCGCCTTCTCCTTAACAGAACCGAGGACGAACAATGAAGCCAAATATGAAGCTTTGATAGCAGGTCTTAAGATCGCTGTCGATATGGGAATCGAAAACCTCCTCATATACGGAGATTCCCAACTGGTCGTTAGCCATGTAAACGGCGACTATCAGACGTGCAAACTGGAGTTGGTAATGTACGGCGAGAGAGTGCAACAATTGCTGACTCAAATTCCTGCTTATGTCCTGGAAAGCATACCGCGGGCGGAAAATAGCAAAGCAGATGCGTTAGCCAAACTCACTAAAGAACCGGCTGACGAAAACCTCGATGATATAAGGATTGTGGTACAAAGCTGTCGGGTTCTTGCACCAATGGAAATATCCTCGGAGTCGTCTAAAGAAAAGGAAGCGACCAAGCAAACAGCCTTACAAATAAAAGACCAGGAAAAGGCTAAGGATTGGAGAGAAGTCTTTATAGACTAATTCAAATCCTGACGAACACCTGAAGATGCATCCTTAAGACATCAGCTCATGAAACGAGTTCTGTCTTTCGCCTTCGTCAATGATACTCTATACAAGAGATCGTTCGATTCTCTATGGCTAAGATGCCTGGGGCCGGAAGAAGCAAAGAGAGTCGTCCAAGAAATTCACGATGGACTCTGCGGTTCTCATCAAGCCGGGCCGAAGATGAAGCTGAAGATTTGTCACGCCCCGCTTCCCGGTGTACGGCGAAGGGGACGCGACGAGGCCGCTACGTATTTACTCTGAAGTAAATACGCTAAGCGTATCTAAGAAATATAAAAGAAATATACATAAGAGACAAATGTAATGATCATCAACTTTATTTATTAACATTCTTTTGTATAATTCATGGAAAAGTAAATACATCTGAATGAAAGCAATACCTAAACAGTGGCATAACAGAAATGGAAAGTACTGAAATGAAATGTGTACAATGAATCTAAAGCTCTAGGTCATAGGCTAGTTGATCCAAGTCCTCGCTGGTAGGTTCGATCTCCTGAAGGTCCGAAACACCTGACAACATTCCAAAGAAGAAAGAGAAGGAATGTCGTCCGCGAACAATCGCTCGGTAAGTCCTAAAAATAAGGGAGAAATAGAATAGACAGAGAGAGAGTGTGTGTGTAACTTTTAAAGTGATATTATATTTTTATAATGTTGTATTTAGTGTTAACGTTGTTGTTTGTAGCTTGGTACAGAAGGATGCCAGTGTATACGAGAGGAGTCTCACTTGCCCCGGAGACTAAGCTATCAAGAACTCAAGGAACCGTTCATGCCATGGTAAAACAGTAATGGAATACATGTTAGGTGTCTTATGGTTGTAGTCTCGTGCCACTTCTAACACCTTCCGTACCAATCTACCCCTTAAACCCCGTGATGTCTTGATTGTATTGTTTGTATTGTCTTGCGACTTGTATTGTCTTGTAATATAGATTGTATAATGGGATGACTTGCCGAAACCATGATATCAGTAAATGATTGTAACTGGAGAATCATGGATGTGACTGGAGAATCATATAAATGGAAGTATATCCATGGTTCGGTTCGGTCAATATAGATTGAATAGTTTGAACAGATTGATTATATGGATCATGGAATTATATTGAATTGTAGTTTGTACTTGAATCATATTCAAGTCAGCTTATTTATAATGAGACTCAGTCTGAGTCAGAACAATTAGAAAAGAAATTGAAATCCTGAATTAGGTTTTGATGTTATCGGTAACCGCTGCACATGGACAGCAGGATTTGTGTCTTTTTCAAAGACGATTACCGTGTTGATAACACCGTTTGTTAAATTGTCTACCTTAAATAGGCAAGCACCCACTTCTCCGCCTCCCTGAGGCTCAAGAGATTGGTCCCGCTTAAACCTATATTTACTAGGGTCCTTAGGGTAATTTATAAAACTTGAGGGGGTTTTATATAAAAATAATTTTGTATAGTTTTCAAAATACAACTCAAGTATTTAATTATCGTCTTTATGTACATACAACAATTTAATGATCAAGATAAATATGTATACATGTTCGAATAGTATGAAATGAGTCAAGTATATTATTCAAGTAACGACCATAAACATTGCCGTTAAGAAGTGTTGTGTACGACTAATCAATCAAGTTAATAAATTTTGTAATATAAACAAAAATATAGATCTAAGTGTTGTGCATGCGTGAGCTCCAGTCGCGCCTAAATACGACTACCGGTTTGGGAGATATACCCATTTTCGTTTTGTCGCGCAGAACATATCAGAATCTGTCCAGCACCGTCGCATATTTTTAAAACACAGTTTGAGTTAATTTCCATCAGGTTTCAGGTTACGATAATTATTAGAAAATTGTAGATCTTTCGATATAATTATCCAAAATACTAAGATTCGCACGATTTGGATTTCTGAAACTCTAGTTACGATCATTTTAATATCAACGTTTAAAACAGAAATTAAGATTTCTAGACAGCAACTATATGTTATATTGCAAAGTCTATATCGGGTTGTTTCATGCATTGCTAAGTAATCTAGTATGCAGAAAATTATAGATCTATCAATTATACATCTATACATCTAAATTTTGTCACGAACGAACATCGGGTATTTAAGTTATGTCATATTTAAAAACAGTGTGTGAATCATGATAGATTCTGTCCAGATTCGTCACTAAATATTGTTACGCGGTTTTCTATATTTTACGTCGGTTTCCAGTAAAAACTTTAAACTAAGAAAATCTATATCCTTCGATATAGATATCTAAAACATCTGAGTTTTCTCAATTTGGACATCGGTATACCAAGTTATGCGTCCTAGAAATTGACCGATAACTGCAGTTTTCTGTTTTACGAACAGTGAATAAAAATGATGTAATTCCTAAACCGTTATGCGGTTCGATCTAAAATTTTTACAGCGTGTAAAAAAAATATATTCTATAATATTTAAACTTCATGAAATTACCATAAGTAAAAATTAATTTCTAAAATTTATTTTAAAGGTAAAGGTATTGATATGTATGCTAAAATGAGCAAAAATATTAACTAGTATTTTTATGTAAGCTTCTCCTTTTCTTTTAATAAGCAAATCGATTCCATGAGATATCGTAGATATATTGTGGCATGAAATTTATGTTCTCACAACTCATAATAAACATTCATAGTCATGAAAAAGAATGGAAAACACTTTAATTTGAACAAGAGGTAATAAGGTATTATTAAACCATATAGAACCATATATATCTAAACTTAAATATATGTATATGTATATGTTTATCTTCTATTATGGATTATGATATGAAAAGAATAGCGGGTTCACGAGATATGACAAGAGGAGAATAAAGAGATGAAGGGGGAGAGAGAAAAGAGACTTACATACACAAGTCGGTATTGTCACCGGGCTTGTCTAACCACCGATAATCTCGCGTTACTAGCGAGATTTTCTTGAAAACTTCTTTATGTTCTTCTTCTAGGACTCTAGGTGAAGAGAGAGAAGGGAGAGATAGAAAAATGTGAGGAAGAAAAAGAAAGAGGAGGACAAATAAAGATGCATGGTGTAATGGTGAATTATCTATCATAATATATGCATTCAACATGAAAATTAAAAGAGAAATGAAGGTCACCATTCATTTTGGAAATGAAAGGTCTCATTTGTAAGTTATGAGAAGAATAAAAATTGATAAATAAAAAAAATTGCAAGAATGGGGATTTGAACATGTGATCTATGGAATAACAATGCAAAGACTTAACCAATGTGCTACAAGATTAGTCATAGACATATTTGATAAGAATTAAATATATGATGTTTCTTAAAAAGAAAGTGGGCTTTTGGGCTCATAGTTTTATTAAAAAAAAATGAAAATAAAAGTATATTTGAGTTATGGGCTGGATTGGGTCTTATGTTTAATTTGAAAAAATGTTAAAATTTAGTTTCAAAGAAATGTATTTGGGAAAAATAGATGGAATAATAAAATAATATATTTACAAAAATAAAATATACAGAAAATACTAAGATTAAATAAATACAATATTTTACTAAAGAAAGAAAATACAGAAGTATATTAATATTGGGGTCGTTACGGGATTAAAAGGATGGGCTACTATTGGCCCACGATAATTCAGGACTGTCTCGAATACGCGAAGCAGTGCCACTCATGCCAAATTCACGGGGACTTCATCCACCAGTATCCAAATCCGCTACACCCAACGGTGGCTGGCTGGCCGTTCAAAATGTAGGGAACTGACATAATCGGGCCCATCGAACCAGCATCATCCAGAGGACATCGGTTTATATTGGCGATAACCGATTGCTTCTCTAAGTGGGCAGAAGCCATACCGCTAAGAGAAGTGAAGACGGAGAATATTCTCCATTTCTTTAAGACACACGTCATCTATCGGTTCGGCACTCCGTAACGGATTATCTCCGATAACGGGCCAGCCTACAGAAGTCATAAAATCAGCCGCTTCGCACAATAGCATAATATAGACGGGAGATACTCTTCGGTCTATAATCCCCGAGCTAACGGTTTGGCTGAGGCTTTCAACATAACCTTGACGAAGATCGTGAAAAAGACGGTGTCCAAAAATAAGAAGGACTGGCACGAGAGATTGCATGAAGCTCTCTGGACGTATCGGACCACGTTCAAAACGGCCACAAATACAATGTCGTATGCATTGGTATTCGGCGCAGAAGCGGTACTCCTCTTGGAGATAGAACTACCCTCCCTACGTGTAACGACCCGAAAATTTCGACTCGTGACCGGCACTTAACCACGCAACGTCTACAGGCGTAACGCGGCTAAGTAAGCCGAGCCCAGAAATCAAAACCAAGTAAAAGTAGCGAGTGTTGTAAAACATTTAATTAAAACCTTTAGAAAATCATGAATTATCCAACAAAGTTAATTTAAAGTTAAGTTATCATTTAAATAATTTTGGCAGCATTTCCTTTGTAGAGGTAACCCCGAAATCGGGTATAAAACAGGATATAAGTGAAAATGAAATATAATGAAACCAACACATTCCCAAACGGAAGCAATCACGCCCAACGGCGGAAACCATCATCACAAAAGTAATATACGACGCCATAGCGAAGAATGAACAAAAAGTAAACATCACAGAAATATAAACTGCATAGAAAAACAGTCGGCTCCCACGAGCTCGACACCAGAATACAAAATATACATCATCGTCCTCACACAGTATCTATGTCCAGTACAGATATGGTAGATGGAGAATACTAGATACAAAGTAATCAGATACCACAACCCACCTAAATGCAAAACAGCTCTCGCCGCAACTGTAGTGGTATCTGTAGCCAAAAGATGCAAAAGCAGCCTGCCGCGACTATGCTGAGGGCAACCTGCAAATACTGTGGCACAACGGGGGTGAGTTGCCAACTTGTGAATAGAGATAACATATAAAGGTAATCGCGAGCATGCACGTACTGCGCTACTCTATCAAATGCCAGCAAGTAAGATCTATATGCGACAAGCAGTGGGTGCAATAATCATGCAAATGCTCTGTCAGGTAAAATAACTACAGGATGTGATATATGATAATCAATGCTGAGCATGGGATAAACAACATCTACACGGAATATCATCGTGGAAAATAATCGGTACCCACAACTGCACCCAAATCCCAAATAACTCAGGCACCGGCACACCCATCGGCCCTTAAATCCTGTAAATCTCTGAGAAATCACGAGTGCCCAACATCGGCACTCAACATATCATAAAATACTCGTGTCCAGTATCAACACGCAAATCCTCATATATCGGGCTCCGTCAGTCCGGATCAGCCCACGGGCTCCGTCTGCGGTATCGGCCCTAGGCCCCGGCAGTACGGATCATCCCGCATCCATCTCTCGACTCTGGTCAGTATCCTCTGGATAACCTCCAGGTCTAACCAATCACCGGTAGGTACTCGCCACCCTGCTAGGCTCATCGTCTACTCCATGAAAAACATTTCTCGCCCCGGGAAACCATACCGGGTCCACCACGAACCCGCAAACGGATCATCCAACTCCTCGAATCGGGTTTCAAGCACATAACTCAGCACCGAGAAAACGCGTGGTGGACGCACCAAAATATCATAACACGAGGAACCGGGTTTTCAAATATTGCATCTTTTCTTAAAAATCCCACGGTCCTCAAAACCAGAAATCACATGAAAATCCAACACCAAGAAGTAAATCCAATGCGATGTGCTATGTACATCAATCCATGATATAGGTATAAGGGAAAACCGCTTTTAAAAATAGTTTCCGTTTTTAAAGATATCATGCGGCTCCCAATTTCCATAAAAATCATATCGAAACAATATGAGATGAACTACAGCAATATAATCATGACAGTTCTACAGTGAGTGTGTCATGGAAATTACTAACGGTGTGTGTGTAACATGCATATTAGTGCTCGTGCAACATGAACCGTTAGTAATAGTGCGGTGTTCTATCAATTCTAAGTTTACATACAGCAGGGAATGCAATATGCAATAACAGTCCATGAGGTAAATGCAACATATAATAATAAGGTCCTATCAGCCCTGACGCATAACGCCATGCGGGCGATATCCCCGTAGATGTTAAATCTACTCACCGAAGTCTCGCGCTAAGTGTAGCCGACGACTTGCTTCCCCTTCTTCACAGCGTCCATCTCACTCGCCTACAAACCTAGAGTCATACAATATATATCACACATAAGCTCAAATCCATAAAAACGTGATATTACGGTCAAACTAGAAATCCGTGTCGCAAACCAATCGCGGGTGTGCGCGATACGCTAAAACGTGTGATCACACGCCTGAAACTATACGCGTCGCGATACGCAGAAACCCCAAACCCACACACGTAACACGCGTGTCACGAAGGTTTAGAAATACGGAAAACAGGTATTTAGCCCCAGATTTTTCTACAGTGAGAACCAAACAAAATTGCACATGCCATGAGTCTAAGGGTTGCAGCAGACACCTATAGGACCAAACCCCAACCCAAACCCTCCCCATCTGGCCGCAAATTGCGGCCAGATCGAATTTTTCGGCGGCCAGAACAAGAGGTGTGGGGGTCGGGTTCTACCTGGGGGATCAGCACCTAACAACTATACTGCAGTCTTCTCAAAATTATTCTGAACTCACCGGGTCGATAGCAGTTTACAGAAACTCAAATTTTGCTTAAAAACGATGAATTTGAATCAAATAGGGATCTGGTGGTATTTTAGTGCAATTGGGGGTTAAGCTGGGTTAATATGGCCCTAACAACACTCCAGCAACTTACTAACACCAAAACATACATCACTTGGTCAAGGTTCCCACTAATCACCACATATCGCACTAAAACGCACCATAAAACACTAATCGAAGCAAAACTACACTAAACAAGTAAACTAAGGAGTGAGTTCAGGAAATATACCTCACACTCGACCCTAGGGAGCTGGAGGAAGAAGAAGTGAAGGGAAGGAGCTGCAGTCGAAGTTGTTGCTGTTGCTGCTCACTGCTGCTGCTGCTCTCACTGTTGCTACTGCTGTTTTCTGCTGCTTGCAGCTGCTGTGTTGCTGGCTGCTGCTGTGCTGCTTGCTTCTGCTGCTGCTGTGTGGAGAGGTAAGTGTGTGTGTGAGTGTGAGAGTGAGGTTGAGAGAAAAGAATACAAGAATGAGAGGAATCATAACCCCACATTGTCAACCCTTCCATTCTCTCTCTTCATTAAATGCAAGCATGGCCTAAGCCATGATGCATTCTCTCTCTCTCTCACCAAGTCAACACCCAAAAGGAATTTCAAAATAAATAAAAATCACCATCAATTAACTAAATAACTTAATTAAAACCCAAAAGACTTAATCCCATGATTAACCCACCATGGTTACTAATCATGGTATTACCTCATTTAAAAACCCTATTTTACATGCACATGTGTGTGCAAGCCTAGGAAAATTTTTGGAAAATATTTATTAAATTAGGAAAAATATTTGAAACACAATTTGGTAAACTTTTTATTAAAAACCCTTTATTTAAATATAAATTGTCACTAACCACATCCTAAGGTGTTACAATCTCTCCCGCTTAAAGAAATTCGTCCCTGAATTTCAAAATCTAACTACATGTACCTTCGAAAAGACGGGGATACTTCTTCATCATCTCGCTTTCGGTCTCCCATGTGACCTCCTCACTGCCCTGACCATGCCAAAGTACCTTGACTGACGGGATGTCCTTCGATCTTAATTTCTTCACTTGTCGATCCAAGATCATCACCAGCTGTTCTGCATAGGAAAGGTCGCGCTCAAGCTGGATCGTCGGGTGCTGAATCGCATGCGAAGGATCATGAAGATATCTGCGGAGTATCAAAACGTGGAATACGGGGTGCACATCTGGGAAACTGGGAGGAAGGGCTAATCGGTATGCAACTGCACCAACACGCTCGAGGATCTCGAAGGGGCCTACATATCTGGGACTGAGCTTCCCCTTCTTCCCAAACCTCATCACACCTTTCATTGGGGAGACCCTCAAGAAAACATGATCACCAACAGAAAACTCAAGTCTGCGTCGCCGACGGTCCGCATAAGATCTCTGCCTACTCTGGGCTGCTCTCATCCTATCGCGAATCAACTGGATCTTCGCGGTCGTCTCCTCAACAATCTGTGGCCCTAAGATACTGCTCTCACTGAGCTCTGTCCAACAGGTGGGCGACCTGCATCTCCTCCCATAAAGAGCCTCAAATGGTGCCATCTGAATGGTCTCTTGGTAGCTGTTATTGTAGGAGAACTCTACTAAGGGCAAGTGATGATCCCAGCTACCTCCGAAATCTAATACACATGCTCTGAGCATGTCCTCGAGAGTCTGAATCGTCCGCTCTGACCGTCCGTCGGTCTGCGGATGAAATGCTGTACTGAAACTCAAGCGAGTGCCCAAAGCCTCCTGAAGCCTCTGCCATAATCGGCTGGTAAACTGGGTGCCTCTGTCGGACACAATACACGTCGGAACTCCGTGCAGTCGCACAATCTCGTCGATGTAGATCTGGGCATACTGAGTAAATTCGAAAGTCGTCTTCACTGGTAGGAAGTGAGCCACTTTCGTCAAACGATCCACGATCACCCAGATGGAGTCATACCCTCGACTAGTCCTGGGTAGACCCACAATGAAGTCCATAGAGATCTGCTCCCATTTCCACTCCGGAATGGGTAACGGCTGTAGCTCTCCCGCGGGCCTCTGGTGCTCAGCCTTGACTTGCTGACAAGTCAGGCATCTCGACACAAAATCTGCTATATCTCTTTTCATTCCGTCCCACCAGTAAACACCTCTCATGTCATGGTACATCTTGGTGGAACCGGGATGAACACTATATACCGATCGATGTGCCTCCTCAAGAATCTCACGCCTCAGTCCCTCAGCATCTGGTACGCACAGTCTAGTCCAAATCGTAGTACCCCCTGATCATCGATCACGAACTCGGAAAATCTGCCCTGTCCAATCTGTGCCATGATCTCTGAACATCGGTCATCACTGTGCTGTGCCTCATGTATACGGTCGATCAACTGTGGGCGTGCACGGACATGCGCGATCTGTCCTCCAATCGGCGTGAACTCGAACTGTATCCGGCTGTCGCATAATATCTGCCAATGTGCCGACGACTGCTCTGTACTGCGCTCAAACGAGATAGACTACTCCCGGGCCTCCTGCTCAAAGCATCCGCCACTACATTCGCCTTACCCGGGTGATACAAGATCTCACAGTCATAATCCTTCACTAACTCCATCCATCGGCGCTGTCGAAGGTTCAGGTCCCGCTGCTGAAATATATATTTTAGACTCTTGTGATCCGTGAATATCTGGCATGACTCGCCGTATAGGTAATGTCGCCAGATCTTAAGTGCAAAGACCACTGCAGCCATCTCCAAATCGTGAGTGGGGTAGTTCTGTTCATGTTTCTTCAATTGTCGCGAGGCATACGCGATCACCCTGTTATGCTGCATCTATACGCACCCTAGCCCCACTCGAGAAGCATCACAATAGACCACAAATCCGCCTAATCCGGAAGGTAAAGATAACACCGGTGCCGTTGTCAGCCGAGTCCATAGCTGCTGAAAACTGTGCTCGCACTCCTCCGTACAATCGAAAGGAACTCCCTTTCGGGTCAACCCGGTCAACGGTGTAGCAATACGGGAGAAGTCCTGCACAAAGCGTCTGTAGTAACCGGTCAACCCCAAAAATCTGCGAATCTCCGTAACCGATGTGGGTCTGGGCCAACGCTGAACGGCCTCGATCTTCTTCGGGTCTACACATATACCGTCTCGTGAAATCACATGCCCCAAGAAGTCTACGCTGTCTAGCCAGAAAGCACACTTGGAGAATTTCGCATATAGCTGGTGCTCCCTCAAAGTCTGCAGTGTAATCCGCAGGTGCTCCTCGTGCTCCTCACTACTCCGGGAATACACTAAGATATCGTCAATGAAGACTATGATGAACAGATCCAAATATGGCCGGAAAATACGGTTCATCAATTCCATGAATGCTGTTGGCGCATTGGTGAGTCCGAACGACATCACCAAAAACTCATAATGGCTGTAGCGCGTACGGAAAGCCGTCCTGAGAATGTCCTCCTGTCGAACCCGCAGCTGATGATAGCCCGATCGTAAATCGATCCTCGAAAAGTACCCTGCCCCCTGAAGCTGGTTGAACAAATCGTTGATGCACGGCAAAGGATACCTGTTCCGCACTATCACCCTGTTCAGCTGGCGGTAGTCGATACACAGACGCAAACTGCCGTCCTTCTTCTTGACGAACAGGACTGGAGCACCCCAAGGAAAAACACTGGGTCGAATAAGTCCTTTATCCAGCAAATCTTGCAACTGACCCTTCAATTCTCGAAGTTCCGCCGGGGCCATCCGATAAGGCGGTATGGAAATAGGCCCCGAGCCAGGAACCAAGTCAAGACAGAAAGAAATGTCGCGCTCGGGCGGTAACCCAGGAAGCTCGTCAGGGAACACATTAGGAAACTCACTACCAACCGGAACCTGATCTAATGGAACCTCCGTAGCGCGAGCATCGCAAACATAGGCGAGAAATCCCTGACATCCCTTCCTCAAAAGCTGTCCAGCGCGAAAAGAAGAAATCACACTGTGAGGGGCGGCACCACGGTCTCCCAACACAACAAAAACTGACTCGCCGGGAAAACAGAATCTAACTGTCTTCTCGCGGCAGTCCACAGAAGCATAGCACGTGGCTAACCAATCCATGCCCAAAAGGACGTCGAAGTCCAACATCTCCAGAAGGATCAAGTCAACAGGCAACTCTCTCTCGCCAATACAGATGGTACAGGATCGGAACACGTGCCTAGCAACAAACGACTCTCCTACAGGAGTGGTCACCACAAGCGGCTGATCAAGAAAACCGGACTCTCTACCCAAACTCGGCACGAAGTGTGTGGATACGTACGAGTTCGTGGATCCGGGATCGAACAATACGTGTGCATCAACCGAACATACTGGAAGGATACCTGAAACCAACGCATTGGACGCCTGCGCGTCCTGATGCGTCAAAGCAAAACCCGCGCCTGTCCTCCACCTGTGACTGACTGCCCTCTGCCTCGGTCATCTCGCCCTCTCTGAGCAACTCCTCCACGCCCACGACCTCTCTGTGTATGAGTCTGGCGCGGAGCAACGGTAGGTACAACAGGCAATGCCCTCTGGGGTGGTGAAGGTGGTAAAGTAACATGCGGTGCTGCCGCCTCCCTCCGGTGTGTCTCGGGACAATCTCTAACGAGGTGAAGTAGACTGCCGCATCTAAAGCAACCCCACGACGATGGCTGACCCTCCCGTGGATACGAACTAAACATCTGGCCCCGTCCCGCATCTCTGCCACTCCCCGTACCTGAACGATACCTGTCGCGGCGTCTGAATGTCTGTCTCCGTGCGAATATACCAGTACGAACTCTCTTCGGCTCTGGAACTGCCGAAGTCTCAGCAAGGCGCTCCTCGACCAATAAGGCTGCATCTACAGCTGCTGCGTAAGTCTCGTAGTGCTGCGCGCTGATCGCAAGGAACACTGGTGTAAGCAGGCCTCGAACAAATCTCTTGACTCGCAACTTCTCGGTAGCCACTAAATACGGGGCATAAGCTGCTAGCTCTGTAAACAGCACGTCATACTCTGCCACTGTCATCTCTGGCGTCTGGCACAAGGACTCAAATCTGCGTGCTCGGGCATCCCTAACACTCTGGGGAAGGAAACGAGCTAGAAATACTGTCACGAACTCCGTCCAGGTCATAGGAGGAAGACCTGCTGCTCTGCCCTTCTCAACTGAATCACACCACTTCTGCGCAAAACCTTCCAGGCGAAAGCTCGCGAACTCGACCCATCTCGCATCTGCGCATCTGAGGGAACGGCATATCCGGGCCATTCTATCAATGAAAGACTGTGGGTCCTCGGCTGTATCGGTGCCTGTGAAGACCGGAAGCTTTAGCCTCATAAACTCTGATAACGATACAGTGATCACCTCTGTGGCTGCAGGGGCAACTGGCTGTGCGGTCGGTACCATCGCGGTCCCTGCGGCGGGTGGAGCTACCTCTGGTCGCTGTGCTCGAAGTGTCTCAACTAGTGATCCTATCATCTGGCGCATCTCCTGCATACCAGCCCCTAGCGTGGCGATCTGATCTATCATAGGAGGGACAGTCTTCTCGGGTACAACGGGTGCACTGCCCGGATCAGTCCTCGTCTCGGATGAGTCAACTCGAATCTCGACCCTCGCGGCCGCTCTCTACGCCCTAGTAGTCTTTGGCGGTATAGTGGCTGAAAAGGAAAGTAGGATCCGATGAGAATACGGAAATCGAATCGCAAGAATGTATGTATTCAAGAAGGAATTTAAATCAATAAGCCCTAAGGTCGCGTAGGCAGAGTACCGTGTTGTGAGTATGCCACGGAACATACACACGCTACGCTACCCTGCTGCAGCTACCTACTCCATCAGACCAGGGTCATCCTACAAGATAAAACCTACGCTCTGATACCAACTTTGTCACGACCCAAAAATTTCGACTCGTGACCGGCACTTAACCACGCAACGTCTACAGGCGTAACGCGGCTAAGTAAGCCGAGCCCAGAAATCAAAACCAAGTAAAAGTAGCGAGTGTTGTAAAACAATTAATTAAAACCTTTAGAAAATCGTGAATAATCCAACAAAGTTAATTTAAAGTTAAGTTATCATTTAAATAATTTTGGCAGCATTTCCTTTGTAGAGGAAACCCCGAAATCGGGTATAAAACAGGATATAAGTGAAAATGAAATATAATGAAACCAACACATTCCCAAACGGAAGCAATCATGCCCAACGGCGGAAACCATCATCACAAAAGTAATATACGACGCCGTAGCGAAGAATGAACAAAAAGTAAACATCACAGAAATATAAACTGCATAGAAAAACAGTCGGCTCCCACGAGCTCGACACCAGAATACAAAATATACATCATCATCCTTACACAGTATCTATGTCCAGTACAGATATGGTAGATGGAGAATACTAGATACAAAAAGGGATACAATAAAAGTAATCAGATACCACAACCCACCTAAATGCAAAACAGCTCTCGCCGCAACTGTAGTGGTATCTGTAGCCAAAAGATGCAAAAGCAGCCTGCCGCGACTATGCTGAGGACAACCTGCAAATACTGTGGCACAACGGGGGTGAGTTGCCAACTCGTGAATAGAGATAACATATAAAGGTAATCGCGAGCATGCACGTACTGCGCTACTCTATCAAATGCCAGTAAGTAAGATCTATATGCGACAAGCAGTGGGTGCAATAATCATGCAAATGCTCTGTCAGGTAAAATAACTACAGGATGTGATATATGATAATCAATGCTGAGTATGGGATAAACAACATCTACACGGAATATCATCGTGGAAAATAATCGGTGCCCACAACTGCACCCAAATCCCAAATAACTCAGGCGCCGGCACACCCATCGGCCCTCAAATCCTGTAAATCTCTGAGAAATCACGAGTGCCCAACATCGGCACTCAAAATATCATAAAATACTCGTGTCCAGCATCGACACGCAAATCCTCATATATCGGGCTCCGTCAGTCCGGATCAGCCCACGGGCTCCGTCTGCGGTATCGGCCCTAGGCCCCGGCAGTACGGATCATCCCGCATCCATCTCTCGATTCTGGTCAGTATCCTCCGGATAACCGCCAGGTCTAACCAATCACCGGTAGGTACTCGCCACCCTGCTAGGCTCATCGTCTACTCCATGAAAAACATTTCTCGTCCCGGGGAACCATACCGGGTCCACCACGAACCTGCAAACGGATCATCAAACTCCTCGAATCGGGTTTCAAGCACACAACTCAGCACCGAGAAAACGCGTGGTGGACGCACCAAAATATCATATCACGAGGAACCGGGTTTTCAAATATTGCATCTATTCTTAAAAATCCCACGGTCCTCAAAACCAGAAATCACATGAAAATCCAACACCAAGAAGTAAATCCAATGCGATGTGCTATGTACATCAATCCATGATATAGGTATAAGGGAAAACCGCTTTTAAAAATAGTTTCCATTTTTAAAGATATCATGCGGCTCCCAATTTCCATTAAAATAATATCGAAACACATATGAGATGAACTACAGCAATATAATCATGGCAGTTCTACAGTGAGTGTGTCATGGCAATTACTAACGGTGTGTGTGTAACATGCATATTAGTGCTCGTGCAACATGAACCGTTAGTAATAGTGCGGTGTTCTATCAATTCTAAGTTTACATACAGCAGGGAATGCAATATGCAATGACAGTCCATGAGGTAAATGCAACATATAATAATAAGGTCCTACAGCCCTGACGCATAACGCCATGTGGGCGATATCCCCGTAGATGTTAAATCTACTCACCGAAATCTCGCGCTAAGTGTAGCCGACGACTTGCTTCCCCTTCTTCGCAGCGTCCGTCTCACTCGCCTGCGAACCTAGAGTCATACAATATATATCATACATAAGCTCAAATCCATAAAAACATGATATTACGGTCAAACTAGAAACCCGTGTCGCAAACCAATCGCGCGCGTGCGTGATACGCTAAAACGTGTGATCACACGCCTGAAACTACCCTAACGCATCGCGATACGCAGAAACCCCAAACCCACACACGTAACACGCGTGTCGCGAAGGTTTAGAAATACGGAAAAACAGGTATTTAGCCCCAGATTTTTCTACAGTGAGAACTAAACAAAATTGGACATGCCATGAGTCTAAGGGTTGCAGCAGACACCTATGGGACCAAACCCCAACCCAAACCCTCCCCATCTGGCCGCAAATTGAGGGCCAGATCGAATTTTTCGGCGGCCAGAACAAGAGGTGTGGGGGTCGGGTTCTACCTGGGGGATCAGCACCTAACAACTATACTGCAGTCTTCTCAAAATTATTCTGAACTCACCGGGTCGATAGCAGTTTACAGAAACTCAAATTTTGCTTAAAAACGATGAATTTGAATCAAATAGGGATCTGGTGGTATTTTAGTGCAATTGGGGGTTAATCTGGGTTAATATGGCCCTAACAACACTCCAGCAACTTACTAACACCAAAACATACATCACTTGGTCAACGTTCCCACTAATCACCACATATCGCACTAAAACGCACCATAAAACACTAATCGAAGCAAAACTACACTAAACAAGTAAACTAAGGAGTGAGTTCAGGAAATATACCTCACACTCGACCCTAGGGAGCTGGAGGAAGAAGAAGAAGTGAAGGGAAGGAGCTGCAGTCGAAGTTGTTGCTGCTGCTGCTCACTGCTGCTGTTGCTCTCACTGTTGCTGCTGTTGTTTTCTGCTGCTTTCTGCTGCTGTCTTGCTGGCTGCTACTGTGCTGCTTGCTTCTGCTGCTGCTGTGTGGAGAGGTAAGTGTGTGTGTGAGTGTGAGAGTGAGGTTGAGAGAAAAGAATACAAGAATGAGAGGAATCATAACCCCACATTGTCAACCTTTCCATTCTCTCTCTTCATTAAATGCAAGCATGGCCTAAGCCATGATGCATTCTCTCTCTCTCTTTCACCAAGTCAACACCCAAAAGGAATTTCAAAATAAATAAAAATCACCATCAATTAACTAAATAACTTAATTAAAACCCAAAAGACTTAATCCCATGATTAACCCACCATGGTTACTAATCATGGTATTACCTCATTTAAAAACCCTATTTTACATGCACATGTGTGTGCAAGCCTAGGAAAATTTTTGGAAAATATTTATTAAATTAGGAAAAATATTTGAAACACAATTTGGTAAACTTTTTATTAAAAACCCTTTATTTAAATATAAATAGTCACTAACCACATCCTAAGGTGTTACATTACGAGTGGCGGTTTATTACGAGCTCGATGCCCTTGACGAAACCCGACTCATGGCGCAGCAAAACCTAGAGGCTTACAAAGCAAGGATGACGCGCTTGTACGAAAGATTGACTAGGCCGAGAACATTCCGCTAAGGCGAACTCGTGCTAGTCATAAAAAGACCTATGATCCCTAATCGTGCTAAACGGGGGAAATCCGAGCCAAACTATGAGGGCCCGTATATCATAGACAAAGTCTACCAAGGTGGGGCTAACTTGCTCATGAATATGCATGGCGAAAGACCCTTCAGGCCAATAAACGGCCGGTTCCTGAAAAAATACTACGCCTGACGAGTCACGGCCTAGGTCAACGATAGATGACGACGCCTATGTCCGCTCGCTATCTTCCCAAGCCCAAACTCTATAAGTAGTATTCAGCGAAACCGTTGTCTCCAAAATGGCAATAATGGACCGAAACGTCCCTAAACTAACGACTGACCGAAACGTCATTAAACTACTACAAACCGCAGCATCGTAGGGCTGACGCAGAAAAAAAAAAGAAAAAAAACGGTACGTCCATAAGCGAGATGGGTACGGATGAAAACCCGAAAGGGCTCCGTGAGTAAAAATAGTAGGGCTACCAGCGAGTTTTGTGAAAACCCGAAAGTGCGCAATCTCGTTAAAAGACACTTGCAAGGTCCTCTCGACCTTGTAAGGAGAAAATACCTGCGTGTGATCCTTACGACTCATAAAGGAGCAACACACTTAGGGATCCCCTTGACTCCTAAGGAGAGAATACACCTATGAGATCCTCACGACTCGTAGGGAGAAAAGTCTCTATGAGACCCTCATGGCTCATAGGGTTCAAAAGCCTTAAACTACATGGATCTGAATCTATTCTTAAGCCATCACATTCCACAGATTGCCTTACAAGCGGTTCAATATTGACCCTTGTATACAATCCACGGGCAAAAACAAACGTCTTCCCCAACAGAGTCCCGCCACCGACGAGGGATATCTTCGTATGGCGAACGACACTTGTAAGTCCTCTTGACTTATAAGGAGAAAGCACTCTTGTGAGATCCTTACGACTTATAAGAGACCATACACTTAAGAATCCTCACGATTCTTAAGGAGAAAACGCACTTACGAGAGCCTCACGACTCGTAAGGAGAAATATCTTTATGAGACCCTTACGGTTCATAAAGTCAAAAGTCTTAGTCGACAGGATCTTAACCCGGTCTACTAAACCACCTTTGTTTGAACCGACAAAAGCAAATGATGATTCGCTCCTGGCCATATCCGAGTTGTAGCGATGCCGATGCCTAAATCAGTATCAGATCCTAAATCACAAACTCGCGGCGAAAAGTCAGCGAGCCATAAATACATATGAAATAGCCGAAATGATGGGGCAACTTGCAACAAAATCAGCAAGTAAAAGATATGCATACAAAAATAGCCGAAATGATTGGGCAACTCGCAATAAAAAGCAGTGAGTAAAAAGAAAAATAGCCGAAATGATTGGGCACTGCAAAAAAACAGCCGAAATGATTGGGCAATCGCGACTTTCGTGATATAAAAAGCTGAAATGATAGAGCATCGCGGAAAGAAATAAAAAAAATGAAAGAATGAAACTTATGCCCTGCAGGTAAGTCCATACCGACCCCTGTATAAAATCTATGGGCATAAACGAAAAGGGAAACACATGTCCCAACAAATTCTGCCAAAGGGAAAGTCAGATCTCGAAAGCAACATTTGTGTCCAGAAGACCAATAACGACGTTTCTCCTCATTCCAACAGGATACGGACGCGACGCCATCAATCGGAGCCACGGCAAAGTCCCTAATGCCAAGACTCTACGGTTCACGTCAGCAAATGACCCCGTCACGGAAAAACGTCAGCAAATGACCCCGTCTCGGAAATATGTCATCCAATGACCCCATCGCGGAAATACGTCAGCCAATGACCCCGTCGCGTAAACACGTCAGCAAATGACCCCGTCGCGTAAACACGTTATCTAATGACTCCGTCGCGGAAACACGTCAGCAAATGACCCCGTCTCGGAAATACGTCATCTAATGACCCCGTCGTGGAAACACGTCATCCAATGACCCCATCACGGAAATACGTCATCTAATGACCCCGTCGCGGAAAGACGTCAGCCAATGACCTCGTCACGGAAACACGTCAACAAATGACCCCGTCTCGGAAATACGTCATCCAATTACCCCATCGCGGAAACACGTCAGCAAATGACCCCGTCGCGGAAATATGTCATCCAATGACCCCGTCTCGAAAAGACGTCATCCAATGACCCCATCGCGGAAACACGTCATCCAATGACCCTGTCGCGGAAACACGTCATCCAATGACCCCGTATCGGAAATACGTCATCCAATGACGCCGTCACGGAAATACGTCATCTAATGACCCCGTCGCGGAAATACGTCAACTAATGACCCCGTCGCAGAAACACGTCAGCAAATGACCCCGTCTCGGAAATACGTCATCCAATGACCCCGTCGCGGAAACATGTCATCCAATGACTCCGTCTCGGAAATACGTCATCCAATGATCCCGTCGCGGAAACACGTCAGACAATGACCCCGTCGCTGAAACACTTCAGCAAATGACCCCGTCTCGGAAATACGTCAGCCAATGACCCCGTTGCGGAAACACGTCATCCAATGACCCCGTCACGGAAACACGTCATCCAATGACCCTGTCGCGGAAATACGTCAGCAAATGACCCCGTCTCGGAAATACATCATCCAATGACCCCGTCGCGGAAACACGGCAGCAAATGACCCCGTCTCGGAAATACGTCATCCAATGACCCCGTCGCGGTAACATGTCAGCAAATGACCCCATCACGGAAACACGTCATCCAATGACCCCGTCGCGGAAATACGTCAGCAAATGACCCGTCTCGGAAATACGTCATCAAATGACCCCATCATGGAAATACGTCATCGAATGACCCCGTCGCGGAAATACGTCATCCAATGACCCTGTCGCGGAAATAAGTCAGCCAACGACCTCCCCGTCAGAGCAATGCTTCGACTCGGAGACAAGTCAATTCACCAACCATTTACGAGTCCTCTCGACTTGTGAGGGAGAAAATTCTCTTGTGAGATCCTTACGACTCTCAAGAGAAAATACACTTAGGAATCCTCATGATTCCTAAGGAGAAAATACACCTACGAGATCCTCACGACTCGTAGGGAGAAAAATCTTTATGAGACCCTCACGGCTTATAAAGTTGAAAAGTCTTAGGCAACAGACCCGAACCTGTTTCCTAAGCCATCGCTACCCTACAAAGAGTTCAAGATGGATTGTTATCTATCATCTACAGGCTACACTTACTAGAGTAACATGCCAATAACACAGCAAAGAAAAGAAGGCGGTGGTGCAAGATAAAATAATGTGTCTTTTATTCATGAATTCAATTGAGTACAAGATACATCATATATAAAAAAATGAATGAATAAGGGCATGTTATTCATAAATTACAAGTTTTCGATCGACACAAAGGCAGCTACTGAGAAAGAAGCGTTTTCAATAAATCAGCAAGTTGCTCGCGTACTCCTCTCAGCTCCTTTTCGCGATCAGCCACCGCAGCCAACTCCGCTTCGACTTGGGCCCGTCGCTGCAGACAGGATGAAAGTTTCTCATCAATTTCCTGCTGAACGGCCTCCTGACTTCACGCGACCTGCTCAGTAAAGTCAAGCTTTTTCCTCAGCACCAGCCCGTCAGAAATACATCGTTGAAGGTTTTCAAAGAAGGAGTTCAGTTGTGCAGCATTCGCTTCGACCTGGGCACGCAGTTGGACAGACTCAGCGGAAGTCACCTCACGTTCCTTTCGCTTGAGGATCGACTCTTGTTCAAAATGGTGAAGGAAAATGGCACTTTGCTCAACCCATGCAGCCCGCTGGGAGTTCAGAGCCAGAATCTGAGGAGCAGGACGCCTAAGCTCAAGCTCATGCAGGCAGACCTCAATCTTCCTGCAGTGACTAACCCAAAACTCAACGACGCATTCGTTATGGAAGTTCACAAGCATCGCCAGCATTGGATTAACTTCGACAGCAAAATCTGCAGTGAATGCAGGGGCCTCTGCGTCAAGCTCCTCGACGTATTCGCTCAACATACGTAGGCTGGTCACAGCGTGTTTGGAAGATGGACGTCTAGAAAAGGGCCCTGCCGGCATTAGGATGCAAGACTTGAACGGAGCAAAAGCCAGTGCGATTGCTGCAAAACAAATTATGATCAAATGTGAGTCAAGAGATAAAGAAAATGTACGAACAATAGAGTCTACCATACCGACTGCGACAGGGGGCAGAGTTGGGAGTACTGGTGGCGCGACGATTCCCTTGTCCCCTCCTTCAATTTGTAGTGCTGCAATCAATTCAAAATTAACAACGTCCGGGTCACCTGTCAAAGAAAGGAAAGGACGTCGGTTAAAAACTATACCCACCGGCACCAGCAGGTAGAGTAACTTCCGACTGGAAGGAGAAATGCAGGTTCAGCACTTGATACAGATGGTCAAAGAGAACTCCCGCAAGGTTGCGAGGGTCAGTACAAGAAAGACGGTAGTCATGGTTCAATTAAATGGATCGTCAATCTATACCTTCCAGCATCTTAGAGGACATGGGAAAAGGTGAGGGAGCAACCGTGATGGCAGCGATCGCAAGTGTTTCAGATGACACAATCTCAATGTTCGCTACACCTACAAATAAAATACCATCAGAAAAAGCTGAAAAGGATTGCGAAATAAAGAATAAACAACGACCCGAAACTCACCTGATGGGTCATCAGCCAAAATTGCAATGGAAGTATCACTCAGCGTTGCGGTTTCTTTGCTCTCCTTCAGTGGAATGGTTTCAGCACCAGTGGCTTCATCCCCTGATTCTACAAGAGTCATCATGACACTCGCAATACCAGGCGATAGCAGGGAACCGCAGAGAGAAAAGGCGGCGGTTTGGACGGTCCCGGACTCCCGAGAGAGAGTAGCCGCTTCAGGCTCGGTGGTCGCCGTCATCTCACCTACCGCCTCATCGTCAGGACTTGGCCCCTGCAAGATATGGTATATAAGAATTTGAAGATCAAATTCTAAGAAAGGACTCAGCGTGATGTTACCTTAGAGCGGCTTTTCGGCTTCTTCCCGAACCGCGCGCACCATTTGTCTATGGACGGTAGACAGGGCTTTTAGGGCGTCTTCAAAAGAAATAGTAACGGATGGAATGGCGCTTGAGCCTGCACCCACGGCCAAGTTGACATCACGTTCCTTCGCCGCACGCTTTCTGCGCTTCTTGTCAGCGGGAAAATACTTTCTCAAGACCTCAGTCAAAGTGACATCATCATCCGAGCCAGGAGCTACCTCTGGAGTCGTTACGGCGTCCGTCATCGGCCGCTTAAGTGAAGCCTCTTTTGGCAATACCGAGGGAGGTGGGACTTCGGCAGTCGGCCCTAGAAGCATCGCCGCGCCACCATGCGGATCGGCACTGCACTCGGGATAACCCTAGTCGAAGTAGTCCCTGTAATAAGATGAAAAAGAAGGGTCAGACTACCCATGAAGAAAAAGGGAATGAAAGCACAATGGGCTGAAATATACCAAGGCCCAAGGAAGCGTGAAGCCTCTCTTCCTCTTCAAAAGCCTTAAAGGAAGCTGCGAGAGCCTCTTCAGCGGAGATACCTATTGAAAAAGCAAGCGTCAGTCAAAGCATACTAATTAAAATAGACGCGGAAAGATATGACCAAAGGATACCTGATTGTGCGAGGGTGATTAATGCTGCTTCATCGCGAGCTAGTTGCTTGGAAACCGCGATAGCAGCCTCCAGATCGGTATCATCCGGCGCCATAAATAGACCCTCGTTGGTCCCGTACTCATTTAAGCCTTCGCTGTAAGGAGCATGAGGCTCCTGGCCGAATACAACGTCTGTAGAAAGTATCGACTTCTTTTTCTTCTGCGAGCGAGTGCCGACAGCCGATAACACGAGCTTGCGATTGGCGGGCAACTTCGGGCGGCGAGCCCCGATCTCCGCACCTACGCCAGACTCGGGAGATGCCACAGCTACCGTTTCTATAGGCCCGCGAGGTAAGGGCAGCTCAGGAATAACATGTGGTACCACAGCCGCAGCAGATTCTCTCAAGAGAGGACGGACGATGGTCCGTCGCTACAAGGGAATGACTGGATTACCAGCGAGGGCGGTGCCCTTGCGATCGAGCAATAATCGCTTTTCCTCCCTAATAATGGCGCCCATCGAATGCTGATACCACGCCACATATGCGTTCAAGATTCGAAGAACGCGACTCGGCTCATTGATCAAGAAATTGGAGCCGGTGTTCAACCGCATAAAATGGTGTAATGCGTTGTGAATGCCTTCTTCTGTGGCAGCTGGCTCAGCTAAGAAGGCCTCGAGCAGGACACCTTGATTATAGCTTGATTGCTGGGTGAAACGGTGCAGGTTGTACCTCATGAACAACGCCGAATCATTCTGTCTAAACACAAGAAAGCCCAGCCTGATGGAGTATAAATGAAGAATCTCCCGAGCTTTCAAGGTAGAAGCCCCATCTTTAAAAGTACCGCGCAGAGGCTGCACCGTTTTTGCGGATTCTTTGCCGATGGTTAAAACCTTATAGACAAAGGTCATGCCATCTCCAACCGTACGCGGACGAAGGAGCACACCCCTAGCCTCCCACTGTGACGGATTTAAAACGGACGTGTTAACTAGGCGCATAATCCAAGGGAAGTTGTAACTGTCGTAGAAATGAGGTCGTTTATAGGGACCAAAAGTGCCAAGAACGTGCAGTTCGATCCATGACGTAAAATAATGCAGCGAGAAAGTGACGGGATGTAGCCCTGGCTGAGTGGTATCCGCCGCTAAGCTGAGACCATGGTACAAATGTGCCAACCCAGCAATTCCGATAGCCACTTGCATTCCTGCAACCATACGATGGGCTGGGTAAAAGACTGATGGCCTCATATAATGAGGGTGCATTGGAAGCACGAACCAGTTCAGCCATAAGCCAATGAACCCCAGCATGAACGTCTCTTCATCGACGTCCCGAGCAGCAAGCTCCGAAGGGAACGACAGGAGCAGCCGGACTAAAGAAACTCTTTAAATCCGCCTCCACCGTTGGTTGGTTATCCAAACCAAAACCAAATGGATCGTCAAGCTTGGCGAACAACGCAGCTTGCTTCGACAAGGCCTCCGGACGAAGGAAGCGAGCGATGAAGTCTGCGTAGCTGACTCCATGCCCTCCGGATTCCAGAAATAGACTTTAATATATATTCAACACCTTGATCAAGCTCGGGAATTGGTGTTGAATGGCGTTCTCCGGGGTAAGGCCCATTACCACTGATTTGGTGGCAAAGATATACTCGTCCGGAGGAAGCGACTCCTCATAGTGTTCTCCCCTAACGGGTAAGCCAGAGATCTCTGCAAACTCCCCTAAAGATATTGAGACTTCTCGATCCGACAAAAGGAAGGTGTGGGACGGAATATTCCATTGCTCCAGAAAAGCCTTGACCCACCATGCAGGAGGCGCGGAATATTGAAAGAGAGACGCATAAACGGCGGGGTACAACCCAAGCTTCAATAGCAATGATCTCTTGGCCGACAAAATATAGCGGGCCCACTGCAATTACCCAGCTGGATGACGAGGAGTTAGGCCTATCATGTATGGCTGTCCCCAAGGGCGCGACTCGCCCTGGCATATACGCCGTCCCAGAGTATCCAAAACCGCCGTCGGCTGTACGGGTATTGCAGCCATAGAAGGCTGAAGGAGACCCTCTGAAGTCCAGTTGACCTCCTCCACAGCATAGTTCACCGGGGGTGCATCTGCATAAGGGATCGCTGAAATAGGCTCCGAAGGTGCCGTGCAAGAAAAGCTCCGTCGGCCTCTGATAATTTGATTGTACCACCTACCCCATAGATGAAGATTCTTTTGTTCCGGGTCATGATCTTTGATCAACGCGAAGACTTCCCTGTCCACAGGCGCTTCGGGGAATCCGCTTTCCGAACGGATGAACGGGAAAGAAGCGTCGAAAGACATAGTACCTGCATGAAAAAGAACAAAAAATTAGCCGTCAAATGTTACAATTTAAGTTCTGTCACTTGGTACTTTAAATTCGTACCGTACTGCAATGCAGTGGAAAGGGACCAAAGGGGACCTATACAATCTGGATGATGGTTCATCATTAAATAATACAATCTCATCATGTGATGAGACAATCATTAAATGAGGAAATCCTAAGGCGATTCTCATTTAATGAGGGCCTCTTGGGCCAAGGAGTAAATCTCCTCGAGAGCAACGCTCTGCAAACAGATATGACATCTGTCATAATTAATGATGAAGGGAATAAAATTCCTTAAAAATTCTAAAGAGCAATGCTCTGCGAAGAAGATGGAAAAAATCCATCAGAAACCCTAAAAGCAAAGCTTTACCGAGTTAAAAACTCCACGATCTTTAAGATCTGTAAGATGAACTTTAAGAGTTCTTCTTTAATGGGTTAAGAGACCCTAAGAAAGATCTCTTTAGATCTATGATTTCAAGAGAGCAAAGCTCTGTTAAGAAAACCCTAAAATTTCTTTAGATCTATGATCTGAAAAGAGCAAGGCTCTGTTAAAGGGGTGAAACCTTAGGTTATGAAGTAATCCCTTCAAAGATTTAATTTTTACCTAAAATTTTTGACAGAGTTCTGTCTCTAAGAGAGTTCTTAAAACAAAGAGCTATGCTCTGAAAGAGAATTAATTCTCAAAAGAAAACAAGAAGATGAACAGAGGTCATCTCAAGGGCCAAAGGCCCTATTTATAGGCACCGAGAGCCGTTTCAATTTCTAAGTTGATCTAATGGCGCATATGCTGCCACCGTTGCACTCACGTGTGAGTCACGTGAGCGCAACGGTGGGGGGCATTTGTTTCTCCTAATCAGAGTAAATCTCTGTTCAAATTTTAAAATTTGAAATGAAGCAGCGCTTCATAAAGTGCTAGCACCAAGAGCGCCAGCGCTCTGAAGCAGCGCTCACGTGCAAAGCACGAGTGCGCTTGCGCCAAGAACGCCAGCGCTCTGAAGCAGCGCTCACGTGAAAAGCACGAGTGCACTAGCGCTAAGTGCGCCAGCGCTGAGAGTCAAAGACTCTGAGACAGCGCTCACGTGCAAGGCATAAGAGCGCCAAGCGCTAGAACTAAATATTCTCCACCGTTGGATCAAAGATCCAACGAAAATGGTAAATCATCAAATCACCAGAATAAAATTCTGTTAAGAAAATACTCCTCAAAATCTTTCCAAATAAGGAAGATTGTGCCCTGTAAATCAGAGCACCATTGGATCAACGATCCAATGGTGATTAAAAATCACCAAGGAACAGAACAAGTTCTGTATGGGAAAAGATTTTCCTAATCTCGTTAAAAACAAGAAGATTTCCTTCTGTAAAACAGAAGCCCTAGGATCAAAGATCCAACGTGGGAAATATCCCCAAATCAATTAGAGAAAAGATCTCTTCAACTGATTTAACAAATCAGCCTCCCCTATATAAAAGACCCAAGACTTCAAATCTCGCACACACAGGGAAGAACTCCCTCACAAGATTTGAAAATTTTTAAAGAAAAGAGCAAGCTCTGAGAAGAACTTTTCTTCAAGGTAAAAACAGAGAGATGAAAAAACATCTCATCAAGGAAGAAGAACATAGTTTTTTTTCAGATCATAGATCTATATGACAGAGGTCTTTCATAAAAGAGATCATAGTATCTCATCATAAAAAGGGGGGAGAAGAATTTCATTCTCTTCAGATCATAGATCTACAAAGACAAAGTCTTTCACAAAAGAAAATAGAAGAGATTGTAACATCTCGGATAAAAATAAGAACTTTGTTCTTAGAACCATGAGACAAAGTTTCTTGTAAGCGAGAACTTATTTCTCAGATCACAAAATTGATCAGAAGCGCTCTGCGCTCATTGACTGGCGCTCAGCGCCAAGCGCGCCACGTGCTCCTCACGTGTGCGCTACTTCATAAGAAGTGCCTTAGCGCTCTAAATCTGGTGACCAGCGCCAAGCACGCCACGTGCTCCTCACGTGTGCGCTACTTAACAGAAGCACTTTGCGCTCTTTGACCGGCGCTCAGCTCCAAGCGCGCCACGTGCTCCTCACGTGTGGGCTATTTAACAGAAACGCTCTGCGCTCATTGACTGGCGCTCAGCGTCAAGCGCACCACGTGCTCCTCACGTGTGCGCCGAGGGAACATAAACAGTTCTTTAAATAAACCCCCAGAGCTATAATGAGTGCTCAGCACTCAATAAAAGACAAAAACGGTTGTCAGAACTCAAACCAATGCTCAGCATTGTTAAATGAAAAAGGACCGAGCCTAATTAAATGTCCAACATTTTAATTGAATGGGCCGAGCCCAAGTTGGCTACAGATCCTTAATTCAGATTAATTGAGCCCATACGCTCATAAATCTTTGATCTTAGTCCCAAATTGGACTACAGATCTCCTAACCAATATTGGTTCAAAGGTACATCTCTTCACTCCTCTGATATGTGTCGTTGTAATCCTTCAACGTCTTCAGAGAGGTGATGGGTCCCGACAACCAGACATTCCACGGACTATGAGGTCTCTAAACTCATGGACCGTAATGTTCTTAAACTAACTATGGACCGTAATGTCCTTAAACTAACTACGGACCGTAACGTCCTTAAACTAAAACGATAGAGCCCAAATGCTCTTTCGCTGGATCTAAATGATCCTAAAACCCTATTAAGTAGAGCTTAGTCTAAAATTAGACTAACGTATCCTTAACAACCATTTAAGTTGATCTTAATCTCAAACGAGATTAACGGTCCTTAATCAATCCAACTATAGATCCCTCAACTGACATTGGTTCAAGGGTACATCTTCTCACACCTTTGATATATGTCGTTGTAATTCTTCAACGTCTTCAGAGAGGTAGCAGGTCCCGACAATCAATAAACCCTATAGACCGCAACTTCCCTAAACTAAACCCCCATAGACTATGACGTCTTTAAACTGGACTATGATGTTCTTAAACTTTACGGACTATGAGATCCCTAAACTCGTGGACTATGATGTCCTTAAACTTTATGGACTGTGAGGTCCTTAAACTCATAGACTATGATGTCTTTAAACTTTACAGACTATGACATCTTTAAACTATGGACTATGATGTCCTTAAACTCCATGGACTATGATGTCCTTAAACTTATGGACCGCAATGTCCCTAAACTAAAACAATAGAGCCCAAATGCTCTTTTGTTGGATCTAAATGATCCTGTTAAGTAGATCTTAGTCTAAAATTAGACTAATGTATCCTTAACAAACGTTTAAGTTGATTAACGATCCTTAAACCCAACCCAAACCCAAATCTAAGAAAATACTGATGTGGACTAATCCACGCCCTACGGGCGACAACATAAATTAGTCTCCGTATACAATCCACGGGCAACCAAAAACAAAACAAACACACACGACACAAAGTGACCATCTGGAGAAGGAGAAAGTGGTTACCGCGATGAGGTAGCGTAATTAACTGCAGGGGCTTGAGCCTGCAGGGAAGAGCGTCCCCACAATAAAAAAAACCCTCACAATGAGGGGGAATCTGACAAAGTCTGCTACATCGGCCGCATCTGTCCAATCCTCCGATGCACGGTGCCATAAATCAACTTGGCATCTTTGGAGAGGTGGACGGATAAAACCAAATAGCATCTGCCCCCAAATTCAGGCAAGACGACCTACGCGGTTCCGTCTCTGTATTCGGCAGAGAACAAGGTGGATTTTGGGTACAGTCCCGAGTCGTATGGAGGCAATGAGCGATAGGAGGGGTTTCGTCTCTCCCGGTATTGGGAGTTGATGTTGCGCTATGCTCGATTGGCTATAACTGGAAGTCCTTGGCCAGGGTTGCTGCCGAGATTTACTGATAAGTGTTAGCAGTAGTTTCTCGAACCGTTGTAGGCCAGACATCGGCACGACTTATCACATTACTGGGGTCTGACGATTTCCACCCCTAGACATGATATGCGACATATCAGATGAAGAGACTGGACTGTACGGTAGTGTTACTGATAGGCTTCATGGAGAGTATGAACGAGCTTTCTTGTTGATCTTCATATCGCTCAATGCCCGGGTAGCCGTTACGTTCAGCTAGTACCGCCGACGGATTGTAAGTGACTGATGTGATCATGACCTACTGCCGGCATATTGATGAGTCTTTAGAGTCCCACACAGAAGTTTCCTGGTTCGAGCGAAACGAAGTAGGGCACATATGTGATATGTGCATGGGCCTGATTAAATACGAGTATGTGATACCGTATTATAATCTGGCAGTTATCTGGTATCGGTTAGGTCATATGTGATATGACCAGATTATCGAATCAAGTGTTGATTTGATAATGTGATATTCAGATAAATGATATTAGTCGGTTATATGTGATATAACCGGATTATTAGATCAAGTGTTGATTTAATAATGTTATATATATTATATGTGATATAATTATATATTAACTAATATCATTAGCTCATTAATTGCTTTATTTATATATATATTAATGTATATTTGATATATATATATATATAATATGAAGCATGGCATATTTTTCTATTTTTAGTAAATGGAAAAATGAGGTGTAAATTGTGAAGATATTTTGGGTATGGATGAGGCATGGGCTTATATGTTTTTTATTATTCTTGACTCACTATTCAAGCATGGTTGCAATTTAGAATTGCAATTTATTCCATGCTTGAATTAGTGAGGAGAGAGATGATTCATATTATTGTTTCTACACTTGCTTCATGCTTAATGCCTTAGCCATTTCCTAGAGCTTCTTCTTTCTCTTGATCTCTGCAATTTCTTCATCTCACCTCCAAGCTCAAACCCTCACATGAGATGTGAATCATAGAGCTTGTGAGTAACCTAGTGAGCTTATCATATCCCCTACTTTATCACCCCACACTAAACTAGCAATTTAGTGTGGCGTGTTTCATACACTAAAGAAGTTTAGTGTAGAGTTAGCTTGATCTAGAGAAACTTCGGGTGGATCGTCTTTGGCGCAAAAATCACGAATAAAGGTCTTTCAAATTGAAGAGGAGCCTTATAGAGTCGCGTGGACTTTAACCCGGAGCTCTAGAAGAGAAGGACTCAAACTACAAAGGTTGTATTCTTGTTCTCTAGATGTAAAGTAGTTTACATTTGGTATTGTCTAAATCTCTAGTTAAAGATTCTACGTTTAGAGTTGTTTAGCATGACAATTTTTTGAAAATGGTATAGACGATACCTCCCGAAACCTTGCTGTCATGCTAGGAAACCTTACAGTGGAAGACCAAAGTTAGACTTTTTGAATATCCGGAACGAGCTTGGTGGCCGACCTTCTCGCCGAAAATGATCCATGGTGAAAGAACCAAACCCAAGCTCTCTCTTCACTTAGAACACTTCTATGTGAAGCTATCAGCTCTTACATTTTGCTAGAATGAGGAGGTGGGAGATGATGTGAGGATAGCCCTCTCATTTCTCTCATTTCTTTTCCTCTTTTTCATTCTCTAGAAAAACTTAAGAGGAAAAAGAAGAAGATGATGGCTCTCATCTCTTTTCTTTTTCTTTCTAAAACGAAAATGTCTAGTTACCCCTTCCTCTTTCTCTCTATTCCACTTGTCAAATAAAAGAGGGTGGGTGTTGATATAAGCCCCACCTCTTTCATATGGCATCCATTTGTCATTATATGACAAATGAGTATTTGTATCATAATACAAATACATGTATGTATCTATATATATACATAAGAGAAAGAGAGAGAGACATAAATAATACTACACACACACACACACACACACACATATATTAAGAGAGAGAATAAATGTATGATATACATCAACATATTATTATGTATTATATAAATAATACACTAATGAGTAAGAGTGTGTGTGTATCATATATATAATAATACATTAGTATCATATACTAATGAGAAATAGAGAGATTGTATCATATACACAATACTAGTCATCATATCACATATATAGATATTAAGTCAACACTTAACTTAATATTCAAGCATAAAATTAAACCGGCTAGTATTATCGAATATCCGATTAATATATGTGTATCATATATATGTATTTAATCGAACTCCTGCACGTATCCCCATACGCACGTCACATCATCGTTTCGTCTGGGCAGTCACTTTCGTTGTGGGACTTTAAAGACCTAATATGTCATGTCCCGCTTCCTAAAATACGTAAACGAGGCACGTGACAGAGTCAGCCATGCTACCTATGACGAGGAAAGATCCTTCCATAGTCATATTACGGCTGTCAATCTGATATCATGAATAGTAAACCGCTAAATCTATCTATCACATGTCCAATAACTACAAGAACAATAACTGGAAAAGATAGCGGAAGCAATAAAGATCTAAGGAATAACTAACCCGCATAAGAACTATATCAATGAGGTGATCCTCACTGATCGGCGATCCTGTCAAATACTCATATGCTATGTCAAGTATCTGGGCCATGCAAAACCCAGACGTCGGTGCGTCATACATATCAAAATAATAGTAATAATTAGGATAGGATGCTACGATTAAATGTGAGTGTAAATAAATAACACATGTGTAAAACAGTGAGATATAGGTATGTGATGTATATCCTAAAGTCTGTGCCTCTAGGTTATCTATTCTAGAAGTCTTTGAAACCAATTTAATGGAATTGTCGATTTAACTCAATAGCATCCCGTGCGTGCCCGGGACCACGGTCAAGATTCTCGTGTTGAATCCGAGACGTGCCGCTAAGCAGTAAACATGTAACATGTACAGATGAATGATGTCAGCAGCATCATTCCGGGGCTGGCCAATCCCGAAAAGACTTATCAGTATAAGCATTGAACTGTTGAGTTACAAGTCAGATTTCATTATTGATTTTCTCTTACCCCCAAGGTTATGTATTCAAGTCAGGTATTGATGATATAAGTCTAATGCCAACACAGGATCAAACATATACAGGTTTTGTCTATGCAAACAACAAGTCATGTCCGTCAGGACAACAGTGTCAGGATTGTTGGCATTAGCAATAAGATCCAAGTAACAAGTCTGGTAGTGGGTCGTGAACATGTCATGCAATATATATTAACCCAATAGATGCCAAATGTAAAACCGTAATCAATATCGAAATACTACAAATGCCAGGATACATATGTATCTATCTGTAATAGCCATTACACGTCTATTACCATATATGATGCAGTTTAGATAGCGTATTGAACTAATATAATAGTATAATGATATCATGATATTTCGGCATGCAACTAAATATGCTATTATCAGTACGGGTACAGACGGATGCTATATAACTGTAAATCGGTAGTGTTTGCTGTATAATAAAACATATGCACTATCATTTATTAAATAAGTATTAATATAATAACATTAACAGGGATAACATATTCAATCCGATTAATAACTATAAAAGTGGTATTGATTAACCATGCACAAGAAAGTTCCGTTCAGAAATTCAGCGTCGCCCTGATTTGTAAAATAGCTTAAAAATAACAAACGCCCTTCAAAAGGAACATGTCATATATTAAAACAAAGATAATTCAATAAAATTTTCATTTTTATAAATTAAAGTATCTCAGGTTATTTCTACAAAAGTTTATGAACGTTTGAAATTGAAAGTTTGCTGCTAGAATTTCTATGGACAACACTTCAGAGGTACTTTCATTTACAGTTTACGTTATTTAAATAATTTATTTTCATTGGGTAAATATTTCACAGAGTTATAGTATTCTGAGTTAGCTTCGTAACGAAAAGAACGTATGCTAATGATTTTTCTATGATTTATAATGAATTTTATAAGGTAAGGTGTACAGTAAATTTCAGATTTGTCGTATCCGTTTTGCGACGACGTTTCATATGTAAACTATAATATTTTCAAACTATATTTTGTATAACTTTATAAAATGAAGATTATAAACTAATTAATGATAATAATAAGAAATATTACGACGATATATATATTTATAGATATAATTATAGCATGTCACAAGTTATAAACTTGCATACATTGTATATTATAAAACTGATTAACGTTAAATAACTACGGTATATAAATTATATAATATAGACGTATGATGATGATAATAATAATAATAGTATGACAATGTATAAGTTAATTACATAAAATATAGCATGTAGCAAGTTGTAAACTTGTCTCGAAACAAACGCGATGAACAGAAGCAACATGACGCTATATAAATCAACACCAAGTTTTGATGGCTCGGTTAAGCTTCTAGGATGCGGCTGGAGTTGCGTCGGTGAAAATGGGTATGAGATTGAAGAACAAAGAAGGAGAATATATAAATTGATGAGGGAGAGATATGTTATGTGGAGGGAGAGAGGTTTTGTGTTTAATATAAATATATATAGTATAGTTTAAATTATGTTATAAATATATATTAGTTTTAATATATATAGATAATACCAAATTATAACCAATCTCCACCAAAATCTCATCAAAAATATATTTTAGAAAATAATTCACATATGTAAACTTCTCAACCATAATACAAGAATATATTTTAAAGAACTCATACCTCTAATTTAATATTTAAAAGGATTCTAAAAATATATCTAGATTTAGTAAATATTTGATATTAGATATCTTGAGATTTAAACGTAAAACATAAAAGCAAAATAAGATATGGGATGACAACCATATGATGACAGTTAACAAAATATAATTGTTCTCCGCCGAAAGATGCGACCGGGACGTTAGGACGTCTGGCCTGAATTTTGGGGGCAGATACTATTTGGATTTATCCGTCCACCTATCCGAAGATGCCAAGTTGATTTATGGCACCGTATATTGGAGGTTTGGACGGATGCAGCCGTTGTAGCAGACTTCGTCAGATTCCCCCTCGTTTATGAGGGGTTTTTGATTATGGGGACGCTCTTCTCTGCAGGCGCAGGCCTCTGCAGTTAATTACGTTACCGCATCGGGATAACCACTTTCTCTTTCTCCAGAAGTTCACTTCGTGTTGTGTATATTTGTTTTATTTTTGGTTGCCGTGGATTGTATACGGAGACTAATTTATGTCGTCGTCCATAGGGCATGGATTAGTCCAAATTCGTATATTTTTAGATTTGGGTTTGGGTTGATTTAAGGATCGTTGATCCATTTTGAGATCAAGATCGACTTAAATGTATGTGAGCAGTTGGGGCTCGGTTGGTTTTTTGTTAAGGATACGTTAGTCCAATTTGAGACTAAGATCCACTTAATAAGGTTTTAGGATCATTTTTATTTCAGATCCAACAAAAGAGCATTTGGGCTCTATTGTTTTAGTTTAAGGACGTTTCGGTCCGTTATCGCCATTTTGGAGGCGAAGTTCTAATTTGAGGACATCTCAGTCTGTTGATCACCATTTTGGAGGTGTGATTTTAGTTTAAAGACGTCTCGGTCCGTTGATCACCATTTTGGAGGTGGGATTTTAGTTTATGGACATCTCGGTCCGTTGATCAACATTTTGGAAGTGAGATTTTAGTATAAGGACGTCTCGGTCTGTTGTAGCCAATTTGGAGGCAACGGTTAGTTTAAGAATGTTTTGGTCCATTGATCACCATTTTGGAGGTGAGATTTTAGTTTAAGGACGTTTCGGTCCGTTGATCACCATTTTGGAGGTGAGATTTTAGTTTAAGAACGTGTCGGTCCGTTGTTGCCATTTTGGAGGCAACGGTTAGTTTAAAGACGTTTCGGTCCATTGATCACTTTTTTTGAGGTGAGATTTTAGTTTAAGGATGTCTCGGTCCGTTGTTCATCTTGCGCGCACGTGTATTTGTTACGTGACGGGATGAACAACGATGATATGAGATGCACCCAGTTTGGGGTGCGGTATGATTGGAGGTGTGCACATCAGTTTGGAAGTGCATTAAGAGAAATTGTTGGTTGTCGGGACCCGCCACCTCTCTGAAGACGTTGAGAAATTACAGCGACATATATCAAAAGTGTGAAGAGATGCACCCTTAAACCGAATCCCATATTTGAAAGGTAAAGGAGTTAGTGGTAAATCCGGAAATCATCAGTCATATTTTGAGACTAAGATTTTCTCGGGAGGATTTGAAATGAATACCGTTTTGGATATCATCAGTTGGAAGATCAATAGTCTTATTTAGGACTAAGATCAGCTTGGGAAGTCATGAGCACATGGGCTCGAATGGTCTGAATCAGGGAGGTTCTATCCTTAGGGGACCTAGCTAATTTGGGCTTGGTCCATTCAGTTTTTTTTTTGTTGAAATGTGCCAAGCACTTGTTTGGGTTCTGTATAATCAGTCCCCTTTTTGTACAAAGAGTGCTGAGCACTTATGTAGGTTCTGACGCTCACATATAATCATGTGGGCTTTTATTCATGGGCATTGCCCAATAAGTGTTAAACACTTTACCCTTTTTGCCTTTGTATGGAGTACTAGGCACTCTTTATGGCGCCCACGTAAGGTGCTGGGCGTTGTCTAGTGAGTGCTAAGCACTCCTCCATTCTGTGGCGTCCACGTGAGGGACACGTGAGGCGCTGGGTGCCGCTCATTGAGTGCGAAGCACTCTTTCTTCTGTGGCGCCCACGTGAGGGGCACGTGAGGCGCTGGGCACCGCTCATTGAGTGCGAAGCACTTTCTTCTGTGGCGCCTACGTGAGGGGTACATGGGGTGCTGGGCGCTGAGCGCCGCTCATTGAGTGCTAAGCACTCTTTCTTCTGTGGCGCCCGCGTGAGGGACACGTGAGGCGATGGGCGCTAGATTTTTCCTTATATGCTTTGTTTTGAGGAATTCGATTCCTAGTTCTTTTCTGAATCTTTGATTCTCAAGAACATGTTCTTCCCGATGAGAATTAAATTCTCAACTTGTGGAAGACTTGTCTTGTGGATCTCAGATCCAGAGAAAGAACTAAATTCTTTTAATAGGGTTGAACCCTTTAATAGATAAATGAGATACTTTGATCTCTCTTCTTTTTATTTACCTAGAGTTTTTTTTGAGAAGGGAGATCTTCTTCTTTGTTTCTTTTTGAAGCTTTCTGTTTTGTTTTAAGAAGCTTATGGGGGGTTCCTCCTTTTTAGACTTGAAGTCTTGGGTCCTTTATATAGTAGAGGCAAGTTTGTTAATTAGTTTTTGAAGAAATCTCTCATTAAGAGATCCTAATTGATTTGGGGATTTTTACCCACCATTGGATATTTGATCCAAGGGTTTCTGTTTTACAGAATAAGATTGGGGAAATATTTTCCCTCGCACAGAATTTATTCTTTAAAGCGGTGATTTTTTAATCACCGTTGGATTTTTAATCCACTGGTTCTCTATTTTATAAAAGGCAATCTTTCTTGTTTGGAAAGATTGGGGGAATATATCCCAAAAATATAATTTTATTCTATAATCCAATTTGTGGGAATGTTTTCTCATGATGGAATTTAATTCTATATTTCTGATGATTTATCATCTCCGTTGGATCTTTGATCCAACAACTTTGCTAACATAGAGTAGAATTTAATTCTATCTGGACGCCGGTGCTCACGTGTTGTGCACATGGACGCTAATTAAGGTTTTAATTTCTTTATGTGCTTTGGACATTGGCGCCCATGTGGGGCGCCAATATAAGAGTTTTTAACTCTGACGCTGGCTCCCTCGTGGAAGGCATGTGAGGCACTGCCTCTTAAATTTTGAACAAAATTTTGCTCTTTTATTAAGGGAAACAAATGCCCTCACCGTTGCTCTCACGTGGCTCACACGTGAGCGGTGGCACATTTTCCACCGTTCGATCTCCTAGAGAGTTGAACCGTCTCTTAAAGTTTTATAAATAGGGTCTTTGGCCCTTGAGATGGCTGCTGTTCATCTTCTTTTTAACCTTCTTCTATCTTGAGAATTTAATTCTCCTTTCATAGCTCAGATCTCCGTTCAAAGAAAATCTTTAGTGTCAAAACTCTGTCAAAGTTTTGGTAAGAACCATGACCATGTCCTAATGTTTGAGGAATCTCTTCATGCCTTAGGGTTTTTAACCCGTTGATAGAGCTTTGCTCTTCTTTTGCAATGATCTCTTAGAGATCTAAAAAAAAAATTTACTTGAGTAGATCGTAGATCTTAAAGATCTTTTAGAGTTTTACCCTGTTAGAAATTTTGTTTTTTGAAGGTTATTTGGAACTTAATTCCCTTTCTCGAGAGGAGTTTGTTTCCCCAATCAGAGCAAAGCTCTGTTCAAATTTTGAAATTTGAAATGAAGCAGCGCCAGCGTTAAGAGTCAAAGACTCTGATGCAGCGCTCACATGCAAAGCACGAGAGCGCTCGCGCTAACAGCGCCAACGCCAAGAGTCAAAGACTCTAGGATAGCGCACCACGTGCAAAGCACGTGAGCGCTAGCACTAAGAGCGCTGCACTCTAAACAGCGCACCACGTGTAAAGCACATGAGCGCTAGCAGATAGAAAAAAATGTTCTCGGCCTTTAGATCAAAGATCCAAAGAACATGATTAAAAATCATCAATTGAGTAGAATAAAATTCTGTTAAGGAAATATTCCTCAGAATCTTTCCAAACAGGAAAGATTATGCTCTGAAAAGCAGAGCACCATTGGATCAAAGATCCAATGGTGATTAAAAATCACCAACATACATAATAAATTCTGTATTGGAAAAGATCTCCCAATCTTGTTAAAAACAATAAGATTTCCTTCTGTAAAACAGAAGCCCTAAGATCAAAGATCCAACGGTGGGGAAATCCCCAAATCAATTAAAGAAAAGATCTCTTCAACTGATTTAATATATCATCCTTCACTATATAAAGGCTCCAAGACTTCAAGTCTGATACAGAGGAACCCCCCCCCCCCACAAACTTTGAGAAAGTTCAGAGAGAAAAGCAAGATTTTAGCAGAAGAAGAATTTCTTCAAGGTAAAATAAAGAGATCAAAGTATCTCATCAGAAAAAGAACTTAGTTCTTATGCTAGATCATAGATCTATAAGGAAAATGTCTTTCACAAAGAGATCATATTATCTCATTATAAAAAGGGGGAAGAAGAATTCAATTCTCTCAGGATCACAGATCCATAAAGGCAAAGCCTTTCACCAAAAATATAAGAGATTGAAATATCTCCTATAAAATAAGAACTTTGTTCTTAGATCCATGAGACAAAGTCTCTTATAAGGGAAAATTTAATTCTCAGATAGCAGAGTTGCCTAAAAAGAGCCCTAGCGCTCCAATTAAACGAAGCGCTTCAGCGCTCCAAATCTAGCGCACAGCACTGCAGAGCCTTAGCGCTCCAAATTTAAAGAAGCGCTTTGTGCTCATTGATTGGCGCTCAGCGCCAAGCACGCCACGTGCTCCTCACATGTGCACTACTTAACAGAAGCGCTCTGCGCTCATTGACTGGCGCTCAGCGACAAGCGCGCCACGTGCTCCTCACGTGTGCTCTACTTAACAGAAGCGCTCTGCGTTCATTGACTGGCGCTCAGCGCCACGTGCTCCTCACGTGTGCGCTACTTAACAGAAGCGCTCTTAGCTCATTGGCTGACGCACAGCGCCAAGCACACCACGTGCTCCTCACATGTGCGCTAAGAGAATATAAACTGTTCTTTAAATAAAAGCCCCAGAGCTATAATGAATGCTCAGCACTCAATAAAAGACAAAAAGGCTGTCAGAATCCAAACCAATGCTCAGCATTGTTAAATGTTCAACATTTTAACTAAAAGGGCCGAGCTCAAATTGGCCACAGAACCCTACCTCAGATTAATTGATCCCATATGCTCATAAATCCTTGATCTTAGTCCCAAATTGGACTACAGATCTCCCAACCAATATTGGTTCAAGGGTACATCTCTTCACTCCTCTGATATTTGTCGTTGTAATCCTTTAACTTTTTCAAAGAGGTGACGGGTCCCGACAACCAGACATTCCACGGACTGTGGGGTCCTTAAACTTATGGACTATGATGTCTTTAAACTTTACAGACTATGATGTCTCTAAACTACTATGGACTGTGAGGTCCTTAAACTCATAGACTATGATGTCTTTATACTTTACAGACTATGATGTCTTTAAACTCCACGGACTATGATGTCCTTAAACTTATGGACCGCAATGTCCCTAAACTAAAACAATAGAGTCCAAATGCTCTTTTGTTGGATCTAAATGATCCTGTTAAGTAGATCTTAGTCTAAAATTAAACTAACGTATCCTTAACAAACGTTTAAGTTGATCTTAGTCTCAAATGAGATTAACGATCCTAAAACCCAAACCAAACCCAAATCTAAGAAAATATGGATTTGGACTAATCCCCGCCCTACGGGTGACAACATAAATTAGTCTTCGTATACAATCCACGGGCAACGAAAAATAAAAACAAACACACACGACATGAAGTGACCTCCTGGAGCAGGAGAAAGTGGTTACCTCTATGCGGTAGCGTAATTAACTGCAGGGGCTTGCGCCTGCAGGGAAGAGCGTCCCCATAATCAAAAACCCCTCACAATGAGGGGGAATCTGACGAAGTCTGCTACATTGGCCGCATCCGTCCAAATCTCCGATGCACGGTGCCATAAATCAACTTGGAATCTTTGGAGAGGTGGACGGATAAAACCAAATAACATCCGCCCCCAAATTCAGGCAAGACATTTGTCTTCCAGCTTTTTGGCAGTAAACAGATTCTGGCACGCTAATATTGCATTTTTCATCCCCCTATTCTTATCCGTTTTATAAATAAACAGGTACTCTTCACGCACGTTTGTTGCATGTTACAGGATACAGACTCTTGGAGCAAATACAGTGAAAAAGACGAAAGTTGATACAGAAAAGGGACTTTTGACCAACAAGCAGACGGATCTTACTCAAGCCGAGACGAAGAATAGTGCAAGGTCTAAAAAGACGAAAGTGAAACGGTCAAAAGATCCTTACAAGTTTTCACAGAAGATCTGGAGAAGACTAAGAAGCCCAACAGAGAAAAGAAGTATAAAAATAGGAAGAACAAGAAATCCTGAACCAAACCCAAAAAGATGGTGAGCCAAACCCACCAAGGGGCCGCGGATCCGCGGCCCAAGCCAACATTTTCCGCGGATCCGCGGCCATTCAGAGCCCGTGTCGGTGGAATTTTTCTGTGTCGGTGCGTCGGTGTTAGTGTTGGGATTTTTCGAGGGCAAATCTGTAATTGCACATGTGCGAATCCCGTAACCCTAAATTCTCCTGTTTGCTTATAAATTGTAATCAAAAATTGTAAAACCCTATGCCTCTTTTCAATCAATAAAAATTCAGAATTTCTGGGAGTTATATTCAGATCTGGTCTATATTGCTTGGAGAGAGCCGTCACCCTTAGTAAGTAATTTTATTTCTGTTCCTTTAATTAAAATGTTTTCTCATCCCCTAATGAGCGAGTAATCTCCTCACTTGTTAGGGTTAGCCTTAGGGAAAGGGTTGAGAGATGAGATCTCTCGCCCCTTTCAATGCCACCTTCACCTAATGAATTAGAACTCCATGCATACGCGCACAACCTCTCCCTGCGGCATCCTACCCCTCGAGGTAACGATGTACCGTAGTATAAAGGGCCGGTTGCGTGCGTTTTCCATGGGGGTTAGGGTAATTATCAACAAAGGAAGGATACGAATCTAGAGGAAGAATATCTTCCCAAAAGATTCATATCCACTTTATTGATAATTACCGTAACATCTAATAGATCTAAAAAAGAAGGCATTGAAAGCGGTGAGGAAAACGTTAATCTCCAAAACTTCCCCTAAGCCTAACCCTAGCAAGACTCTTAATTAGATTAATTAGATCCAGTTTTTATAGATTTTTATAAACCAACCAAAACGACATTTTGAATCAACTCGTTAAAACACATAAAAGAAATTTACCTGTCTCTGTGGATCGACCCGTACTCACCGGCTAGCTGCGAAGCGACGCCGTTTCTGATTGCGGTAAATACAAGTTTTCATACTAATCAAATGGCGCCGTTGCCGGGGACGGCGTAAAATTTCTTTCTGTGTAATCTCGGGTTGATATAAATTTTAAAAAATTATAAAAATCTGAAAATAAAAAAAATTAAAAAAAAAATTATCAATTTTGATCTGTTTGAAGGGTGTATCTTTTGAATCTCGCAGGAACAGCGAAGAATTGCGGATCTGGAATTTTACAGAGAGCAAATCAGAAAAGTGAACATCGGAACAGAGGAGAATTGGTGAACAGGAGCTACAAATTTTTTTCCAGAGGCTGAACCCACGCACTGACCGCGTTTCCGCCGCATTGGTAGCCTCCAGACCGCGGATCCGCGCTCTGCCTGCCACGTCAGCAGTTCAAAATTAGTGGGTTTGTTCTCTCCTTCTCCCCTCTGTAACCTACAATATATCCACTGTAAAAATTTTCTGCAGGGTTCTTTGCGCTAAAAAAAAATCTTTCTCCCCCTTCTAAATAACAGATTTTCTGCAGGTTTCTTTGCGCCGCGCTAAAAATTGATTGCAAGTGAAATTTTATTGTTTTGCATAATTTAACCGGACTCTAAGGGGCTAATTGACTAAACTCAGATTGGGTGGGGATTTCATCACCCTTCCCAGGACCCCAGAAAACACCTAAAGTATTTTGCATCGACCGCAATTAATTAAAAAAGATTAGACTCAGACCTAAGGACATCGAGCTCAATAGGAAAAGGACTAGTATAGGTATCGGCCGTTTATCCTAACCGACTTTGCGGTGTCTAGGCTAGTGGTTATTAATTAGGCCCACTGTAGTGGTGGTTCCTTCCCACTTACCTGGCCGTATTTGTCCGTAAAGAGGCGGTTTGAGGTCCTATTTCTAGCCCTAGTTAGGAGCTGTCTAGCAGACCTAGGCAACCCTAGATCTAGGCCTGATTGTGCATGTGTGGTTGATACATTTGTGTCACGAGTCCCATTTCAAAAACCTATTTGCAAAACTCTCACATAAATAAAAAAAAAAGGAAAAATCTTTTCAAAACTTGCAACTTGTCGCTAAAGGAACTTGCACCTCAGTTTCACCATTTCTCCTCCATTGACGTTATCTTACCCCCACATTCTGTTTTTCTATTTTTTTCTGACTACACTACTCCTTTAGTGTATGTCACTTTGGACTAGGGATACTAACGTCCGATTAGTCCGTGTTTCGTTGGTACCGACCAACGAACCCTTCGACGAACCCTTCGTCGACATTCCGTCCATTTCCTTACCTCCACCTTCAAATTCTTCTTTCGAAGGTATGTCGGGACACGACCCCAATGATACCTTACCGACGGGAATGATTCCACCTCCGTTAGGTGCGAATAACCTGAATTTTCCACCTGTTGTAGCGCCCGCACGAGTTGCGCTCCAGGATCTCTTCTACACCGTCCGCACTTTTTTACCTACATGTCTTTCACCCCCACCGGCAAATGGGGACAACTTTGAAATAAAACCACATTTCATCAATATGCTGCCAAAATTTCATGGTTTGGAATCCGAAGATGCATATATCTTTATCAATAAATTCCAAAACGTTTGCGCTATGATGAAAACGACCCAATTAATTGATGACGCTATAAGGCTAAGGGTCATTCCTTTCACCTTATGTGACCTAGCCGAGAAGTGGCTATATAGCACCGCATCACATTCCATTAGAAATTGGGACGAGTTTGTGAGAGCTTTTCTGAAAAAGTTCTATCCTCATCACAAAACTGCTAGAATCCGTAACGAGATTATACAATTTTCACAGCTTCCTTCCGAACCATTTTGGAAGTGCTTCGAGAGATTTAAAGACCTACTCGTTCAATGCCCTCATCATGGGATCGAAAGTTGGCAACTTTGCCAAACATTATACGAGGGATTGAACTTGGCAACGAAGCAGTTGCTAGAAACTATATGTCAAGGTCATTTTCTTTCCAAGTCTAGCGACGAAGCGTGGCAGTTTCTTAAGAACCTTAGTGAGCAAACAATTCAGTGGGAGAGTACCAAGACCACATCATCTTCTTCTGTTGGTCAATCTAGGGCAGGCATACATCAAGTAGATATGTCGATTGCTATGAAGGCCGAGATGGCCTCACTTATGAAAAAGCTAGAAGCCATTGAGACAAAAATCTCATTGTCTTCTCCTGCCCCTACTTTACCCACACGAACTGTTTATGCTTGTTGTTCGAATCCATCGCATCTAACCGAAGAGTGTCCTTATAATGCACCTATTCAAGGACAGGATCAAGTCAATGCTGCATTTCAGCAACAACAAAGAAATGATCCGTACTCTTCGACATACAATCCGGGGTGGAGGAGTCACCCAAATTTCACTTGGAACCAAAATCAACAAGTCCAAGGAAATAACAATTTTCAAAGACCTCCTCCACAACAATAACAAGCACCTTCACAAACTCAAAACCAGCAACCTTTCCAACAACAACCTTATATAAATCAAACGAACAATTTGGTTCAACCAAATGATGATAAGGTTATCTCGCTCGAAAAAAGTCTAGATGCATTTCTCAAGCAATCTACTGAATCCGCAGCAAGATTTGAAAATTATGTTCAGTCTTTGATGAATAACAATGCCTCACACGATCAAAGTATCAAATCTATTGAGGCACAAATTGCACAATTAACTGCTGCGTTGAGCGAGAGAGAAAAGGGAAAGCTTCCATCTCAACCATTGCCAAATCCCAGTCATACACAAAACGCATATCACAATCACAATGTAAATGCGGTGACCACGTTGAGATCCGGACGAGAGTTGCAAAATAATGTGGGAACTCATGATGACATCCCCGCCGGTGGTCCTTCTTCTTCTTTTTCTTCGTCGTCATCTTCCCCTTTTTCATTTTCTTCACTTCCTTCTTCACCTTTTTCTTTAGAGCCTATTCTCCACCCTTCACATGGCTCTACTTCTTCTAGCTCGAATGGACCCATTTCTCACAACATGAACACATCTACACCGGGATCCGTTCCTACTCCACATTCTACTCCACAGACATTTGACTCAACAAATTTTCAGAATGCTCCATTCCCAAACAGGTTGAGTCCTAATAAACCAAATGCACAAGTGGAGAAGATTGTGGAGATATTTAAGCAGGTTAGCATAAATATACCTCTCTTGGATGCTATCCAACAAGTCCCTTCATACGCGAAAATCTTAAAGGGCTTATGCACCTCAAAGAGAAAGGCATCTCAAGTACCCAAGAAAGTGCTAGTGGCTAGTGCAGTGAGCAATGCTATTAACCACCATCAGACCTTACCCCAAAAACGAAAGGACCCCAGCTGTCCTAGTATTTCAATCACAATTGGGGATAAGAAAATTAATCGAGCACTTTTAGATCTTGGGTCTAGTGTTAACCTGATTCCCTACTCCGTGTACGAACAATTAGGGGTTGGAGAGTTGAAACCCACTCGTTGCACTCTCCAAATGGCTGATCGATGAATCACCCATCCTAGGGGTCAACTAGAGGATGTGTTGATCAAAGTCGGGGAGTTCATATTCCCCGTTGATTTTATTGTTATGGATACACAACCTGTTGCTAACCCAAGAAACTAAATTCCGGTGATCCTCGGTCGACCATTTTTGGCCACTTCCAATGCTGTAATAAACTGTCGCAATGGCTCCATGACTCTATCCTTTGGGAAGATGTCTAGTGAGTTCAATATTTATAAGATGGGAAGTCTGCCCCCCGTGCCTAAAACTAGTACACGAGAAGTTTGCTCTATTCACGAAATCACGCAGGAGGACTGCGAGCTTGAAAGATTTCTATTTGATGAAAACGGTTTTGACGCCACTAGTGCGTCCCTCCTTGAGCCTACCACCGTTGACACAACCGATATAGATTATGAATGTTTCACTTTTTCGGATGATGACGACTCACAGCCCGAATATGATTCTTTTGAATTTGTGGATGAGTTAGTTGAGCCATCCGAATCGGTTGTTTGCAGTGATTTTGAACCTGTGTTGGAGTCCTTTGAGTTCGAGGTAGATTCCACAATGATTTTTTCGCCTCCAAAACTCGAACTCACGCCCTTGCCGTCTCACCTTAGATATGCTTACATAGGTGAGAATGAGACCCTTCCCATTATCATATCGGCCTCTCTAGCCCTCGAGCAAGAGAACGCCCTTTTAATGGTCTTACAAGATAGGCGGCAAGCTTTCGGTTGGACCATGGCAGACATCGAGGAGATAAGTTCCCTCATAATTGAGTATCATATACAATTGATGGATTATGCCGAGTCAATAGAGGACCCACAGGAACATCTTGGGGGTATTGTGGTGAGTCAACCTCCTTTAGAAGTTGAAATACCCCCATTTCTTTTAATAAGCTACGAGAATGCCAACACTCCACTAATTGCTGATCATTTACATTCTCGTTTTCATGCATCACCATCGCCTGTATATTTACCTCCACACCTCCCATACCACTACTTCTATCTTCCCCAATTCTTTGTGGACCGCTACAATTTATTCTTCCACCAACCAATACTCTTTACTGATAAAATTTTCAACTGGTTGGTGTTGGTCTATGCAAAGTTTGGCAGTAATGTCTAACATAGTTTAAATGAAGTTTGGGGGAGGGCCTTTTTGTATATATTTTTGTTTTTCGTAACAATAAAAAAAATTATAAATAAATAAATAGGGAAGTGCCAATATTTTGACCCTCTTGGTTTAGCATGACAGTGAGGACACTGTCAAATTTAAGTTTAGGGGTATGCTCGGTACGTCTTCTTCCTTCGCATTCATTTGTATATATTTTTGCATTTGCATACTTATTTTAAAACCCATAAAAATTGAAAAATTTCAAAAATTATAAAAATTATTGTATTCAATTTTGGCTAATTGACTTTAGTTTGATAAATAGGTCAACTAGCTAGGAACAACTAGATCTTAGACTTAGTAAGTTAAAAACCCTAAAGATAACCTTCCTTAAAGTTTAACGGTAGAAAGTATATGCCTTGTAGTTTATTTAGAAATAGGCAAATTTTGGGTTCACTTTTTGGGCTAAGTCGAAACAAGGAAAGAGTATTGATGTTCTTATTAGAGTATAAGTTTGAAAAATAGTTCCTAGCTTAAGTCTAGATTCTGAAAACGTATACCCTACAATTTGCACAATCACGCACCTTGAAACTTGGAATAGTAGAAGAGACCTTGAAATGCTCTTGTCTAAAGTCCTTAGTATGATGAAAATAAAAAATTATATAAGTGTGAATAAAGAATAAAAAATGGACACTGGTTTTTGTGATTACTAAAGGCTGCAAAAATAGAAAAATATTTAGCGAGGGTGCTTCATCACCTAGTGCCTTAGACCAACTGGTTTGGGAGTCACTGCTAAAGCCTTGGTGTTGCAAAACTAGGAAGTACGCTTTAAAGTGCTAACGCATCTTGTAATCGGTTGTTGGTACCTCAAGAAGTATTAACGGTCGCATGAAGGATGTGTAAGCGAAATTCAATTAAAAGTTCACTAATTAATAAGTGCTTTGGACAATGGACGAGAGTACGATTGCTTGATTTGAATTTCCAAGTGTAGGGGTGATATTTACACACACGTGGGGATATGTGATTGGAGTTTAGATAAGAGAGAGGAATGAAGAATAGAACTTGTATCTCTAGTAGAGTTGATAGAAATTCCTAAGTGGAGATGGAACTTTAGAAGGAAAACTTAAGAGATGCCGAAAGCTAGGTAACTCTACAGGATATATATAATCTTAAGTTAAATAATGAGGAAGTGTGAATAATGCGGTGGATAATTTACAAGTATAAGATAATAGAATTCCTTGTTAGAAAACCTAATTGGAAAACAAAAGTCGAAAGGTCGAGTTGATTGGATTTTGTGGGTAGTATCCGCTGAAAACCCTCAGGAGACAACACTCCTCCTACTAGGGACACCTAGAGGTTTAACGGCTTGTTGCACGTGCTCAGTGCAATCGCGTTTCCCTGCGAAAGTGCGGTTAGGATTTTAGTGAATAAGAATAAGTTTGCTCGAGGACGAGCAAAAGGTAAGTTTGGGGGTATTTGTTCAGACCATAATATTGCATTTTTCATCCCCCTATTCTTATCCGTTTTATAAATAAACAGGTACTCTTGACGCACGTTTGTTGCATGTTACAGGATACAAACTCTTGGAGCAAATACAGTGAAAAAGATGAAAGTTGATACAGAAAAGGGACTTTTGACCAACAAGCAGACGGATCTTACTCAAGCCGAGACGAAGAACAGTGCAAGGTCCAAAAAGACGAAAGTGAAACGGTCAAAAGATCCTTACAAGTTTTCACTAAAGATCTGGAGAAGACTAAGAAGCCCAACATAGAAAAGAAGTATAAAAATAGGAAGAACAAGAAATCCTGAACCAAACCCAAAAAGATGGTGAGCCAAACCCACCAAGGGGCCGCGGATCCGCGGCCCAAGCCAACATTTGCCGCGGATCCGCGGCCATTCAGAGCCCGTGTCGGTGGAATTTTTCTGTGTCGATGCGTCGGTGCGAGTGTTGGGATTTTTCGAGAGCAAATCTGTAATTACACATGTGCGAATCCCGTAACCCTAAATTCTCCTGTTTGCTTATAAATTGTAATCAAAAATTGTAAAACCTTATGCCTCTTTTCAATCAATAAAAATTCAGAATTTCTGGGAGTTATATTCAGATCTGGTCTATATTGCTTGGAGAGAGCCGTCACCCTTAGTAAGTAATTTTATTTCTGTTCCTTTAATTAAAATGTTTTCTCATCCCCTAATGAGCGAGTAATCTCCTCGCTTGTTAGGGTTAGCCTTAGGGAAAGGGTTGAGAGATGAGATCTCTCGCCCCTTTCAATGCCACCTTCACCTAATGAATTAGAACTCCATGCATACGCGCACAACCGCTCCCTGCGGCATCTTACCCCTCGAGGTAACGATGTACCGTAGTATAAAGGGCCGGTTGCGTGCGTTTTCCATGGGGGTTAGGGTAATTATCAACAAAGGAAGGATACGAATATAGAGGAAGAACATCTTCCCAAAAGATTCATATCCACTTTATTGATAATTACCGTAACATCTAATAGATCTAAAAAAGAAGGCATTGAAAGCGGTGAGGAAAACGTTAATCTCCAAAACTTCCCCTAAGCCTAACCCTAGCAAGACTCTTAATTAGATTAATTAGATCCAGTTTTTATAGATTTTTATAAACCAACCAAAACGACATTTTGAATCAACTCGTTAAAACACATAAAAGAAATTTACCTGTCTCTGTGGATCGACCCGTACTCACCGGCTAGCTGCGAAGCGACGCCGTTTCTGATTGCGGTAAATACAAGTTTTCATACTAATCACACGCCCAGTGGGACCTTTGTTCCCCTCCGAAAGACGGAGCACAGGACTGCGATGTCTTGGCGCTGAGATTCGGGGCAGATGCTAATTGGTGCTATCCGTTCACCTCTCCGAAGATGCCAAGTTGATTTATGGCACCATGTATCGAAGGTTTAAACGGATACGTCCGATGTAGCAGACTTCGTCAGATTCCCCCTCGTTTGAGGGGTTTTTGATTGTGGGGATGCTCTTCCCTGCAGGCGCAAGCCCCTGCAGTTAATTACGCTACCGCATCGCGGTAACAACTTTCTCCTTCTCCAGCTGGTCACTTCGTGTCGTGGGTGTTTGTTTTGTATTTTGTTGCCCGTGGATTGTTTACGGAGACTGAGTTATGTCGTCGCCCGTAGGGCGTGGACTAGTCCAAATCCGTATTATCTTAGATTTGGGTTTGGGGGTTGGGTTTGAGGATACGTTAGCCATATTTGAGGCTAAGATCAACTCAAACGTTTGTTAAGGATACGTTAGTCTAACTTTGTGACTAAGATCAACTTAACGGGATCGTTTAGATCCGACAGAAGAGTGTTTGGACTCTAATGTTCCAGTTTAGGGACGTAGTGGTCCATCGTATGTATGGCCATCGGGACTCATCACCTCTCTGACGACGTTGAAAGATTACAACGACGGATGTCAGAGGAGTTCAGAGATGTACCCTCGAGCCGGAGTTAATTTAGGGGATTCGTAGTCCAATCTGTTTGAAGGTTTAAGGACGCGTTAGCCATTTTTGGAGGCTAAGATCAACTTAAACGGGACCGTTTAGATCCGACAAAAGAGCATATGGAGGGCCCTATTGTTCTAGTTTAGGGACGTTGCGGTCCATGGGTAGTTTAAGGACGTTGCGGTCCGTGGGTAGTTTAAGGACATTGCGGTCCATGGGTAGTTTAAGGACATTGCGGTCCGTGGGTAGTTTAAGGACATTGCGGTCCATGGGTTTAAGGACCCCACAGTCCGGTATTTGCTCTGGATGCTTCACACGGGTTCACTGCCGTGCTTGGCGAGGACCAGGCTCCGCTCTGGATGCTTCACACGGGTTCACTGCCGTGCTCTGCGAGGACCAGGATCCGCTCTGGACGTTTCCCACGGGGTCAAAGAGTGACATTATCCGTGTTCCACGTAACCAGGAATTTTGCATTAGGCATGGGTTTAAGGACCCCACAGTCCATATCATGAGTGGCCGTCGGGACCCGTCACCTCTTTGAAGACATTGAGGGATTACAATGCCAAGTTTCAAAGGAGTGAAGAGATGTACCCTAGAACCGGAATGGATTTAATAGTCCCTGACCCAATTTGGGGTCGAGACTGATTAATTATGTTATGAGCCCATTAGCCCAGTTAATCACAAATTGAGGACTTATGGCCAGCTTGGGCTAAGTCCAGTCGGGTCTGAAACATTGACTTTTTGCTGATCCATTGAAGGAGAGGCTTTGCCTCTATCCATTTAGCCAATTGGGCCAAAGCCTAGTGTTAAACACTATAGAGCAATCAGTGTTGAACACTGGGAATGTGGTTAACAAGTTAGTGTTTAACACTAAGAAATAATTGGTGTTAAACACCAGCAATAAGGCTTCTCAAATTAGTGTTAAACACTAAAACAGATCAGTGTTGAACACTGCAAATGAAGATCTCAGATTAGTATTTAAACACTAAGGTAATCAGTGTTGAACACTGCAGATAAAGCTTTTTAATTAGTGTTGAACACTAAGGCCCAACAATATTTTAACACTGAGTGCGAGAGTTTCAATTTAGTGTTAAACACTAAGACAAGAGGGGTCACGTGGCAGCACGTGAGAGCGCCCTTCCTCCATTTGTTCTGCTGAAATTACTGCATCTTTTGATAGCATCACGTGTCAGCACGTGATGGGCATTCAAATGCCTATGCGTTAAGGCTTCTGCTGAAAGTCACGTGGGTCACGTGGGGTGCTGCCTCAAAGGGGTTTTCTGTAGGGCTTTTGAGGGGGGGTCACGTGGTGACACGTGACCCTGCCTTAATGTGGTTTTTTCAGAGGATTTGTTACTCCTTTTTTCAGGAATTAAATTCCGGAGACTTTTTAATTTCAGAGGAATTAAATCCTTCTTTCTTTTGAAGACTTGTATTCTGGAATAGAGTTTAACTCTGAATTTTCTGCGGGAGTTAGATTCCCCGTTTATGTGAAGGGCTGAATAGGGTTGAACCCTAATAAAATTTTTGAGGAAATGATGATCGTTGTTTCAACAGAACTAAGTTCTTTAATTAGGGTTAAACCCTGTTTCTCTTTTTTTTTTTGTTTTGAAGGAATTAAATTCCCATGATATAGGGTCTAGCCCCACTTTATTTTGGAGGAATTAAATTCCTATAGTTCTGTGAGAATTAAATTCTCAAGTTTGCACTCCTTCTCTATGTTTTGGATCTGCATGGCAGGATCTCAACCCATTGAGAATTAAATTCTCAACCTTAAGGGGAGATGTGCACTTTGCAGATCCTCTATCAAAGAGAGAAGAAATAAGTTCTTCTGCTTTTATATTACCAGAGTTAAACTCTGTTGAGAATTAAATTCTGCTTCTTTCAAAATGCCTTCCCTTTCTTACCTAGGGTTTTTTGCAGAAGATCTGAGTCTTTTCGAAGTATCAAAGCTCTTCTCCTTTTCTCTTTTCTTCTCTGCGCATGTATATCTCTTTTTTTTTGTCTCTTGACTCCTATTTATAGGAGAGGCAGCCGCATCAATCAGTTTTTTGACGAATCTTCATTGGGAGATTTGATTTGCATCCATAATTCATTTTGGGCCTTTGGATTATTAGATGAATTTTATTCACCATTGGATCTTGAATTCAGAGATTCTCCTTTGATATTTTGGTTAGATTTAAGGGGGAAATCTTTCCCAAAGCCGAGATTTTCCATAGATAGATGATCTTTAATCATCTCTGAATCTTTAATTTGATTAGTCCCAAATAATTACTTTCCTTTGGAAAGATTCGAATTTCCTTCAGAATTTAATTCTGTCGTCAAAAATGGGCTTTGAAAGTCGGTCACGTGTGACCACGTGACCCATGGTCACGTGTGAGCACGTGACCCCCTTTGGAACGAGCTTTCTGCGCTGTGTCTTCTGATTGCTGCTTAAACATCACGTGCTACCACGTGACCCCTGGTCACGTGTGAGCACGTGACCCTTTGTTTGAGCTCTCTTTCCTTGGTTGTTCTGGAGACGCGCTTGCTGCCTTGAACGTCACGTGCCGACACGTGACCCTGGTCACGTGGGAGCACGTGACTTCTTCTGAAGCCTTTTTCTTGACTTGGTCAGTTACCCGACGTGCCTTTGACGCTTGTATTTAAACGTCACGTGCCAACACGTGACCCTGGTCACGTGGGAGCACGCGACTCTCCTTGAAGCTTTTCTTTTCCTTCTTCGCAGTCAGGGAATTGAACTTGCCTTAACGACGTTTTTAGGTGTCACGTGCCAACACGTGACCACTAGTCACGTGTGAGCACGTGACCCCCTTTTGAAGCTTTCCATAGAAGCTTTCCACAGAAGCTTTCCTGATTTTAAATCAGGAAACAAATGCCCCCACAGCGTTGGTCTCACGTGTCAGCACGTGAGTGCAACGCTGTCATCTCTTGCGACCGTTGGATTCATCTAGGGATCTGGGGAGACGAAGCGTTTCCACTGTTTTCTATAAATACCGCTGTCTCTTCATAGGAGCCTTCACTCTGCTCATCTTCTTCTCCTGAGAACTTTTCTTTGAGAATTTAATCCTCTTCCTCCAGAGCTTAGTTCTCTGTTTTAAGATTTTCCAGAGTTTAACTCTGTTCGAAAAGGGCCCTTTTTCCTCAGGTAATGGTAGTCGAAGCACCTTTGTTTTGACAGACCTCTCTGGATTTAAAATCCAGATCGAGGGTTTCCCGAAGAACTCATTTTTCTCCAAGTAATTTAACCAAAATATGAGACCACTTGACTTCCCGTAGTAGCTCACTTAGGGTTCAGATGATCCCTTAAGGAGACGGTGATGGTGGTTCAAACCCATGGAATTTAATTCCATTCAAAATGTTTCTGGGAATTTAATTCCCTTTCCTTAATAAGGAATTAAATTCCAATGAAGAACTCGATTTCTTCACACAGAGCATCTCTGGGGTCTCTCGGCTCGAGGCGATTCTTCTGCCATTAATGCAATGGGGATTTTGTAATAATTCTCGTGACTTTTATTTCAGGTATTATGGATGCCCATCTGTATCGTCTTGACGAGATCATCTCGTACGGGAATATTCGTGCGCTGGGCCGCAGTCAGAACCAGGAGTTCACTAATGCTCAGTGTGCCGAGATCATGGGCCGCTTCGACGAGTACAATCATCGGCTACTTCCCCGTCGCTCTTCTCTTCTGAGGCTGATCGTGCTGGCGATCCGGGAGGCACTTCCTCTCTTTTGTGCCGGCATACCGCTCGGGGACTTGGACATTGCTGAGGATAAGGTGCATTCGGTGTACCTTATGGGTTTGATTTCCAAGAGAAGGCGGGATGATCTCATTGATCTCCTTCATCAAATTTTTCAGCAATCAGCTATACTGGGCGCCTACCGGAGGGAAGAGGACATCCGCGGAGACCCCGATGCCTGTGACCGTGAGAGAAAGCATACTCGGGAGGTCCGAAATGCTTGGAAGATCTTGAATAAAGTCAATTCCGAGTTTCTCAACCCGTGCCCCGTGTCTGAAGCCTTACCATTGTAAAAGTTTTTCTTTTATTTTGTATCGCCTTCTTGCAGTCTGGATGATAAGCTTTGTTATGTCTCTGTGTGTTCGCATACTTTTCCTCTGAAATCTTATTATTCTGTCACTATTGTCGTTTGTACTTTAATATGCAGGGTATCACTCCATATTCTTTCCTTTAAACGCACATTAGGTTTGGGTCTCACGTGTTCTACACGTGAGATCTTCTGATGGGACTGTTCACAAAACTTTCCATGCCGCATTTTTAGCGCGCATTATCAGATGCATAAAAGGAGCCTTGGAAATAGTTATTTCTCCTTGATTTTCGATGCCTTTCCCTTTTTGGGCCTTGGAAACATCTTTCGCATGCAAGATTCTCCGCGCATAGCACTTAATGCACTTCTTTATATTCTTGAGGTCATAGCCCATTTTCTCTTCACAGAGAAACTCATTCCCATATCGACGTGATTTAATTTGAGGAGTATCTGAACGCTATGGCCTGTAACCGCCCACACGCTCGTCGACAGCCATGGGAAGTGCCTGTCGAGGAGATGATCCCTCGCTTTGCCGCTCGGTTGGTGGATCCCCTCCTTACCGACAACGAATGCGACTCAGCCATACATGAACTCTCGATCCGCAGGGGGTCTCCTCTCCCGATGGGTTCTCTCTGGCTCCGGATGATCCTCACGGCCGTGCTTGCCGACATCCCCCCTCACCCAGCAGAGATGACCCTGGCGATGCTTGACGCGGCGGAAGAGAAGCTCGAGGGTTTTCATGAAGCGTGCCTGATCACTCAGGCTTTGAAGGATTGCTCAATCCATCTGCTGGGCCAGATCAAGGCCCGACGAGCTATTATGTCCGCTTTCGCGGACGAACACGGCGCCAATCGATGGGGAGCGACTCCTCGTGAGAACCGTCGCTTCGATGTGCTGGAGGAAGCGGAGAGAGAGATGGAGAATTTTGTCCTTTGCTTCACTAACCCTTGTGCCATTGATCCTGTGTTTGGCGATCTTTTCCGTTAGAGTAGGACATTCCCCCCTTTTTTTTATAACTTGGTCTCCCCTTTTTGCATGCTTTATTTTGAACTTCTATGTAGGCTTGGTACTCGTGTGTATGTTTCCGCTTGCATGAATAAACTTTGTGTTCCTTTTTGTGAAAACTTTCTTCAATTACCAATACTGTTGTCATATTGTGTGCGAATCAACGCCTTGAATTTTATCTCTCAGGTGATATGAACTTGTTTCAGACCGATTAGTGCTGGCAACGGAAAGCTCATTCATATGATGAGCCAATCTCACAGCCAGGGCCAATATGAGTTGTGGCGGGTGCTTCAGGAGTCCATCAAAGAGGTGGTGGCTCTTGATAAAGCCGCCACGTTTACTCGCGAGAGAGTTGAGGCTCACAAGGCCACTGAAAAGGAGCTTGAAGCCCGGCTCGCTTCATATCAGGCCCAGCAAGCTCAGGCGGAGTCGCGTCTTATGGAGATCTTGCGTCACGAAGCCATAGCTCAACAACAGAATGACGAGCTGGTGAAATTATTGCACCACCCGCCGGCTTAAAGACTTGTATCTTTTCTCCTTCTTGTACATACTCGTGGATGAGAGTATTTTTTTTGTTTTGAAATGTACTTTGTATCCATTTTGGTTTATGAATAAAAGATACAATTTTCCTCTTGATGATGTGTCCCTTTTTCATTGAATGCATTCTGCGGATAATCTATCTTAGTCTTCTTGCAAGACGGCCGTGGCCTAGGATTCAGGGTTAGGATCTGTTTCCTATGGCTTTTGCATCTTATGAGCCGCGAGGGTCTCATAAGGAGTCTTTCTCCCTATAGGTCGAAAGGATCCCATAGATGTGAGTTCCTCTTAAAGATCGTGAAGATCTTTAAGCGGGTTTTCCCCTGAGAGTCGTAAGGATCTCAAGAGAGTTTTTCTTCCTTACAGGTCGTGAGGGCCTGCAAGTGTCGGGTGTGATCACCTTTTTCCGTATTTCACGGGGTTAGGGATCTCTCCAGGTATCGTAGTTTAAAGACGTCACGGTCAAGGTTAAGGACCTCATAGTCCGTGGGTTTAAGGACTCCACGGTCCGATGTTAGTTTTAAGACATCACGGTCAAGGTTAAGGACCTCATAGTCCGTGGATTTAGGGACTCCACAGTCCGATGTTAGTTTTAAGACATCACGGTCAAGGTTAAGGACCTCATAGTCCGTGGATTTAGGGACTCCACAGTCCGATGTTAGTTTTAAGACATCACGGTCAAGGTTAAGGACCTCATAGTCCGTGGATTTAGGGACTCCACAGTCCGATGTTTGGTTACAGGGACCCGTCACCTCTTTGAAGACGTTGAAGAATTACAACGCCGGGTATCAAAGGAGTGAAGAGATGTACCCTTAAACCAAGGCAAAATCCGTAGGGAATCGTGGTGGTTGATCGTTAGTTTTAAGACATCACGGTCGAGGTTAAGGACGTCATAGTCCGTGGATTTTAAGGACTCCACAGTCCGGTGTTTGCTCTGGATGCTTCACACGGGTTCACTGCCGTGCTTGGCGAGGACCAGGCTCCGCTCTGGACGTTTTCCACGGGGTCAAAGAATGACGTTATCCGCGTTCCACGTGACCAGGAAGTTTGCACTAGATGCTTCACACGGGTTCACTGCCGCGTTAGGCGAGGACTAGGCTCCGCTCTGGATGCTTCGCACGGGTTCACTGCCATGCTCTGCGAGGACCAGGATCCGCTCTGGACGTTTTCCACGGGGTCAAAGAGTGACGTTATCCGCGTTCCACGTAACCAGGAAGTTTGCACTAGATGCTTCACACGGGTTCATTGCCGCGTTAGGCGAGGACTAGGCTCCGCTCTGGATGCTTCGCATGGGTTCACTGCCATGCTCTGCGAGGACCAGGATCCGCTCTGGACGTTTTCCACGGGGTCAAAGAGTGACGTTATCCGCTTTTCACGTAACCAGGAAGTTTGCACTAGATGCTTCACACGGGTTCACTGCCGCGTTAGGCGAGGACTAGGCTCCGCTCTGGATGCTTCGCATGGGTTCACTGCCATGCTCTGCAAGGACCAGGATCCGCTCTGGACGTTTTCCACGGGGTCAAAGAGTGACGTTATCCGCTTTTCACGTAACCAGGAAGTTTGCACTAGATGCTTCACACGGGTTCACTGCCGCGTTAGGCGAGGACTAGGCTCCGCTCTGGATGCTTCGCATGGGTTCACTGCCATGCTCTGCGAGGACCAGGATCCGCTCTGGACGTTTTCCACGGGGTCAAAGAGTGACGTTATCCGCTTTCCACGTAACCAGGAAGTTTGCACTAGATGCTTCACACGGGTTCATTGCCGCGTTAGGCGAGGACTAGGCTCCGCTCTGGATGCTTCGCATGGGTTCACTGCCATGCTCTGCGAGGACCAGGATCCGCTCTGGACGTTTTCCACGGGGTCAAAGAGTGACGTTATCCGCTTTTCACGTAACCAGGAAGTTTGCACTAGATGCTTCACACGGGTTCACTGCCGCGTTAGGCGAGGACTAGGCTCCGCTCTGGATGCTTCGCATGGGTTCACTGCCATGCTCTGCGAGGACCAGGATCCGCTCTGGACGTTTTCCACGGGGTCAAAGAGTGACGTTATCCGCTTTTCACGTAACCAGGAAGTTTGCACTAGATGCTTCACACGGGTTCACTGCCGCGTTAGGCGAGGACTAGGCTCCGCTCTGGATGCTTCGCATGGGTTCACTGCCATGCTCTGCAAGGACCAGGATCCGCTCTGGACGTTTTCCACGGGGTCAAAGAGTGACGTTATCCGCTTTCCACGTGACCAGGAAGTTTGCACTAGATGCTTCACACGGGTTCACTGCCGCGTTAGGCGAGGACTAGGCTCCGCTCTGGATGCTTCGCACGGGTTCACTGCCATGCTCTGCGAGGACCAGGATCCGCTCTGGACGTTTTCCACGGGGTCAAAGAGTGACGTTATCCGCTTTTCACGTAACCAGGAAGTTTGCACTAGATGCTTCACACGGGTTCATTGCCGCGTTAGGCGAGGACTAGGCTCCGCTCTGGATGCTTCGCATGGGTTCACTGCCATGCTCTGCGAGGACCAGGATCCGCTCTGGACGTTTTCCACGGGGTCAAAGAGTGACGTTATCCGCTTTTCACGTAACCAGGAAGTTTGCACTAGATGCTTCACACGGGTTCACTGCCGCGTTAGGCGAGGACTAGGCTCCGCTCTGGATGCTTCGCATGGGTTCACTGCCATGCTCTGCGAGGACCAGGATCCGCTCTGGACGTTTTCCACGGGGTCAAAGAGTGACGTTATCCGCGTTCCACGTGACCAGGAATTTTGTTGATTATATCCGCATTTCACGGAGTTGGGATTTGACTCTCTGTGGGAGTACATCGTCGAGTCATGGAACTGGGAGTTGCCGCTGTTCCGCTTTGCTTGATGATGTGTCCGCTGTGACGAGACGAGTGCTGAGGTGGAGCTGGGATTTTGCCATCACTCCGCTTTGCTGACCATGGGGTCTTTTATTAGCTTTGCATGTACATCCTGCTGGACTGCGAAGGAACGCCGTTGTTAACATTGCGTCTGCTGTAATGAGACGAATGCTAAGGCGGAGTTGGGATTTTGCCATCGCTCCGCTTGATGGTGTAACATCTTTGTGCTGCTGGAATGAGGAGGCACACCGTTGTTGGTCTCCAGGCTGTAGATGTGGCCATTTGAAATTTGGAACTAAGGACTTTGCCAGGGTTCCGTTTCGTTACGACTCTGAGGTCGATTGTTGACGTCGCGTCTGCATCTGGTTGGAGTGAGGAGAAACGCCGTTGGTGATCTCTAAGTTGTCGATGTTGACGGCGAGACCCTGAAGCTCGGGATTTTCTTTTTGCTTCGTTTGTTGACATTATGTCTGCAATATTGCGATAAATGTCGAGATTGTCTCTAGGTTGTCTATTAACTGTCGAGATTTGGCTCCGCTTTCTGATGGAGCCTGTTGGGAAGGTATGGTTCCCTCTTTATCTGTGCCCCTGGATTGTATACAGGGATCAATGTGATTTCACCTGTAGGACAAAAAGTTTCATTCTTTCATTTTTTTTATTCTTTCCGCGATGCTCTATCATTTCAGCTTTTTATATCGCGAAAGTCGCGATTGCCCAATCATTTCGGCTATTTTTTCGCGGTGCCCAATCATTTCGGCTATTTATTTTATTTTTACTCGCTGTTTTTTTATTGCGAGTTGCCCAATCATTTCGGCTATTTTTCATGCATACATTTTTTTTACTTGCTGATTTTTATTGCAAGTTGCCCCATCATTTCGACTATTTCGTATGCACGTATGGCTCGCTGTTTTTTTTTTGCGAGTGTGGAACTTGGAATCTGGTGCCAATCTCAGCATCAGCATCGCTACAACTGGAATATTGCTAGGAGCGAATCATCATTTGCCATGAAAGGACTTGGAATTTGATGCCGGTTTAGGCATCAGCATCGCTACAACTGGGATATTGCCAGGAGCGAATCATCATTTGCCATGAAAGGACTTGGAATTTGATGCCGGTTTAGGCATCAGCATCGCTACAACTGGGATATTGCCAGGAGCGAATCATCATTTGCCTCTGTCGATGGCGAACAAAGGTGGCTTAGTAAACAGGGTTAAGGGTCCTGTCGGCTAAGGCTTTTGACTTTATGGGCCGTAAGGGTCCCACAAAGGTGTTTCTCCCTACGAGTCGTGAGGATCTCGTAGGTGCGTTTTCTCCTTAGAAATCGTGAGGATTCCTAAGTATGTGTTCTCTTATAAATCGTAAGGATCTTACAAGAGTGTTTTCTCCTTAGGGATCGTGAGGATTCCTAAGTGTATTTTTCCCTGTAAGTCATAAGGATCTTACAAAAGGGTTTTCTCCTTATAAGTCGAGAGGACTTACAAGGGTTGTTCACCGTATGGACATATCCCCAGTCACGGGTGGGACTTGGTTAGGGAAATGTTTATTCGCGCCCGTGGATTGTATACAAGGGTCAGCATTGAGCCGCTTGTAGGGCAGAATCGGAGGTTGCGGGGGTCGCTTAAGAACAGGTTCAGGTCTCTGTAACTTAAGACTTTCAAATCTTATGAGCCGTGAGGGTCCCATAAGAGAGTTCTCCTTACGAGTCGTGAGGATCTCGCAAGTGTAATTTCTCCTTAGGAATCGTGAGGATCCCTAAGTGTGCTGCTCCTTTGTGAGTCGTAAGGATCTCACGCAGGTGGTTTCTCCTTACAGGGTCGAGAGGACTCTGTAAGTGTCCTTTAACGAGGTTGCGCCCTTTCGGGTTTTCACAAACACTCGCCGGTAGTCCTGCTGTTTTTACTCACGGAGCCCTTTCGGGTTTTCATCCGTGCCCATTTTGCTTATGGACATACCGTTTTTTTTTTTTATATTTATATCATTTTTACTCTTCTCTTTTTTTTTACAAGGTCGCGCCCTTTCGGGTTTTCACGAACACTTGCCGGCAGCCCTGCTGTTTTTACTCACGGAGCCCTTTTCGGGTTTTCATCCGTGCCCATTTTGCTTATGGACATACCGTTTTTTTTTTTTTTTTTTTTTTTTTTTATCATTTTTTTTTTATTTATCCATCTCGTCAACCTAAGGACGTTGCGGTGGTAGTTTAGGGACGTTTCGGTCCGTCGATAGTTTAAGGACGTTTCGGTCCGCTGTTAGTTTAAGGACGTTTCGGTCCGTTGTTAGTTTAAGGACGTTTCGGTCCGGCATTAGTTTAGGGACGTTTCGGTCCGCTGTTAGTTTAAGGACGTTTCGGTCCGACGATAGTTTAAGGACGTTTCGGTCCGACGATAGTTTAAGGACGTTTCGGTCCGTCGATATAGGAAGGCCGGCTGCTGCTTGTAAAGTCTGAGCTTAGGAAGATAGCGAGCGGACATAGTCGTCGTCATCCATCATTGACCTAGGCTGCAGCTTATTAAGCATGGTATTTCTTCAAGAAGCGGCCGTTTACTGGCCTGAAAGGCCTTTCACCGTGCATGTCCATGAGTAGGTAGGCTCCACCCTGGTAGACCTTGTCTATGATGTACGGGCCTTCATAGTTTGGCTCAAATTTTCCCCGCTTGGCACGATTGGGAATCATCGGTCTTTTGACCACTAGCACGAGTTCGCCTTGGCGGAATGTCCTCGGCCTGGTCAATCTTTCGTACGAGCGCGTCATCTTTGCTTTGTAGGCTTCTAGATATTGTTGCGCTATGAGCCGGGTTTCATCGAGGGCGTCAAGCTCCTCAAGCCGAAGGTGAGCATTTTCTTCGTTCGTCAGCTCGTGGTGGACTGCTACTCGTAGAGAGGGTAACTCTATCTCGAGGGGGAGAACTGCTTCCGTCCCAAATACCAACGCGTACGGCGTTGTGTTCGTGGCCGTCTTGAATGTAGTTCGATAAGCCCAGAGGGCTTCTTGCAGCCTTTCGTGCCAGTCTCTCTTATTCCTGGAGACGGTCTTTTTCATGATCTTCGTCAAGGTCTTATTGAAAGCCTCGGCCAGACCGTTAGCTCGTGGGTTGTAAACTGAAGAATATCTCCAGTCTATATTGTGCTGCTGTGCGAAGCGGCTAATCTTATGGCTTCGGTAGGCCGGCCCATTATCGGAGATAATCCGTCGCGGGGTTCCGAACCGATAGATGACGTGTGTTTTGAAGAAATGGAGAATGTTCTCCGTCTTCACTTCCCTCAGTGGTACCGCTTCTGCCCATTTGGAGAAGTAATCAGTTGTCGCCAGGATAAAACGATGTCCCCGGGCTGATGCCGGCTCTATGGGGCCGACTATGTCAGTCCCCCACATTTCGAATGGCCAGCTGGCCACCGTTGGGTGTAGTGGATTCGGATGTTGGTGGATGAAGTCTCCATGGATCTGGCATGAGTGGCATTGCTTTGCATACTCGAGGCAGTCCTGGATCATCGTGGGCCAGTAGTAACCCATCCGTTTAATTTTTAACTTCATCTTTGGGCCTGCTTGGTGAGAACCGCAAAGTCCGTCGTGAACTTCTCGAACGACTCGTTCCGCTTCGTCAGGTCCCAAGCATCTCAGCCATAGAAAATCAAACGATCTCTTGTACAGGGTATCGTTGACGAAAGCGAAGGATAGAGCTCGTTTCATAAGCTGATGCCTTGAGGACGCCTCTTCGGGCATTCGGTGGGACTTAAAGTAGTCTATGAAGACTTCCCTCCAGTCCTCAGCCTTCTCACGGTCTTTTATTTGTAGGGTCGCTTGCTGAATCGCTCCCTTTTCTTTATATAATTCCGGAGGTATTTCTGCCGGGGCGAGCACTCGACGGCTTTGTACCACGATTCTGACGTCATCGAGGTTCTCGTCAGCCAGTTCTTTAGCGAGTTTGGCCAACGCGTCTGCTTTGCTGTTTTCCGCGCGCGGTATGTTCTCTAGAATATAGGAGGGGATCTGGGCCAACAGTTGTCGCACTTTTACGCCGTATTTCACCAATTCTGGTTTGCATGTTTGGTAGTCACCATTTATTTGGCTAACGACCAGCTGAGAATCCCCGTATATGTGGAGGTCTTCGATTCCCATGTTGATGGCGATTTCGAGGCCTGCTATCAGAGCTTCGTATTCGGCTTCATTGTTTGTCCTTGACTCTGTTAAGGAGAAGGCGAAGCGCATTATCCCTCCTTGTGGAGTTACAAAGATAAGGCCTATCCCCGATTTGATGATCGGGTTACCCTGTTTCTGTTTCTTTGTGGAGGACGCTCCATCGAAATAGAGTTCCCATCGTGTGCTTCCACCGCCAATTGCATCAAATGCATGCTCGTCCGGCAAATCACAGTTTAGAGGAGAGTCGGCCGGTATCGGGTGCTCAGCGAGGAAGTCGGCAATGGCCTGGCCCTTTACTGCCTTGAGGGGTTGATATGTTATCGAAAACTCCATCAAGAGTAGGGCCCATTTAGCGAGTCGTCCCGTCAATATAGCCTTTGACATCAGGTATTTAAGGGGATCCACCTTTGAAATGAGACGGACTTCATGCGCCAACGCATAGTGCCTGAGCTTCGTTACTGCAAAGATTAATGCCAAGCAATGCTTTTCAATGGGCGAGTAATTGCTTTCTGCCCCCAGTAGCACTCGACTTAAGTAGTAAAGTGCTCTTTCTTTCCCCTGGTCATTCTCTTGTGCCCATAATGCGCCCAAGGAACCTTCGAGGGCGGTTGTATAAAGAATGAGGGGTTTTCCCTTGACCGGCGCAGCTAATACCGGCGGGTTCTGCAGGTACTGCTTGATCTCGTCTAGTGCGCCTTGGCATTTTTGATCCCAGACGAATGGGGTTCCCTTCTTCATCAGGTGACTGTAGGGGCGGCATTTGCCTGAAAGATTTGCGATAAATCGCCGGATGTATGCGAGCTTCCCTTGGAGAGACCGCAACTGTTTGAGGGTTCTTGGCGGGGGCATTTCCATAATCGCTTTAATCTTTGACGGATCTATTTCAATACCTCGGTGTCGAACGATGAATCCCAGGAATTTACCCGAGGAGACTCCAAACGCGCATTTGAGGGGATTCATTTTCAAATTGTATTGCCGAAGGCGTTGAAATACGGTTTCGAGATGCTTTAAATGCTCTTCGTATGACATGCTCTTCACTACGAGGTCATCGATATAGCATTCGACGATGTCGTGTATGAGATCGTCGAAGATTTTTGTCATGGCCCTTTGGTAGGTGGCGCCAGCGTTCTTTAGGCCAAAGGGCATAACCCTGTAGCAGAATACACCCAAAGGGGTCCGGAAAGCGGTGTGCTTCTGGTCTTCGGGATGCATTTTTATCTGATTGTATCCTGAAGAACCATCCATAAAGGAGAAGATCTCGTGAGTAGACGTGTTATCTATCATTAGCTCGGTTACCGGCACCGGGAAATCGTCCTTTGGGCATGCTTTATTGAGATCCCTGAAATCCACGCATATGCGCACCGTTCCATTCTTCTTCATTACCGGGACGATATTGGCGATCCAATCGGGGTATTGGACTTCTTGGATAAATCCGGAATCGATCAACTTCTTGACTTCGGCGTTGATGCTCATCTCCAGCTCAAGTCGCATCCTCCTTGGCGCCTGCTTGACTGGCTTGATATCCGGGGATATTGCTAATCTATGCACTGCAATCTCCGGATCCAATCCTGGCATCTCGGAGTAGTTCCACGCGAAGCAGTCTTTATGCCGTAGGAGCACGTTCTTTAACGCGGCCACCTTTTCCTCGGATAACAGCTCGCTGACAAATGTCGGCCGCGGGTCGTCTGCCGATCCCAGCTCGATCTTCTTGAGGTTATCTGCGGTAGTATGTATACCGTCTTCCAGTTCTTTCGGAGCGGGCGGAAATTCCGAGATCAACTCGTCATCGCTGTTCTCGAAGCACCGGGGAAGGTCATCTTCGTTCTCGGGCTCTTCTTTTAATATCGTAATCATATAACAGGTGCGAACTCGCTCCCAAGACTGAGGCGGATCCGGTTCTGCTCTTGTGGCTTTAGGCTCGTGCCTTTGCGGCGGCGTTACTTTCCAACCGTCGGATAAAGCGAATCTGCCCCGTCGGTACTGGTCCTCGACCCAGTTCTTGAAGGTGAAGCAATCTTCGGTCGGATGTCCTATGGCTCGGTGATAAGAGCAATAACCCGGATGAGAGACCTTGCTAGCCTGCTCAGGATGCCTAGACTCTGGAAGCGTGATCATCTGATGTTTTAGGGCGAGCTTGAGTAACCGTTCCGTCTTGTCTCGAGGGAAGGAGTATGCTCGACTCATCTTTTCCATGAGGGACGAGTCCGAGCCGCGCAATTCCCGTAACCCTCTAATCCTGCGTCGTTGTTGTCGGCTTCTTTTTTCGCTTCTTAATTTATTCCCGTCCCTGCGTCGAGCCTTTCGTATGACGGGTTGACGATGGTGAACATCTTTATCTTTTGCAGCCTGTGCAGTTTGTTGGAATAGACGTTGCGTCCTGGCTTTCTCATAGATGGCCACTTCGTGGTTGTGATCTTCCCGAATTTTCTGATCCGCTTTCGTGGTAGGCTTGCCCATTCGTCTTTTAAACAACGGGTTTGGCTCTTCGATCGCGGGGTTTAGTTTTGATGAGGGATTGGTCTCTCCTGACGTAGCGCCTTCTTCTTCATCAAAGGTATATATGGCGTAGCTGCCGTGGGCTCGCTCCTGTTTTCCCGTTCTCGCGTACCCAAGCCCAAGTGTTTCTATTTTTCCGTTGGGCAATTTGCGTTGGGTCCCAGGGACATCCCAAATCCTGTTGTAGAACCGAGCCTGCCGCACAGTCTGTTTTAAGGGTACTCCTTGGCGCTTCAATAACTTCTTCAATCCATTTGTATAGTATCTAGGCAGACGAATGGGTTGGAGCCTGTCAAGTGTAACATCCACGCCGTGCCAGATCTCTTTCTCCACCTTCGACTCTGAGGATTGATAGAATAGGATCACCTTTTCACCCCTTCGCTTGGGAGGGACGTAAAATGTTTGCAGGTCCTGCACGCTGTGGGTTTGAAGCGCGTCGAGATCCTTATAGTGTTCTTGCGGTACCATGGTGATTTGCAGACTATGGTCATCGCAAAGGGGTGCCTGTATTGACAGCCGATTGGAGAACACGACGTTAACCTCGTCCTCCGAATCACTCCCGAAGACCGGTACGGGGGTGGGTGCCCCCAGGTTGTTGCGTTGGGATGGCCCCGTATACACTATTTCCTCCTCTTCTTCGGTATCGCTCCCAAAAACGGGAATGGTGGCGGCGGTTTTGTTCTTCGGGTCGCGACACCTTTCTGTATCCTCGAAATCTGGCAAAAAGTATTTCGCATCTTCGTATTTGCGGACTTCATTCACAGAAAACGGGTTTAACTCGCCTGTTACAGTGTACTCGAAACTATCCTTGAAGTATTTCATACACTGATGTTGTGTAGAAGGGATGATGTTGTACTCGTGTAGCCAGGGACGGCCGAGCAAGGCGTTGTAGCAGGTCTTGGCGTCAATGACATGGAATTTGATGTCTGTGACGAGAAGTCCGAAGCGTAACGTCAGTATTACAGATCCGAGAGTCCGTGACGATTGAGAGTCGAAACCGGAGATAGTAATTTTGTCACGAGCGAGGTGTTGCACACTCATGCAGATTTCCTTCAACACCCGAACATTAAGGAGGTTGACGGAGGATCCATTATCCACTAAGATCTTACCTATCTTGATGTCATGGCAGTATCCAGAGACATATAGGGGACGGTTGTGGTCGCACGTCCCGAGGAGAAGGTCTTCATCACCGAAAGTGACATCGGCTGTATGCACTTCCTCCAGTTCATCCTTCATCCTTTCAGTGGCGAGAACGGCCTGGAATTGTTCAGGTTCTTGCAACGCTTTAATGAGTGAGTCTCGCGTTTCTTTTGATAATAGAAGGGCATCAAGAATGCTAAGCTGAGAGGGTAGTTTCCTTAAGTGCGCGAGGATGTTATAGTCCACCTTACCCTTTTTGGGAGGGTCTTTGTTAGTTAGCTCTTTTATGACCCGGTCATCTAAAGTGATATCTTCAATGACCTTTTCCTTTCCCTTATCTTTTCGGCCGACGGGACCGAGATTCTTCTCCGGGAGCGTGCGGTTGCGCAGCTGGATGTTCTCGCAGGCCTCTGATTCCTCCTTTTTTCCTAGAACGGATTCTGTAAAGAGAGGGCCCAGAGCCATTTCTTCATCAGAGTCGCTCCCGAAGGTGAGAACTTGTGACCCTCTGGCGTTAACCATGTAACAGTTGCCAGTAGTCTTGTTATGTCCTCCGACAGTACCTCTTCGCTCCTGACGGCTCTTGCGTTTCATGCGCTTAAAATGTTGCTGACGAACAACATATCCTTGCCACCATATCTTAAAGGCGTCGCACTCCTCCGTGGGATGTGAGATTTTCCGATGATATGTGCAATAGTCAGGGTGCGTCTCTACCCCATCGTGTGTGTTTCCTTCCGAGGGTGGTAGCTTCATCCCCATTGACACGGCTTTGGCAAACCTCTTTCTCGTCTTGAATATCTTCTTGTCTACCTCGGATACTTTTCGCTCTGGAGGAGGTAGTTCAACTCTTCCGTTCAGTCGTCCGTATTTGGCTCTTTCCGGCGTGGTCATTTCACGCTCCTGGTCCGCTTTACATTTTAGACGAATCTTGTCTAGAAAAGCGTCGATCATTTCGTCCGTTGGCCATGGACACTCTGGTACAGGCTCTGCCTCCATCTTCTTAGTGCCGGGAGTTTTCCCATCATCGGTAAACGAGTGGGAGATTACGTTACAACTCGCCACATATCCTTCGGATTCATCCGACGAGCTCTCCCCCTCATCTTCCTCTTGAAAGATATGGTTGAGGAACTCTTGCAGTGTGACAGGAGTTCGCGCCTTTTGATTGTATTCTTCCAGCGCGTCTATTTGCTTCTGTAAGTTCGTGTGCTCGTTTCCAAGCTTCACGGACTTCTTGGATTTCTTCTTCTTTTTCTTCGAAGATTTTGACGGTTGGACGTGAGTATTTCGGCTCTTATCGTTAGTCTTTATAATTGGGCGGGGCTTCAACATCCCTTCGGTAATTTGAGGTTCAAGAGGGTCCTTCCATTCGATCGCAGGGCATGCATGGAGGTCTCTCAGCATTCTTTTGGTCTTCGTTGATAGCACGACCTCCCATGGAGCTTCTTCGATAAAGGAGCAGGTTGCCCCCGGTGTATCGGCCTTCTTAGGAGTATGTGGTTGTGGTGGGTTCACCTTCCACTTTTCGGACAGTACAAATTTCCCCTGGAGGTATTGGTCTTCAATCCATCCTTTGAAGACGAAGCAATCTTCAATCGGATGGCCTACCGTTTGATGGTAAGGGCAGTAGTTGGAGTCATTCACCTCGGTGGAGTGTGGTGGTCGCCTTGGATTTGGTAGGTTTATAAGTCTGTTGCGTATTGCCAACTCGAATAACCGCTTCGTCTTGTCTTGTGGGAACGAGTAGGGACGCTTCATTTTCTCATTATAGTACCGGCGTCTTTCCTCCAGTTGATCCGTCGATTTCGGGGCGTTAGGTTGCTGTTGGGCATTCGCGACAAAGGTTGCCCTTCCTTTACCCTTGTCATTCCGAGGTTCCGACTTCGGTGTAGGTGGTCTATGACCCATCTGGTCCATCTGAGCTAACTTGTCGATCAGAGCCTGGAATGTGGTTGGCTTAAAGAACATCATAAACTGGGAGATAGTTGCGTGAGGGTCTAGAGTTCCCACGAACATGCCCACCGCAGGTGCTTCCTCGATGCGCTGCTCACATCTCGACCACAAGTTCCGCCAGCGTATAGCGTACTGGACCCAGGTTTCACCCGGTTTTACCCTGGCGTTAATAAGTGCAGTTATTGGAGTGCGTTCGCTGGCACTTGCAAATCGCTGAGTGAACAACAACTCCATTTCAGCGAACGTTTTGATGGAATCGTTCGGGAGTTCTGAATACCATTCGAACGCTGTTTCTGACAAGCTGCCCACGAATTGGCGAAGCAACAATTTATCGTCACCGCCGGTGTTACCGCATAGGGCCCGAAACTGGGCGACATGTTGATGGGGATTGCCGGTCCCCTTATACACATGGAATTTCGGTATCGTATAGCCTTGCGGGTATTTGATTTGATCGTACCAGCTCGGATACGGCCGCCCGGTTTTCACGGTCTGACCAGCTGCCTCAGTTGCGCGATGAACTCGGATTTGCTGGGTTATGTAGTCAGCCAAGTCAGCCTTAGAGATCGTCTCTTCCTTGGCCGTCGAGAGGGCTGGAGGTGGATTTGACGTCTCTCCTCGGTCGTCCTCCAGAATAATCGGAGGATCTTCAGCTGGTAAGTCTTGCTGGATCATCATTCCTATCACATCTTGAAAGAGAAGGCCCATCCGTTGTATGTTGGCCGCTTGTTCAGCCGCCTCTTTGTCCCTTTTCTCCAGTGTTCGGCGAAGGAATTCAGCGTCGGTTTCTTCCTCCCGGCGTGCGTCTGAGGACGCTTCTGGGCTTTCCTTTGGCCCGGTGAGCGCGGCCATAGCATTCATCATTTCTTGGAGCTTTTGTTGCTGCTCCTGGGATTTTGTTACGGATCGGGTTAGTGGTCGATGGCCTGTAGAAGTGCGGCTCTCCTCTTTTCCAGAAGCCATATAAACAGTGTGCACCACCATGCCCCCAGACTTGGGGTGTTTGTGCTCAGCGCGTTTACAGTTCACCATGTTCACAGGGGCTTTTTGCGGACTCCTTTTCTTTTGAGTGCTTTTGAGTGGTTGAAGTTGAGGGGGTCGTTGTAGTGGGCGCCCAAGTAGCCGTTGCTTTTTGCGGCTTAACAGGACGGTTTTCTTCCTGCCGGACCTTCAGCTTCTTCTGCTGGCGGGAGAAATTTCGATCAATCACCGAGTCTTGGACTTGGCGCCAGACCTTGTAGATTTTAGAGGACAGCCGCTGAGAGGAATGTTCTGGCTTGGCTTCCGCAACGTTTCCCACCGGAGGAGGGGATCTTTTTAGTACGGCGGTAGGAGAGTTTCTGCGCACCGTGTTCAACAATTCAAAGCTGTTCCCGGTTGGAACAGCAGCATCGATCCCCACCGTTGGAGCCGGTGGAGTAAATCCAGAGGGGGAGTTGCCCCCAGCCTTCCTTACTCGGCGCCAGTGGCGACGTCGAGCGTGTCGTGCGGATGGAGTTGTTTCGGCCGTAGGGGCGACTTCGTCATGCCCCCTGCTTTGAGGAGAGACCGTTATTGGTGCTAGCCTGTCGAAGACTGACACCCGTTGAGAAGCAATGTCTAATCTGTCAAAGACAGACCTCTGGGTAGGAGAAGAAGCTTTGAGGACCTCGCCTGGAGCAGCAACCAGAATAGCCAGCGTTGTAAAAATTGACTTCTTGGAAGGAGGAGCCTTTCCAATAATTTTGTCCGCTTGAGCCGGGATGGCTATCCGCTTTGGGATGGCAGCTTCGGGTATCACGGGCTTATAGACGTACTGGCCCAGTCTGTTGAAAACTGAGGTATTGAAGTTGGACGACCCGTTGAGAGGGGCCGCGGCAGTGGTGAGCCGATCAAAGACCGACTTCTTTGGGGCTTCTTGCAACGTCATTGTGGCATTGAAGCTCAACGGTGGGAGCATGGTCCCGAAGAATAATCCAGTGGTGGCCTGAGTTACCTGCTCCACTGGCATCTTGAAAAGGGAGGCCGCTTGGGGCCCATAAGTCACTCCTCCAGCAAGGACCGAGCGAGAGTTGCAGTTGCAGGCGGTGCAGTTTGAAGCCATTGATCTTCTGTTTTCTGCACGGAGCAAGACACCAAATCTTAGTACCTTGAATCCACAGGCAACCACAGTAAACCGCGATTCGTTCGCGAACACGACACACGAAGTGTGGAGTGGAAAGTGGAAAAGGTCCCACCGGGCGTGCCAGAATCTGTTCCCCTCCGAAAGACGGAGCACAGGACTGCGATGTCTTGGCGCTGAGATTCGGGGCAGATGCTAATTGGTGCTATCCGTTCACCTCTCCGAAGATGCCAAGTTGATTTATGGCACCATGTATCGAAGGTTTAAACGGATACGTCCGATGTAGCAGACTTCGTCAGATTCCCCCTCGTTTGAGGGGTTTTTGATTGTGGGGATGCTCTTCCCTGCAGGCGCAAGCCCCTGCAGTTAATTACGCTACCGCATCGCGGTAACAACTTTCTCCTTCTCCAGCTGGTCACTTCGTGTCGTGGGTGTTTGTTTTGTATTTTGTTGCCCGTGGATTGTTTACGGAGACTGAGTTATGTCGTCGCCCGTAGGGCGTGGACTAGTCCAAATCCGTATTATCTTAGATTTGGGTTTGGGGGTTGGGTTTGAGGATACGTTAGCCATATTTGAGGCTAAGATCAACTCAAACGTTTGTTAAGGATACGTTAGTCTAACTTTGTGACTAAGATCAACTTAACGGGATCGTTTAGATCCGACAGAAGAGTGTTTGGACTCTAATGTTCCAGTTTAGGGACGTAGTGGTCCATCGTATGTATGGCCATCGGGACTCATCACCTCTCTGACGACGTTGAAAGATTACAACGACGGATGTCAGAGGAGTTCAGAGATGTACCCTCGAGCCGGAGTTAATTTAGGGGATTCGTAGTCCAATCTGTTTGAAGGTTTAAGGACGCGTTAGCCATTTTTGGAGGCTAAGATCAACTTAAACGGGACCGTTTAGATCCGACAAAAGAGCATATGGAGGGCCCTATTGTTCTAGTTTAGGGACGTTGCGGTCCATGGGTAGTTTAAGGACGTTGCGGTCCGTGGGTAGTTTAAGGACATTGCGGTCCATGGGTAGTTTAAGGACATTGCGGTCCGTGGGTAGTTTAAGGACATTGCGGTCCATGGGTTTAAGGACCCCACAGTCCGGTATTTGCTCTGGATGCTTCACACGGGTTCACTGCCGTGCTTGGCGAGGACCAGGCTCCGCTCTGGATGCTTCACACGGGTTCACTGCCGTGCTCTGCGAGGACCAGGATCCGCTCTGGACGTTTCCCACGGGGTCAAAGAGTGACATTATCCGTGTTCCACGTAACCAGGAATTTTGCATTAGGCATGGGTTTAAGGACCCCACAGTCCATATCATGAGTGGCCGTCGGGACCCGTCACCTCTTTGAAGACATTGAGGGATTACAATGCCAAGTTTCAAAGGAGTGAAGAGATGTACCCTAGAACCGGAATGGATTTAATAGTCCCTGACCCAATTTGGGGTCGAGACTGATTAATTATGTTATGAGCCCATTAGCCCAGTTAATCACAAATTGAGGACTTATGGCCAGCTTGGGCTAAGTCCAGTCGGGTCTGAAACATTGACTTTTTGCTGATCCATTGAAGGAGAGGCTTTGCCTCTATCCATTTAGCCAATTGGGCCAAAGCCTAGTGTTAAACACTATAGAGCAATCAGTGTTGAACACTGGGAATGTGGTTAACAAGTTAGTGTTTAACACTAAGAAATAATTGGTGTTAAACACCAGCAATAAGGCTTCTCAAATTAGTGTTAAACACTAAAACAGATCAGTGTTGAACACTGCAAATGAAGATCTCAGATTAGTATTTAAACACTAAGGTAATCAGTGTTGAACACTGCAGATAAAGCTTTTTAATTAGTGTTGAACACTAAGGCCCAACAATATTTTAACACTGAGTGCGAGAGTTTCAATTTAGTGTTAAACACTAAGACAAGAGGGGTCACGTGGCAGCACGTGAGAGCGCCCTTCCTCCATTTGTTCTGCTGAAATTACTGCATCTTTTGATAGCATCACGTGTCAGCACGTGATGGGCATTCAAATGCCTATGCGTTAAGGCTTCTGCTGAAAGTCACGTGGGTCACGTGGGGTGCTGCCTCAAAGGGGTTTTCTGTAGGGCTTTTGAGGGGGGGTCACGTGGTGACACGTGACCCTGCCTTAATGTGGTTTTTTCAGAGGATTTGTTACTCCTTTTTTCAGGAATTAAATTCCGGAGACTTTTTAATTTCAGAGGAATTAAATCCTTCTTTCTTTTGAAGACTTGTATTCTGGAATAGAGTTTAACTCTGAATTTTCTGCGGGAGTTAGATTCCCCGTTTATGTGAAGGGCTGAATAGGGTTGAACCCTAATAAAATTTTTGAGGAAATGATGATCGTTGTTTCAACAGAACTAAGTTCTTTAATTAGGGTTAAACCCTGTTTCTCTTTTTTTTTTTTGTTTTGAAGGAATTAAATTCCCATGATATAGGGTCTAGCCCCACTTTATTTTGGAGGAATTAAATTCCTATAGTTCTGTGAGAATTAAATTCTCAAGTTTGCACTCCTTCTCTATATTTTGGATCTGCATGGCAGGATCTCAACCCATTGAGAATTAAATTCTCAACCTTAAGGGGAGATGTGCACTTTGCAGATCCTCTATCAAAGAGAGAAGAAATAAGTTCTTCTGCTTTTATATTACCAGAGTTAAACTCTGTTGAGAATTAAATTCTGCTTCTTTCAAAATGCCTTCCCTTTCTTACCTAGGGTTTTTTGCAGAAGATCTGAGTCTTTTCGAAGTATCAAAGCTCTTCTCCTTTTCTCTTTTCTTCTCTGCGCATGTATATCTCTTTTTTTTTGTCTCTTGACTCCTATTTATAGGAGAGGCAGCCGCATCAATCAGTTTTTTGACGAATCTTCATTGGGAGATTTGATTTGCATCCATAATTCATTTTGGGCCTTTGGATTATTAGATGAATTTTATTCACCATTGGATCTTGAATTCAGAGATTCTCCTTTGATATTTTGGTTAGATTTAAGGGGGAAATCTTTCCCAAAGCCGAGATTTTCCATAGATAGATGATCTTTAATCATCTCTGAATCTTTAATTTGATTAGTCCCAAATAATTACTTTCCTTTGGAAAGATTCGAATTTCCTTCAGAATTTAATTCTGTCGTCAAAAATGGGCTTTGAAAGTCGGTCACGTGTGACCACGTGACCCATGGTCACGTGTGAGCACGTGACCCCCTTTGGAACGAGCTTTCTGCGCTGTGTCTTCTGATTGCTGCTTAAACATCACGTGCTACCACGTGACCCCTGGTCACGTGTGAGCACGTGACCCTTTGTTTGAGCTCTCTTTCCTTGGTTGTTCTGGAGACGCGCTTGCTGCCTTGAACGTCACGTGCCGACACGTGACCCTGGTCACGTGGGAGCACGTGACTTCTTCTGAAGCCTTTTTCTTGACTTGGTCAGTTACCCGACGTGCCTTTGACGCTTGTATTTAAACGTCACGTGCCAACACGTGACCCTGGTCACGTGGGAGCACGCGACTCTCCTTGAAGCTTTTCTTTTCCTTCTTCGCAGTCAGGGAATTGAACTTGCCTTAACGACGTTTTTAGGTGTCACGTGCCAACACGTGACCACTAGTCACGTGTGAGCACGTGACCCCCTTTTGAAGCTTTCCATAGAAGCTTTCCACAGAAGCTTTCCTGATTTTAAATCAGGAAACAACCTTTTCTTCTTTCCACTCCACACTTCGTGTGTCGTGTTTCGCGAACGAATCATTGTTTGCTATGGTTTCCCCTGGATTCGAGATACTAAGATTTGGTGTCTTGCTCCGTGCAGAAAACAGAAGATCAATGGCTTTTAACTGCACAAACTGCAACAACTCCCACTCCGTCCCTGTCGGAGGGGTGGCCTACGGGCCTTAAGCGGCCTCCCTTTTTACGATACCGGTGGACCAGGTGATGCAAGCCACCACAGGGCTATTCTTTGGGACCATGCTCCCACCAATGAGCTGCAATGCCCCATTTCCATCACAAGAAGTTCCGAAGAAGTCAGTCTTTGATCGGCTTACAAATACCACGACCCCTTTCAATGGGTCGCCCAAGTCCAGTGCCTCAGTTTTCAGCAGACTGGGCCAAAGCTCAAGTGGGCCCATGAAGAAGCCCGCGATACCTGAAGCGGCCATCCCAAAACGGTAGCCATTCCTGCTCCTGAAGTCGTCAAAGCGGCTTCTCCTGCTAAGGGGACGGTCTTCACTAGACTGTCCGCTCCAACTCCCGCTTTAGGCGAGGTCACCAAAGTCGCTTCCCCTGCCCAAGGGTGAATCTTCTACAGGTTGAGCGCTTCTTCTCAGCGGACATCGGTCTTCAAGAGGCTGGCACCGGTAGCAACCCTTCACCAGAGCAGGGGCATGATGAAACTACCCCCATAGCTGAACCAATACCGTCTGCTCGACACGCTCGACGTCGTCACTGGCACCGCGTGAGAAAAGCTGGGGGCAATTCCCCATCCGGACTTACCCCGCCGGCTCCAACGGTGGAAGACGATGCTGCTGTTCCAACTGGGAACAGCTTTGAACCACTCAGGAGGGTGCGCAAGAACTCTCCGACGGCCGTGCTGAAAAGGTCTCATCCACCTATGGAGAACGTTACAAAGGTGAAGCCAGAGCAGCCCCCTCAGCGGCTGTCCTCTAAAATTCATAAAGTTTGGTGACAGGTCCAAGACTCGGTGATCAACTAAGACTACTCCCGCCAACCGAAGAAGATGAAAGTTCGGCAAGAGAAGGACCACCCTGCCATGCCACAGGGGATGTCATTTATTTGGGTGCCCGCTACAACGGCTCCCTCAACTTCGACCGCCCACAAAAGAATGAGGCCGGAGAAAGTCTCCATGTCCGCGACGAATCTTAAGAACACTGAATCTAAACGCCCCAAGTCTGGGGGCATGATGGTGCACACTGTTTATATGGCATCCGGGAAAGAGGATAGCCGTATCTCTATGGGTCATCGACCACTCACCAGATCCGTAACAAAGGCCCAGGAGTAACAACAGAAGCTTCAGGAAATGTCAACACAGATGGCCGCACTCACTGGGCCAAAAGAAAGCCCGGAGAAGTCGTCAGAGCAGCGTCATGAACAAGAAACCGATGCTGAGTTCCTCCGCATAATCCTCGAGAAGAAAGACAAAGAGGCAGCGGAACAAGCTACCAACATAAAATGAATGGCGCTTTTATTCCAAGACATGGTCGGGATGATGATACAGCCGGATTCTCCAGCTGAAGACCCTCCGATTGTCCTTGAAGACGACAGAGGGGAGACATCGAACCCTCTTCCGGCTTTATCAAGGGCCAAAGAGGAGACGATCTCCAAAGTTGCCCTGGATGACTATATAGCTTAACAAATACGAGCTCATCAGTCGAGCGTAGTGGCTAACCAAATCGTTAAAACTGGACGACCCTATCCGGGTTGGTACGATCAAATAAAGTACCCGCCGGGATATACGATCCCTAAATTCCATGTATATACGGGGACGGGGAATCCACACCAGCACATTGCTCAATTCAGGGCTCTATGTGGCAACACTGGGGATGACGACAAACTGCTACTTCGCCAATTCGTTGGCAGCTTGTCGGAGAAAGCATTCGAGTGGTATTCCGAGCTCCCGAATGACTCTGTCAAGACGTTTGCAGAAATGAAGTTGCTATTCACCCAGCATTTCGTAAGCGCTAGTGAACGCACCACGATCACGACACTCATCAATGCCAGGGTGAACCCAGGCGAAACCTAGGTGCAGTACACGATACGGTGGCAGAATCTATGGTCGAAGTACGAGCAGCACATCGAAGAAGCGCTCGCGGTAGGCATGTTCGTGGGTACTCTTGATCCGCAGGCGACCATATCCCAGTTCATAATGTTCTTCAAGCCAACTACTTTCTAGGCCTTGACTAACAAGCTGGCCTAAATGGATCAGATGGGTCATAGACCATCTTCTTTGAAGTTGGAATCTCGAAACGAAAAGGGAAAGAGAAAGCGACCTTCGTCGCCAATGCTCAGCAGCAGCCCAGTGGTCCAAAACCAACTGATCGCCAAGATGATAGACGGCGATTCTTTAATGAGAAACTGAAGCGCCCTTATTCGTTTCCCCGGGATAAAACGAGGAGACTGTTCGAGCTGGCGGTGCGCAACAGGCTCATCACCTTGCCGATCCAAAATGCCCATTGCAACCCGGTGAGGCCAATAATCCCAATTATTGCCCCTATCACCAAGTGGTAGGCTATCCAATCGAAGATTGCTTCGTCTTCAAAGGCTGGATTGAGGACCAATACCAACAAGGCAAATTCGCACTTTCTGAGAATTGGAAAGTAACCCCGCCTCAGCCGCACGCTCTTAAAAGGGGGACACACCAGGGGCATCATGCTATTTTATAGAAGAAGCTCCATGAGAGGTCGCACTTTCAGCTAAGACGAAAAGAATGCTGAAGGATTTCCAAACATGCCCGGCGATCAGGTGGAAAAATCCGCTGGAACCCGAGGTCATTGAGAGAATGCTGAAGCCATGCCTGACTCCAAGAATTGGTAGCGATAATCAAAATGCTCAGGCCCAGCCGTCAAAGTCTTCAAAGAAGAAGAAGAAGACCAAAAAGCCCGTGAAGCCTGATGACAAGCGCACGGACCTGCAAAAACATATTGACGCGCTGGAGGAATATAACCAGAAGGCGCGAACCCCGGTCACACTCCAAGAGTTTCTCAACCACATCCTTAAAGATAGAGATGGCGATGAAGATGAGGGAGAAGACTCGTTAGACAAACCTGAAGATTATGTGGCAAGCTGCCACGTGATCTCTCACTCGTCAGTAGATGGTGAAGAAGCTCCTGATACAGAGAAACTGGGGGCAGATCCCGAACCGGAACTCCTAGGACCGTCAGACGAGATGATTGACATATTCCTGAACGAAGCTCTTCTGAAAAGCAAAGCTGATCAGGAGCGTGAAATCGCCGTATACGAATTTGAAATACCCCAATCGGACAGGAGCACTTCGGCCGCAAGCAAAAGCAGGTTCAAGACAAGGAAAAGGTTCGCCAAAGCCATATCGATGGGAATGAAGCTGCCACCCTCCGAAGGAAACACTCCTGATAGGATACACCTTAACGAAGATGATACACATCTAAACTACTGCTTGTACCATCGGAGGACCTCACACCCTACTGAAGAATGCAACGCCTTTAAAAATTGTGGCAGGGATACGTTGCTCGCTAGCAGCATTTCAAGCGGATGAATTGCAAAACTCGTCGGGAACAAAGAAGCACGACAGATGAGCATAAAAGAATTGCCGGTGAATGTCACATGGTTAATTCCTGGGGATCGCAAGTTCTCACCTTCGGGAGTGATTCTGATGAAGAAATAGCCCTCGACCCTCTCTTCAAGGAATCCATCTCTGAAATAGAAGAGATGAAGACCTGCGAGAACATTCAGCTGCGCAATCGCGCGCTACCTGAAAAGAATCTTGGACCCACAAACAAGGGATCGAACAAAAAGGATAAGGGGAAAGAAAAGGTCCCTGAGGATATCACCCTCGATGACCGAGTCGTCGAAGAGTTGGCAGCCAAGGACCCGCCCAAGAAAAAAAGGTGGATTACAACGTTCTGGCACATCTGAGGAAGATACTCTCGCAACTAAGCATTCTCGACACCCTTCTGCTATCCAAAGAGGCGAGAGATTCTCTGATTAAGGCATTACAAGAGCCTGATCGTTTCAAGCTTTCCTCGCTGAAGAAAAGATGAAGGACGAGCTGGAAGAAATTCACACAGCTGACATCACTTTCGGTGATGAAGATTTCCTTCTCGGAACATGCGAGCACAACCGTCCCATATATGTCTCCGGGTATTACCATGACATTAAGATAGGGAAGATCCTAGTTGACAATGGGTCCTCTGTCAATCTCCTAAATGTGAGGGTGCTAAAAGAAATCTGCATGAGCGTTCAACACCTTGCTCGGGATAAAATCACCATCTCCGGGTTCGACTCCCAGTCATCACGGACGCTCGGGTCTATGATACTGACGTTATGCTTTGGGCTGCTCGTCACTGATATCAAGTTCCATGTCATTGATGCCAAGACTTGCTACAATGCTTTACTCGGCCAGCCTTGGTTACACGAGTACAACATTATCCCTTCTACACAGTATCAGTGTATGAAGTACTTCAAAGATGGGCTTGAATACACTGTGACAGGGGAGCTGAACCCATTCTCCGTAAACGAAGTCCGAAAGTACGAAGATGCAAAGTACTTCTTACAAGGCTTTGAAGACATGGAAAGATGCCGTAAACCTGAGGATAAGCAAAAAGCTATCACCATCATTCCGGTCTTCGGGAGCGATATCGAGGAGGAAGAAGAGATAGTCTATTCGGTACCTCCCCGATACAACAAAACGGGACCGTCTACCCCTATTCTGGTCTTTGGCAGTGACTTTAAAGACGAGGTCAACACAGTATTCTCGGCTCGTCCAACAGTGCAAGCCTTCATTGGAGATGATCCGAGTTTGTAGATCGCCATGGTTCTGCAAGAGCATTACAAAGAGCTCAACGCACTTGATACCTACAGTGTGCAAGAACTGCAGACGTTCTACATCCCTCCCAGGCGAAAAGATGAAAAGACGATCCTATTTTATCGATCCGCGGAAACCAAAGTGGAGAAAGAAATCTGGCATGGCGCCGATTCTACGCTTGACAGGCTCCAGCCCATCCGTCTGCCCAGATACTACACAGAAGGATTAAAAAGGTTGTTGAGTCGCCAAGGCGTACCCTTCAAACAGACTACTCGACAAGCTCAATTCTACAACAGGATCTGGAACGTCCCCGGAACTCAGCGAAAATTGCCCAACGGGAGAATGGAAATGATCGAGCTTGGATATTTTCAATCCAAGAAACAGAAGCGATTCCATGGCTGCCACGTTATACATGACTTTGATGAAGAAGGAGATGCTCTGTTAGAAGACGTTAACCCTGAACCAAAACGAGGTCCCGCCATGAAAGTGCCAAGTCCGTCGTTCGAAGAACAGATGGACAAGCTAATAAAGGAAGCGGGTCAAAAGGTCCGGGATGACCATAGCCGCGAAATGGCCATTTATGAGAAAGCCAGGACGCAACGCCTCCTTCAGCAGGCTGCGGAGAATGACGATACTCTTCGTCGCCAGCCCTTCATACAAAAGACCCGACACGGAGGCAAAAACAGATTAAAGAATGGAAAAAATGTCCGAAAGCGGCCAAGCGGGTCCAAGAAGCCACGCGATCGAGAATTGAGCAGCCAGGATACGTCTCTTATAAAGAAGATGGGTCGAGCATATTCTTTTCCCCAAGACAAGACAAGGAAAATATTCGATCTTGTCATAAAACATCAGATGGTGACACTCCCGGAATCCAAACACCCCGATAAAGAAAACGAGGTTCATCACCCGGATTATTGCTCCTATCACCGAGCGATAAGACATCCTCTCGAAGAATGCTTCACATTCAAAGACTGTGTAGAAGACCAGTATCAGCAAGGCAGGTTCGCTTTATCCAGTAGGTGGAAGGTAACCCCACCACAGAAGCATGAACCGAAAGCCACGTATGCAGCGACAGTAAAGCTGGATCAACATCAGTCTTGGAAGCAATCTCGTACCTGTCACGCGATAACGCTGTCAGGAGAAGGAGTATGCGAGGATATGGATGACCTCTCCTGGTGCTTTGAAAACGATGATGACGAAGTGATCTCAGAGTTTCCACCGGCACCAAAAGAGCTGGAAGATGGGATACATACTACTGCAGATAACCTCAGAAAAATCGACTTGGGGACGGCAAATGACCCACGGCCGACGTTCGTCAGTAAGCTGTTATCTGAAGAAAAGGTGGCTACGCTCAAAGACTTGCTCATGCAGTATAAAGACTATTTCGTATGGAACTATTCCGAGATGCCAGGATTATATTCAGAAATAGCTGTCCACAAATTGGCGATTTCTCCTGACGTCAAGCCAATCAAACAAGCACCGAGAAGAATGCGGCTCAAACTTGAAATGACATCAACGCCGAGGTCAAGAAGCTAATCGACTCTGGCTTCATCCAAGAGGTTCAGTACTTGTTCCCCTCCGAAAGACGTGACAAAGACACGATAAACGTCTTGCCTGAATTTCGGGGCAGATGCTAATTGGTGCTATCCGTCCACCTCTCCGAAGATGCCAAGTTGATTTATGGCACCATGTATCGAAGGTTTAAATGGATGCGGCCGATGTAGCAGACTTCGTCAGATTCCCCCTCGCTTGAGGGGTTTTTGATTGTGAAATAATTAAATTCTTATGTAGGGTTAAACCCTAATTACCTTTTACGGGAATTAAATTCTCATATATGTAAAAGAATTAAATTGTCTGTAGGGTTAAACCCTAATTTCATTTTAGGAGGAATCAAGTTCCTGTAAATTTGAGAGAATTAAATTCTCAATTAGGGTTAAACCCTAGTTTTGTCCATCTTGAAGGAATTAAATTCCTATAATTTTAGGAGAATTAAATTCTCAGATAGGGTGAAACCCTAGTTTTATCTCGGGAGAATTAAATTCTCTAAACCGAATTCCCCCTCTAAGTTTTGGACCTGCATGGCAAAATCTCAACCCGATGAGAATTAAATTCTCAATTTATGGGGAGATTTGCTTCTGCAGATCTTCAACCAGAGGAAAAACTAAGTTCTTTTTGTAGAAGAGTAAAACTCTTAGATTGAGAATTAAATTCTCTTTTTTACTTTATGAAGCTTTGATCCCTTTCTCTTTTCTCACATAGGGTTTTCTTTCTTGAGAATTAAATTCTCCTTTCTTTTCTCTCTGCTATTTCCTTTTAGAAAATTTCAAGATCCCCCCAAAATTCTCCTTTTTCTTCCCCTCTTGGTTTCTATTTATAGGAGAAGGAAAAGAATCAATTTGTTTAGTAGATATTTCATTGAAAGATTTTGTTTGTTTTCATAATTAATATGATCCTTTAGATCACTCAGTGAATTTTATTCACCATTGAATTTTCAATCCAAAAAATATTCTGTTTGTTATTTTTGGTGAAATTTAGGGAAATCTTTCCTTATCTAAAATCTTTCCATAAATTGGTGATTTTTAATCACCATTGGATTTTTAATCCAACGGTGCTCCATTTTACAGAACACCATCCTTTTTGTTTGGAAAGATTTAAAGAAATATTTTTCTAGTTAGGGTTTTTTTGATTTCCCTTAATTAGAATTTAATTCTATTATTTTAGAGATTTTAGGATCCCATCTCGTGTTGACACGTGAAGCCCTCGATAAAGCATTTGACTAGAATTTAATTCTATTATTTCAAAGAACTCAGGAATTTTCACGTGTCAACACGTGACCCTTGGTCACGTGTGGGCACGTGATGCCCCATTGGGATTTTTCCTGTTGTTTTATTATGATTTATAATCCCTTTTTAGTGAGTTTAAGAAGCCCATCACGTGTGGGCACATGACTCATATTGATTAGAGTTTAATTCTATTAGTTAAAGAGCCTAAGAACCCATCGCGTGTCTGCACGTGACCTTATGGACACGTGATCCCCCATTAGGGTATTCCTGATTGTTTTATTGCACTTTTAATTTTCTTCAGTGGGTTTTCAAAGGCCTATCACGTGATGGCACATGACCCCATTTAATTATTTATTTTATTTAGTGCCTACAAGGTTTGCCTGTAAATGGTCACGTGTGGGCACGTGATGCCCGGTCACGTGTGGGCACGTGATGCCTCATAACTTTTGATCCCGGATGAATTATGAGGCCCATAATATATCAAATCGAAGGATTTTTCGAGACGCTTTCGATACCATTAGAATTTAGTTATTTCTCATTCGAGAGTTTGTCAAAATACAGCCCGGACAATACTGGTTCGCATTTTCTTAAGCGTATCGCTGCCATTTGATACCTTAGGCTCTTTTGCGCAGAAATTTTTGGCGGGAAAAAATGTCCCCCACTACTTTGCCCACGTAAGTATGTACGTGGGTGAAGTAGTGCAGAGTTATGCATGGCAATAGAATTGATGGCTTAGAAGACAAGTTTAGGGTTCTTGTAACCTAAGACTTTTTCATCTTCATGAGCCGTAAGGATCTCAAGAAGGTTTTTTATCCCTACAGGTCGAGAGGATCCCGCAGGTGTATTTTCTCCTTAGGGGTCGTGAGGACTTCTAAGTGCGTTTTCTCTTGAGAGTCGTATGGATCTCATAAGAGAATTTTCTCCCTTACAAGTCGAGAGGACTCATAAGTGATTGTTTCCCTCCTTGTCGATATTTGACTTCGGGGAATGTGGCCCATAGACAGTCCATCTTAACCTCTTTGTAGGGCAGTGATGGCTTAGGAGACAGGTTTATGATCTGTTACCTAAGACTTTTCAACTTTATGAGCCATGAGGGTCTCATAAAGACTTTTTTCCCTACGGGTCGAGAGGATCCCATAGGTGTAATTTCTCCTTAAGAATCGTGAGGATTCCTAAGTGTGTTGTCGCTTGAGAGTCGTAAGGATCTCACAAGAGAATTTTCCCGCTTACCAATCAAGAGGACTCGTAAGTGGTTGTCTCCCTCTTTGTCGAGATTCGACTTTGGAGAGTGTGGTCCGTGAGTGGTATGCAAGAGTCCATCTCGGACCGACCTGCAGGACCCCAGTGCTTAGGAAACAGGTTTTTTAATCCCCACAGTCTAAGGCTATTCCCTACGAGTCGAGACGAATCGAGAAGTTCTCGCAAGGATGTCCTAATGTCACAGTTAACCTCTGCTCTTTACGACAGAGGTCCGTTAGGGTCTGTGGTACTAGGGTTTTGCCGTCGTACCGTCGCGTTGGCTGATGTATCTCTTGATAGGCAATCTTGCTGTTCGAGTAGCCTTGCGACTTTCGTGTCTCCGATCCCTTTGGGGGCTGGACAAGACATCTTCAAGCAATCTTCTTAGGCAGTTTGACCGTCAGAAGAGCAAGCGTTAGGAATTTTGCCATGCCGCTTTTTACTTGAGGTTAGGCTCATTTTGGAGAGCCCCGATGAGTCATAACCACTCCGCGCTGGTGTGGGATGATCTCTGATAGTCTTTCAGGTTTTATATAAGTTGCCGTCAAGACCCTGAAGCTAGGAATTTGGCCTTTGCTTCGTTTTGCTGGTATTGCGTTTGCTGTAACGAGACGAATGTTGCGGTTGTCTCTAGGTTGCGTGTGAACCATCGAGTGTTGGAACTAGGGATTTTGCTATGGTTCCGTTGTTTGATTGTCACGTCTGGATCCTACTGGAGGAAGAACGCTGGGGTGATTTCTCGTCTGCTGTATCGAGACGAACGTCGAGGTGGCGATCATTCCATGCTGGTATAGGATGATCTCCGGTAGTCTTTCAGGTTTTATATGAGTTGCCGTCAAGACCCTGAAACTAGGAATTTGGCATTCACTTCGTTTACTAGCATTGTGTCTGCTATAACGAGACGAATGTCGTGGTTGTCTCTAGGTTGCATGTGAACCGTCAAGGCTTGGAACTAGGGATTTTGCCGTGGCTCCGTTTGTTTGATTGTCGCGTCTGCATCTTGTTAGAGGAAGAACGCTGAGGTGACATCGCGTCTACTGTATCGAGACGAACGTCGAGGTGGCGATCACTCTATGCTGGTGTGGGATGATCTCCGATGGTCTTTCAGGCTTTATATGAATTGCCGTCAAGACCCTGAAGCTAGGAATTTGGCCTTCGCTTCATTTGCTTTGGCGTTGCGTCTGCTGCATCGAGATGAACGTCGAGGTGGTACTAGGATTTTGCCATCACTCCGCTTTGTTTTGACCGTGAGGTCTTTTATTGACTTTGCGTCCGCATCCTGCTGGACTGCGGAGGAACGCCGTTGTTGACATCTCGTCTGCTGAATCTAGATGAATGTCATGGTGGTGATCACTCCTCGCTGGTGTGGGATGATCTCCGCTGGTCTTTCAGGCTTTATATGAGTTGCTGTCAAGATTCTAAAGTTAGGAATTTGGCATTCACTTCGTTTGGCGTGTCTGAATCCTGTTGGAGAAAGGACGCTGTAGTGGCATCTCATCTGCTGTATCGAAACGAACGTTGAGGTGGAGCTGGGATTCTGCCATCACTCCGCTTTGTTTTGACCGTGAGGTCTTTCATTGACGTGGCATCTGCATCCTGCTAGACTGCGAAGGAACGCCGTCATTGACATTGCGTCTGCTGTAACGAGACAAATGCTGAGGTGGAGTTGGGATTTTTCCATCACTCCGCTTTGTTTTGACCGTGAGGTCTTTTGTTGACGTTGGATCTGCGTCCTGCTGGACTGCGAAGGAACACCGTTGTTGACACTGCGTCTGCTATAAGGAGACGAATGCTGAGGTAGAGCTGGGATTTTGACGTCACTCCGCTTTGTTTCGACCGTGAGGTCTTTTATTGACGTTGCGTCTGCATCCTGCTGGAATGCGGAGGAACGCCTGTTCCCGCCAAAATTTTGGCTCACAACCCGCTCCCTTATAAAAAAAATAAATAATAAAATAAAAAATAATAATAAAATAAAAAAATGAAGGGAAAAACTCCACATGTAAAGAATGTAACAAATGCCTCAAAGCCAAGAGTTAAAATATTGTGAAGCAACGCTTCAGATGCAGCGCCAAGTGCGTTGCGCCCTAAACAGCGCGCCACGTGCAAAGCACGTGTGCGCTAGCGCTAGGTGCGCTGCGCTCCAAGCAGCGCACCACATGTCATACACGTGTGCGCTACCTTCTAAATAGCGCACCACGTGCAAAGCACGTGTGCGCTAGCGCTAGGTGCGCTGCGCTCCAAGTAGCGCATCACGTGTCAAACACGTGTGTGCTAGCGCAATGTGCGCTGCCTTTTAAGCAACGCACCACATGCAAAGCACAGGTGCGCCAGCGCTGGAACATAAAAGCTCCCTAACCGTCAGATCAAAGATCTAATAATAATGATAAATCATTAATTAATCAGAAACTAAATTCTGTTAAGCAAAGATTCCTCAAAATCTTTCCAAATAACAATATTGTGCTCTGTAAATCAGAGCACCGTTGGATCAATGATCCAATGGTAAATAAAAATTACCAAAAGACAGAATAAATTCTGTATGGAAAGATCTTTCCAATCTTGTTAAAAACAAGAAAATTGCCTTCTGTAAAACAGAAGCTCTAGGATCAAAGATCCAATGGTGGGAAAACATCCCCAAATCAATCAGAGAAAGATCTCTTTAACTGATTTACCAAATCAATTGGCCCTATATAAAGGCCCCAAGACTTCAAGCCTGATATAGAGAAACCCCCCTACAAATTTTGAGAAAACTCAAAGAAAGAAGTGCAAGCTCTTATCAAAAGAAGATTATTTCTTCAAGGTAAAGAGTGATTCTTGAACACAGAGATGAAACCATCTCGTAAAAAGAAGAACCATTTTCTAAAAAGATCGGAGATCTAAGAAAAAGACCAAGGTCTTTAATAAAAAAGAAAAGATCAAAAAGATCTAATCATAAAAAGATTAAAAAAAAGTATTTTACTTCATTCATAGATCTTTTGATCTATAAAGACAGAGCCTTTTATAAAAACAAGAACTTTTGTTCTTTGATCTTGAGGAAAAAACCTCCTTTGAAGAACATAAATTTGTTTTTTGATCTTAAAATTGATCAAATGCGCTTTGCGCTATTGAAAAGTGCCTTGCACTCTTGAATTGCGCCCTTGCGCTCATTGGACCGGCGCTCAGCGCCGAAACCTGCCACGTGTCAACCATAGACACAATCTACGCTTTGCGTTTCTAAAACAGAGCACTGCGCTCATGGGCTGGCGCTTAGCGCCAAGCACGCCATATGTCACTCACTGGTGCGCCAACAGAATAGCATAATGCGCTCATAAATTAAAAGCGCAATGCGCTAACAAATTAGCGCTTAGCGCTAAGCGCGACACGTGTCTTCTTCGTGTGCGCTACCTAACAGAAGCGCAATGCGCCTGGCGCGCCACGTGGCGCACTGTCAGAACAAGCTTTATTTCTGATGAATACTATGCATTCAATATAAGACAAAAATGTCAGAGCCCAATGCCTAGCATTATTGAAAGGGCTGAGCCTAAATAAAGGCTTAATATCCAGAGCAACTAAAAATGTTAAACATTTTTAATTGGACCTAGCCCCATTCTGGCCATAAGTCCTCAACTTATATTGAACTGAGCACATCTGCTCATAAATACTCAACAGATCTTAGTCCCAAACAGGGCTACAGATCTTTCAAACAATTCACACTGGTTCGAGGGTACATCTCGTTACTCCTCTGATATCTGTCGCTGTAATCCTTCAACGTCGTCAGAGAGGTGACGGGTCCCGACAATCACACATTACTACGGACTGTGGGGTCCCTAAAACCATAGACTGTGATATCCTTAACCTCGACCGTGATGTCTTAAAACTAAAAACGGACTGTGGGGTCCCTAAACCCATGGACGATGATGTCCTTAACCTCGACCGTGATGTCTTAAAACTAACAATGGACTGTGGGGTCCCTAAACCCATGGACTATGATGTCCTTAATCTCGACCGTGATGTCTTAAAACTAATATCAGACTGTGAGGTCCTTAAACCCACAGACTATGATGTCCTTAACCTCGACCGTAATGTCTTAAAACTAACATCGGACTGTGAGGTCCTTAAACTCACGGACTATGATCTCCTTAACCTCGACCGTGATGTCTTAAAACTAACATTGGACTGTGGGGTCCTTAAATCCACGGACTATGATTTCCTTAACCTCGACCGCGATCTCTTTAAACTAACAATGGACCGTAATGTCCTTAAACTAACAATCGACCGCAATGTCACTAAACTAAACAATAGAGCCCAATTGTTCTCTTGTTGGATCTAAACGATCCCGTTAAGTTGATCTTAGTCTAAAATGAGACTGACGTATCCTTAACAAACGTTTAAGTTGATCTTAGTCTCAAATGAGGCTAACGTATCCTTAAACCGAACCCCCAAACCCAAATCTAAGAAAGATACGGATTTGGACTAGTCCACGCCCTACGGGCAACGACATAACTTAGTCTCCGTATACAATCCACGGGCAACTACAAGCAGAAAAAACACCCACGACACGAAGTGACCATCTGGAGAAGGAGAAAGTTGTTATCGAGATGCGGTAGCGTAATTAACTGCAGGGGCTTGCGCCAGCAGGGAAGAGCATCCCCACAATCAAAAACCCCTCAGATGAGGGGGAATCTGACGAAGTCTGCTACATAGGCCGCATCCGTTTAAACCTTCGATACACGGTGCCATAAATCAACTTGGTATCTTCGGAGAGGTGGATGGATAGCACCAATTAGTATCTGCCCTGAATTTCAGGCAAGACGTACATCGCGTCTCCTCCGCGTCTTTTGGAGGGGAACAACGCCGTTGTTGACATTGCGTCTGCTGTATCGAGACGAATATTGAGGTGGAGCTGGGATTTTGCCGTCACTCTGCTTTGTTGATGTTGCGTTCGAATCCTGCTGGAATGAGGAGGAACGCCGTTGTTGTTGTTCTGGGATGCAGATGTTGCCGTCAAGATCTGACTCTCCCTTTGACAAGGTCTGGTGGGGAAATGTGGTCCCCTTTTTGTTTATACCCCTGGATTGTATACAGGGATCGATGTGATCTCACCTGTAGGGCATAAATTTCATTTTTCTTTATTTCTTTCCACGATGCTCTATCATTTCAGCTTTTATATCGCGAAGGCGATTGCCCAATCATTTCGGCTATTTGTCGCGGTGCCCAATCATTTCGGCTATTTGTTTTATTTTTACTCACTGCTTTTTATTGCGAGTTGCCCAATCATTTCGGCTATTTTGCATGCATACATTTTTACTTTCTGATTTTGTTGCAAGTTGCCCCATCATTTCGGCTATTTTGCATGCATGTTTTGCTCGTTAACTTTTTTCCACGAGTATGGAACTTGGAATCTGGTGCCAATCTTAGCATCAGTATCGCTGCGACTGGAATGTTGCCAGGAGCGAATCATCATTTGCCATGAAAGGACTTGGAATTTGATACCGATTTAGGCATCAGCATCGCTACAACTGGGATATTTCCAGGAGCGAATCATCATTTGCCTTAAAAGGACTTGGAATTTGATACCGTTTTAGGCATCAGCATCGCTACCACTGGGATATTACTAGGAGCGAATCATCATTTGCCGTGAAAGGACTTATGATTTGATACCGATTTGGGCATCAGCATCGCTACAACTGGGATATTGCCAGGAGCGAATCATCATCTTCCTCTGTCGATGTCGAACAAAGGTGGCTTAGCAAACAGGGTTAGGATCCTGTCGACTAAGGCTTTTGACTTCATGAGCCATAACGGTCTCATAAAGGTATTTCTCCCTACGAGTCGTGAAGATCTCGTAGGTGCGTTTTCTTCTTAGGAATCGTGAGGATTCCTAAGTGTGTGTTCTCTTATAAGTCGTAAGGATCTTACAAGTGTGGTTTCTCCTTTTAAGTCGAGAGAACTTACAAGGGTCGCTCATCGTGTGAGCATATCCCTAGTCGCTGGTGGGACTTTGTTAAGGAAAGGTTTATTCGTGACCGTGGATTGTATGCAAGGGTCAGCATTGAGCCGCTTGTAGGGCAGCATTGGAGGTTGTGGTGGCCGCTTAAGAACAGGTTCAAATCCCTGTAGCTTAAAACTCTTGAATCTTATGAGCCGTGAGGGTCCCATAAGAGGGTTCTCCTTACGAGTCGTGAGGATCTCGCAAGTGTAATTTCTTCTTAGGAGTCGTGGGGACCCCTAAGTGTGTTGCTCCCTTGTGAGTCGTAAAGATCTCACGCAGGTGGTTTCTCCTCACAAGGTCGAGAGGACCTTACAAGTGTCTTTTAACGAGATTGCGCCCTTTCAGATTTTCACAAAACTCGCCGGTAGCCCTGCTGTTTTTACTCATAGAGCCCTTTAGGGTTTTCATCCGTGCCGATTTCGCTTATGGACACACCGTTTTTTTACGAGTCTGCACCCTTTCGGGTTTTCACAAATATCGCCGGTAGTCCTGCTGTTTTTACTCACGGCGCCCTTTCGGGTTTTCATCCGTGCCCATTTCACTTATGGACATACCGTTTTTTTTACGAGTCTGCGCCCTTTCGGGTTTTCACAAACATCGCCGGTAGTCCTGCTGTTTTTACTCACGGCGCCCTTTCGGGTTTTCATCCGTGCCCATTTCGCTTATGGACATACCGTTTTTTTTTCTTTTTAACACGTCAGCATGAAGATGCCACGGGTTGGTAGTAGTTTAACGACGTTTCGGTCATCAACCAGTTTTAAGACATAGTGGTCCTTCGTTAGTTTAACGACGTTTCGGTTTACAGCCAGTTTTAAGACGTAGTGGTCCTTCGTTAGTTTAACGACGTTTCGGTCTACCGTTTCCATATTTGAGGCGAGTTTCTAGTTTACGGACTTTTCGGTCCATGGGGCTTTCTCTATGAACGAGCACGATGCCCCCGGCATGTCCATCTTTTTCGGAGCATGTGGTTGTGGCGTGTTTACTTTTCAATTCTCGGACAGTGCGAATTTGCCCTGTTGGTATTGGTCTTCGATCCAGCCTTTAAAGACGAAGCAATCTTCAATTAGATGGCTTACCGTTTGATGGTAAGGGCAGTAATTAGAATTGTTGACATCGCCTGGCTGCAACGGACGTTTAGGGTCCAGCAGATTTATAAGTCTGTTGCCTATTGCCAGCTCGAACAGTATCCTCGTTTTTATCCCGGGAAAACGAGTAAGGACGTCCCAGTCTCTCCTCGAGGGATGGGCGTGGACGTACGTTGTTTTGGCGAACAACCGGCTTTAAGTTGCTCGGCTGTTGTTGAGTATTGGCGACAAAAGTCGCTTTCCCCTTCCTCTTTTCGTTCCAAGGCTCCATCTTTGAAGGGGAAGTCCTATGGCCCATCTGGTCCATTTGGGCCAGCTTGTCGATCAAGGCCTGGAAAGTGGTCGGTTTGAAGAACATCATGAATTGGGAGATGGTCGCTTGAGGGTCGAGAGTGCCCATGAACATGCCCACTGCAGGCGCTTCTTCGACACGATGCTCGCACTTTGACCATAAATTTCTCCATCGTATCGCGTATTGAACCCATGTCTCGCCTGGCTTCACCCTGGCATTGTTTAATGCCGTTATTGGGATGCGTTCACTAGCACTCGCGAAACGCTGGGTGAATAGTAGCTCCATCTGTGCAAAAGTTTTGACGGAATCGTTGGGATGCTCTGAATACCATTCGAAGGCCGTCTCCGCCAAGCTGCCAACGAATTGGCGAAGCAGCAACTTATCGTCACCTCCGGTGTTGCCGCACAGGGCTCTGAATTGAGCGACGTGCTGGTGTGGATTTCCCGTCCCCTTATATACATAGAATTTGGGGATCATGTATCCCGGCGGGTACTTTATCTGGTCGTACCAACCCAGATAGGGTCGTCCAGTCTTAACAATTTTCCCAGCCGCTTCATTCGCCTGATGAACTCGTATCTGCTGAGAGATGTAATCATCGAGCATGGCTTTAGAGATGGTCTCCTCCTTGGCTGCTGACGGAGTCAGAAGAGGATTTGATGTTTCTCCTCTATCATCTTCAATTATTACTGGAGGATCTTCGGCTGGAGAGTCCGGCTGGATCATCATGCCCACCATATCTTGGAATAGAAGGGCCATTTGTTTTATATTGGCCGCTTGTTCCGCGGCCTCCTTATCCTTCTTCTCAAGCATTCTCCGAAAGAATTCGGCATCAGTTTCCTGTTCACGGCGCTGCTCTGAGGATGTCTCCGGCTTGCTTTAGGTACTGTAAGTGCGGCCATTGCAGTCAGCATCTCCTGAAGTTTTTGCTGCTGTTCCTGGGCCTTTGTTACAGCAGTGACCCGTAGAGATACGGCTATTCTCTTTTTCGGAAACCATATAAATAGTATGCACTACCATGCCCCCAGACTTGGGGCGTTTAGGTTTGGTAGTCTTGCGATTCGTCACAGACTCAGGGATTTTCTCCGGCCTTCTCCTCTTGTAAGCGGTCGAAGTTGAGGGGGCCGTTGCAGTGGGCACCCAAGTAGCTGTCGCCTTTTGTGGCTTGACAGGATGACCCTCTTCTCGCTGAACTTTCACCTTTTTCTGTCGGCGAGAGTAATCTTGATCAATCACCGAGTCCTGAACATGTCGCCAGACTTTGTAAATTTTAGAGGACAGCCGTTGAGGGGGCTGCTCTAGCTTCACCTTTGGGGCATTCTCCACGGGTGGAGGAGATCTTTTCAGCACGGCAGTCGGAGAGTTCTTGCGCACCTTGTTAAGCAGTTCAAAGCTGTTCCCGGTTGGAACAGCAGCATCGATCTCCACCGTTGGAGCTGGTGTAGTAAATCCAGGCGGAGAGCTGCCCCCAGCCTTCCGAACTCGGCGCCAGTGACGACGGCGAGCATACCGCGAAGATGGTGTTGGTTCAGCTATAGGGATGGCTTTGTCATGCCCCCTGTTCTGGTCAAGCGCTGCTGGTATTAGCCTCTTGAAGACCGACGTCCGTTGAGTGAGGATAGCCAACCTATCAAAAGCAGACTTTCGGGCAGAGGGAGAAGTTTTGACGACTTCGTTTGGGGCGAAAGCCAAAATGGTCAATCTAGCGAAGACCGACCCCTTGGCAGGAGAAGCCGCTTTGATGACTTCGGGAGCAGGGATGGCTATCCTCTTTGGAATTACCCTTTCTGGGATTGCAGGCTTCTTCACGGGACCGTTGAAGCTTTGGCCCAGTCTGCTGAAAACTGAGGCGTTTGGTTTGGGCGATCCGTTGAGAGAGGCCGCGGTAGTTGTAAGTCGATCAAGGACCGACTTCTTCTGAGCTTCTTGAGATGGTACAGAAGCGCTGAAGCTCGTTAGCGGGAGTATGGTCCCGAAGAACAATCCAGTGGTGGCCTGAGTGACGTGTTCCACCGGCATAGCGAAGATGGAGGCCGCTTGGGGCCCGTAAGTCACTCCTCCGGATGGGACGGAGCGAGAGTTGCAGTTGCAGTTAGTGCAGGTTGAAGCCATTAATCTTCTATTTTCTGCACGGAGCAAGACACCAAATCTTAGTACCTCGAACCCAAGGGCAACCATATCAAACCGTGATTCGTTCGCGAAACACGACACACGAAGTGTGGAGTGGAAAGAGGAAAAGGTCCCACCGGGCGTGCCAGAATCTGTTCCCCTCCAAAAGACGCGACGAAGACGCGATAAACGTCTTGCCTGAATTTCGGGGCAGATGCTAATTAGTGCTATCCGTCCACCTCTCCGAAGATGCCAAGTTGATTTATGGCACCATGTATCGAAGGTTTAAATGGATGTGGCTGATATAGCAGATTTCGTCAGATTCCCCCTCGCTTGAGGGGTTTTTGATTGTGGGGACGCTCTTCCCTGCAGGTGCAAGCCCCTGCAGTTAATTACGCTACCGCATCACGGTAACCACTTTCTCCTTCTCCAGATGGTCACTTCGTATCGTGGGTGTTTGTTTTGTTTGTGGTTGCCCGTGGATTGTATACGGAGACTAATTTATATTGTCGCCCGTAGGACGTGGACTAGTCCAAATCCATATCTTCTTAGATTTGGGTTTGGGGGTTGGGTTTAAGGATACGTTAGCCTCATTTGAGACTAAGATCAACTTAAACGTATGTTAAGGATAAGTTAGTTTAATTTTAGACTAAGATCAACTTAACGGGATCGTTTAGATCCAACAAAAGAGCATTTGGACTCTATTGTTTAGTTTAGGGACATTGCGGTCGATTACCAGTTTAAGGACATGGTGGTCCAATGTTAGTTTAAAGACGTCACGGTCGAGGTTAAGGACATCATAGTCCATGGGTTTAAGGACCCCACAGTCCAATGTTAGTTTAAATACATCACGGTCGAGATTAAGGACATCATAGTCCATGAGTTTAAGGACCCCACAGTCCGATATTAGTTTAAAGACATCACGGTCGAGGTTAAGGACATCATAGTCCATGGGTTTAAGGACCCCAAAGTCCGATGTTAGTTTAAAGACATCACGGTCGAGGTTAAGGACATCATAGTCCATGAGTTTAAGGACCCCACAGTCCGATGTTAGTTTAAAGATATCACGGTCGAGGTTAAGGACATCATAGTCCATGGGTTTAAGGACCCCACAGTTCGATGTTTAGAGACGTCATAGTCTGTAAAATGTGTGGTTGTCGGGACCCGTCATCTCTCTGAAGACGTTGAAGGATTACAACGACAAATATCAGAGGAGTGAAGAGATGTACCCTCAAACCAAAGTGGATTAAGTGATCTGTAGTCCAATTTGGAACTAAGATCAATTAATTAAATTATGAGCGCATTGGCTCAGTTAAGTCTGAATTGAGGACTTATGGTCAACTTGGGCTAAGTCCAATCAAATTTGAAGAGTTGGCTCTTTGTTGGACCATTAACACTTGTTTGGGTTCAAGCTCACATCATTTAGCAATGCTAAACAAGAGTTTGAGGGCTTTGATAACATTTTTATCTTTGACTGAGCATGGAACATTATAGCTCTGAATTTTATTCAATTTTGAGATTCAGTTGAAGGGGAGTCTTTTGCCTCTGGAAAATTAGCCGATTTGGCTAAAACTAGTGTTAAATACTAGAGAATAACAGTGTTAAACACTGGAAATACAACTCTCAAATTAGTGTTAAACACTAGAAGACAACAGTATTAAACACTGGAAATACAATTCTCAATTTAGTGTTAAACACTAGAAGACAACAGTGTTAAACACTGGAAATACAATTCTCAATTTCGTGTTAAACACTAGAAAATGACAGTGTGAAACACTGGAAATGAAGTTGTCAAATTAGTGTTAAATAATAGAGAGGAAAGGGTCACGTGGGGACACGTGAGGGTACCCAAAGGTGGGGCCAGATCTCCTTTGTTCTATTCTCAAGTCTGCAAATAAGTGTTAAATACTTTTAATTTTTAGCTATCACATGTGGGCACGTGATAGGCACTCATGCGCTGATTTGTTAAGGCATTTATTAGGGGTCACATGATAACACATGAGAGCGCCCAAAGCCCACATTTCCTTTGCTTTTATTCTCTTTGTTTTGGAAGTCACGTGGGGGCACGTGAGGCATTGCCTCAAAACCTTTTCCTTTCCATTTTTGGGGATCTTTTCAGGGGTCACGTGGGGACACGTGACCTTAATTCATTGCATGCATGGAGATCTTTTAAGTCTCCTTATTTTTTAAGAATTAAATTCTCTGTAGGGTTAAGCCTTAATTATGCTTTTGGAGGAATTAAATTCCTATTGTGAAATAATTAAATTCTTATGTAAGGTTAAACCCTAATTTTCTTTTAGGGGAATTAAATTCTCATATATGTAAAAGAATTAAATTCTCTGTAGGGTTAAACCCTAATTTCATTTTAGGAGGAATCAAGTTCCTGTAAATTTCAAAGAATTAAATTCTCACTTAGGGTTAAACCCTAGTTTTGTCCATCTTGAAAGAATTAAATTTCTATAATTTTAGGAGAATTAAATTCTCAAATAGGGTTAAACCCTAGTTTTATCTCGGGAGAATTAAATTCTCTAAACTCAATTCTCCCTCTAAGTTTTGGACCTGCATGGCAAAATCTCAATCCGATGAGAATTAAATTCTCAACCTATGGGGAGATTTGCTTCTGCAGATCTTTAACCAGAGGAAAAACTAAGTTCTTTTTGTAAAAGTGTTAAACTCTTAGATTGAGAATTAAATTCTCTTTTTTATTTTATGAAGCTTTGATCCCTTTCTCTTTTCACACATAGGGTTTTCTTTCTTGAGAATTAAATTCTCCTTTCTTTTCTCTCTGCTATTTGCTTTTAGAAAATTTCAAGATCCCCCCAAAATTCTCCTTTTTCTTCCCCTCTTGGTTTCTATTTATAGGAGAAGGAAAAGAATCAATTTGTTTAGTAGATCTTTCATTGAAAGATTTTGTTTGTTTTCATAATTAATATGATCCTTTAGATCACTCAGTGAATTTTATTCACCATTGGATTTTCAATCCAAAAGATATTCTGTTTGTTATTTTTGGTGAAATTTAGGGAAATTTTTCCTTGTCTAAAATCTTTCCATAAATTGATGATTTTTAATCACCATTGAATTTTTAATCCAACGGTGCTCCATTTTACAGAACACCATCCTTTTTGTTTGGAAAGATTTAAAGTAATATTTTTCTAGTTAGGGTTTTTTTGATTTCCCTTAATTAGAATTTAATTCTATTATTTCAGAGATTTTAGGATCCCATCACGTGTTGACACGTGACCCCCTCGATAAAGTATTTGACCAGAATTTAATTCTGTTGTTTCAAAGAACTCAGGAATTATCATGTGTCAGCACGTGATCTTTGGTCACGTGTGGGCACGTGATGCCCCATTAGGATTTTTCCTGATGTTTTATTATGATTTATAATCCCTTTTTAGTGAGTTTAAGAGGCCCATCACGTGTGGGCACGTGACTCATATTGATTAGAGTTTAATTCTATTAGTTAAAGAGCCTAAGAATCCATCACGTGTCTGCACATGACCTTTGGTCACGTGTGGACACGTGATCCCCCATTGGGGTATTCCTGATTGTTTTATTGCACTTTTAATTTTCTTCAGTGGGTTTTCAAAGGCCTATCATGTGATGGCACGTGACCCTATTTAATTATTTATTTTATTCAGTGCCTACAAGTTTTGCCTCTAAATGGTCATGTGTGGACACGTGATGCTCGGTCACGTGTGGGCACGTGATACCTCATAACTTTTGATCCCGGATGAATTATGAGGCCCTTAATATATCAAATCGAAGGATTTTTCGAGACGCTTTCGATACCATCATAATTTAGCTATTTCTCATTAGGGAGTTTTTCAAAATACAGCCTGGACAATACTGGTTCGCATTTTCTTAAGCGTATCGCTCCATTTGATACCTTAGGCTCTTTTGAGCAGAAATTTTTGGCGGGAACAGTACCTTAACTGGATTGCCAACATCATCCCGGTGATGAAGAAAAATGGGACAGTGCGCATCTGCGTGGACTTTCGAGACCTTAACAAAGCTTGTCCAAAGGATGATTTTCCTGTACCGGTTACCGAGCTGATGATAGATAACACGTCCACTCACGAAGTCTTCTCCTTCATGGATGGCTCATCAGGGTACAATCAAATAAATATGCATCCTGAAGACCAGAAGCATACCGGTTTCCGGATCCTTTTGGGCATATTCTGCTACAAAGTGATGCCTTTTGGTCTGAAGAACGCCGGCGCTACCTATTAGAGAGCCATGACGAAGATTTTCGATGATCTCATACATGAAATCATCGAATGCTATATCGACGAACTCATGGTTAAGATCAAATCGCACGTGGAGCATCTGAAGATCGTGTTCCAGCGCCTTCGGAAACACAACCTGAAGATAAACCCTCTGAAATGCGCGTTCGGAGTTTCCTCAGGAAAATTCCTAGGATTCGTCGTACGACACCGGGGCATCGAAATAGACCCGTCGAAGATCAAGGCGATCATGGAAATGCCTCCGCTGATAACTTTCAAGCAACTGCGGTCTCTCCAAGGAAAGCTCGCGTATATCCGACGGTTCATAACTAACATCTGCGGCAAATGCCGCCCCTACGGTCACCTAATGAAGAAGGGGAACCCGTTCGTCTAGGATCGCAAATACCAGAGCGCATTAGACGAAATCAAGCAATACCTGCAGAATCCGCCAGTATTGACTGCTCCGGTCAAGGGAAAACCTCTCATCCTGTACACAACAACCCTTGAAGGTTCTTTAGCGCGCTATGGGCACATGAGAATGACCAAGGGAAAGAGAGAGCCCTCTACTATTTGAGCCGAGTTCTTCTGGGGGCAGAAAACAATTATTCCCCTATTGAAAAACATTGCCTGGCGTTAATCTTTGCTATAACGAAGCTTCGGCATTATGCTTTAGCGCATAAGGTCCATATCATATCAAAAGTAGATCCTCTCAAATATTTGATATCAAGAGCCATACTAACAGGATGGCTCGCTAAATGGGCCCTCCTCTTAATGGAGTTCTCGATAACATGCTGACCTCTCAATGCAGTGAAAGTCCAGGCCATCGCCGACTTCCTCGCTGAGCATCATATACCTGCCGATTCACCCATAAATTGCGAATTGGCAGACGAGCACGCGTTTGACACGATCGATGGGGAGAAAGGAGAGAGTGACACTCGATGGGAACTCTACTTCGACGGGGCATCTTCCATGTAGAAGTGAGAGCACAAAACCCCCATAATTAAATCTGGGGTAAGCCTCATCTTCATGACTCCACAAGGAGGGATAATGCGCTTTGCCTTTTCCTTGACAGAGCCATGGACAAACAATGAAGCCGAATATGAAGCTTTGATAACAGGTCTTAAGATTGCTGTAGACATGGGAATCGAGAATCTCCTTATATACGGAGACTCCCAACTGGTCGTTAGCCAAGTAAACGGCGACTATCAGACATGCAAACCGGAGTTGGTAAAGTACGGTGAGAGAGTATAAAAATTGCTGACTCAAATCCCTCCCTATGCCCTGGAAAGCATACCGCGCGCGGAAAATAGCAAGGCGGATGCATTAGCCAAGCTCGCTAAAGAACTGGCCAACGAGAGCCTCGATGACGTTAGAATCATTGTGCAAAGCCGTCGGATTCTTGCACCGGCAGAAATATCTTTGGAGTCGCCCGAAGAAAAGGGAGTGACCGAGCAAGCGACCCTACAAATAAAAGACCAGGAAAATGCTAAGGATTGGAGAGAAGTCTTTATAGACTACTTCAAATCCCGTCGAACACCTGAAGATGCGTCGTCAAGACATCAGCTCATGAAACGAGCTCTATCCTTCGCCTTTGTCAATGACACTCTATATAAGAGATCATTTGATTCTCTATGGCTAAGATGCCTGGGACCTGAAGAAGCAAGGAGAGTCGTCCAAGAAACTCACGACGGACTCTGCGGTTCTCATCAAGCCGGGCCGAAGATGAAACTGAAGATCAAAAGGATGGGCTACTATTGGCCCACGATGATTTAGGACTGTCTCGAATACGCGAAGCAGTGCCACTCGTGCCAAATTCATGAGGACTTCATCCACCAGCATCCAAATCCGTTACATCCAACGGTGGCTAGCTGGCCGTTCGAAATGTGGGGAACTGACATAATCGGGCCCATTGAACCATCATCGTCCAGAGGACATCGGTTCATACTGGTGACAACCGATTACTTATCCAAGTGGGCAGAAGCAGTACCACTGAGAGAAGTGAAGACGGAGAATATCCTCCATTTCTTCAAGACACACGTCATCTACCGGTTCGGCACTCCGCGACGGATTATCTCCGATAACGGGCCGGCCTACATAAGTCACAAAATCAGCCGCTTCATGCAACAACATAATATAGACTGGAGATACTCTTCGGTCTATAATCCCCGAGTTAACGGTCTGGCTGAGCCTTTCAACAAGACCTTGACGAAGATCATGAAAAAGACGGTGTCCAAAAATAAAAAAGGACTAGCACGAGAGACTGCATGAAGCTCTCTGGGCGTATCGAACTACGTTCAAAACGGCCACAAACACAACGCCGTATGCATTGGTATTCGGTACTGAAGCAGTACTCTGTTTGGAGATAGAGCTACCCTCCTTACGAGTGGCAGTTCATTACGAGCTAACAGACGAAGACAATGCTCATCTTCGGCTTGAGGAGCTCGACGCCCTTGACGAAACCCGGCTTATGGCGCAGCAAAACTTGGAAGCTTACAAAGAAAAAATGACGCGCTCATACGAGAGATTGACTAGGCCAAGAACATTCCGCCAAGGCGAACTCGTGCTAGTGGTCAAGAGACCTATGATCCCCAATCGTGCCAAACGGTAGAAATTCGAGCAGAATTATGAAGGCCCGTACATCATAAACAAAGTCTACCAGGGTGGGGCTTACTTGCTCATGGATATGCATGGCGAAAGATCCTTCAGGCCAATAAACGGCCGTTTCTTAAAGAAATACTATGCCTGACCGAGACGTTTATAAACTACTACGGACCGCTGCATCCTAAGGCTGACGCAAAAAAAACGGTACGTTCATAAGCGAGATGGGCACGGATGAAAACTCGAAAGGGCTCCGTGAGTAAAAACAGCAGGGCTACCGGCGAGTTTTGTGATAACCCGAAAGGGCGCAATCTCGTTAAACGACACTTGCAAGGTCCTCTCGACCTTGTAAGGAGAAAACTACCGGCGTGAGATCCTTGCGACTCACAAAGGAGAAACATGTAAGTCCACGGTAGCATCCCGGCCGTCTAACAGACGCCAAATACAGAACAAAAACTTTTTACAACTGGCGCTATCGTGTACTATCACCCGGATCTGCCATTAAAGCTAAACTAACAAAATACAAAGTGGGTAGAAATGTTATACCGAACGATCCGAATCCTTCGGTCTTCAACCATCATCCGATGCTTTGTTGCGGCTGCTCCGATCTCCTGAATCTCCAGTATCCTCGTCCAGGTGGCACCACGTCGACGGATCTTTAAACGGGCTCCCGCCTCTGAACCGAGGCAACTCGATCATCAAGTTTGCTAAAAGAGATTACCAAGATTGATATAGAGAATTAGTAGAACACTTTGTCTCACTTCGTCCAAAGCTATGGACGAACGGTTAATGAAGTTGCCTTTTGGATCGGATGAAAATGAGATATGAATATGTTAATTTCCATGAACCAAAACCATAGTCTTTTTTCAAATGAACAACCATATTCCCTTTTCTAGGAATGGCCGGCCGCTTTAACAAGAGGGGGAGGTGAGTGTAGGAGAGGGGAAGGTGACCACAAGATAAAGATCAATCAAGAAAAGAATGAGTCACCTTAACACTTCATCACAAACATTAATGGTAAACAATGAATCATTAACCTAGTCATCAAAAACCATTAACTCTCATTTAATGAACTAATGAGTCACTAGTCACCTCATCATCCTAGTCACCATCTAGAATCTTCTAGAACCTTCCACACTCATCAAGAAAAGATAAATTCGTCTTTAACCGAATGTTAAATACGGGTGATAGAAAACTGGAAACTGGCAACTTCCAAAAGCGATCCTGAAACGAATTTCAGGATAACCCCGTAACAGTATAAACATACCCGCGTTTGTATTACGACCGAATACAAATGCAAGTGAGACAAAGATATTATATCTACACAGTATAATACTCGGATTCGGCTTAAACCAAAGCCTACCAGTATTATCTGTCCGAAATATGACACGTGTGAAAACGCACGTGCATTTTCCGAACCGTGCCATAAAACCATACGGCCTCTACGACGTTTTACCCGAACTTGGGAAACTGTCTGTGGGGGACTCTAATAACTCATCAACACACTGGTACTCGGTATAACCACTAACACGTCAGAGGTGCAAGCTGTACGTAATGGTTGCCTATGTATTGATTAGAAGGGAAGCTGACGAGCGAACTCATCCATAGACCCTACTAAGCCTGACAGTGACAATATCCGTACAGTCCGGTCCGTTCGTCTAAAGAGTATCGCATATCGAGTCTAGGGGGTGGATAAAGTCAGACCCCTAATAACGCGATAATTCGTGTCGGTATGAAGCCCATCACCACCTAAGAAACTATTGATCCAAATCAGTAATTCTCCACTATCTCGGCCGAGGATTTTTAGTGATGGCCACCCGTGCACTGTGCGACATCAACCCCCAATACTGGGAGAGACGAATCCCCGACGATCCGCTCACTGCCTCCATGTGGCTCGGGACTGTACCCAAAAAATACCTGTTTGCACGTCTCCTTTGAGCGTGGTAGGGTAGAAATCAAAGCACAGTGGGAACTCACACGAGAAAAATGACGATTTCAGGTCGACAAACTAACCTGTACACATGTCACCAGGGAACTGCTATCTGACGATATGTATAATACCAACTAGCATGTTCCCGGCGAGTCCTGTCCGGTGTACTCATAACACAATGAGCACCTGTATACATCTTAGGTGAACCAACTGACACCAATGGCTTGTGAGACCGGCCACCGCCCCTCGTCGGGGTCTCGACTGTATACACTAGTCTACTCTGGAGTATCGATGCCCTGTCTCGAAACTCGCACGACTAGGGACACTTTAAGGATGTGCTTACAGACCCCAGCTCCCACGTATATGATCGCCATCATACTGCTGGCAGTCAAGCAAGAATCCTATGGGCTCTATCAACATGCAATAGTGAACTAAAGCATGTATACGATGATAAAGACAAACCAGATAGCATACTATCTTCTCGAGCAAGACTGTCATATCGGTATAGGTCCTGCCTCAATCATTGCAATCACGTACCTGCAATCCAATAATTGACTTTGAGGGCACTATATCCAACAATCTCCTACTTGCACTTAAGGCTAATTATTGTGATGTCGCATACTCACATCCCTTGTGATACCGAACACCTAACTCTTCTACTAATCAGTTTCACAAAGCTCGTTTGTAAAACTATTATGTTCGAGAAATAGCCCTAGTGAGTGGATCCGCCCTGATATTTCTTTCTATGTTTCTTTCTATGTCTCTCTTAATCTCAAGTTCGCGGAGAAATCCATCTCCCGAATCAAGTAATAGGTGTCTTAAAATATGTCTGGATATCTGATGGGACCTAGTTCATAAATGAACTCCAAATCCAAACTTCTTAGACTGTATTGATAACTGAACCTAATCAGTATCCAGCACCATGCCTCCCACAGTATCCTCTTGGACCACCTGTCCATAATACTGTCCCTCGTCAGAGGGAAAACTATAACTCTGACAATCACTCTGTCATACGTGTCACCCTTGAAGCCTGGAATGATAACCTTCTCCCGAAGGAGGCTGCCGTCATCAAATCCGTAGAACAAGCACTTATGTTCTAAAACTGCTTCCTAATGTTTCTCCAGGATTGGATTAATATAAACTTATCGCATCTAGTACAAAAGCAACATCTGGTGTGGTACTTGACATCTCACGATTGACTCAATTGCCTAAGCAAGTGATCTGCCAATCATGCACATCCCTCTCTACTTTAGTCTATAAGACACCTTTAGAGAGGGTGACTCCATCATCTGCAGGTACACCACCATGCCAGGAGTCATCTATTCTAAAATACTATTAGAATACTGTCAAAGTGCCCAAATTGAGAAACTACCCAATTCTAGATCTAATACCATAAATCTAGTAACCAGAATATCTGATATTATATCCATGTCCTGTGTGAAAAAACAACCGTGTGACGACCGCAATACAACCGATCGTAGTATAGGAATTTTACTTCCTACTCTGTGTGTGTCATCCAAATACCAGGACATCACACCCTACACCTTCTTAATAGATCCATCCCCTATTCTGATGAAGTCAAAGCCATAACTGTTACATCAAAATTAGATGATCTTATCTCTGCTATATCTGCTCAAGCCTATAAATAGACATAAGCTACTTTCCCATTATGCTTCCGCTGCTCCCACTGACTACGACAACCCTCTGGCAGAATAATATATACGTGTACTTCTAAAACTAGTTTATAATGACACTATACTTATCCTTCTGCCGGGTCTCATAGTCTGGAACAGCAGTAGTGTCAAGTTTGGGTAAAGTAGAATCTCCCTGTCACCGTCCTTGAGACTACCGGAGTACCTCTCGGGTGTCTGAGGTTACCCATCATATCTGCGGAGTGGCTATTGGAATGTCAAACCTGATTAAATATATAGGTTCTATTAAATTTTCCATAATCGTTTGCGGTTCTGGAATCACTTCCAGTTCTACCATACTCCCACTACTGTTTTCTGAAAAAGTCCATTTTAATAAAACTATGGCGAGTCAAGAACAATATCACTATTGATCTTCCAGATGGTAGAAAATCAACTCTCGTCAAAGTCAGGGTCAACCCACAAACTACCATTACAGAAACGTGCTTAGAGTTATCCAGTGTCTGGTTTTAAGCATAAACTGGACAACTCCCCTTACCTTAACATCGTTAAGATATGAAGTATTTTATATCCAATATAGAAACTTTGGCACTTATTTAATTGGAACCAGATTCAAATCATGCATCTGTCTCCAGTGCATATCAACTCAATGGAGAAAAGGCTAATCAGTATTACTCAACTTAGGAATCCATCCAATTATGAGTAACCTGAAAGAGAAACAAGTTTCTCAAAACCGTTACTATCAACTGAATACAAATCACAAGAATCTACATCTTCGATTTCTTTGAAGAATCCCGATACTTGCGATACCTGGTTCTCTACTTTATTCTTATACCCATAACTTCTCATAACTTAGACATTGTATTTCTATGAAACACTTGTCTAATAACTAGAGAAGTCACAAGTAAACAGAACATAGTACGGGGACCTACCCCTTTGTCCTGACGGACACTGGACAACATACAATATTCTGTATAAGTCCGCTGAGTTGAATAACTCAAAACCTATGCATCGTAGATTGAAAACTGTATCCAGGCGATTTTCTCAAATATCACCAATTACAACGAATTCCGATATAATGAGGATGATCATCTAATTCCCAATAACTTACTCCCACTCATCATCTATAAAACCATACAGATATGAGAATGTAACCTGGTAAATACATACCCTGGAGTAAGTATGTAATCGGGAAATCAGTTTTCCTTTAACAATGCACTGAAACATGAAATGTTTGGTAGGGGTATCCTGGTATTCTTAGTAATGCCTCTTTCATAATCCAATTCATGACTATAACCGTGTATCTCTTTGCCTTCTCTCCAAATCCCTTTATTTGTCTTTAGTCGTTACCTTCTGTACACCATCGTTAGGCTAAATGGTTTTCTTCCTTCCCAACTGTTCGGCACCAGCCTATGGTTTGGAAGAAGACTATCCAGTAAGCATAATAGGTGTACCCTCCTAAATCAAGGAGTACTCGCAACTTGAGAGAAGGTGATGATAAAAGACAATTGAATAATACCTTATTCTATTTCTCCCTAACTAGGAAAAAAATCAAAGGTGAAATAGGAGTGGCGATGAAGTACGCGGTTTGGTCGTGAATGATAACAGTCGCAATTTACTTTGTCCTCTTTCTAATCCCTTTATTCTGTCTTTAGTTATTACCTTCTGCACACCCTACTTAGGCTAATTGGTTTTCTTCATTCCCTACCTTTCGGCACCTGCCTATGGTTTGGAATAAGACTATCCAATAAGCGTAATAGGTGTACTCTCCTAAACTAAGGAGCCCTCGCAACCTGAGAGAAGGTGATAATAAAAGACAACGGAATAAACCAATTCTATTTCTCCTGAACCTGGATCCATCCTCGAAGAAGTCCCTTCGAGTTCGTATATAACCATACGATGGATCTATCCAGTGGAAGTGGATGTCCGTAATAATACGGGGTGTTCTAAGAAATACAAAGGGTAAAAGAAGGAGCGGCAATGACTTATGCAACTTTAGACAATCCAAAAGCCAGTATTTTAAAAAGGTTTGGTCAACTTGGTCACTGAGTCATAGTCTAAGGTCGGTCAAAGGTCGCTGCCAAAGAGAGAGAGAGAGAGAAAAGAAACACTCTGCGTGCACTCTAATCTAGATCAGAATGGTTATCACTTTATCTAATCAGGAAACCTCCCACTGTTATCTCAAATTCTCCTCCAAACCTGAAAGAAGAATTAGTCGGGATCACCCGAAGAGTAAACCAACTCATCAGTGAGAATCGGGATCCAACTATCATCGCATGATAACTTGATGGAAGCCACTCAAGTTATCACACTCCAGAAGGTATGCGCATGCCTGGCAAGTTTCGGTATGTTTGAAACTCCCGATGTAATTTTTACCCCATGCTCTTATGACCTTGACTAAGGGCCAACAAATCATAAGTCATATGTCAAGTTCTTCCCGTCATTATCCAGGTTGATTTGAACCCACCCGTACATACTCTTGACTAAGGGCCAACAAAGTACTACGACTGTCCCAAGCCAACGCATCTATCCATGCAACATGTGAACACCCCAGCAGCTACCAATCACTATGTCTTGACTAAGGACCAACAAACATAGCTTGAATACTACTGACAATCCATATGAAATGACGGAGGGCTACGGCTGGTTTTTGGCGAAAAACCTTTAACGTAATGAACTTGATCTTATGTTGAAGGAACCTGATAGCTTTTTATAAAAATATAGTGGCGAAAACCATTGCTAAAGAGGTCACTCCCGGTGAAGGGATCTTGGCTCTTTCCTCGTGGAATGAGGTGCAGGATATTCCAACTGAATACCTCGATGCAAAGCAACTTGTAATCGACTATATTGAAGCTATTACCCTGACGCAAACTTCGGCCCAAGGGGTCTTTCCCGGTGAAGGGATATCATCCCTTGCCTCGTCGAATGAGATGCAGGATATTCCAACCGAATATCACTATGCAAAACAAAAGGAAACGTCTTTGTAATAACACCTTTTAAAATTGTTCCAACAATATCAAATATAGGTTTGTTTTACTTTGCATTGATCAGAATCAACGCAGTCCCATCAATTAATCACACCAGAAAAGAACGAAAAATAAAATGTACGTATATGCCATCCGCATTCGTCACTGGGTCCCGTCATCACCCGTTAGGTTACTTAACTAACGATAGAGCGGGGACTGGACTAGCACGGGTGTAAAACATATACAACATCTAATAGTATATATACCAATATACAATAATCGCTCTAGGCGTAATAATATGCAACATTACAGAAAAGTAATAAGCATCACAGAACAAAACAGATAATCTGGGAACCCCGGGTTTCACAGAGCCGCTACTGAAACCCGACGTTCCCCTGGTCGTGTGGATAGCCTGTGCAATGAAACCTAGACCCCTACGGGTGCGGCAAGTTACCCGCCAAAACCTGAAGCGAGACAGCCCCCTACAGCATAGTGAATGGACCACCCGGCACTTCACGAAATCCGGTAATTTGAGCACCCCTCCTTGGGTCAACCTGTACCCCCTACGAGTGCGGTGAATAGTCTGCCAATTTTAGAGTAAGGCCCCTCTGCCTCTCAAAGCCATGAGATATGGACCCGTTGCCCTCCATAACCCGGCTATCCGGGCACTCCGTCGCGGGTTAATCCTAGTACAGAAAAGAAAATATATACAACGGGTATATCGACCTCAGCCCGGTCGTGCCCCAAAGAATATTATACAAACAGGCAGTGACGGCAGTCCACATACTGGACGCTCGCCCCGCAATATCAAAGGTAAAAATAAATCCAAACAGCACTACCATTGCACACTGCTATCCACCACGACATATCCGCAACATTACAGCACAACACAGAACATCAACGCGAATGTCACGTTCGCAAACCCGTCTAAAAGGACTATAGCAATTAGACGCGGTTTACCGCTCGAATGACATTCACGGTCGGAGATATAATGTAAATACTGCATACTAACAAGTTTAAAATTTCGATCGACAAAACTTTCCGAAGTGGGCCCCATAAACATCTGCTGTACAGTAACAAAAACTGGGCCCAAACGAATATTTCCAGAAACCGCAATTTTACATGTATAAGACACTGTTAAAATTTGGAGCACTGTTCCTTCAAAATGGCCGCGAATGCGCGGTCAAACCCTAGGTTTGACCGCGGATCCGCGGCAGCAATATGGGATCACGTGACCAAATTTCAACTGTCTTCTTAAAAAAGCCTGCTCTATTTTCTGTGATATGCAAAATAATTTTTAGACCCTTTTAAAAATCGACAGAAACTTAGAACATTGAAATTGCAGTTTTGAAAATTTTGTTCGATCGATATTTTAAACGCGTTAGCACAAGTTAGTAAAGCTTAATGGTGAGGCTCTGATACCACTGTAAGTCTACGGTAGCGCCCCGGCCGTCTAACAGACGCCAAATGCGGAACAAAAACTTTTTACAACTGGCGCTATCGTGTACTATCATCCGGATCTGCCATTAAAGCTAAACTAACAAACTACAAAGTGGATAGAAATGTTATACCGAACGATCCGAGTCCTTCGGTCTTCAACCATCATCCCACGCTTTGTTGCGGCTGCTCCGATCTCCAGAATCTCCAGTCTCCTCGTCCAGGTGGCACCACGTCGACGGATCTTTAAACGGGCTCTCGCCTCTGAACCGAGGCAACTCGATCATCAAGTTTGCTAAAAGAGATTACCAAGATTGATGTAGAGAATGGGTAGAACACTTTGTCTCACTTCGTCCAAAGCTATGGACGAACGGTTAATGAAGTTGCCTTTTAGATCGGATGAAAATGAGATATGAATATCTTAATTTCCATGAACCAAAACCATAGTCTTTTTTCAAATGAACAACCATATTCCCTTTTCTAGGAATGGCCGGCCACTTTAACAAGAGGAGGAGGTGAGTGTAGGAGAGAGGAAGGTGACCACAAGATAAAGATCAATCATGAAAAGAATGAGTCACCTTAACACTTCATCACAAACATTAATGGTAAACAATGAATCATTAACCTAGTCATCAAAAACCATTAACTCTCATTTAATGAACTGATGAGTCACTAGCCACCTCATCATCCTAGTCACCATCTAGAATCTTCTAGAACCTTCCACACTCATCAAGAAAAGATAAATCCGTCTTTAACCGAATGTTAAATACGGGTGATAGAAAACTGGAAACTAGCAACTTCCAAAAGCGATCCCGAAACGAATTTCAGGATAACCCCATAACAGTATAAACATACCCGCATTTGTATTACGACCGACTACAAATGCAAGTGAGACAAAGATATTATATCTACACAGTATAATACTCGGATCCGGCTTAAACCAAAGCCTACCAGTATTATCTGTCTGAAATATGACACGTGCGAAAACGCACTTGCATTTTCCGAACCCTGCCATAAAACCATACGGCCTCTACGACGTTTTGCCTGAACTTGGGAAACTGTCTGTGAGGGACTCTAATGACTCATCAACACACTGGTACTGGGTATAAACACTAGCATGTCAGAGGTACAAGCTGTACGTAACGGTTGCATATGTATTGATTGGAAGGAAACCTGAAGAGCGAACTCATCCATAAACCCTACTGAGCCTGACAGTGACAATATCCGTACAGTCCGGTCCATTCGTCTAAAGAGTATCGCATATCGAGTCTAGGAAGGTGGATAAAGTCAAACCCCTAATAACGCGATAATTGGTGTCGGTATGAAGCCCATCACCACCTGAGAAACTATTGATCCAAATCAGTAATTCTCCACTATCTCGGCCAAGGATTTCTAGTGATGGTCACCCGTGCACTGTGCGACATCAACCCCCAATACCGGGAGAGACGAATCCCCGACGATCCGCTCACTGCCTCCATGTGGCTCGGGACTGTACCCAAAAAATACCTGTTTGCACGTCTCCTTTGAGCGTGGTAGGGTAGAAATCAAAGCACAGTGGGAACTCACACGAGACAAATGACGATCTCACGTCGACAAACTAACCTGTACACATGTCACCAGGGAACTGCTATCTGACGATATGTATAATACCAACTAGCATGTTCCCGACGAGTCCTGTCCGGTGCACTCATAACACAATGAGCACCTGTATACATCTTAGGTGAACCAACTGACACCAATGGCTTGTGAGACCGGCCACCGCCCCTCGTCGGGGTCTCGACTGTATACACTAGTCTACTCTGGAGTATCGATGCCCTGTCTCGAAACTCCCACGACTAGGGACACTTTAAGGATGTGCTTACAGACCCCAGCTCCCACGTATATGATCGCCATCATACTGCTGGCAGTCAAACAAGAATCCTATGGGCTCTATCAACATGCAATAGTGAACTAAACCATGTATACAATGATAAAGACAAACCAGATAGCATACTATCATCTCGAGCAAGACTGTTATATCGGTATAGGTCCTGCCTCAATCATTGCAATCACGTACCTGCGATCCAATAATTGACTTTGAGGGCACTATATCCAACACAACACACTTAGGGATCCCCACGATTCCTAAGGAGAAATTACACTTACGAGATCCTTACGACTCGTAAGGAGAACCCTCTTATGAGACCCTCACGGCTCATAAAATTCAAAAGCCTTAAGCTACAAGGATCTAAACCTGTTCTTAAGCCATCACAATCCCCAGATTGCCCTACAAGTGGTTCAATATTGATCC